>OX442314.1:9061641-9710491 GCA_949358305.1 Strigamia acuminata
CGGGCGTTGAGTTTGGAGGTGATCGACGAGCCCGTGGTTGGAATGGATGGAATTCACGTGATTGTACAGGACGGAAATGGGGATGTGGAACGAGTGAATGTTCACAATATCGATCAGAATATTTCGGTTCATGATAAGCTGGGTTATGGGTGCAAGATTGCTATTCGTAACCCTTATTTCAAAATTACAACGGATGGGAAGCAAGCGATTCGTGTGGATGATGTTGAAAGTGTTGTTTTTGATGCCGGTCCAGATATGAGTCGTTGTCGCTACTGTGGAAAGACCGGTTCAGTATCGAAGTGTGGCAGATGTGACAGAGCCGCTTACTGCAGTAAACGATGCCAGGCGAATGATTGGAAGATTTTAACCTTCGGAAGCGAGTGCACCCGCAAAATCCGCACTTTGGGAGTGACTATTCCTCGGATTCCGGCCGGACCAAACTCTTCCGGAAAATGTCCGGGGGAATGCTGAGAGTGCCGATAGACGACATTCGATTTTATGTCGTGGATTTTTGTGCGGTTTGCGCCGTGTTTATTATTCGTACGAGATTTGGTATTTTCGCAGGGTTGTTGTCGCGCGAGATTCATCGGGGTAAAGCGAGTTCATCAACGACCTCGCCGGTGAATGTTGCTAAAAATCTGTGCAAGTGTTGTCAAATATTGCCGTGATTCGATGGAATTTTTGTCAGACATTGGGAAATTTTTTTTGACTTGTCCAACGCGCCAGTAAATCGAGCGTCCACACGCGCCCACATGCGTGAACAGTGCACTCGCCCTCCGCGCCCCGTCGGCGTAGGCGCCGGCCGTCCCCCCTTTCTCTCTCTCTCTCTCTCTTCCGCCCGGGAATCGCCCTTCCGCCCGTCACCGAATTTTGTCAATATCTGATAAATTTCCACAGAATTGCAGCGACATTGTACGGGATATTTCTGCCCGATTTGACGGACTTATGTAAAACATTGCTGAAATTCCGTGGAAATTTATAAAATATTGACAAAGGTTGGTGACCGACCCACGGCGCGTTGCGGCGCGGTCGGAGCACGCGACCCGATCCCCCCCTCCCCCCGTCCCCAAAAAACCACGCCTCGAGGAACCCCGAGGTTCGGTTTCCGACCGGGTCGCCTCTTGATCCGACTCGGGGCGCGTCACGGCGCGGTCGGAGGACGGCCCTCGTCCCCAAAAACCACACTCCGGGTCACGTGGTCTCGCACTCGACTTTTTCAGTTTTCCCGTTTTCGGCCCGTTACGGCCAAGGACCGTAACGGGTCGAAAACGGGCCGCAACGGGTCGAAAACGGCCGCAACGGGTCGAAAACGGCCCGCACGGGCCGTTAACGGGCCGCCGACGGTCCCGTCACAATCCCGTAACGGCTCGCACGGGCCGTTAACGGGCCGCCGACGGTCCCGTCACGATCCCGTAACGGCTCGCACGGGCCGTTAACGGGCCGCCGACGGTTCCGTAACTATCCCGTAACGGCCCGCACGGGCCGTTAACGGGCCGCCGACGGTCCCGTCACGACCCCGTAACGGCCCGTACGACCTCATGCGGGCCGTTAACGGCCCGTTAACGGCGTAAAACCAAAAACAGGATTCGAGATTAATGTCTATGAATGTTGTACGCGTTTTCATGTACGTGTTGTCGGTTGTTGATTTTTTCGATTTACACCGTCACGGCCCGTTAACGGCCCGTTAACGGCCCGTTAACGGCCCGTCAACGGCCCGCATGGGGTCGTACGGGCCGTTAACGGGCCGCCGACGGTCCCGTCACGATCCCGTAACGGCCCGCACGGGCCGTTAACGGGCCGCCGACGGTCCCGTCACGGTCCCGTAACGGCCTTCGTTCCCGGACTTCGGCTCGCCGACGGCCCGTGCGACCTCATGCGGGCCGCTAACGGGCCGTCAACGGGCCGTTAACGGGCCGTCAACGGGCCGTTAACGGCCCGTTTTCGACCCGCTACGGCCCGTCACGGCCTGTTGGCCGTGCGACCCGAAAACGGGAAAACTGAAAGAGTCGAGTGCGAGACCACGTGACTCGGAGTGTGGTTTTTGGGGACGAGGGCCGTCCTCCGGCCGCGCCGCGACGCGCCGCGGGTCGGACAAGAAACGACCCGGTCGGAAACCGAACCTCAGTGTCCAATCGGGCAGAAATTGTGCGGAAGTTTAACCAAAAATGGCCAAAAGTCGGTGCAAGTTTTGCACGCAACAAACGTCCGATGTGACAGTGCCCATGCGGATTGGACGTGCATGTGGGCGCGTGTGGGAGCTCGATTTACTGGCGCGTTGGACGAGTTTTAAAAAAATTCTCCAAAATCTGACAAAACTTGCAACGATTTTTAACGACATTTAATTGATTTCCACAGATTTTAAGAACACTGTTTTACAGAAGCCCGTCCAATCGGGCAGAAATGTCTCGCAAAATATTGCTGAAATTCCGTGGAAATTTATCAAAAATCGTTGCCAGTTTTGTCAGATTTTGGAGAATTTTTTTAGAACTCGTCCAACGCGCCAGTAAATCACGCGCCCACGTGCGTGGACGATGCGCACGTCCAACCCGCCAAGGCTCGCCCCTACGACCGTCGGCGGGAGCCCCGGCCGTCCTCTCTCTCCCTCTCGGCCGCCAATGCTCGCCCCTCCGCCCGGGACTCGCCCCGCCGCCAGTCACCGACTTTTGGCAATTTCCTTGCAAACAGCAACGATAATGATGTATTTATTGATAATTGTTTTTGCATCGGACATGTGTTTAATTTTAGTGGTTCCTCGACTCAGTTTGTGCGGTTCTTGCGCGTCGTGCGCACGTTCAACACGCGCCCACGCGAGTATATCGCGTGGACTCTCGTCTCTCTCGTCAGTCTCGATGTTTTGTATGATTTTATTTTGCTAATTGTTTTGAGCGCGTGCAATTTCAATTGTTGCACCACACACGCATTTTCTATTGTACACCAGTGTTCCTATGTCGAATAAATTAGACTTGTTTTTAATTTCTCTGTCGCCATTGTTTGAATTCACTGCGCTGCACGAGAGCTTCAATTTATGAGTTGGACCGCTTTTTATACAAATTATGTGGGAATTTTGCTCGATTCATGCGCGGTTCTTTCTTAAGCGTCGGGCAAGTTTTGTCAGATATTGCAAAAAGTACATCGCGCGTGCACGGGCGTGCGTGGACGGTGCCCGCGTCCAACGCTCATCGGCGTCCAACTCCTTGTCTACAAAGAAGGTCGGGGTTTCGGGCATATCCTTTGCCACGACCGCGTCTTGGTTCTCGCCTTCGGTGGTCATCTCCAAGGCGGGAATCAGCCCGGATTTCAACGGGGTGCTGTCGGTCAGAAAGGGAACGGTCGGTGTTGTTGGGGAGATGTTGGAGCAGTACTAAACGTCATGTTTTGTTCACGTGAAAATGAAATGTGCGTTTAAAAAGCCTATCGTGCTGCCGGGACGTTTATTAATTTTCCCAGTTTGACATAAGCGAGCGCGCACATGGCGACGGCAATGTCTTTTGTCACCTTTAAATTCCTTTTTGGTTTCAACTATGTAAGTTACCTTGTTTTATTAAAATAACTGTTAGTTTTGTATATTTGCTAGTTGGTTCATGTTTGGTGCGTTAGATATAAACACCAAACCACCGTATTTATGTTTTCTGAGACGTACGACGCGAGTCGCGCTCGTACGCCGACTTCGACACATCGGTAAACCGCCAGCGTGCACCATTTTTCTCGTGCTCACTCAGACGTGCGCATTACACGCGATATTGCGCACGAACGCGCACACCGCCTCCGCGACACACATCACACACCCGTTTAAACGAGTCTCGGCGCCTATTTGACCCCAGTGTTTACTTTTTAAAATTGTGGTGTGTTTTCAAAGTTCTTAATTTGTTCAAAAACAAACAAAATGGATATCTGTTGATTTTTAAATGATTTTGTCGATTTAGTTTTTTGCTGGTTTTTAATCGATTTGTCTGTATTTTTAATCAATTCGAATGATTGACACCATTCTGTGCTTTACTCGTATTCAAGATGGCGTCGCAAACTCAAGGTCGAATTCCGCTGAATTCATTTATTGCGACTGTTTGCGCTCCATACGTGCGAAAAGGATTATGGGAATAATCCTCAATGCAGGCCATTTTGGTGTTAAATGAGCGAGGAAGGCAGGACATAAGGAAAATTGGTGAAATGTAAAAAAAAATGCTAAACAATCAACATTTAAATAAAGATCAATATTTCTGGCTCGAAATGCATATATCGGCAATTTCGGGATATTTTCGGGACGAAATTGACTCGTTCGGAACACAGGGGAGGGACTCCCACATTCCCCATGCGTCGGCGCGTGTGTTTACGAAATACCAAATCCAGGTTTTCATACAACCCCACGTTATTTTCGGGTCAAGAGTTTTTTTATGCGCTGCCGCGCGCAATCCCCGGGTTGATGAGTTTCGCGGAATCCGACGAGCGAGTGCGATCGTGTCATACCGCTTCTTCTCGTGGCAAAGTAGACACCTTAATTAAACTGGCTGTTGGCTTTTTTTTTTAAACAAAGTACGAGTCTTTAAGTTGAACGGTTGTTGAGATACACGTAGTAATGTGGACTCGCGACGCGTTGCAACGTGGTCGGAGAACGGCCCACTTCCCTCCCCCCGACCAGGTTGTCTTTCTCTCTCTTGTCCGACCCACGGCGCGTCGCGGCGCGGCCGGAGGACGTCTCTTTCCCCTCCCCCAGTCCCAAAAACCACACCTTGAGGAACCCCGAGGTTCGGTTTCCGACCGGGCCGTTTCTCGCCCGACCCACGACGCGCCGCGGCGCGGCCGGAGGACGGCCCTCGTCCCCAAAAACCACACTCCGGGTCACGTGGTCTCGCACTCGACTTTTTCAGTTTTCCCGTTTTCGGCCCGTTACGGCCAAGGACCGTAACGGGTCGAAAACGGGCCGCAACGGGTCGAAAACGGCCGCAACGGGTCGAAAACGGCCCGCACGGGCCGTTAACGGGCCGCCGACGGTCCCGTCACAATCCCGTAACGGCTCGCACGGGCCGTTAACGGGCCGCCGACGGTCCCGTCACGATCCCGTAACGGCTCGCACGGGCCGTTAACGGGCCGCCGACGGTTCCGTAACTATCCCGTAACGGCCCGCACGGGCCGTTAACGGGCCGCCGACGGTCCCGTCACGACCCCGTAACGGCCCGTACGACCTCATGCGGGCCGTTAACGGGCCGTTAACGGGCCGTTAACGGCCCGTTAACGGCGTAAAACCAAAAACAGGATTCGAGATTAATGTCTATGAATGTTGTACGCGTTTTCATGTACGTGTTGTCGGTTGTTGATTTTTTCGATTTACACCGTCACGGCCCGTTAACGGCCCGTTAACGGCCCGTTAACGGCCCGTCAACGGCCCGCATGGGGTCGCACGGGCCGTTAACGGGCCGCTGACGGTCCCGTCACGATCCCGTCACGGCCTTCGTTCCCGGACTTCGGCTCGCCGACGGCCCGTACGACCTCACGCGGGCCGTTAACGGGCCGTTAACGGCCCGTTAACGGCCCGTTAACGGCGTAAAACCAAAAACAGGATTCGAGATTAATGTCTATGAATGTTGTACGCGTTTTCATGTACGTGTTGTCGGTTGTTGATTTTTTCGATTCACGCCGTAACGGCCCGTTAACGGCCCGTTAACGGCCCGTCAACGGCCCGTCAACGGCCCGCAACGGCCCGCACGGGCCGTTAACGGGCCGTCGACGATCCCGTCACGATCCCGCAACGGCCCGCACGGGCCGTTAACGGGCCGCTGACGGTCCCGTCACGATCCCGCAACGGCCCGCACGGGCCGTTAACGGGCCGTCGACGATCCCGTCACGATCCCGCAACGGCCCGCACGGGCCGTTAACGGGCCGCTGACGGTCCCGTCACGATCCCGCAACGGCCCGCACGGGCCGTTAACGGGCCGTCGACGGTCCCGTCACGATCCCGCAACGGCCCGCACGGGCCGTTAACGGCCCGTTAACGGCCCGTTAACGGCCCGTTAACGGGGCAAAACCGAAAACAGGATTCGAGATTAATGTCTATGAATGTTGTACGCGTTTTCACGTACGTGTTGTCGGTTGTTGATTTTTTCGATTCACGCCGTAACGGCCCGTTAACGGCCCGTTAACGGCCCGTCAACGGCCCGTCAACGGCCCGCAACGGCCCGCACGGGCCGTTAACGGGCCGTCGACGATCCCGTCACGATCCCGCAACGGCCCGCACGGGCCGTTAACGGGCCGCTGACGGTCCCGTCACGATCCCGTCACGGCCTTCGTTCCCGGACTTCGGCTCGCCGACGGCCCGTACGACCTCACGCGGGCCGTTAACGGGCCGTTAACGGGCCGTTAACGGCCCGTTAACGGCCCGTTAACGGCGTAAAACCAAAAACAGGATTCGAGATTAATGTCTATGAATGTTGTACGCGTTTTCACGTACGTGTTGTCGGTTGTTGATTTTTTCGATTTACGCCGTTAACGGCCCGTTAACGGCCCGTTAACGGCCCGTCAACGGCCCGCATGGAGTCGTACGGGCCGTTAACGGGCCGCCGACGGTCCCGTCACGGTCCCGTCACGGCGCGTGCGGGCCGTTAACGGGCCGCCAACGGTCCCGTCACGATCCCGTCACGGCCCGTGCGGGCCGTTAACGGGCCGCCGACGGTCCCGTCACGATCCCGTAACGGCCCGTTACGGCCAAGGGCCGTAACGGGATAACTGAGAGAGTCGGGTGCGAGACCACGTGACCCGGAGTGTGGTTTTTGGGGGCGAGGGCCGTCCTCCGACCGCGCCGTGACGCGCCCCGGGTCGGATCAAGAGGCGACCCGGTCGGAAACCGAACCTCGGGGTTCCTCGGGGCGTGGTTTTTTGGGGACGGGGGGAGGGGGGGATTGGGTCGCGTGCTCCGACCGCGCCGCAACGCGCCGTGGGTCGGTCACCAACCTTTGTCAATATTTTATAAATTTCCACGGAATTTCAACAATGTTTTACATAAGTCCGTCAAATCGGGCAGAAATATCCCGTACAATGTCGCTGCAATTCTGTGGAAATTTATCAGATATTGACAAAATTCGGTGACGGGCGGAAGGGCGATTCCCGGGCGGAAGAGAGAGAGAGAGAGAGAAAGGGGGGACGGCCGGCGCCTACGCCGACGGGGCGCGGAGGGCGAGTGCACTGTTCACGCATGTGGGCGCGTGTGGACGCTCGATTTACTGGCGCGTTGGACAAGTCAAAAAAAATTTCCCAATGTCTGACAAAAATTCCATCGAATCACGGCAATATTTGACAACACTTGCACAGATTTTTAGCAACATTCACCGGCGAGGTCGTTGATGAACTCGCTTTACCCCGATGAATCTCGCGCGACAACAACCCTGCGAAAATACCAAATCTCGTACGAATAATAAACACGGCGCAAACCGCACAAAAATCCACGACATAAAATCGAATGTCGTCTATCGGCACTCTCAGCATTCCCCCGGACATTTTCCGGAAGAGTTTGGTCCGGCCGGAATCCGAGGAATAGTCACTCCCAAAGTGCGGATTTTGCGGGTGCACTCGCTTCCGAAGGATAGGCAAAGCAGGCGTGCGGACGCGACGCCCGGACGCGGCCGGACGGGGACCAGTCGGCGCTTAACCTTGGGGTATGTGTGCGGATTTTGTCGGGGGCGAAAGGGTCCCGCTTTTTAACATTACGGCGGCCTATACGTTGTTTCGTTGATCGCGACTGTGATGCGGAATTTGCGGATGTTGTTTTGGCCGAGTAGTTCGTGCGACCGAGCGCGTTTTGTTCGTTGCTTTTCGGTGTTCGGTGGGTTTTGTGACCGGTCAAGGGTTTCGCTAAAACGTGGTTTTTGTGACGGGAGGGAGGGGGGATCGGTTCATGTGCTCCGAACGCGCCGCGACGCGCCGTGACTTGGGCCAAAAACGACCCGGTCGGAAACCGGGTCCCGGGCTTCGTCGAGGCGTGGTTTTTGAGAACGGGGGGAGGGGGGGATCGGGTCGCGTGCTCCGAAAGCGCCGCGACGCGCCGTGACTTGGGCCAAAAACGACCCGGTCGGAAACCGGGTCCCGGGCTTCGTCGAGGCGTGGTCCCGATCGGGACAAACTCTTCCGGAAAATGTCCGGTGGAATGTTGAGAGTGTCGATGGACGACGTTCGAGTTTATATCGTAAGTAAGTAAGTATCTGACAAAACTTGCACAGAATTTTGTCAACATTTGATAAATTTCCACAGAATTTAACGTTGTTTTGCTAAAACCTGCGGAAACGTGTCTAGTCGGGCAGAAACGTCTCGTAAAATGTTGCTGAAATTCCGTGGAAATTTGTCAAAAATTGACAAAAGTTGGTGACCGACCCACATCGCGTTGCGGCGCGGTTGGAGCACGCGACCCGATCCCCCCCTCCCCCCGTCCCCAAAAAACCACGCCTCGAGGAACCCCGAGGTTCGGTTTCCGACCGGGTCGCCTCTTGATCCGACCCGGGGCGCGTCACGGCGCGGTCGGAGGACGGCCCTCGTCCCCAAAAACCACACTCCGGGTCACGTGGTCTCGCACTCGACTTTTTCAGTTTTCCCGTTTTCGGCCCGTTACGGCCAAGGACCGTAACGGGTCGAAAACGGCCGCAACGGGTCGAAAACGGCCGCAACGGGTCGAAAACGGCCCGCACGGGCCGTTAACGGGCCGCCGACGGTCCCGTCACAATCCCGTAACGGCTCGCACGGGCCGTTAACGGGCCGCCGACGGTCCCGTCACGATCCCGTAACGGCTCGCACGGGCCGTTAACGGGCCGCCGACGGTTCCGTAACTATCCCGTAACGGCCCGCACGGGCCGTTAACGGGCCGCCGACGGTCCCGTCACGACCCCGTAACGGCCCGTACGACCTCATGCGGGCCGTTAACGGGCCGTTAACGGGCCGTTAACGGCCCGTTAACGGCGTAAAACCAAAAACAGGATTCGAGATTAATGTCTATGAATGTTGTATGCGTTTTCATGTACGTGTTGTCGGTTGTTGATTTTTTCGATTTACACCGTCACGGCCCGTTAACGGCCCGTTAACGGCCCGTTAACGGCCCGTCAACGGCCCGCATGGGGTCGCACGGGCCGTTAACGGGCCGCCGACGGTCCCGTCACGATCCCGTAACGGCCCGCACGGGCCGTTAACGGGCCGCCGACGGTCCCGTCACGATTCCGTAACGGCTCGCACGGGCCGTTAACGGGCCGCCGACGGTCCCGTCACGATCCCGTAACGGCTCGCACGGGCCGTTAACGGGCCGCCGACGGTCCCGTCACGGTCCCGTAACGGCCTTCGTTCCCGGACTTCGGCTCGCCGACGGCCCGTGCGACCTCATGCGGGCCGCTAACGGGCCGTCAACGGGCCGTTAACGGCCCGTTTTCGACCCGCTACGGCCCGTCACGGCCTGTTGGCCGTGCGACCCGTGACTCGGAGTGTGGTTTTTGGGGACGAGGGCCGTCCTCCGGCCGCGCCGCGACGCGCCGCGGGTCGGACAAGAAACGACCCGGTCGGAAACCGAACCTCAGTGTCCAATCGGGCAGAAATTGTGCGGAAGTTTAACCAAAAATGGCCAAAAGTCGGTGCAAGTTTTGCACGCAACAAACGTCCGATGTGACAGTGCCCATGCGGGTTGGACGTGCATGTGGGCGCGTGTGGGCGCTCGATTTACCGGCCCGTTGGACGAGTTAAACCAAAATTTCCCAATATCTTGCATAAATTTAAAGAAGATTTGACAGATTTCCAGATTTTAAGCGATGTTTTACATAAGTCCGTCCCATTGCTGAAATTCCGTGAAAATTTGTCAAAAATTGACAAAAGTCTGTGCAAATTTTGTCAGAAATAGGAAACAAAAAATTTAAAATTCGTCCAACGCGCCAGTAAATCGAGCGCGCCCATGCGTGGACAGTGCGCCGGCGGGAGCCCCGGCCGTCCTCTCTCTCTCTCTCTCTCGGCCGCCAAGGCTCGCCCCTCCGCCCGTCGGCGGGAGCCCCGACCGTCCCCCCTCTCTCTTTCGGCCGCCAAAGGATCGCCCCTCCGCTCGTCACAGATTTTTGTCAATATTTGATGAATTTCAACAGATTTTCAGCAATATTTTACAGGACATTTCTGCTCTTTTGGATACATTTTCAAAGGTTTTATTGCTAAAATTCTGGGGAAATTTATCAAAAATTGACAAAAAATCGATGCAAGTTTTGTCAGAAACTGATAAAATCTTCTTAAACTCGTCCAACGCGCCGGCGAGTGCACATGCGGGGACAGTGGGCACGTCCAGCCCGCGTGCACACTGTCAGATCGGGCGGTTTCGGGCACAGTTTGATCCGGGCAAATATCTAGCAAAACTTGCACCGATTTTTTGTCAATTTTAGACAAATTTCAGCGATATTTTACGAGACATTTCTGCTCGATTGGACACATTTCCAGGGGTTTTTTGTAAAACATTGATAAAATTCCGTGGAAATTTATCAAATATTGGCAAAATTCGGTGCTAATTTTGTCAAAAATTAGGAAAAAAAAATTTTCAAAACTTGTCCAACGTGCCGGTAAATCGAGCGCCCACATGCCTAGATAGTGCACGCCCAACCCGCCAAGGCTCGCCCCTCCGCCCGTTGGCGGGAGCCCCGGCCGTCCCCTCTCTCTCTCTTTCTCTCTCTCTCTCGGGCGCCCGGAGCTCGCCCCTCCGCCCGTCACCGACTTTTGACACAATTTTTGATGAAATTCAACGGAATTTTAGCAACGTTTTACAAAAAACCTGTGGAAATGTGTCCAACCGGGCAGAAATGTGTCGTAAAATGTTGCCGAAATTCTGTGAAAATTTGTCACAAATTGCCAAAAGTCGGTGCAAATTTTGTCAGAAATAGGAAACAAAAAATTTAAAATTCGTCCAACGCGCCAGTAAATCGAGCGCGCCCATGCGTGGACAGTGCGCCGGCGGGAGCCCCGGCCGTCCTCTCTCTCTCTCTCTCTCGGCCGCCAAGGCTCGCCCCTCCGCCCGTCGGCGGGAGCCCCGACCGTCCCCCCTCTCTCTTTCGGCCGCCAAAGGATCGCCCCTCCGCTCGTCACAGATTTTTGTCAATATTTGATGAATTTCAACAGATTTTCAGCAATATTTTACAGGACATTTCTGCTCTTTTGGATACATTTTCAAAGGTTTTATTGCTAAAATTCTGGGGAAATTTATCAAATATTGACAAAAAATCGATGCAAGTTTTGTCAGAAATTGATAAAATCTTCTTAAACTCGTCCAACGCGCCGGCGAGTGCACATGCGGGGACAGTGGGCACGTCCAGCCCGCGTGCACACTGTCAGATCGGGCGGTTTCGGGCACAGTTTGATCCGGGCAAATATCTAGCAAAACTTGCACCGATTTTTTGTCAATTTTAGACAAATTTCAGCGATATTTTACGAGACATTTCTGCTCGATTGGACACATTTCCAGGGGTTTTTTGTAAAACATTGATAAAATTCCGTGGAAATTTATCAAATATTGGCAAAATTCGGTGCTAATTTTGTCAAAAATTAGGAAAAAAAAATTTTCAAAACTTGTCCAACGTGCCGGTAAATCGAGCGCCCACATGCCTAGATAGTGCACGCCCAACCCGCCAAGGCTCGCCCCTCCGCCCGTTGGCGGGAGCCCCGGCCGTCCCCTCTCTCTCTCTTTCTCTCTCTCTCTCGGGCGCCCGGAGCTCGCCCCTCCGCCCGTCACCGACTTTTGACACAATTTTTGATGAAATTCAACGGAATTTTAGCAACGTTTTACAAAAAACCTGTGGAAATGTGTCCAACCGGGCAGAAATGTGTCGTAAAATGTTGCCGAAATTCTGTGAAAATTTGTCACAAATTGCCAAAAGTCGGTGCAAGTATTGCTAGATTTGGGCGCATCAAACTGTGCCGAGATCTGACAGTGTCCACGCGGTTTTGAAGCGCCCACTGTCGACGCACGTGGGCGCTCAATTTACCGGCGCGTTGGACGAGTTTTGAAAAAAGTTTTTTCCTAATTTCTGACAAAACTTGCACCGAATTTTGTCAATATGTGATAAATTTCCATGGATTTTAAGCAATGTTTTACAGAAGTCCGTCCCATCGGGCAGAAACGTCTCGTAAAATGTCGCTGAAATTCCGTGAAAATCTGTCAAAAATTGACAAAAGTTGGTGACCGACCCGCGGCGCGTCACGGCGCGGTCGGAGGACGGCCCTCGTCCCCAAAAACCACACTCCGGGTCACGTGGTCTCGCACTCGACTTTTTCAGTTTTCCCGTTTTCGGCCCGTTACGGCCAAGGACCGTAACGGGTCGAAAACGGGCCGCAACGGGTCGAAAACGGCCGCAACGGGTCGAAAACGGCCGCAACGGGTCGAAAACGGCCCGCACGGGCCGTTAACGGGCCGCCGACGGTCCCGTCACAATCCCGTAACGGCTCGCACGGGCCGTTAACGGGCCGCCGACGGTCCCGTCACGATCCCGTAACGGCTCGCACGGGCCGTTAACGGGCCGCCGACGGTTCCGTAACTATCCCGTAACGGCCCGCACGGGCCGTTAACGGGCCGCCGACGGTCCCGTCACGACCCCGTAACGGCCCGTACGACCTCATGCGGGCCGTTAACGGGCCGTTAACGGGCCGTTAACGGGCCGTTAACGGCCCGTTAACGGCGTAAAACCAAAAACAGGATTCGAGATTAATGTCTATGAATGTTGTACGCGTTTTCATGTACGTGTTGTCGGTTGTTGATTTTTTCGATTTACACCGTCACGGCCCGTTAACGGCCCGTTAACGGCCCGTTAACGGCCCGTCAACGGCCCGCATGGGGTCGCACGGGCCGTTAACGGGCCGCCGACGGTCCCGTCACGATCCCGTAACGGCCCGCACGGGCCGTTAACGGGCCGCCGACGGTCCCGTCACGATTCCGTAACGGCTCGCACGGGCCGTTAACGGGCCGCCGACGGTCCCGTCACGATCCCGTAACGGCTCGCACGGGCCGTTAACGGGCCGCCGACGGTCCCGTCACGGTCCCGTAACGGCCTTCGTTCCCGGACTTCGGCTCGCCGACGGCCCGTGCGACCTCATGCGGGCCGCTAACGGGCCGTCAACGGGCCGTTAACGGCCCGTTTTCGACCCGCTACGGCCCGTCACGGCCTGTTGGCCGTGCGACCCGTGACTCGGAGTGTGGTTTTTGGGGACGAGGGCCGTCCTCCGGCCGCGCCGCGACGCGCCGCGGGTCGGACAAGAAACGACCCGGTCGGAAACCGAACCTCAGTGTCCAATCGGGCAGAAATTGTGCGGAAGTTTAACCAAAAATGGCCAAAAGTCGGTGCAAGTTTTGCACGCAACAAACGTCCGATGTGACAGTGCCCATGCGGGTTGGACGTGCATGTGGGCGCGTGTGGGCGCTCGATTTACCGGCCCGTTGGACGAGTTAAACCAAAATTTCCCAATATCTTGCATAAATTTAAAGAAGATTTGACAGATTTCCAGATTTTAAGCGATGTTTTACATAAGTCCGTCCCATTGCTGAAATTCCGTGAAAATTTGTCAAAAATTGACAAAAGTCTGTGCAAATTTTGTCAGAAATAGGAAACAAAAAATTTAAAATTCGTCCAACGCGCCAGTAAATCGAGCGCGCCCATGCGTGGACAGTGCGCCGGCGGGAGCCCCGGCCGTCCTCTCTCTCTCTCTCTCTCGGCCGCCAAGGCTCGCCCCTCCGCCCGTCGGCGGGAGCCCCGACCGTCCCCCCTCTCTCTTTCGGCCGCCAAAGGATCGCCCCTCCGCTCGTCACAGATTTTTGTCAATATTTGATGAATTTCAACAGATTTTCAGCAATATTTTACAGGACATTTCTGCTCTTTTGGATACATTTTCAAAGGTTTTATTGCTAAAATTCTGGGGAAATTTATCAAAAATTGACAAAAAATCGATGCAAGTTTTGTCAGAAACTGATAAAATCTTCTTAAACTCGTCCAACGCGCCGGCGAGTGCACATGCGGGGACAGTGGGCACGTCCAGCCCGCGTGCACACTGTCAGATCGGGCGGTTTCGGGCACAGTTTGATCCGGGCAAATATCTAGCAAAACTTGCACCGATTTTTTGTCAATTTTAGACAAATTTCAGCGATATTTTACGAGACATTTCTGCTCGATTGGACACATTTCCAGGGGTTTTTTGTAAAACATTGATAAAATTCCGTGGAAATTTATCAAATATTGGCAAAATTCGGTGCTAATTTTGTCAAAAATTAGGAAAAAAAAATTTTCAAAACTTGTCCAACGTGCCGGTAAATCGAGCGCCCACATGCCTAGATAGTGCACGCCCAACCCGCCAAGGCTCGCCCCTCCGCCCGTTGGCGGGAGCCCCGGCCGTCCCCTCTCTCTCTCTTTCTCTCTCTCTCTCGGGCGCCCGGAGCTCGCCCCTCCGCCCGTCACCGACTTTTGACACAATTTTTGATGAAATTCAACGGAATTTTAGCAACGTTTTACAAAAAACCTGTGGAAATGTGTCCAACCGGGCAGAAATGTGTCGTAAAATGTTGCCGAAATTCTGTGAAAATTTGTCACAAATTGCCAAAAGTCGGTGCAAATTTTGTCAGAAATAGGAAACAAAAAATTTAAAATTCGTCCAACGCGCCAGTAAATCGAGCGCGCCCATGCGTGGACAGTGCGCCGGCGGGAGCCCCGGCCGTCCTCTCTCTCTCTCTCTCTCGGCCGCCAAGGCTCGCCCCTCCGCCCGTCGGCGGGAGCCCCGACCGTCCCCCCTCTCTCTTTCGGCCGCCAAAGGATCGCCCCTCCGCTCGTCACAGATTTTTGTCAATATTTGATGAATTTCAACAGATTTTCAGCAATATTTTACAGGACATTTCTGCTCTTTTGGATACATTTTCAAAGGTTTTATTGCTAAAATTCTGGGGAAATTTATCAAATATTGACAAAAAATCGATGCAAGTTTTGTCAGAAATTGATAAAATCTTCTTAAACTCGTCCAACGCGCCGGCGAGTGCACATGCGGGGACAGTGGGCACGTCCAGCCCGCGTGCACACTGTCAGATCGGGCGGTTTCGGGCACAGTTTGATCCGGGCAAATATCTAGCAAAACTTGCACCGATTTTTTGTCAATTTTAGACAAATTTCAGCGATATTTTACGAGACATTTCTGCTCGATTGGACACATTTCCAGGGGTTTTTTGTAAAACATTGATAAAATTCCGTGGAAATTTATCAAATATTGGCAAAATTCGGTGCTAATTTTGTCAAAAATTAGGAAAAAAAAATTTTCAAAACTTGTCCAACGTGCCGGTAAATCGAGCGCCCACATGCCTAGATAGTGCACGCCCAACCCGCCAAGGCTCGCCCCTCCGCCCGTTGGCGGGAGCCCCGGCCGTCCCCTCTCTCTCTCTTTCTCTCTCTCTCTCGGGCGCCCGGAGCTCGCCCCTCCGCCCGTCACCGACTTTTGACACAATTTTTGATGAAATTCAACGGAATTTTAGCAACGTTTTACAAAAAACCTGTGGAAATGTGTCCAACCGGGCAGAAATGTGTCGTAAAATGTTGCCGAAATTCTGTGAAAATTTGTCACAAATTGCCAAAAGTCGGTGCAAATTTTGTCAGAAATAGGAAACAAAAAATTTAAAATTCGTCCAACGCGCCAGTAAATCGAGCGCGCCCATGCGTGGACAGTGCGCCGGCGGGAGCCCCGGCCGTCCTCTCTCTCTCTCTCTCTCGGCCGCCAAGGCTCGCCCCTCCGCCCGTCGGCGGGAGCCCCGACCGTCCCCCCTCTCTCTTTCGGCCGCCAAAGGATCGCCCCTCCGCTCGTCACAGATTTTTGTCAATATTTGATGAATTTCAACAGATTTTCAGCAATATTTTACAGGACATTTCTGCTCTTTTGGATACATTTTCAAAGGTTTTATTGCTAAAATTCTGGGGAAATTTATCAAATATTGACAAAAAATCGATGCAAGTTTTGTCAGAAATTGATAAAATCTTCTTAAACTCGTCCAACGCGCCGGCGAGTGCACATGCGGGGACAGTGGGCACGTCCAGCCCGCGTGCACACTGTCAGATCGGGCGGTTTCGGGCACAGTTTGATCCGGGCAAATATCTAGCAAAACTTGCACCGATTTTTTGTCAATTTTAGACAAATTTCAGCAATATTTTACGAGACATTTCTGCTCGATTGGACACATTTCCAGGGGTTTTTTGTAAAACATTGATAAAATTCCGTGGAAATTTATCAAATATTGGCAAAATTCGGTGCTAATTTTGTCAAAAATTAGGAAAAAAAAATTTTCAAAACTTGTCCAACGTGCCGGTAAATCGAGCGCCCACATGCCTAGATAGTGCACGCCCAACCCGCCAAGGCTCGCCCCTCCGCCCGTTGGCGGGAGCCCCGGCCGTCCCCTCTCTCTCTCTTTCTCTCTCTCTCTCGGGCGCCCGGAGCTCGCCCCTCCGCCCGTCACCGACTTTTGACACAATTTTTGATGAAATTCAACAGAATTTTAGCAACGTTTTACAAAAAACCTGTGGAAATGTGTCCAACCGGGCAGAAATGTGTCGTAAAATGTTGCCGAAATTCTGTGAAAATTTGTCACAAATTGCCAAAAGTCGGTGCAAGTATTGCTAGATTTGGGCGCATCAAACTGTGCCGAGATCTGACAGTGTCCACGCGGTTTTGAAGCGCCCACTGTCGACGCACGTGGGCGCTCAATTTACCGGCGCGTTGGACGAGTTTTGAAAAAAGTTTTTTCCTAATTTCTGACAAAACTTGCACCGAATTTTGTCAATATGTGATAAATTTCCATGGATTTTAAGCAATGTTTTACAGAAGTCCGTCCCATCGGGCAGAAACGTCTCGTAAAATGTCGCTGAAATTCCGTGAAAATCTGTCAAAAATTGACAAAAGTTGGTGACCGACCCGCGGCGCGTCACGGCGCGGTCGGAGGACGGCCCTCGTCCCCAAAAACCACACTCCGGGTCACGTGGTCTCGCACTCGACTTTTTCAGTTTTCCCGTTTTCGGCCCGTTACGGCCAAGGACCGTAACGGGTCGAAAACGGGCCGCAACGGGTCGAAAACGGCCGCAACGGGTCGAAAACGGCCCGCACGGGCCGTTAACGGGCCGCCGACGGTCCCGTCACGATCCCGTAACGGCTCGCACGGGCCGTTAACGGGCCGCCGACGGTCCCGTCACGATCCCGTAACGGCCCGCATGGAATCGTACGGGCCGTTAACGGGCCGCCGACGGTCCCGTCACGGTCCCGTCACGATCCCGTAACGGCCCGTACAAGCCGTTAACGGGCCGCCGACGGTCCCGTCACGATCCCGTCACGGCCCGTGCGGGCCGTTAACGGGCTGCCGACGGTCCCGTCACGATCCCGTCACGGCTCGTGCGGGCCGTTAACGGGCCGCCGACGGTCCCGTCACGATCCCGTCACGGCCCGTGCGGGCCGTTAACGGGCTGCCGACGGTCCCGTCACGATCCCGTCAACGGCCCGCATGGAGTCGTACGGGCCGTTAACGGGCTGCCGACGGTCCCGTCACGATCCCGTCACGGCTCGTGCGGGCCGTTAACGGGCCGCCGACGGTCCCGTCACGATCCCGTCACGGCCCGTGCGGGCCGTTAACGGGCTGCCGACGGTCCCGTCACGATCCCGTCAACGGCCCGCATGGAGTCGTACGGGCCGTTAACGGGCTGCCGACGGTCCCGTCACGATCCCGTCACGGCTCGTGCGGGCCGTTAACGGGCCGCCGACGGTCCCGTCACGATCCCGTCACGGCCCGTGCGGGCCGTTAACGGGCTGCCGACGGTCCCGTCACGATCCCGTCAACGGCCCGCATGGAGTCGTACGGGCCGTTAACGGGCTGCCGACGGTCCCGTCACGATCCCGTCACGGCCTGTGCGGGCCGTTAACGGGCCGTTAACGGGCCGTTAACGGCCCGTTAACGGCGTAAAACCAAAAACAGGATTCGAGATTAATGTCTATGAATGTTGTACGCGTTTTCACGTACGTGTTGTCGGTTGTTGATTTTTTCGATTTACGCCGTAACGGCCCGTTAACGGCCCGTTAACGGCCCGTCAACGGCCCGTCAACGGCCCGCAACGGCCCGCACGGGCCGTTAACGGGCCGTCGACGATCCCGTCACGATCCCGCAACGGCCCGCACGGGCCGTTAACGGGCCGCTGACGGTCCCGTCACGATCCCGTCACGGCCTTCGTTCCCGGACTTCGGCTCGCCGACGGCCCGTACGACCTCACGCGGGCCGTTAACGGGCCGTTAACGGCCCGTTAACGGCCCGTTAACGGCGTAAAACCAAAAACAGGATTCGAGATTAATGTCTATGAATGTTGTACGCGTTTTCATGTACGTGTTGTCGGTTGTTGATTTTTTCGATTCACGCCGTAACGGCCCGTTAACGGCCCGTTAACGGCCCGTCAACGGCCCGTCAACGGCCCGCAACGGCCCGCACGGGCCGTTAACGGGCCGTCGACGATCCCGTCACGATCCCGCAACGGCCCGCACGGGCCGTTAACGGGCCGCTGACGGTCCCGTCACGATCCCGCAACGGCCCGCACGGGCCGTTAACGGGCCGTCGACGATCCCGTCACGATCCCGCAACGGCCCGCACGGGCCGTTAACGGGCCGCTGACGGTCCCGTCACGATCCCGTCACGGCCTTCGTTCCCGGACTTCGGCTCGCCGACGGCCCGTACGACCTCACGCGGGCCGTTAACGGGCCGTTAACGGCCCGTTAACGGCCCGTTAACGGCGTAAAACCAAAAACAGGATTCGAGATTAATGTCTATGAATGTTGTACGCGTTTTCATGTACGTGTTGTCGGTTGTTGATTTTTTCGATTCACGCCGTAACGGCCCGTTAACGGCCCGTTAACGGCCCGTCAACGGCCCGTCAACGGCCCGCAACGGCCCGCACGGGCCGTTAACGGGCCGTCGACGATCCCGTCACGATCCCGCAACGGCCCGCACGGGCCGTTAACGGGCCGCTGACGGTCCCGTCACGATCCCGCAACGGCCCGCACGGGCCGTTAACGGGCCGTCGACGATCCCGTCACGATCCCGCAACGGCCCGCACGGGCCGTTAACGGGCCGCTGACGGTCCCGTCACGATCCCGCAACGGCCCGCACGGGCCGTTAACGGGCCGTCGACGGTCCCGTCACGATCCCGCAACGGCCCGCACGGGCCGTTAACGGCCCGTTAACGGCCCGTTAACGGCCCGTTAACGGGGCAAAACCGAAAACAGGATTCGAGATTAATGTCTATGAATGTTGTACGCGTTTTCATGTACGTGTTGTCGGTTGTTGATTTTTTCGATTCACGCCGTAACGGCCCGTTAACGGCCCGTTAACGGCCCGTCAACGGCCCGTCAACGGCCCGCAACGGCCCGCACGGGCCGTTAACGGGCCGTCGACGATCCCGTCACGATCCCGCAACGGCCCGCACGGGCCGTTAACGGGCCGCCGACGGTCCCGTCACGGTCCCGTCACGGCGCGTGCGGGCCGTTAACGGGCCGCCGACAGTCCCGTCACGATCCCGTCACGGCCTTCGTTCCCGGACTTCGGCTCGCCGACGGCCCGTACGACCTCACGCGGGCCGTTAACGGGCCGTTAACGGGCCGTTAACGGCCCGTTAACGGCCCGTTAACGGCGTAAAACCAAAAACAGGATTCGAGATTAATGTCTATGAATGTTGTACGCGTTTTCACGTACGTGTTGTCGGTTGTTGATTTTTTCGATTTACGCCGTTAACGGCCCGTTAACGGCCCGTTAACGGCCCGTCAACGGCCCGCATGGAGTCGTACGGGCCGTTAACGGGCCGCCGACGGTCCCGTCACGGTCCCGTCACGGCGCGTGCGGGCCGTTAACGGGCCGCCAACGGTCCCGTCACGATCCCGTCACGGCCCGTGCGGGCCGTTAACGGGCCGCCGACGGTCCCGTCACGATCCCGTAACGGCCCGTTACGGCCAAGGGCCGTAACGGGATAACTGAGAGAGTCGGGTGCGAGACCACGTGACCCGGAGTGTGGTTTTTGGGGGCGAGGGCCGTCCTCCGACCGCGCCGTGACGCGCCCCGGGTCGGATCAAGAGGCGACCCGGTCGGAAACCGAACCTCGGGGTTCCTCGGGGCGTGGTTTTTTGGGGACGGGGGGAGGGGGGGATTGGGTCGCGTGCTCCGACCGCGCCGCAACGCGCCGTGGGTCGGTCACCAACCTTTGTCAATATTTTATAAATTTCCACGGAATTTCAACAATGTTTTACATAAGTCCGTCAAATCGGGCAGAAATATCCCGTACAATGTCGCTGCAATTCTGTGGAAATTTATCAGATATTGACAAAATTCGGTGACGGGCGGAAGGGCGATTCCCGGGCGGAAGAGAGAGAGAGAGAGAGAAAGGGGGGACGGCCGGCGCCTACGCCGACGGGGCGCGGAGGGCGAGTGCACTGTTCACGCATGTGGGCGCGTGTGGACGCTCGATTTACTGGCGCGTTGGACAAGTCAAAAAAAATTTCCCAATGTCTGACAAAAATTCCATCGAATCACGGCAATATTTGACAACACTTGCACAGATTTTTAGCAACATTCACCGGCGAGGTCGTTGATGAACTCGCTTTACCCCGATGAATCTCGCGCGACAACAACCCTGCGAAAATACCAAATCTCGTACGAATAATAAACACGGCGCAAACCGCACAAAAATCCACGACATAAAATCGAATGTCGTCTATCGGCACTCTCAGCATTCCCCCGGACATTTTCCGGAAGAGTTTGGTCCGGCCGGAATCCGAGGAATAGTCACTCCCAAAGTGCGGATTTTGCGGGTGCACTCGCTTCCGAAGGATAGGCAAAGCAGGCGTGCGGACGCGACGCCCGGACGCGGCCGGACGGGGACCAGTCGGCGCTTAACCTTGGGGTATGTGTGCGGATTTTGTCGGGGGCGAAAGGGTCCCGCTTTTTAACATTACGGCGGCCTATACGTTGTTTCGTTGATCGCGACTGTGATGCGGAATTTGCGGATGTTGTTTTGGCCGAGTAGTTCGTGCGACCGAGCGCGTTTTGTTCGTTGCTTTTCGGTGTTCGGTGGGTTTTGTGACCGGTCAAGGGTTTCGCTAAAACGTGGTTTTTGTGACGGGAGGGAGGGGGGATCGGTTCATGTGCTCCGAACGCGCCGCGACGCGCCGTGACTTGGGCCAAAAACGACCCGGTCGGAAACCGGGTCCCGGGCTTCGTCGAGGCGTGGTTTTTGAGAACGGGGGGAGGGGGGGATCGGGTCGCGTGCTCCGAAAGCGCCGCGACGCGCCGTGACTTGGGCCAAAAACGACCCGGTCGGAAACCGGGTCCCGGGCTTCGTCGAGGCGTGGTCCCGATCGGGACAAACTCTTCCGGAAAATGTCCGGTGGAATGTTGAGAGTGTCGATGGACGACGTTCGAGTTTATATCGTAAGTAAGTAAGTATCTGACAAAACTTGCACAGAATTTTGTCAACATTTGATAAATTTCCACAGAATTTAACGTTGTTTTGCTAAAACCTGCGGAAACGTGTCTAGTCGGGCAGAAACGTCTCGTAAAATGTTGCTGAAATTCCGTGGAAATTTGTCAAAAATTGACAAAAGTTGGTGACCGACCCACATCGCGTTGCGGCGCGGTCGGAGCACGCGACCCGATCCCCCCCCCCCCCCCTCCCCCCGTCCCCAAAAAACCACGCCTCGAGGAACCCCGAGGTTCGGTTTCCGACCGGGTCGCCTCTTGATCCGACTCGGGGCGCGTCACGGCGCGGTCGGAGGACGGCCCTCGCCCCCAAAAACCACACTCCGGGTCACGTGGTCTCGCACTCGACTTTTTCAGTTTTCCCGTTTTCGGCCCGTTACGGCCAAGGACCGTAACGGGTCGAAAACGGGCCGCAACGGGTCGAAAACGGCCGCAACGGGTCGAAAACGGCCCGCACGGGCCGTTAACGGGCCGCCGACGGTCCCGTCACAATCCCGTAACGGCTCGCACGGGCCGTTAACGGGCCGCCGACGGTCCCGTCACGATCCCGTAACGGCTCGCACGGGCCGTTAACGGGCCGCCGACGGTTCCGTAACTATCCCGTAACGGCCCGCACGGGCCGTTAACGGGCCGCCGACGATCCCGTCACGACCCCGTAACGGCCCGTACGACCTCATGCGGGCCGTTAACGGGCCGTTAACGGGCCGTTAACGGCCCGTTAACGGCGTAAAACCAAAAACAGGATTCGAGATTAATGTCTATGAATGTTGTACGCGTTTTCATGTACGTGTTGTCGGTTGTTGATTTTTTCGATTTACACCGTCACGGCCCGTTAACGGCCCGTTAACGGCCCGTTAACGGCCCGTTACGATCCCGTAACGGCCCGCACGGGCCGTTAACGGGCCGCCGACGGTCCCGTCACGATCCCGTAACGGCCCGCACGGGCCGTTAACGGGCCGCCGACGGTCCCGTCACGGTCCCGTAACGGCTCGCACGGGCCGTTAACGGGCCGCCGACGGTCCCGTCACGGTCCCGTAACGGCCTTCGTTCCCGGACTTCGGCTCGCCGACGGCCCGTGCGACCTCATGCGGGCCGCTAACGGGCCGTCAACGGGCCGTTAACGGCCCGTTTTCGACCCGCTACGGCCCGTCACGGCCTGTTGGCCGTGCGACCCGTGACTCGGAGTGTGGTTTTTGGGGACGAGGGCCGTCCTCCGGCCGCGCCGCGACGCGCCGCGGGTCGGACAAGAAACGACCCGGTCGGAAACCGAACCTCAGTGTCCAATCGGGCAGAAATTGTGCGAAAGTTTAACCAAAAATGGCCAAAAGTCGGTGCAAGTTTTGCACGCAACAAACGTCCGATGTGACAGTGCCCATGCGGGTTGGACGTGCATGTGGGCGCGTGTGGGCGCTCGATTTACCGGCCCGTTGGACGAGTTAAACCAAAATTTCCCAATATCTTGCATAAATTTAAAGAAGATTTGACAGATTTCCAGATTTTAAGCGATGTTTTACATAAGTCCGTCCCATTGCTGAAATTCCGTGAAAATTTGTCAAAAATTGACAAAAGTCTGTGCAAATTTAGTCAGAAATAGGAAACAAAAAATTTAAAAT
The DNA here is from genome assembly GCA_949358305.1 of Strigamia acuminata. Taxonomy (NCBI): domain Eukaryota; kingdom Metazoa; phylum Arthropoda; class Chilopoda; order Geophilomorpha; family Linotaeniidae; genus Strigamia; species Strigamia acuminata. The sequence continues at coordinate 9,084,748 of OX442314.1, forward strand.
TCGTCCAACGCGCCAGTAAATCGAGCGCGCCCATGGACAGTGCGCCGGCGGGAGCCCCGGCCGTCCTCTCTCTCTCTCTCTCTCGGCCGCCAAGGCTCGCCCCTCCGCCCGTCGGCGGGAGCCCCGACCGTCCCCCCTCTCTCTTTCGGCCGCCAAAGGATCGCCCCTCCGCTCGTCACAGATTTTTGTCAATATTTGATGAATTTCAACAGATTTTCAGCAATATTTTACAGGACATTTCTGCTCTTTTGGATACATTTTCAAAGGTTTTATTGCTAAAATTCTGGGGAAATTTATCAAATATTGACAAAAAATCGATGCAAGTTTTGTCAGAAATTGATAAAATCTTCTTAAACTCGTCCAACGCGCCGGCGAGTGCACATGCGGGGACAGTGGGCACGTCCAGCCCGCGTGCACACTGTCAGATCGGGCGGTTTCGGGCACAGTTTGATCCGGGCAAATATCTAGCAAAACTTGCACCGATTTTTTGTCAATTTTAGACAAATTTCAGCGATATTTTACGAGACATTTCTGCTCGATTGGACACATTTCCAGGGGTTTTTTGTAAAACATTGATAAAATTCCGTGGAAATTTATCAAATATTGGCAAAATTCGGTGCTAATTTTGTCAAAAATTAGGAAAAAAAAAATTTTCAAAACTTGTCCAACGTGCCGGTAAATCGAGCGCCCACATGCCTAGATAGTGCACGCCCAACCCGCCAAGGCTCGCCCCTCCGCCCGTCGGCGGGAGCCCCGGCCGTCCCCTCTCTCTCTCTTTCTCTCTCTCTCTCGGGCGCCCGGAGCTCGCCCCTCCGCCCGTCACCGACTTTTGACACAATTTTTGATGAAATTCAACGGAATTTTAGCAACGTTTTACAAAAAACCTGTGGAAATGTGTCCAACCGGGCAGAAATGTGTCGTAAAATGTTGCCGAAATTCTGTGAAAATTTGTCACAAATTGCCAAAAGTCGGTGCAAGTATTGCTAGATTTGGGCGCATCAAACTGTGCCGAGATCTGACAGTGTCCACGCGGTTTTGAAGCGCCCACTGTCGACGCACGTGGGCGCTCAATTTACCGGCGCGTTGGACGAGTTTTGAAAAAAGTTTTTTCCTAATTTCTGACAAAACTTGCACCGAATTTTGTCAATATGTGATAAATTTCCATGGATTTTAAGCAATGTTTTACAGAAGTCCGTCCCATCGGGCAGAAATGTCTCGTAAAATGTCGCTGAAATTCTGTGGAAATTTGTTAAAAAATTCCCACAAGTCGGTGCAACTTTTGCACGCATCAAACTGTGCCCCGAGAGTCCACGCGTGTGCCCGATCTGACAGTGTCCACGCGGGTTGGACGTGCGCATGTGGGCGCGCGATTTACTGGCCTCCAACTCATCAATTAAAGCTCTCATGCAGCGCAACGAATCATCTGAAGAGCGCTAGTGAATTCAAAAAATGGCGACAGAAAAATTAAAAACACGTCTAATTTATTCGACTCAAGAACACGAACTAAATTGTCCAGATACTAGTCTACAATAGAAAATGCGGGAGTGCAACAATTGAAATTGCACGCGCTCAAAACAATTAGCAAAATAAAATCATATAAAACATCGAGACTGACGTAACTAGAATCACACGATCGTCGACGAGAGTCCACGCATGTGCGTGCGCGATGTACTCGTGTGGCCACGTGTTAAACGTGGGCACGACGCGCAAGAACCGTACACACCGAGTCAAGGAACCACTAAAAAGACAAAACGAATTAAACACATGTCTAATGCAAAAACAATTAACAATAAAACTGTGCCCGAAACCGCCCGATCTGACAATGTCCACGCGGGTTGGACGTGTAAAACATCGCTTAAAATCTGTGGAAATCAGTCAAATGTTCTTAAAAATCGGTGCAAGTTATGCAAAATATTGGGAAAATTTTGTTTAACTCGTCCAACGCGCCGGTAAATCGAGCGCCCACACGTGCCCACATGCGTGAACAGTGCACTCGCCCTCTCGCCCCGTCGGCGTAGGCGCCGGCCGTCCGCCCTCTCTCTCTCTCTCTCTCTTCCGCTCGGGAATCGCCCTTCCGCCCGTCACCGAATTTTGTCAATATCTGATAAATTTCTACAGAATTGCAGCAACATTATACGGGATATTTCTGCCCTTTTGGATGGGGCTTCTGTAAAACATTGCTTAAAATCTGTGTAAATTTATTAAATGTCGTTAAAAATCGTTGCAAGTTTTGTCAGATTTTGGAGAATTTTTTTAGAACTCGTCCAACGCGCCAGTAAATCACGCGCCCACGTGCGTGGACAGTGCGCCCCGCGTGGACACTGTCAGGTCGGGCACACTCGTGGACTCTCGGGGCACACGGTTTGATGCGTCCAAAAAAATTGCACCGACTTTTGACAATTTGTGATAAATTTCCAAGTAATTTCAGCAATATTTTGCGAGACATTTCTGCCCGATTGGATACATTTCCACAGGTTTTTGTAAAACATTGCTAAAATTCGGTGGAAATCTATCAAATGTTGCCACAATTCGGTGCAAGTTTTGCGAGATTTGCTCGCATCAAACTGTGCCCGAAAATGCCCGACTTGACAGTGTCCACGCGGGTTGGACGCGCCCAGCACTGTCCAAGCACGTGGGCGCGTGTGGGCGCTCGATTTATCGGCGCGTTGGACTAGTTTTAAAAAAATTTTCCCAATTTCTGACAAAATTCGCACCGAATTTTTGCAATTTTTGATAAATTAACACAGAATTTCAGCAATGTTTTAAACAAGTCCGTCCAATCGGGCAGAAATGTCTCGTAAAATGTTGCTGAAATTCCGTGAAAATCTGTCAAAAATTGACAAAAGTTGGTGACCGACCCGCGGCGCGTCACGGCGCGGTCGGAGGACGGCCCTCGTCCCCAAAAACCACACTCCGGGTCACGTGGTCTCGCACTCGACTTTTTCAGTTTTCCCGTTTTCGGCCCGTTACGGCCAAGGACCGTAACGGGTCGAAAACGGGCCGCAACGGGTCGAAAACGGCCGCAACGGGTCGAAAACGGCCCGCACGGGCCGTTAACGGGCCGCCGACGGTCCCGTCACAATCCCGTAACGGCTCGCACGGGCCGTTAACGGGCCGCCGACGGTCCCGTCACGATCCCGTAACGGCTCGCACGGGCCGTTAACGGGCCGCCGACGGTTCCGTAACTATCCCGTAACGGCCCGCACGGGCCGTTAACGGGCCGCCGACGGTCCCGTCACGACCCCGTAACGGCCCGTACGACCTCATGCGGGCCGTTAACGGGCCGTTAACGGGCCGTTAACGGCCCGTTAACGGCGTAAAACCAAAAACAGGATTCGAGATTAATGTCTATGAATGTTGTACGCGTTTTCATGTACGTGTTGTCGGTTGTTGATTTTTTCGATTTACACCGTCACGGCCCGTTAACGGCCCGTTAACGGCCCGTTAACGGCCCGTCAACGGCCCGCATGGGGTCGTACGGGCCGTTAACGGGCCGCCGACGGTCCCGTCACGATCCCGTAACGGCCCGCACGGGCCGTTAACGGGCCGCCGACGGTCCCGTCACGGTCCCGTAACGGCCTTCGTTCCCGGACTTCGGCTCGCCGACGGCCCGTGCGACCTCATGCGGGCCGCTAACGGGCCGTCAACGGGCCGTTAACGGGCCGTCAACGGGCCGTTAACGGCCCGTTTTCGACCCGCTACGGCCCGTCACGGCCTGTTGGCCGTGCGACCCGAAAACGGGAAAACTGAAAGAGTCGAGTGCGAGACCACGTGACTCGGAGTGTGGTTTTTGGGGACGAGGGCCGTCCTCCGGCCGCGCCGCGACGCGCCGCGGGTCGGACAAGAAACGACCCGGTCGGAAACCGAACCTCAGTGTCCAATCGGGCAGAAATTGTGCGGAAGTTTAACCAAAAATGGCCAAAAGTCGGTGCAAGTTTTGCACGCAACAAACGTCCGATGTGACAGTGCCCATGCGGATTGGACGTGCATGTGGGCGCGTGTGGGAGCTCGATTTACTGGCGCGTTGGACGAGTTTTAAAAAAATTCTCCAAAATCTGACAAAACTTGCAACGATTTTTAACGACATTTAATTGATTTCCACAGATTTTAAGAACACTGTTTTACAGAAGCCCGTCCAATCGGGCAGAAATGTCTCGCAAAATATTGCTGAAATTCCGTGGAAATTTATCAAAAATCGTTGCCAGTTTTGTCAGATTTTGGAGAATTTTTTTAGAACTCGTCCAACGCGCCAGTAAATCACGCGCCCACGTGCGTGGACGATGCGCACGTCCAACCCGCCAAGGCTCGCCCCTACGACCGTCGGCGGGAGCCCCGGCCGTCCTCTCTCTCCCTCTCGGCCGCCAATGCTCGCCCCTCCGCCCGGGACTCGCCCCGCCGCCAGTCACCGACTTTTGGCAATTTCCTTGCAAACAGCAACGATAATGATGTATTTATTGATAATTGTTTTTGCATCGGACATGTGTTTAATTTTAGTGGTTCCTCGACTCAGTTTGTGCGGTTCTTGCGCGTCGTGCGCACGTTCAACACGCGCCCACGCGAGTATATCGCGTGGACTCTCGTCTCTCTCGTCAGTCTCGATGTTTTGTATGATTTTATTTTGCTAATTGTTTTGAGCGCGTGCAATTTCAATTGTTGCACCACACACGCATTTTCTATTGTACACCAGTGTTCCTATGTCGAATAAATTAGACTTGTTTTTAATTTCTCTGTCGCCATTGTTTGAATTCACTGCGCTGCACGAGAGCTTCAATTTATGAGTTGGACCGCTTTTTATACAAATTATGTGGGAATTTTGCTCGATTCATGCGCGGTTCTTTCTTAAGCGTCGGGCAAGTTTTGTCAGATATTGCAAAAAGTACATCGCGCGTGCACGGGCGTGCGTGGACGGTGCCCGCGTCCAACGCTCATCGGCGTCCAACTCCTTGTCTACAAAGAAGGTCGGGGTTTCGGGCATATCCTTTGCCACGACCGCGTCTTGGTTCTCGCCTTCGGTGGTCATCTCCAAGGCGGGAATCAGCCCGGATTTCAACGGGGTGCTGTCGGTCAGAAAGGGAACGGTCGGTGTTGTTGGGGAGATGTTGGAGCAGTACTAAACGTCATGTTTTGTTCACGTGAAAATGAAATGTGCGTTTAAAAAGCCTATCGTGCTGCCGGGACGTTTATTAATTTTCCCAGTTTGACATAAGCGAGCGCGCACATGGCGACGGCAATGTCTTTTGTCACCTTTAAATTCCTTTTTGGTTTCAACTATGTAAGTTACCTTGTTTTATTAAAATAACTGTTAGTTTTGTATATTTGCTAGTTGGTTCATGTTTGGTGCGTTAGATATAAACACCAAACCACCGTATTTATGTTTTCTGAGACGTACGACGCGAGTCGCGCTCGTACGCCGACTTCGACACATCGGTAAACCGCCAGCGTGCACCATTTTTCTCGTGCTCACTCAGACGTGCGCATTACACGCGATATTGCGCACGAACGCGCACACCGCCTCCGCGACACACATCACACACCCGTTTAAACGAGTCTCGGCGCCTATTTGACCCCAGTGTTTACTTTTTAAAATTGTGGTGTGTTTTCAAAGTTCTTAATTTGTTCAAAAACAAACAAAATGGATATCTGTTGATTTTTAAATGATTTTGTCGATTTAGTTTTTTGCTGGTTTTTAATCGATTTGTCTGTATTTTTAATCAATTCGAATGATTGACACCATTCTGTGCTTTACTCGTATTCAAGATGGCGTCGCAAACTCAAGGTCGAATTCCGCTGAATTCATTTATTGCGACTGTTTGCGCTCCATACGTGCGAAAAGGATTATGGGAATAATCCTCAATGCAGGCCATTTTGGTGTTAAATGAGCGAGGAAGGCAGGACATAAGGAAAATTGGTGAAATGTAAAAAAAAATGCTAAACAATCAACATTTAAATAAAGATCAATATTTCTGGCTCGAAATGCATATATCGGCAATTTCGGGATATTTTCGGGACGAAATTGACTCGTTCGGAACACAGGGGAGGGACTCCCACATTCCCCATGCGTCGGCGCGTGTGTTTACGAAATACCAAATCCAGGTTTTCATACAACCCCACGTTATTTTCGGGTCAAGAGTTTTTTTATGCGCTGCCGCGCGCAATCCCCGGGTTGATGAGTTTCGCGGAATCCGACGAGCGAGTGCGATCGTGTCATACCGCTTCTTCTCGTGGCAAAGTAGACACCTTAATTAAACTGGCTGTTGGCTTTTTTTTTTAAACAAAGTACGAGTCTTTAAGTTGAACGGTTGTTGAGATACACGTAGTAATGTGGACTCGCGACGCGTTGCAACGTGGTCGGAGAACGGCCCACTTCCCTCCCCCCGACCAGGTTGTCTTTCTCTCTCTTGTCCGACCCACGGCGCGTCGCGGCGCGGCCGGAGGACGTCTCTTTCCCCTCCCCCAGTCCCAAAAACCACACCTTGAGGAACCCCGAGGTTCGGTTTCCGACCGGGCCGTTTCTCGCCCGACCCACGACGCGCCGCGGCGCGGCCGGAGGACGGCCCTCGTCCCCAAAAACCACACTCCGGGTCACGTGGTCTCGCACTCGACTTTTTCAGTTTTCCCGTTTTCGGCCCGTTACGGCCAAGGACCGTAACGGGTCGAAAACGGGCCGCAACGGGTCGAAAACGGCCGCAACGGGTCGAAAACGACCCGCACGGGCCGTTAACGGGCCGCCGACGGTCCCGTCACGATCCCGTAACGGCCCGCACGGGCCGTTAACGGGCCGCCGACGGGACCGTCACGATCCCGTAACGGCCTTCGTTCCCGGACTTCGGCTCGCCGACGGCCCGTACGACCTCATGCGGGCCGTTAACGGGCCGTTAACGACCCGTTAACGGCGTAAAACCAAAAACAGGATTCGAGATTAATGTCTATGAATGTTGTACGCGTTTTCATGTACGTGTTGTCGGTTGTTGATTTTTTCGATTTACACCGTCACGGCCCGTTAACGGCCCGTTAACGGCCCGTTAACGGCCCGTCAACGGCCCGCATGGGGTCGTACGGGCCGTTAACGGGCCGCCGACGGTTCCGTCACGATCCCGTAACGGCCCGCACGGGCCGTTAACGGGCCGCCGACGGTCCCGTCACGATCCCGTAACGGCCCGTCATGATCCCGTAACGGGAAAACTGAGAGAGTCGGGTGCGAGACCACGTGACCCGGAGTGTGGTTTTTGGGGGCGAGGGCCGTCCTCCGACCGCGCCGTGACGCGCCCCGGGTCGGATCAAGAGGCGACCCGGTCGGAAACCGAACTTCGGGGTTCCTCGAGGCGTGGTTTTTTGGGGACGGGGGGAGGGGGGGATCGGGTCGCGTGCTCCGACCGCGCCGCAACGCGCCGTGGGTCGGTCACCAACCTTTGTCAATATTTTATAAATTTCCACGGAATTTCAGCAATGTTTTACATAAGTCCGTCAAATCGGGCAGAAATATCCCGTACAATGTCGCTGCAATTCTGTGGAAATTTATCAGATATTGACAAAATTCGGTGACGGGCGGAAGAGAGAGAGAGAGAGAGAGGGGGGACGGCCGGCGCCTACGCCGACGGGGCGGGAGGGCGAGTGCACTGTTCACGCATGTGGGCGCGTGTGGACGCTCGATTTACTGGCGCGTTGGACAAGTCAAAAAAAATTTCCCAATGTCTGACAAAAATTCCATCGAATCACGGCAATATTTGACAACACTTGCACAGATTTTTAGCAACATTCATCGGCGAGGTCGTTGATGAACTCGCTTTACCTCGATGAATCTCGCGCGACAACAACCCTGCGAAAATACCAAATCTCGTACGAATAATAAACACGGCGCAAACCGCACAAAAACCCACGACATAAAATCGAATGTCGTCTATCGGCACTCTCAGCATTCCCCCGGACATTTTCCGGAAGAGTTTGGCCCTGCCGGAATCCGAAGAATAGTCACTCCCAAAGTGCGGATTTTGCGGGTGCACTCGCTTCCGAAGGTTAACCATGCTGGAGACATCGGAAACTTCAATTTCCGGTTCCTCAGCCTGGTACCAATGGCGAAGATCCGACACATGAATAGGTTGGGAAATTTTCCCGTCTTGGTCCATCAGGAGCACGGTATTTGGTCCCAGGAGTCGATGAATCATATAAACCCCTTCAGTTCGGTGTTGGAAACCCGAACTTATTTGTTTATCAGTTGATGACAAAACACGACTTTTGACGGTGACCCAGTCCCCAGGTTTAAACGTATGGGGCAGCCTTTTTCGGTCATACCAACGCTTATGGCGTAGATGTGCGGCATCCAGATTTTTCCTCGCCTCCTCACGGATGCGTAATAAGTATCGATGAAGAAAACGCGATTCATCTGGCGGTAAGGGTTCTCCGTCGTCAGTGTCAGAGTCGACATCTCCTGGAAAACGTGCTTCTTGTCCTGTGACCATCATGTAAGGTGAAAATTTGAGTGAGGTCTGATAAGCAGTATTAATTGCTAAAATGAAAGAACCAATGTGCTTATCCCAACGCGTATGTTCGTCTATATACGCGAGGATGCACGTTTTTAAAGATTGATTCAGTCTTTCCGCCAAGTTCCCTTGCGGATGATAGGCGGAAATATATTTATTTACCATTCCCATTTCGGCGCACTGTGCCTGGAACTTGGCAGAGCGAAAGGTTGGGGCGTTATCACTTATTATAGTTTTTGGATAAGCCCATCTATAAGTGAACTCTTTAAGTTGTGTTACGAATCAACTTAGATGTTTAATTGATTTGATCTGAATTTACGCGCAAGGTGATGTTAGCGCAAATCAGCGGGCAAAGTTCGTAGATTTACTCTGTTTGTGCCATCGTCATATGCGGATATCGGACGGTGAATAAACCTAACTCGCTGTAACACACATTATTTATATTCGACGGGCTCAATCTCACGTTGTGGGTCTTTACGTTTAAAAAGAATGAGTATGCGCAGTGATATTCGTATGCGGGTGGGCATAGGATGTCACAGGCATGCGAAGGGATAAAAGGTGGGCAAAAAGAGGCGCTATTAAGTGTTAAATTAGAAGGGGCGCGTGTTAAAGCGCAAAATAAAGATTGACAAACTCAATTCAATCTAAGAGGTGTTAACTCGTTGAAAGAGGTATGAGAAGTGTGGATTATGGATAAAAGTAGCGACCAGGTAAACATGAGTCATGTGACCAGGTCGATTGGAGTGGGTGAGGGGGTGGAAGGTATAAAATAAGGTTAATTGTTGGAAATAATAAGATGCGCGCAATGAGGCTGCGCATATATTTAGAGATGATTCATCAATGTTAGATGAAAAGAAAGATTGGGAAAAAATAAGAAAACTTAAGATTGGGTCAGTCTAAGTTAGAAATGAATAAAAAAGAAGGGTGGGTAACCTGCCCGTGACATCCCTCCCCCCTTAGGCTTTTATTATTCGAGATTTATCGAAGAGAATAAAAGGATAAGAGACAAGGAAAGTCATACAATAATAATGCGCTATGCGCAAAAACTATACAAATTCTCAAAAAATAAATTAAATAAATTAAACAACAAAAAAGAATGATGCGCGTCTGCGCAAAGACTTAACAACTTTGTCAAAAATAATGCACGTGGTGCAAAAACTTAACAACTTTGTCAAAATAATAAACAAAAGTTAAACAATACCAAATTAAATATCAAAAATCAATTAGATTATTAGAGACAGAGAATTAATAAATCACCATGGCTTTTGAAAATAAATTTAAACTAAGATTTTTGTAAAGTCACAATGGTAAATTTTAAATCATTCTACTCGAAATCACAAGACGAACAGGGACGACACAAGGAGGGCGAACACTAAACCTAAAGGGGCCGACGATACCTAGGACGGACGAGAGTCTATACACTTTACCCAAACAATTTATAAAATAAAAATTTTAAACACTTTTACTTTTTTGTATAAACAAACTTCTGCTTTCTGTATAAAAATCATCGAATAAACAATTTTAAATTAAACAAAAATAAAGAGCCGACACATGAGAATTATCAAGAATCAGGTTGGGATTTATTAATATCAAATTGGGTATTTATGTTATGGTAGGATGCGCGTAATTGCGCAAAACAAATACAAAATAAAGGTAAGGTACAAAATTATGCAACCTGCATAAGGTAAGTATGATTTCAGATTAATTAGGAACTTTTAAATGGATGCGCGAAACTTTGCGCAAGGATAATTTAGGTTATTAATTCTATGAATGAAATGGAAAATAGAAACATATAAAATATTATAAAACATAACAAATACCCGCGCGCACAATACTACTCGTATTGCCACGGAATTAAATATGTTGATCAGAAAATATCACAAAATTAAATGAAGGGTCAAAAAAGTATCACAATAATCTTGATTAAATGCTAAATATCCATAGAAAAAACATTCATTAAATAAATGAAAACATTGAATACTGACTTGAATCATTCCAGAATAATTGCGCTAAAAATAACAATGGAAATAAAAATTAAACGAAATTAAATTCCTAAGCTTCGGAAGAAATTATCATAATTAAATGAAGATAATTCTGGAATGATTATAGCACAAAAAAAATATCAAAATCATTAAACTAGAATAAATATTTCAATAATATGACTAGAAAATTATCGAAATCATAATTGCACTTAAATAAAATATAATTGTAGTACTAAAAATCTAATTGTCCGATTCTAAAGCACTAAAAACGTAAAAATAATTAAATAAAAATATAAATTATCAGTGAGGATTATCACAATAGAAAACTTGCGCAAAAATAATAACATTTATGATGAAACACTAATAATAATTATTTGTTCTTCAAATCGACACATTACCGCTGCCCAAGCTCGTTCCATCAAGTCCTCCAACTCGAGAGATGTTTTACGGAGCGCCTCATCAATGGAATCGCATGGCGGAACGGAAAAATGATGAAGATTTAAAGATGATAAAGTTTTGTGGATACCATGTAGATATTGGAATGCAGGCCGGCCCAAACTCAACGCACAAATGCGGAGATGTTTTATTAGGGCATTTACCAGAGATCCACGATCTGGCGGCGCATTTTGGACACAATTAGAGATGAAAATATGATGAAAACACAAAATAATGATGAATGGTAGGTTGAAGTGCGCACAAAGTCTTCGCAAATCACCAGGATCCTCGTATCAAGTCCTTCAACTCAACGCCGAAGCGGAGGAATTTTACGAAACGCCCATTGATGTGATCTCCTGACTTCAATTTGCAAAAAACTTGCGCACAAAGTCACGTTTAGGATTGTTGTTCACTCGAATTCCAAGGTTTGACGATGTTGAGGATCTCGGAAATAGATTAACATATTAAATGCCACTTCTACCACAACACGTCGCGCATCTTGGAATGTACGTGCGCCCTGCCGATTTATTTCGAAAAGACAGTGAGCTAAAAAATATTCTCCATACCTTCGGTAGAGAAGATGCAACAGCGGATCAGCCTCCGAACGAAACATATGCAAGTCCGCAATGGCTAAAGATCGGAAAAGCTGTCGCTGAGCCCGAATCGACATATCAAATTGGAGACATCCTTGTTCTCCCTCAGCAAAATTACAACGAATCGTGGTGGGAGGCATCAAGCTTGGAAGAAGTTCCAAAGTTATGAATGGTTGGGTTGCATCCCACTCACCTCGTCTTGTGCGGGGGGCAGGAGGCAGGAACACGTATCGATAGACAGTCGAACACCGTATTTCGCGCAATTCGGCTAAGCGGGTCCGTTCCCGTCGTCGTTTAAACTCATCCTCACTAGCCTCCTCCACTGCTCGTCTATCTGCCCAATGTCGCTCGCCGAGCCGTTCTATCTCCATCTCATATCTTCGCATATATTCCAGATTTCGTCGCTCGTCGCCTCCCCTTCTATCTACGTGATGTCGGTCGGCGAGTTGTTTCCTCTCCATTTCATACCTTCTTCGGTATTCCGGATTTTGTCGTTCGTCGCCTCCCTCACGTTGCTCACGTCGCCTTAGAACCTGGTGAAGCACTTGGGAGACCTCCTCATGCATTACCCATATTAATAACTCCAGCGCATTTACGCGGTCGTAAAGGTCACATTGACTCAAGCGATGCTGAATCTGGTTGGACATGGTACGTATGCGTAGAAGCATTTCGTTAAATACTTCTTGAAAATCGGCTTGTAGGATATTAAAATCACGGTCCATCATAAAATTTATCAAAGTTATCCAACCTCGACGCTCCATATAGAATCTGGATGGTGAGGAATGCACATCTTGCGCATATACATTTACCTCATATCGGTTCAATAATTCGTAAATAACTTCAAACGTATGCACCGGTTTTGTGCTAATTCCAGACCTGTCTGTGAATAAATCACAATGAGTAGCTGACGTAGTTGTTGATGTACCATCGCCCAGCTGGGGTTGCGCTGATTCTAGATGCGACCCTGTCAAGTATAGTCGATCAGAAATAGTTACTGTGCTGTTAGAGGGTATAGTTGCGCTGGTGTTTCCCGGGGGTGCATTTGGTACAACTCGAAAATGAGATATAAGGACAGGAATTTTGGATTTTTGCGAAGTCTCACGAGGTACAATCTTTACTGTTGCTCGCCTACTCAGTTCACCTGAGACTGGTCTTCTGGTTGGGGATTGTGGCAAATTGACTGTACGCGGATCCCTTGCTTTCTTCTCAGGTCCTTGCGCATTTATAACTTGATCAGGAGGTGTCTCGATGATTACCTCATTGATTGATCCTAATAATGGCGGAGTAGTACTCAACTCGGATCCACAGTCTCGCACTGGCGGCGTGCTGGCCCGTTCCCGCTCAATCTCCTCGTTTTCCTGTTCTATCCTTCCGTCTGATACTGCACTGTCGCATTCACAACATAAATTCAAAGTCAAATCCGGGGATGCAGGTGTCAGGCTAGGTTGCGCTTCAAACCGCGACGAGGCGCTTGCAAATAACGCATCATCGTCACCACTGCTCCAGCTATCATCAGATTCGACTGGCAAATCCGACAAATGCGCAACAGCCCGCGCAATAGCCTCTTGAACCTGGTGTACATTACCATCGAGGGTTTCCTGAAGAGATGAAATAACTTCTCGTCCCATTATTGCACGTGTCGACGACTGCTCACGATGTAATGGGTCCTCAGCCGGTGAATCAAGAAGTTGGGCGATGTTGGTACCAGGGTAAATCCATTGTCGAAGATTAATATGACTTGTCTGCGCCAATCGTCGCGCACGCTGCCAATACCAGCGGTGTACCGTCTCAAATCGCAGAATTGAAGCCGGACTTCCGTTGAGCGACCTAAACGGCGGAAACGTAACGCCGCCAATATTTATGTTGTCTTGCCTGCGTCGACGTAACACCCATCCAAAAATCTGTCTCATCCAAACCGCGAATAAATCCCTCGGCAAGTCGCCATTCCCGTTGCACGCTCGACAGGTGAGAGCGGCTCGCGGCGGGTCCTCCTCCATACCATGGCCTGAGCAGACCGGGCATATCTCGTGGCTCGGAAAACCCGTACCGAATGCTTCTACAAAGGGTTCCTCGTCCCGATTGGAAGCCATGTTGGTTTCAATATTCGTTGGGAATATAATGCGCCTAAGTTGGTGGAGGCAATGCTTATATAAATACACAGAACAAATAATACGCTTGACAAACGATACTCACAATTATCAAGCGCAACAACACGAACGCGCACAGAACGAAACAAACAACGAGGACTAAAGAATATTCCTAGGAATGTAACGAGTCGTAAAACTTTGCTTCGAGAAGCTTCGATGAACGATTGAAAACTCGCACATGTAATAAAGTCGGGTTCGAGGTTAAACACTAACTAATTGCAATTGAAGGGCGACATTCCGTGTTGGAATTCGGAAGTTAACGAAGGTTGTCTTCGCTCAAAACTCTTGTTTTAAAGTGATTAAATAAGGATGGTGAGATAAACAAGTAATAATTCAGAACACAGAATATTAATTTAAATAAAGTGCGCATAAATTATATTGATTGAATAATTTAAATGAATTGTGGAAATAGCCACGTGCTATTGTTTAGAGGTTAATTGGCGTCGCGCACTCTGGTGACACAAATAGTCCCTGATTGAAATGGACTTAGCCATTTTCGAGTGACCGAATATGAACATAAAATACATAACACAAAACATTAAATATAAAATATAAAGAAAACATAAAATAACATAAAACATAAAAATTAGGATGAATAAATTTAAAATAAAGGGAAAAATAGTTTTTAAACAAAATAGGTAGTAAAGATAGATTTACACCGGATTACACTTGGTTTTTTTTTGTTTTTTTTGTTGTTTCGTTTGTGTTTTCCCTTTTTTTTTTTATTTAGCTTAAAAAATAGAAGAAAATTACTTAAATGAAAGAAAATAGGCAGAAAAAATATCTAAAGTGTTGACAGCAAAAATTTCAACATGTTTATCAATAATTTCAACGTCTTTTAAAGTTAAAAAGTTGGCCTCGGCAAAAAACCAATGTCGCAATTCCACGACATTATAAGGCTGGGTTTTTTGGCCGTTTTCATCCATTAGGATTACTGTATTGGGGCCCACCAATCTATGTATAATATATACACCTTCAGTCCGTTGGCGTAAACCTGCTGCGAATTGTTTATCGGCAGATGAAGGTTGCCGATTGCGCAAAGTTACCCAGTCGCCAGGACGGAAGTCATGGGGGCGCCGTTTTAAATCGAACCATTTTTTGTGTCGAATTTGGGACTCGCGCAAGTTGTTAATCGCGCTTTCTCGCATTCTACGCATATGTTCGTGCAAGTTTTCAGCTTCCACGGGCGGCAACGGTTCTCCGTCATCCGTGTCGCTATCCAGGTCGCCCGGAAATCGAGCTTCCTGGCCTGTTACCATTTTAAAGGGTGAATACTTTAAAGAAATTTGATACGCTGAATTAATCGCGAGCACGAAATAGCCAATGTTGACGTCCCATCTAGTATGGTCATCATCAATATATGCTAATATACAGTTCTTTAATGATTGGTTAAGCCTTTCCGCAATATTACCTTGCGGGTGGTATGCGGCGGTATATCTATTTATTGCGCCAAGTTGCTGGATTTGGCTACGAAATTCTGGTGAGCGAAAAGCAGGCGCATTATCGCTGATAATTATTTTGGGAAAACCCCATCTTTTGCAGAATTTCTGAATTTGTTTCACCGTAGTGGCTATATTTGAGTTTTCGGTTAGACGTACGTCTAACCATCGGCTAGCAGAGTCGACCATCACAAAGGCATAGCAATGTCCCTCTGTGGATCGAGGTTTCTTGCCGTAATAGTCGATGTAGATAGCGGAGAAAAGATGGCGCGATCTGGACATTATCATTTTTCCATATGGGAGCCTGTTAAGGGGTTTAGCTCTTTGACACGCTTCGCAAACCTGTATCCATGTTCGAATATCTTCGCGCATTTTTGGCCAAAATACGCGCGATTTAATGCGATGGAGTGTTCGTTCTTGCCCCATATGTCCAACTACGGGAGGATAGTGCATTGCGCGGAAATATCTTTCTCTGAGTTCAAATGGGAGATATATTTGGCGCCTCTTTCTAATTTCATTAATATGGACAGGAGGGAAGCGACATAACATCTCTTTATACATGCCGAAATCTTGCGCGTCAGCCACAATTTTAGCAGCTTCGTCCGGATCAAGTGGTAACATTTGGGCAGTTAAATAAAATATCAACTCACGCGACCAGGGATCCTGTCTTTGCGCAGCAATGATTTCAGCAGCAGTAGGCAACAGCTCGAACGGAGGATGTTCGATTGGTGGATCGTGCTCCAATTCGGCTTGCTTCTCTGCTTCAGTCCTTGAATCTTCAATTACTGTCCTTTCTCGTCGCGGACGCAATCTCGACGGAGTTCTTTGCGCTGATGCTGGAGGCGCAGAATAATTCCTTGTTGGTGGTGACATGTCACGAATGGGTCCAAAACTGTCCTCCGATGATGCAGAGTCAGAATCCGGGTCCGAAGTATATCCCTCTGGCCTTTGCTGTCCTGATGGTCCCGCCGCATCATCATACATTCTTGGTTCAGAAGGTTGACGCGGAGAAATGACAGGAAAATCAGTGATAGGAATTGAAGGAGTTGGGGAAGGAGTTGGTAAATCTGGAATTTCAGGAGAAGGTCTTGGAATGGGCCTTCGATGGCTATCGGATTGAATTATTGGTGCAGGAACTCCAGTTATGCGACGGAAATTTCGTCGTATTTTATCCACCAAAGTTCCAGGTGTCGGCAATTGTGATGGTGCCGAAGCAGTCTTTTTTCTAAAACTAGACGGATTTATTGGCGCAGGAATTCTGGTTGGAATAATTGCCGAAGGAGGAATGGAACTAGGAATAGGAGTGGATATTGGAGTTGCAGGAGGGGTAGGAATAGGTAAGGGTGGTGGAATTAAAACTGATTTAGATTTGGGTTTCACCACATGGGAAGGAATAGCGGATTTACGTCGCACTGCCTTCAACTTTCCTACTTGCTGTGATTTCAATAACTTTGGAAATGTCCACTTTTTAATAGTTCCCGCATACCTGGGTGGTAGCCATGGTGGTGATTTAGGAATCAAAGATGGATCCTTTAATCTAGCCCGAGTTCGTGTGGCTATTGCTCGTTTAGCATGAGGAGATAAAATTGGTATAATATCAATTTTACGTGGTCTTCCTCGTTTCTTTATCAGAATTGGGATTAAAGAGCGCTGTCGGCGGGTTCGTAAAGGCACTGAAACACGAACTGGTGATAAATTAGGAGTTCTCACTTGTGAGGTTGGTTGCGCAACTGGAATTGATGCATTTGGTGTTGCAGTTGGTTGCACAATTGGCGTTAGTGCAACTGGAGGGATTGTAACCGGCGGTGCCCTCGTTGGAGGAGTAGCTACGCCAGTAGAAGATGGAATTTGCGCACCCGAAGTCGGCGCATTTCCAGTCACTTTCCCTTTACCAGTTGGTCGAGGAATAAGAGATTTTTTCTTATTTTTCTTCTTAGTCGGTGAAGATGCTGCAATGAGAGGCACTTTTTTAAATGTAGATTTAAACAACTTTCGAAACTGCAAATTAATGTCTTTTGGCAATTCCTTGATGATATTAAGTGCCGGCCACTCGTTGCAATCATCAAAATAGGCAAGGTAACATGCCTCGTCGACCTCCGGGCTATCATCCTCATCATCGACTTCAGGTGGGTCGACAGGAGCTCGACTTAGTGCATCCGCTACCTTATTTTTGCATCCTGAACAGTGCAAAAACGTGAATTTATAATCACTTAACGATAGCACCCAACGGGCCAAACGTCCAGTTGGTTCCCTTTGCTGAAATAACCACTTAAGAGATTGATGGTCGCTCTCGAGGTAGAATGGCATCATCTCGAGGTATGCACGAAAGCGTTTGACACCCCAAACCGCGGCCAAACATTCGATTTCGGTTACTTTATAGTTCTTTTCAGCGCTGTTTAATGCGCGAGAGGCAAATGCGATTGGAATTCTCACACCTTCATCGTTAAGTTGCATTAAAGCAGCACCTAATCCAGAATAACTAGCATCGGTCTGCAGTATAAATGGTTTTTTCCAACTGGGAAAACGTCTTTTCAGTGTTGGTATCGCAATCTGGTCTTTCAGATATTCGAACGCCAATTGCTGCGCATCTGTCCAAATCCAAGTTGCGTCCTTTTTAAGCAATGGTCGGAAAACTTCGCTAATTTTAGAAAAATTTGCAATGAATGATTGGTAATAACCTACCATGCCCTTAAATCGTTGTAATTCGCGCAAATTGGTTGGCGCAGGATAATTTTGAATAGCAACCACTTTCTTTGGATTTGGTGTAATCTGGCCAGATTCCACGATGTGTCCCAAAACCTCGAGTCTTTTTTGACAAAGCTCAGTCTTGTTGGCGTTCATGGTGAATCCAGCGTTGAACAATTCCTCTAAAACGAGGCGCAAATGTTGCACGTGTTCCTCGAAAGTTCGGCTAAAAATAATCACGTCATCAATATACACAAATACAAATTTGTAAAGATATTTCGCAAGAGTCTTATTCATCGCTCGTTGGAGGGTAGCGGGTCCGTTGATAGGTCCGAAAGGCATGCGCACATATTCGAATAAACCTCGATGTGTTATAAAAGCTAAATACCGTTCGTCACCTTTGCGCACGCCGATCTGATGGAAAGCTTCGCGTCCGTCGATTATCGAAAACCAATGCGCACCTCCCAAATATGCAAAGATGTTATCAATGTCCGGAAGGGGGTAAACGTCCGGAATTGTTTGCGCATTAATGGGGCGAAAATCCATAGCAGTTCTCCATTCACCTGTCTTCTTGGGTACGACGACTGGAGCAACAGCGCAATCACTTTGGGATCGCCGAATAATACCTTGCTGCAGCTTTTTGTCGATATATTTATCAATTATCGCCTTTTTCGCAGGGTTTACCGGGCGCACAGGGACATGAATTGGACGAAAATCCGGTTTCAGGTTCACCTCGTACTCGGTGTTATTACATAAACCAATTTCTTCGCGAAAGATTTGCGAAATGGGCTGCAATGTTTTGATTAATAGTTTTATCTGTGGCACTGTCAATTGGTTCCACAACTGGTGGTAAATCCAATCTAAATCGGTCGGATCTCCACTAGGTTGGTACTGCAAAAAATTAATGTCATTAATGTTCATTTTAGAGTTATTCCCACCATTGTCAGGTTGCGCAATCGAAAAGATGTTGATTTTCGACTCCTTCTTGGCATTGATGTCTTTAGCACGTTGCGCAACGAGTTGTTTGGCAATTGGACGAATAACATTGATTTTTCGTCGTAAACGTCGTAATCGTCGGAACTGACTCAAAGTTAATTTACGTAAAATTGTCTTTTTTAAATTGGAGGAAATTTTAGAAGTTTCTTTCCTCTTTGGGGACCAAATATTCGACCATTTGCGTTGCGCACGATGTCGAACTTGTTTAACTCGATACTGCGCATCGTCATGTGGATACTCGAATATTTCTTGTTGCAAGGGTCTATGCGCCAGGAGGAGGCAGTTAATTTCACTCACCGGATCCGGTTTCCTTAGTATTTTCGTCGGAACGATCTCACTAATGGCCGCCGGTGGGTTGGATGGATCCTGCGTTTCTTCCGGCGCAAATGGCAAAACCAGAATTGACTCTGACTTTTTTGCTTCTTCATAAGTCATGAATTTGCGAATCTCATTTGAGCCCACCATGCTCCACTGTTGTCTCGCATGGTCGATGTCGATTCCGGCCGCTGTGCAGAAATCACGTCCAAGGAGCATATCCATTTTGGCATCGGGTAAAACCATGCAAATGAATTTTATTATGCCTATTGGGGCGCGCAAAGCGAGCTGCATCGATTTGGTGGAATCCACTATGTCACCAGACGCGACCTGCACCCGCTCGTGGAGATTCACAAAGTCCAAACCCATTTTTTCGTGTAGTTGTTGGAACACGTCCTCACTCATTACACACGTTTGTGCGCCTGAGTCTAGAAGCGCAGTACAAGCTACATTAGCCCAGGAAATCTTTACGCAAGGTGCTTTCTTGCACAAACGATCCCCGCGCGTTATCTCAATGATGGGTTCTTGAGTTTCTTTAAGTTCCTCTGGCGTTAACATTACGAAAGATACCTTCATAGGAGAGATCACTTCCTTTGGAGCCTCAGTCGTTGTTGCACTGGAAGTAGACTTAATTATTGGTAAAGTTTTAGTAATTTTACTCACTATTGTCACTTTCGGGTTTTTCTTCGAAATTACAGGTTGCAAATCTGTTAATTTCGGCAATTCGTCCTTTACAGCTTCAGGAACGGCAGTCTGCAGATCTGACGCCTTTGTAGCTGAGGTGATGATGGAAGATGATGAAGAAATAACACTACTTACAGGTTTATACTCTGAAAGAGTAATAACAGTAGGAGATGTTGTTGAATTAACCTGTGAAGGATCGTCCTCTTTCAAGTTAATTAAAGGTGAAGCGCGTCGTTTGGATTTCAGACGTTTTGCGCGAAGGGCCGGTCGACTCATTTGCGGCCTGGTTCCACCGGCTTCCCGAACTTCAGGCCTTCGGAGTTTTCCGGTCTCCTAAATGGCTGGTAACATATGGGGCACAACGGATGCCAAGTTGCTGTATCTACCAAATACCACCAATCCTTCGGTGTTTTCCTCCAGGCTGTGCCTTTCTCAGGACATTTGACAGTTAATGGTGGTTTTGGCGCTGGTGGAAACGTGACAATTGACGTAGAGCACACATGGTCCTTTGGGACGTCTGCTGGAGGTGTCAGAGTAGCTAAATTTATTTTAATTGTTGCCTTCTGAGCCGCCTCGGCGACTGTGCTCTTCTTAATTTCAGGTTCAGCATCCGTGTCGCTGCTACTACTACTCGTATCGGGTTCCTGCGCAGGTGGAGATTGTTCTGGTCTCGCCTGCACTGCAGCTAACTCGATTAAGAATTGTTTTCGATACCTCGCAAAACGTTTGACGTCCTGGGACACGAGAGATTTGACATCATCGTCTCCTTTGGACTTCTCCGCAGCCTTGAGCACTGTGGGGCGTTGCGCATCACGCAGAGAGGGCATTCGTTGATCAGCCATACCCAGATCTTTGTATTCGTCTGCTCGAATGGTGTCCAGCTGTAGACGATTGTCGATGTCATTACCTCTTTGGATCGCCTCGTCCAGCGAGTTTACGTTCCATGCGCGCAAGAGATGAACAACTTCGGTTTGCATCATGTTCTGAGCTTTCTCCCATTGGAGCTCTGGGTCGGTATATCCTGCAACCTGAAGATAATATACAATCTCACTTAAAAATGACATCGTAGACTCTCCATTTCGTTGCTTTCGCTTGGATAGCTTCACATTGGCCGCTGCCGAATTCATGGCGAAAGCTCGTCGAAATAATATCTCAAAGTCCTCCCATGTTTTTGGTTTTGGTTTTAGTGATAACCACCATCGCTGCGCTCTTCCACGCGTTGCTTGAATGACAAATACTTTTAAATATTCATCCACCGGGGCCTGCATAGAATACATGTGCGCGTACAAATGCGCAAGAAAAAGATTAATGTAATCAAGATCGGCTTTATCTGGATCAAACAAAGGTGGTTTTCCAGGCTTGAAACAATTTTTATCTTTACTTGCGTGTTGCGCTCTTACTGACGGCAGTGACAACTTTGCCTTGGTGTCGGATCTATCCCGAGGATATCCCATCTTGGAGTATAGCATCGAGCTCATTAAATCTCGATTTGCTCGTGTTGAATGGTCCAAATGAGCAGATTCCTGTGATGGAGCCTGGGTATAGATCGTTGCCATCGTCGGCATTGGCGGCGTGGTTGTTGTGTAAACAATTTGCGCAGCCTGCGCGGACATTTTCGTCTGCTGGCCTCGATGTTCAACTTCCCGTTGCTGGTGCGGACATGCTGTGGGAAGTCCTAAATCATATGGTGCCGAGGTGCCTTTAACTCTTATGGAGCCATGCGAGGATCCACCGTCTAGAGACCGTGCGGTCCCTGTTCGTAGAGAGCGAGGGCCTTGTTGGAATATTTCGCGAATCTCATTTACTAGACCTCGTGTTTGAGCATAGTATTGGTTGCGCAAGTCGGACATCAGCAAACCTTCCGTATTTAATGTGACGGGGTCTACTAATGCTCTAGGCTGAGTCGAATCGAAAAAAGATGGCGCCGCCAAAAAGTTAGCGGGTGTTGACGTGGCAAAATTTACTTGAGGTTGCGCTCGTGAATTTGCAACAGCCATTGTCATGATATGATTTGATGGGGCTGGCTGTTGTTGCGCAATACTCACAAGCGTTTCCTGTTGTTCGATACGACTTCTTCGTAATTGGTCGTGTTGCTGCCACTCTCGAAATTCCCTTTCCTCTTCCCGGCGAACACCACTCCTCCGTTCGGACTGTTGCCATTCCTGCTCCATTTCTAACTCACTGAAATCAAATGGATCGCGCGTGACGGGACGAATTCCGTCACCTCCCAACTGTCTCGACATGATGAAGAAAATGTGAAATGATT
Organism: Strigamia acuminata; assembly: GCA_949358305.1. Lineage (NCBI taxonomy): Eukaryota > Metazoa > Arthropoda > Chilopoda > Geophilomorpha > Linotaeniidae > Strigamia > Strigamia acuminata. The sequence goes on from OX442314.1 coordinate 9,106,767, forward strand.
AAATAAATAACTCAAAAAACTAACCTTTTCGCGCGTTTAAGCCTTATAGGTGAGAGCGAATCCTGTCAGGCTCGCCATGTTTGTTACGAATCAACTTAGATGTTTAATTGATTTGATCTGAATTTACGCGCAAGGTGATGTTAGCGCAAATCAGCGGGCAAAGTTCGTAGATTTACTCTGTTTGTGCCATCGTCATATGCGGATATCGGACGGTGAATAAACCTAACTCGCTGTAACACACATTATTTATATTCGACGGGCTCAATCTCACGTTGTGGGTCTTTACGTTTAAAAAGAATGAGTATGCGCAGTGATATTCGTATGCGGGTGGGCATAGGATGTCACAGGCATGCGAAGGGATAAAAGGTGGGCAAAAAGAGGCGCTATTAAGTGTTAAATTAGAAGGGGCGCGTGTTAAAGCGCAAAATAAAGATTGACAAACTCAATTCAATCTAAGAGGTGTTAACTCGTTGAAAGAGGTATGAGAAGTGTGGATTATGGATAAAAGTAGCGACCAGGTAAACATGAGTCATGTGACCAGGTCGATTGGAGTGGGTGAGGGGGTGGAAGGTATAAAATAAGGTTAATTGTTGGAAATAATAAGATGCGCGCAATGAGGCTGCGCATATATTTAGAGATGATTCATCAATGTTAGATGAAAAGAAAGATTGGGAAAAAATAAGAAAACTTAAGATTGGGTCAGTCTAAGTTAGAAATGAATAAAAAAGAAGGGTGGGTAACCTGCCCGTGACAGTTGTTTCACTGTTGTAGAAACGTCTGCCTTTTCGGTGAGTCTCACGTCCACCCAGCGACTGGCTGCATCCACCATTACGAACGCGTAGCAGTGTCCGCCAGTGGACTTCAACTTTTTCCCGAAGTAGTCGACGTAAATGGTCCGAAACAACCGTCTCGGTTTCGCGGTCTCCATCTCGCCATACGGTAGCCTCCGCTCGACCTTCGCCCTTTGACAAGGTTCACAAACTTTAATCCAATTTGCTACATCTTTTTTCATCCCTGGCCAAAACACACGGGTTTTTAGACGCATCAGTGTTTTCTCGATCCCGAGATGGCCAGAGGTTGGTGGGAAATGTAAGCAATGAAAATACTTGTAACGAAGGGATTGAGGGAGGTAAATACGACGCGTAGGAGCTCGTTGACCGATCTTAGTTGGTGGAAACTTGCAGAGCAGACCACGGTGTAACGCCATGTCCACTGCTCGTTTCTTAAGTTCTGCAGCTTCCATCTCACCTGGCGGCAGAGACCCTGAATTGAGATATAATATAAGTCCCTTAGACCATTCATCGGCTAGTTGGGCTTCTTTAACGGCTTTCTGTGTTGGGAGAATCTCAATTGTCGGATGATCCGCCGGAAGTGAGTAGAAACTCTCGTCAGACGAGTGCTCAGAGTGGTCAAGCAACTCCGCATCGATAGAGGGTGTTGGTGAAACCAAATCTCGCCGTGGTTGGGTCCTCGGTGACAAGTCCCGTGGAATCACAGGAATTTGAAACTCCTCGGAGTCCGTGTCTCCCGGCAGCTCCTCACTGTCCAACGACATTTCGCTGGCCTCCGAGCCCGTAGAGCGATCGAGGATGATAGGAGTTTTCTTTTTCGGTCTTCCGACCGGTCGCTTCTCCACAACCTTTTTGGGTCGCCCCCGTTTTCTCTTCTCAGGAACGTCAATTGGCAAAGAAACTGCACCTGACTCTTCTTCCGAAGTTGGTGGAATAGGACGCGTTACGGGTAAAGATTTAGGCTGCGTCATGTCCCCGCTGGCCGGAGTCTTCCGCGGACGACCTCTTTTCCTTTTTACAGGAACGTCTTCCTTAGGCAAAGACACCGCCACAGATTCTTCGTCCGACATTGGCAGAGTAGGCTGTGCTCCCGGCAAGGGTCCCGCCTGAGTCGGCCCCTTTGCAATGGGATTTTTCCGTGGACGTCCCGGTCCTCTTTTTGGAGGGGGCTCGTCCTCCACCGGACATACGTCCACTGCCGTAGCCGACAAGGCGTTCAATCTCGCCAGGAACGCACGTTTCTGCTTACGCATTGTTACCGCTCTAACGATTTTACAGTTGGGTGATTTCCAATGAGTCACCTCATCTAACTCTTCCATTTTGGGTACTGGCCAGTCGTTGAAATCATCGAAGTACACACAGTAGTACGTGTCATCCAACGCTGGACAGTCTTCGTCATCCAGCTCGATCGGCGGGTCAACTGGCGCCCGACTCAACGCATCGGCGACCCGATTCTTCGTACCACTACAGTGGAGAACTGTGAATCGGTATTCCGACAGCGAAAGAATCCATCGCGCCAACCGGCCCTTTGGCTCTCGCTGGGAAAACAGCCATACCAAGGACTTGTGATCACTCTCTAGATAGAAATCCATCAACTCGAGGTATGCTCTAAAGCGTTTGACGGCCCAGACGGCGGCCAGGCACTCAATCTCCGTCGTATGGTAATTCTTCTCTGCACTGTTTAGGGCCCGCGATGCAAAGGCAATTGGGACGCGTACGCCGTCATTGTTGATCTGCATCAACGCAGCCCCTAGACCAGAATAACTCGCATCGGTTTGTAAGATGTAAGGCTTACTCCAGTCCGGGAAATTCCTGTGCAAGGTAGATAACGACACTTGATTTTTGAGATACTCGAAAGCCGCCTGATGCGCCGCCGTCCAGTTCCATGGCGCATTCTTACGCATAAGAACTCGAAAGACCTCACAAGTCTTGGAATATCCTGGAAAGAACGACGAGTAGTACCCGATCATGCCCTTGAAGCGTTGTAATTCCTTCAAGTTAGTGGGGGCCGGGTACTTGCTGATCGCGTCGGTCTTCTTTGGGTTAGGACGGATAAGTCCCTCCTCGACAATATGTCCGAGCACCTCAAGACTTGTCTTGCACAACTCCGTTTTTCCCGCGTTCATTGTGAACCCCGCTTGGTCGAGCAAAGTGAGCACTTTTTGCAGGTGAGTCACATGCTCTTCGAAGGTCTTACTAAACACGATTATGTCGTCGATGTACACAAAGACAAACTTGTAGAGATGCTCAGCTAGAGTCAAATTCATGGCCCTTTGTAAGGTGGCAGGGCCATTGATCGGACCGAAGGGCATACGCGTATACTCAAAGAGTCCCCTGTGGGTGATAAACGCGAGATATCGTTCATCTCCAGGTCGGACCCCTATTTGGTGGAACGCTTCCCTTCCGTCGATGATGGAAAACCATTTTGCCCCACCCAGATATGCAAAGATGTTGTCGATATCTGGGAGGGGGTAAACATCAGGCAAAGTTTGGGAATTGATCGGCCTAAAATCCATTGCGCAGCGCCAGCGTCCGTCCTTTTTGGGGACAACTACGGGCGCCACGGCGCAGTCGCTTTTGGAGCGCTTGATTACTCCTTGCGCCAACTTTTGGTCGATATAGGCATCGATTATTTCCCTTTTTGCCGGATTCACCGGACGTACCGGGACATGAATAGGTCGGAAGTCAGGCTTCAGATTCACCTCAAACTGTGTGTTATTACAGAGCCCCAGTTCCTCACGAAAGATATGAGCAACTGGTTTCAACGCATCCATTAAGTGATTAATGCGTTTTGGCTCCAACTGATTACACAGCTGATCATACACCCAAGCGAGGTTGGTAGGATCTCTGTTTGGGATGTATTGGACGAAATTAACATCATGCTGTCTTGGAGTACCTTCCGCCATTTGACAAGCAGAAGAGGTCTCCGCGTTGTCGACGACATTTCTCTCTCCACTCGGAGAATCTGCAGTCTCAACCAACGTTCGTTTAGCCACCGCTTTAACTCTTGCTTTACGCAACTTAATGGCTCGACGCATCTGACTCAAACACATGGCCTTTTTCCCAGGTTTACGCGTAACTCGCACGATGTGCTTACGTGCGGTTTTTTCACGTCTCTTAGGTGACCATATGAAGGTCCATTTTTGAGCGTCTTGCCCTCTCCGAGCAACAACCACTTTGACAATACAAGGATTGTCTTCGTGTGGAGGCTCAAATAACTCCACTTCAAAATTACGTTTGCCCAGCAAGACGCAGTTAGCTTCACTAATTGGTGGTTTTGTGACGACCACAGGTTTCTCCTCTGCCTTCTCCTCCTTTGCAGGAATCTCGGGGGTCAGTTCCCGCTCCTTTTGGCCGACAAGCTTGACGGGCACCGCCGTTTCCTCTGGCTTGGGGACCGGCGGATTTCGCAAAGCCGGAAGGTTGTACAGAGGGGGCCCCTTAACCGCAATTCCCTTCGGAAGGGAAGGTTGTTCCTTTGTTAAAGGGAATAAGATCACTGGATCAGATGCCCTAGCTTGCTCTTCCGTGAGGAAGGGATGCCTCGTGCCATCCCCTAAGAGGAACCAGTATTCGTTGGCGTGGTCTGTACAAAGACCAACTGCCTTGCAGAAATCCAGCCCCAAGAGGAGCTCCTGAGACCCCTCCTCTATGATGAGGCAAGTAAAGCAAACTACCGCCGTAGGAGCACGGACGGCTAGTTGTGCACAGCCAACCACTTTGGTAATATGATTGTCGGCTGTCCGGATGGTCTCGTCCAGTTTCACCATTTCTATGCCTATCTCTTTTGCGAGTTTTTCATACAATGCCATGGTCATTATGCACGTCTGTGCACCGCTGTCCATCATTGCAATGAACTCGATATTGATCCAGGCGATTTTAACAAAGGCCGCGTCTCGCCGACAACGGTCCTTCAACCCGATTATCAATTTCGGCTCTTTGGAAGCCAAAAATTCGGGTGGTGACAACATAATGAAATTTGTCATTTTCGGCTTAGAAGCCGCTAACGCGGTGGTACTGGTCTTCTGCAACGCAGGGGGTACCATCCAACCGCTTGTGCTATCTAAAGCTTCCAACGTCCGACTTATTTGGGTTTCGGGTCCGCTGCCTTTCCGTTGGATGGTTTGGACAGTGGACCCTGGTCGTTTCCCGGAAACTGCCAGGGCTTAAAGCAGTGGGGACATAATGCGATGCGTTTTTCAATATCACGCATGTACCATCTGTCCTTCCGATTGCGCACCCACTCAGCTCCGGGTGGCAACGGTGTTATTGGGGGGTTAGCCGTATTGGCGAAGGTGTGGGCAACATGTCCACATTGTGCCGCCCCCACAGCCGGAGTAGGTTTATTCTCCGGAACCTTTACAGACGCGTTTATTTGCGGCTCTGGGGCTCTCGACGGTTCAACACTAACAACGGACTGTCCAGCAACACTCTGCAGGTCCTCACCCGTTGCCCCAACCAACTCAGCCAACGCAACCAATTTCCTTTTATCAAACTGGAAGCGACCAGGCGTAGGCTTTTCTGCTGTCTTTGTTTTGGCAGGCTCTACCACCTTTTTGGTCGCTTTAACAGCTTGCTTATCCTTATCCTTGGATTGAGGTCGAGGCACCGGACCTCTTCTCACTCCGCGCTCATCGAATTTATACTGCTGAAGAGAACGCAACGCCAATTCGCTGTCAGCCTCTTGCCCCATCTCTATGGCCTGCGACATGAAGCGGACTCCGTACCGAGTCATTGCATCCGTTATCTGCGGTTGAAGGCGATGTTTCGCCATATTCCATTGTTGCCTATCCCCCCGAATACCTATCATCTCGAGGTAACGACTGATTTCACATAGAAACTCAGCCGTATCATCCCCTACTTCCTGCCAGGCATCCGTCAGGAAGACCGTTGCTTCGGCCTCCTTGAGGGAATAACGTTTCCGGAAACGCATAACAAATTCATCCCATGTTTTTGGTTTATGGCGTAAGTGCAAGTACCAATTTAAGGGCTTCCCACACAGCGCCAACGGAATGAACAAGTCAATATACGCTTCATCCGGAATGCGCGTCATGATATAATGGGCGCGCAATTTCGCTAGGAATCTTTCGACCGCATTATAGGATTGGTCATCCTCATCAAATATCGGCACATGTTCCGACCTCACATGCGACAAGTCATATTGATTATATCGCGTCTGCGGCCGCTGCCGGGGCGTCGGCGTTACCGCTGCTGCTTGGGCGTCCCGCGCCCGTTGCAAACGCGTATTTACCGAATCCCCCCGCGCAGCCGCTGCGCGATCAACACTTGCTGTATCCGGCAAGCTAACAGCTGTCGACTTTGAGCGTATAATACTCCTCATCACCTCACTGTTACATTGTGAGGGCGTACCCATTCGAGACCCCGCGCGAGCTGTCACGTCCGATGGTCTCTCATTTGAAGGTAAACGAGGATTTACATCCCCTTGTAACCTTCCTACTACTGCTATTCCTTGCCTGTTCAACTCGCTAGGCGTCAGAATGCGTGAAGACTGAACACTTCCCCCAGGTTCCCTCTGACCGTCAGAACGAGGTCCATCACCAGGCAAAGGGTTATGAGGTCTTTGCTGAGCTGGTGGAATTACCTCCTCCTCGGGCTGTACAGCTAATGCCACGATTTCGGCCCTAATCACTTGTCTCACCCCCACCAGAGTCTCATCTCTATAATTTCCCAGTCGGTAGTCAACATGCTGACCAAACTGGTTTAATGCTCGGACCATACGCTCATTCATGGCCAATTCCGCATTTTGCAAATACGGCAGCCATTCTGGAGGCCGTTGACCAGCCTCTTCTTCCTCCTCCTCGACGTTATCCTCAGGACTACTCCTTTGTTGAGGTGGCGCCGAAGGATTTGGTTGCACGGGCGTTAAAAGATCCGAAGCAGACGCGTCGACATGGGACTCACGCGTAGAAGGAGTAGTGTCCGGGCAGTAGGTACTATCCGTTGAAGTGGATTTATCTTCTACCTTTACTCGTGTGACATTCCCGTGTGGTCGCAAAAGGTACGGCGGCCCACCGCCTCTTGCCACGGGCAAGCCATACTCTGAGCGGGTTCTCGGAGGATGCGCATCAAGGGGACGCCGTGGAGTTTCATCACACAAGCGCTCCCCAACTCTACGCATCCAGCTAGGCCACACACTCTTGGAGTTATCCTCTTTAGGATGCCCTCTTCTGCCATTGCGTCAACTCAAGCAATTTAGCAGCAAAACTCAAATGGATGATCCACTCTAAAAAAGGCGAGTAACGATACCACTCGACCTTTGTTTTCCGAATAATGATTACTAGCCCACTGGAAACAGTTTATACGGCTAGCAATCGAAAAGCTACGGGATATTCCCGGGTTTCGGCACCAAGTGTGATGGATCGCGAGTCTAGGTGGTTTAGAAGCGTTTGAAAGACGCCGCGAAACAGTAAATTCACACACCCTGGTAGTTTCGTACCTGCCGTAAATCGAATGTGCGCAGGAAGTGGCAGCTAACACACTCTCAGATACTGTGCACCACACTAATATTTATTTGTGGCCGGGTATCCCGAGCTGTAAAACTCGGGGACAGAATGTCCGGTAGTCGCGTCTGAACCAAAACCCAACGCGTGACCCGCCAACAATCGTGTTTTCACACGAAGGCAAACGAATGCACGTCTCGTAGTGGCTCATAAGCAACCCCAAACTGTCGAGTTTGAACGAGGATGGGCGATTTACTCGTGCTTATACAACGCACGGGCCCTAAACCCAACTCTAAACCTGACTTAATGCTTAATTAAAGCTAAAGCCCGAATGGCAGGCGGCTAAACTAAGCTAAACGCACGCGCAAGCGAAATGAAAGACACAAACTTCGAACTTATGGCCAACAAATCCTGTTTGGCCTTGGATAACGCGTCACGGCGATAAAACATGAACAAAAAGGAGCAGAAAAACAAATGGTGAACGAGTGGTGTAAAACCGTGAGTTAACACGCGAAATGAAATGAAAGCCTGAAACCGTGTTGCAGAATTCCAGGGCGAATGCAAAGCTACAAGTGAGCTTCGGAGTTAAACCTCAGCCATGAGCACCGGCTCCAAAGGAGCACCTACGCGTTCGGGATACTGAGATCAACTGAAGAAAAAGAGGAAAAATAGGGTGAGAGGTAAACTTGGACTCAACCAAGCTTGACCAATCACGGAAGAGTCAAGAGCCAATCACCACTGTCGGTGCATACTGATGAGTATGACTGATGACGACGCGTGATGACCAGAATAGATATGCAAAGAAGTTTGCATCCAAATCATAAACGAAAGAGAAAAAACTAGGAGTAGATAAGAGAAAAGTGAGAGAATGAAGAGAAAGTTAGGAGTGAGTAAGGGATAAGATAGATAGAAAATGAGGAAAACTCACGAATGAACATAAACAATACAACAACACAAGGTAAAGACAAATTAAGGTTTAATACAACACAAACACGGGTTAACAATGCGTAAACTATACGCGTAGGAAACACGGGCCGTGACAAAGAAATTTCAATAAATATCAAGAAATTTCAATAAATATCAAGAAATTTCAATAAATATCAAGAAATTTCAATAAATATCAAGAAATTTCAATAAATATCAAGAAATTTCAATAAATATCAAGAAATTTCAATAAATATCAAGAAATTTCAATAAATATCAAGAAATTTCAATAAATATCAAGAAATTTCAATAAATATCAAGAAATTTCAATAAATATCAAGAAATTTCAATAAATATCAAGAAATTTCAATAAATATCAAGAAATTTCAATAAATATCAAGATGTCACGGCCCGTGTTTCCTACGCGTACAGTTTACGCATTGTTAACCCGTGTTTGTTCCTATTAAACCTAATTTTGTCATCTTCTTACCTTTGTTGTTTTGTTTGTGTTTGATTCGTGAGTTTTCCTCATTTTCCTTCTATCTTATCTCTTACTCTCTCCTAACTTTCTCTTCATTCTCTCACTTTTCTCTTATCTACTCCTAGTTTTTCTTCTTTAGTTTATGATTTGGATGCAAACTTCTTTGCATATCTATTCTGGTCATCACGCGTCGTCATCAGTCATACTCATCAGTATGCACCGACAGTGGTGATTGGCTCTTGACTCTTCCGTGATTGGTCAGGCTTGGTTGAGTCCAAGTTTACCTCTCACCCTATTTTTCCTTTTTTGCTTCAGTTGATCTCAGTATCCCGAACGCGTAGGTGCTCCTTTGGAGCCAGTGCTCATGGCTGAGGTTTAACTCCGAAGCTCACTCGTGGCTTTGCTTTCGCCCTGGAATTCTGCAACACGGTTTCAGGCTTTCATTTCATTTCGCGTGTTAACTCACGGTTTTACACCACTCGTTCACCATTTGTTTTCCTGCTCCTTTTTGTTCATGTTTTATCGCCGTGACGCGTTATCCAAGGCCAAACAGGATTTGTTGGCCATAAGTTTGAAGTTTGTGTCTTTCATTTCGCTTGCGCGTGCGTTTAGCTTAGTTTAGCCGCCTGCCATTCGGGCTTTAGCTTTAATTAAGCATTGAGTCAGGTTTAGAGTTAGGTTTAGGGCCCGTGCGTTGTATAAGCACGAGTAAATTGCCCATCCTCGTTCAAACTCGACAGTTTGGGGTTGCTTATGAGCCACTACGAGACGTGCATTCGTTTGCCTTCGTGTGAAAACACGATTGTTGGCGGGTCACGCGTTGGGTTTTGGTTCAGACGCGACTACCGGACATTCTGTCCCCGAGTTTTACAGCTCGGGATACCCGGCCACAAATAAATATTAGTGTGGTGCACAGTATCTGAGAGTGTGTTAGCTGCCACTTCCTGCGCACATTCGATTTACGGCAGGTACGCAACTACCAGGGTGTGTGAATTTACTGTTTCGCGGCGTCTTTCAAACGCTTCTAAACCACCTAGACTCGCGATCCATCACACTTGGTGCCGAAACCCGGGAATATCCCGTAGCTTTTCGATTGCTAGCCGTATAAACTGTTTCCAGTGGGCTAGTAATCATTATTCGGAAAACAAAGGTCGAGTGGTATCGTTACTCGCCTTTTTTAGAGTGGATCATCCATTTGAGTTTTGCTGCTAAATTGCTTGAGTTGACGCAATGGCAGAAGGAGGGCATCCTAAAGAGGATAACTCCAAGAGTGTGTGGCCTAGCTGGATGCGTAGAGTAGGGGAGCGCTTGTGTGATGAAACTCCACGGCGTCCTCTTGATGCGCGTCCTCCGAGAACCCGCTCAGAGTATGGCTTGCCCGTGGCAAGAGGCGGTGGGCCGCCGTACCTCTTGCGACCACACGGGGATGTCACACGAGTAAAGGTAGAGGATAAATCCACTTCAACGGATAGTACCTACTGCCCGGACACTACTCCGTCTACGCGTGAGTCTCGTGTCGATGTGTCTGCTTCGGATCTTTTAACGCCCGTGCAACCAAATCCTTCGGCGCCACCTCAACAAAGGAGTAGTCCTGAGGATAACGTCGAGGAGGGGGATGAAGAGGCTGGTCAACGGCCTCCGGAATGGCTGCCGTATCTGCAAAATGCGGAATTGGCCATGAATGAGCGGATGGTCCGAGCATTAAACCAGTTTGGTCAGCATGTTGACTACCGACTGGGAAATTATAGAGATGAGACTCTTGTGGGGGTGAGACAAGTGGTTAGGGCCGAAATCGTGGCATTAGCTGTACAGCCCGAGGAGGAGGTAATTCCACCAGCTCAGCAAAGACCTCATAACCCTTTGCCTGGTGATGGACCTCGTTCTGACGGTCAGAGGGAACCTGGGGGAAGTGTTCAGTCTTCACGCATTCTGACGCCTAGCGAGTTGAACAGGCAAGGAATTGCAGTAGTAGGAAGGTTACAAGGGGATGTAAATCCTCGTTTACCTTCAAAAGAGAGACCATCGGACGTGACAGCTCGCGCGGGGTCTCGAATGGGTACGCCCTCACAATGTAACAGTGAGGTGATGAGGAGTATTATACGCTCGAAGTCGACAGCTGTTAGCTTGCCGGATACAGCAAGTGTTGATCGCGCAGCAGCTGCGCGAGGGGATTCGGTAAATACGCGTTTGCAACGGGCGCGGGTCGCTCAGGCAGCGGTAACGCCGACGCCCCGGCAGCGGCCGCAGACGCGATATGATCAATATGACTTGTCGCATGTGAGGTCGGAACATGTGCCGATATTTGATGAGGAGGATCAATCCTATAATGCGGTCGAACGATTCCTTGCAAAATTGCGCGCACATTACATTATGACGCGCATTCCGGATGAGGCGTATATTGACTTGTTCATTCCGTTGGCGCTGTGTGGGAAGCCCTTAAATTGGTACCTGCACTTACGCCATAAACCAAAAACATGGGATGAATTTGTTGTGCGTTTCCGGAAACGTTATTCCCTCAAGGAGGCCGAAGCAACGGTCTACCTAACGGATGCCTGGCAGGAAGTAGGGGATGATACGGCCGAATTTCTGTGCGAAATCAGTCGTTACCTCGAAATGATAGGTATTCGGGGGGATGGGCAACAGTGGAATATGGCGAAACATCGCCTTCAACCGCAGATAACGGATGCAATGACTCGGTACGGAGTCCGCTTCATGTCGCAGGCCATAGAGATGGGGCAGGAGGCTGACAGCGAATTGGCGTTGCGTTCTCTTCAGCAGTATAAGTTCGATGAGCGCGGAGTGAGAAGAGGTCCGGTGCCTCGACCTCAATCCAAGGATAAGGATAAGCAAGCTGTTAAGGCGACCAAAAAGGTGGTAGAGCCTGCCAAAACAAAGGCGGCAGAGAAGCCTCCGCCTGGTCGCTTTCAGTTTGACAAACGGAAATTGGTTGCGTTGGCGGAAGTGTTTGGGGCTACGAGTGAGGACCTGCAGAGTGTTGCTGGGCAGTCCGTTGTTAGTGTTGCACCTTCGAGAGTGCCAGAGCCGCAAATAAACGCGTCTGTAAAAGTCTCGGAGAATAAGCCGACTCCGGCTGTGGGGGCGGCACAATGTGGACATTCTGCCCACACCTTCGCCAATACGGCTAACCCCCCAACAACACCGTTGCCACCCGGAGCTGAATGGGTGCGCAATCGGAAGGACAGATGGTACATGCGTGATATTGAAAAACGCATCGCATTATGTCCCCACTGCTTTAAGCCCTGGCAGTTTCCGGGAAACGACCAGGGTCCACTGTCCAAACCATCCAACGGAAAGGCAGTGGACCCGAAACCCAAATAAGTCGGACGTTGGAGGCTTTAGATAGCACAAGCGGTTGGATGGTACCCCCTGCGTTGCAGAAGACCAGTACCACCGCTCTAGCGGCTGCTAAGCCGAAAATGACAAATTTCATTATGTTGTCACCACCCGAATTTTTGGCTTCCAAAGAGCCGAAATTGATAATCGGGTTGAAGGACCGTTGTCGGCGAGACGCGGCCTTTGTTAAAATCGCCTGGATCAATATCGAGTTCATTGCAATGATGGACAGCGGTGCACAGACGTGCATAATGACCATGGCATTGTATGAAAAACTCGCAAAAGAGATAGGCATAGAAATGGTGAAACTGGACGAAACCATCCGGACAGCCGACAATCATATTACCAAAGTGGTTGGCTGTGCACAACTAGCCGTCCGTGCTCCTACGGCGGTAGTTTGCTTTACTTGCCTCATCATAGAGGAGGGATCTCAAGAGCTCCTCTTGGGGCTGGATTTCTGCAAGGCAGTTGGTCTTTGTACCGACCACGCCAACGAATACTGGTTCCTCTTAGGGGATGGCACGAGGCACCCCTTCCTCACAGAAGAGCAAGCTAGGGCATCTGATCCAGTGATCTTATTCCCTTTAACAAAGGAACAACCTTCCCTTCCGGAGGGAATTGCGGTTAAGGGGCCCCCTCTTTACAACCTTCCGGCTTTGCGAAATCCGCCGGTCCCCAAGCCAGAGGAAACGGCGGTGCCCGTCAAGCTGGTCGGCCAAAAGGAGCGGGAACTGACCCCCGAGGTTCCTGCAAAGGAGGAGAAGGCGGAGGAGAAGCCTGTGGTTGCTACAAAACCACCAATTAGTGAAGCTAACTGCGTCTTGCTGGGCAAACGTAATTTTGAAGTGGAGTTATTTGAGCCTCCACACGAAGACAATCCTTGTATTGTCAAAGTGGTTGTTGCTCGGAGAGGGCAAGACGCTCAAAAATGGACATTCCTATGGTCACCTAAGAGACGGGAAAAAACCGCACGAAGGAACATCGTGCGAGTTACGCGTAAACCTGGGAAAAAGGCCATGTGTTTGAGTCAGATGCGTCGAGCCATTAAGTTGCGTAAAGCAAGAGTTAAAGCGGTGGCTAAACGAACGTGGGTTGAGACTGCAGATTCTCCGAGTGGAGAGAGAAATGTCGTCAACAACGTGGAGCCCTCTTCTGCTTGTCAAAAGGCGGAAGGTACTCCAAGACAGCATGATGTTAATTTCGTCCAATACATCCCAAACAGAGATCCTACCAACCTCGCTTGGGTGTATGATCAGCTGTGTAACCAGTTGGAGCCAAAACGCATTAATCACTTAATGGATGCGTTGAAACCAGTTGCTCATATCTTTCGTGAGGAACTGGGGCTCTGTAATAACACACAGTTTGAGGTGAATCTGAAGCCTGATTTCCGACCTATTCATGTCCCGGTACGTCCGGTGAATCCGGCAAAAAGGGAAATAATCGATGCCTATATCGACCAAAAGTTGGCGCAAGGAGTAATCAAGCGCTCCAAAAGCGACTGCGCCGTGGCGCCCGTAGTTGTCCCCAAAAAGGACGGACGCTGGCGCTGCGCAATGGATTTTAGGCCGATCAACTCCCAAACTTTGCCTGATGTTTACCCCCTCCCAGATATCGACAACATCTTTGCATATCTGGGTGGGGCAAAATGGTTTTCCATCATCGACGGAAGGGAAGCGTTCCACCAAATAGGGGTCCGACCTGGAGATGAACGATATCTCGCGTTTATCACCCACAGGGGACTCTTTGAGTATACGCGTATGCCCTTCGGTCCGATCAATGGCCCCGCCACCTTACAAAGGGCCATGAATTTGACTCTAGCTGAGCATCTCTACAAGTTCGTCTTTGTGTACATCGACGACATAATCGTGTTTAGTAAGACCTTCGAAGAGCATGTGACCCACTTGCAAAAAGTGCTCACTTTGCTCGACCAAGCGGGGTTTACAATGAACGCAGGAAAAACGGAGTTGTGCAAGACAAGTCTTGAGGTGCTCGGACATATTGTCGAGGAGGGACTTATTCGTCCTAACCCAAAGAAGACCGACGCGATCAGCAAGTACCCGGCCCCCACTAACTTGAAGGAATTACAACGCTTCAAGGGTATGATCGGGTACTACTCGTCGTTCTTTCCAGGATATTCCAAGACCTGCGAAGTCTTTCGAGTTCTTATGCGTAAAAATGCGCCATGGAACTGGACGGCGGCACACCAGGCAGCTTTCGAGTATCTCAAAAATCAAGTGTCGTTATCTACCTTGCACAGGAATTTCCCGGACTGGAGTAAACCTTACATCTTACAAACCGATGCGAGTTATTCTGGTCTGGGAGCCGCGTTGATGCAAATAAACAATAACGGCGTACGCGTCCCAATTGCCTTTGCGTCGCGGGCCTTAAACAGTGCAGAGAAAAACTATACGACGACGGAAATTGAGTGCCTGGCCGCCGTCTGGGCCGTAAAACGCTTTAGAGCATACCTCGAGTTGATGGATTTCTATCTTGAGAGTGACCACAAGTCTTTAACATGGCTGTGGGCCCAGCGCGAGCCAAAGGGCCGACTGGCGAGATGGATTCTTTCGCTGTCGGAATATCGATTCACATTCCTCCACTGTAGTGGGACAAAGAATCGGGTTGCCGATGCGTTGAGTCGGGCGCCAGTTGACCCACCGATCGAGCTGGATGACGAAGACTGTCCAGCGTTGGATGACACGTACTACTGTGCGTACTTCGATGATTTCCACGACTGGCCAGTACTCCAAATGGAAGAGTTAGATGAGGTGACTCATTGGAAATCATCCAACTGTAAAATCGTTAGAGCGGTAACAATGCGTAAGCAGAAACGTGCGTTCCTGGCGAGATTGAACGCCTTGTCGGCTACGGCAGTGGATGTATGTCCGGTGGAGGACGAGCCCCCTCTAAAAAGAGGAAGGGGACGTCCACGGAAAAATCCCATTGCAAAGGGGCCGACTCAGGCGGGACCCTTGCCGGGAGCACAGCCTGCTCTGCCAAAGTCGGACGAAGAATCTGTGGCGGTGTCTTTGCCTAAGGAAGACGTTCCTGTAAAAAGGAAAAGAGGTCGTCCGCGGAAGACTCCGGCCAGCGGGGATATGACGCAGCCTAAATCTTTACCCGTAACGCGTCCTATTCCACCAACTTCGGAAGAAGAGTCAGGTGCAGTTTCTTTGCCAATTGACGTTCCTGAGAAGAGAAAACGGGGGCGACCAAAAAAGGTTGTGGAGAAGCGACCGGTCGGAAGACCGAAGAAGAAAACTCCCATCATCCTCGATCGCTCTACGGGCTCGGAAGCCAGTGAAATGTCTTTGGACAGTGAGGAGCTGCCGGGAGACACGGACTCCGAAGAGTTTCAAATTCCTGTGATTCCACGGGACTTGGCACCGAGGACGCAACCACGGCGAGATTTGGCCTCACCAACACCCTCTATTGATGCGGAGTTGCTTGACCACTCTGAGCACTCGTCTGACGAGAGTTTCTACTCACTTCCGGCGGATCATCCGACAATTGAGATTCTCCCAACACAGAAAGCCGTTAAAGAAGCCCAACTAGCCGATGAATGGTCTAAGGGACTTATATTATATCTCAATTCAGGGTCTCTGCCGCCAGGTGAGATGGAGGCTGCAGAACTTAAGAAACGAGCGGTGGACATGGCGTTACACCGTGGTCTGCTCTGCAAGTTTCCACCAACTAAGATCGGTCAACGAGCTCCTACGCGTCGTATTTACCTCCCTCAATCCCTTCGTTACAAGTATTTTCATTGCTTACATTTCCCACCAACCTCTGGCCATCTCGGGATCGAGAAAACACTAATGCGTCTAAAAACACGTGTGTTTTGGCCGGGGATGAAAAAAGATGTAGCAAATTGGATTAAAGTTTGTGAACCTTGTCAAAGGGCGAAGGTCGAGCGGAGGCTACCGTATGGCGAGATGGAGACCGCGAAACCGAGACGGTTGTTTCGGACCATTTACGTCGACTACTTCGGGAAAAAGTTGAAGTCCACTGGCGGACACTGCTACGCGTTCGTAATGGTGGATGCAGCCAGTCGCTGGGTGGACGTGAGACTCACCGAAAAGGCAGACGTTTCTACAACAGTGAAACAACTTAAAAAGTTCACTTATAGATGGGCTTATCCAAAAACTATAATAAGTGATAACGCCCCAACCTTTCGCTCTGCCAAGTTCCAGGCACAGTGCGCCGAAATGGGAATGGTAAATAAATATATTTCCGCCTATCATCCGCAAGGGAACTTGGCGGAAAGACTGAATCAATCTTTAAAAACGTGCATCCTCGCGTATATAGATGAACATACGCGTTGGGATAAGCACATTGGTTCTTTCATTTTAGCAATTAATACTGCTTATCAGACCTCACTCAAATTTTCACCTTACATGATGGTCACAGGACAAGAAGCACGTTTTCCAGGAGATGTCGACTCTGACACTGACGACGGAGAACCCTTACCGCCAGATGAATCGCGTTTTCTTCATCGATACTTATTACGCATCCGTGAAGAGGCGAGGAAGAACTTGGATGCCGCCCATCTACGCCATAAGCGTTGGTATGACCGGAAACGGCGGCCCCATACGTTTAAACCCGGGGATTGGGTCACCGTCAAAAGTCGTGTTTTGTCATCAACTGATAAACAAATAAGTTCGGGTTTCCAACACCGGACTGAAGGCGTTTATATGATTCATCGACTCCTGGGACCAAATACCGTGCTCTTGATGGACCAGGACGGGAAGATTTCCCAACCTATTCATGTGTCGGATCTTCGCCATTGGTACCGGGCTGAAGAGCCGGAAATTGAAGTTTCCGATGTCTCCAGTGTGGCTAGTGGGGCAGAGGATCACGAGGAATTGGATTCTGAGTTGGAAATTGATGAGGACATTCCCCAAGAAGACTTGGATGATATTTCTGCACGCGTTGTTAAATTCCAAACTGAAGTCCGTAGTATTTGCGTCGACTTCGAAGAAAGGAATAAACGCGTCAAAACATCGAAATTAGCGGCAGAAATCATCTCCTAATCGTGTCAATGTTTTTGTTTATTCTTTGACAATTTTTAGTGTATTTTGTTTATTTTCTCCGGTTATTGCACCTTTTCATGTTCATTCTGCGCATGTCGGGACTCAAGTTCGCTATTTGTGATTGCTAATAAGCAATTTGCTCAAGTGGTGGCGCTGAACGTCATTGGTCAGCTGACCAATGAGTCAGTTTTCACACATGCGTGTGACCGCCATTGTTTTTCCACTTGTTGAGCAACGCGTATGCCTCGTGTAAGCGGGCGGAGATTGAAAACGCGTCGAGGCGATACACTTGAGCGCCTGACGGTAGAGGATTTGAGCCTGTTAAGTGTGCTGGTAGCCTTTGAGATTTTATCATGGCGGACCAGGACAGCAGTTCCGAGGGGGACGAATCACTCGATTTTACATCGGATGAGGAGTTTTATGAGGATCTTAGGGGAAAGGAGTTAGCCCTTTTGGAGAAGTTGGACGCGATCGATTGGTTCCACCCGGAGGACAACCCATATCTTGGCAGTATTACTGGATCGATCAAGGACCGAGCGATGTCCCGGCGGCTGGGTTGGTCAACAGATTTGTCGGGCCCCCAATCACAGTTGCCCATCCGACATCCGGATTTGGTGGCAACGGGTCCACGTCGACGATGTTTCGGAGACGCGTCACCTTTCAACATGCTTTCGATCCCTCGAGCCACCGACTGGGAGACGGCTATACGACACGTGGCAGCGAGGCAGCGGTCCGATGGAAACCGGATGCGATTCCTGGACTACCAGGATTTTCCAACTACATTTTGGGCGCGGAAGGGATTTAACGAAATTTTCCCCTTCGGCACCCTCGACTGGCAGTGTCCAACGCGTCGACGAGCGACGTCGTATATTCAGACAGACCCGGATTTGTGGCGGCAGTTTTTCTACGCCATCGCCCGCACCGAGCACGGATGGCCTGAATCGCAGGCCCATGCCATTTTGGAACTTCGTAACGGACAAATCCTCTTCCTGGAAAGTCTCATCGCAGACGTACTTACGCGTTACCATCCGCGTACGGAGAAGCAGATGGAGGATGTGCTGGTTTATCGCGTCGTTGGATTGGTGGAGGAGCTTCTCCAGCTGATGTTCCCGGACGGCGCCAGTGATAGTGACTAGCCAGGAAGTACCATTGCGAACTTGGTGAACGGTTTCATGAACGTGACTTTTGTTTTGTGCGCAACTTCTAGGTTCAAATGGATAAGTCTCCATTTGGGCGCGTGTTTAGTTTTATTGTTTGTGTTTAGCATTTCAAGTGATATTTGTGAACATTATATTTTACCCGACTGTGATATATAATTTATTTCGTTTGTTTTCCAGTGTTTTCCGCGCCTGTTGTACCTATCCGCGTGCCCGGGAGACGCCTCATTCCTCCTCCGAGAATCATGTGCCGGTGGAGATGACCCCCTAAATTTTCCTCTCGGTCGTGTGGATGGGTGCAATGAGCGTAGGAGTTCCAGCAATCAACGATTGCTTGGAAGAGTAAGTTTGTGTTAGTTTTAGCTTTATTCCAAGTGTCAATTTGCCTTACTGTGATTTGAGTTTATGTGTTAACGCGTCTCACGCGATTGTTTTGATTTGCATCATGTTCATTTTTGATTTTGATTCGTTTATTTTTGATTGTGTTTAATTCGCTAATGTTGCGAGTGATTATGTTCTTGATTTTGATTTGATTGTATCGTTTCATTACTTCATCAAACAGAGTAATAAAACTCTGGCTGTGGGGGCGTGTCACGGCCCGTGTTTCCTACGCGTACAGTTTACGCATTGTTAACCCGTGTTTGTTCCTATTAAACCTAATTTTGTCATCTTCTTACCTTTGTTGTTTTGTTTGTGTTTGATTCGTGAGTTTTCCTCATTTTCCTTCTATCTTATCTCTTACTCTCTCCTAACTTTCTCTTCATTCTCTCACTTTTCTCTTATCTACTCCTAGTTTTTCTTCTTTAGTTTATGATTTGGATGCAAACTTCTTTGCATATCTATTCTGGTCATCACGCGTCGTCATCAGTCATACTCATCAGTATGCACCGACAGTGGTGATTGGCTCTTGACTCTTCCGTGATTGGTCAGGCTTGGTTGAGTCCAAGTTTACCTCTCACCCTATTTTTCCTTTTTTGCTTCAGTTGATCTCAGTATCCCGAACGCGTAGGTGCTCCTTTGGAGCCAGTGCTCATGGCTGAGGTTTAACTCCGAAGCTCACTCGTGGCTTTGCTTTCGCCCTGGAATTCTGCAACACGGTTTCAGGCTTTCATTTCATTTCGCGTGTTAACTCACGGTTTTACACCACTCGTTCACCATTTGTTTTCCTGCTCCTTTTTGTTCATGTTTTATCGCCGTGACGCGTTATCCAAGGCCAAACAGGATTTGTTGGCCATAAGTTTGAAGTTTGTGTCTTTCATTTCGCTTGCGCGTGCGTTTAGCTTAGTTTAGCCGCCTGCCATTCGGGCTTTAGCTTTAATTAAGCATTGAGTCAGGTTTAGAGTTAGGTTTAGGGCCCGTGCGTTGTATAAGCACGAGTAAATTGCCCATCCTCGTTCAAACTCGACAGTTTGGGGTTGCTTATGAGCCACTACGAGACGTGCATTCGTTTGCCTTCGTGTGAAAACACGATTGTTGGCGGGTCACGCGTTGGGTTTTGGTTCAGACGCGACTACCGGACATTCTGTCCCCGAGTTTTACAGCTCGGGATACCCGGCCACAAATAAATATTAGTGTGGTGCACAGTATCTGAGAGTGTGTTAGCTGCCACTTCCTGCGCACATTCGATTTACGGCAGGTACGCAACTACCAGGGTGTGTGAATTTACTGTTTCGCGGCGTCTTTCAAACGCTTCTAAACCACCTAGACTCGCGATCCATCACAAAGAAATTTCAATAAATATCAAGAAATTTCAATAAATATCAAGAAATTTCAATAAATATCAAGAAATTTCAATAAATATCAAGAAATTTCAATAAATATCAAGAAATTTCAATAAATATCAAGAAATTTCAATAAATATCAAGAAATTTCAATAAATATCAAGAAATTTCAATAAATATCAAGAAATTTCAATAAATATCAAGAAATTTCAATAAATATCAAGAAATTTCAATAAATATCAAGAAATTTCAATAAATATCAAGAAATTTCAATAAATATCAAGAAATTTCAATAAATATCAAGAAATTTCAATAAATATCAAGAAATTTCAATAAATATCAAGAAATTTCAATAAATATCAAGAAATTTCAATAAATATCAAGAAATTTCAATAAATATCAAGAAATTTCAATAAATATCAAGAAATTTCAATAAATATCAAGAAATTTCAATAAATATCAAGAAATTTCAATAAATATCAAGAAATTTCAATAAATATCAAGAAATTTCAATAAATATCAAGAAATTTCAATAAATATCAAGAAATTTCAATAAATATCAAGAAATTTCAATAAATATCAAGAAATTTCAATAAATATCAAGAAATTTCAATAAATATCAAGAAATTTCAATAAATATCAAGAAATTTCAATAAATATCAAGAAATTTCAATAAATATCAAGAAATTTCAATAAATATCAAGAAATTTCAATAAATATCAAGAAATTTCAATAAATATCAAGAAATTTCAATAAATATCAAGAAATTTCAATAAATATCAAGAAATTTCAATAAATATCAAGAAATTTCAATAAATATCAAGAAATTTCAATAAATATCAAGAAATTTCAATAAATATCAAGAAATTTCAATAAATATCAAGAAATTTCAATAAATATCAAGAAATTTCAATAAATATCAAGAAATTTCAATAAATATCAAGAAATTTCAATAAATATCAAGAAATTTCAATAAATATCAAGAAATTTCAATAAATATCAAGAAATTTCAATAAATATCAAGAAATTTCAATAAATATCAAGAAATTTCAATAAATATCAAGAAATTTCAATAAATATCAAGAAATTTCAATAAATATCAAGAAATTTCAATAAATATCAAGAAATTTCAATAAATATCAAGAAATTTCAATAAATATCAAGAAATTTCAATAAATATCAAGAAATTTCAATAAATATCAAGAAATTTCAATAAATATCAAGAAATTTCAATAAATATCAAGAAATTTCAATAAATATCAAGAAATTTCAATAAATATCAAGAAATTTCAATAAATATCAAGAAATTTCAATAAATATCAAGAAATTTCAATAAATATCAAGAAATTTCAATAAATATCAAGAAATTTCAATAAATATCAAGAAATTTCAATAAATATCAAGAAATTTCAATAAATATCAAGAAATTTCAATAAATATCAAGAAATTTCAATAAATATCAAGAAATTTCAATAAATATCAAGAAATTTCAATAAATATCAAGAAATTTCAATAAATATCAAGAAATTTCAATAAATATCAAGAAATTTCAATAAATATCAAGAAATTTCAATAAATATCAAGAAATTTCAATAAATATCAAGAAATTTCAATAAATATCAAGAAATTTCAATAAATATCAAGAAATTTCAATAAATATCAAGAAATTTCAATAAATATCAAGAAATTTCAATAAATATCAAAAAATTTCAATAAATATCAAGAAATTTCAATAAATATCAAGAAATTTCAATAAATATCAAAAAATTTCAATAAATATTAAGAAATTTCAATAAATGTTCAGTAATCTAAAGAAATAACAAATATTGAGAAGAAATACTAGTATTACTAAATATTGAGAAATATTGAGAAATATCAAGATATATTGAGAAATATCAAGAAATATTGAGAAATATTGAGAAATATCAACAAATATTTAGAAATATTGAGAAATATTGAGAAATATCAACAAATATTTAGAAATATCAAGAAATATTAATAAATATTGAGAAGTAAGAAATATTAATAAATATTGAAAAATTTCAATAAAAATAGACATTTTTGATAGATGTCAACAAGAATTGGCAAATTCCAAATAATGACTTACAGTTTTGAAAATTCTTGAACTCAAATTGGCTAACGCAACCGATCCTGGATCCGAAACAAATGGATCCTCTAATTTATATGGATAGGAATTAGGTTTAATCAAAACCTCACTTCTAATGTATTCAATCAGCAATGGGTCTAGCTGCTCTCTTCCAGCCATATCAAAATCATTCCACTTTCTTTTCAATTCTCTTGAAACACAACCTGAAAACAATCCATAACAAATCATCAAAAAAAAAGAATACACATAAATATGCATTTTCCATACTAATATTTTGACTGACAATCCAAGAATACATCAAAATGGTAACAACAAGAAGAGGTATAAATGATACCAGTATTTTCTTCTTCATTAATTTGTGCATGATTGATTATGTTTTTCCAGGAAAGATTCAGAGTTCTAGTATTCCTGTTTGTGTGCACATCCTGCTGTGTTTGGTTTGTCTGTTAGGTGTGGATAGTATTTTATCTACATTTTATAGTCATTTTATTATGAAAATCTTTTAATATCCCACCATAAAATGCAGACTAGGATTGATGTTGATGAACTTGGATTTGCCTTTATTTGACTTTCCCAGATATCAAGTGTCGACGGAGTGTACCGTTGACTAAAACCTAAAACCATTACTATACAAAATAAAATCACAACTAAATCTGTAAAATGTTGTCAAGGATTCAGGATAGAAGAAATGGCAACAGCGTATGGTGATGTTGGGAGCCTAAAATGAATTTTTTATTGCCTAAAATGACTTTGACACGCTAGGTGCGATGCGATTCGCGCCGCCTCGCAAAGCGATTTTGACGTCATCAAAAATGACGTTAGGTCACACCTGATTGGCTGCAATCAAAATCGCAGACCAAAAAGTACGCGCCGCCATCGCTCCTAGTGTGTCTCTAGCATAATAGTGAATCTTTTATTGTCAAATGTGAATTTTTTTGGACTAAAAAGGAAATTTTAAATACCGGTATGGTTTTTTTTTGTGCAAAAATGAAAGAAAAAATTAATATTTAACATTTTTCTTTTTGAAAATAAAATCGTATGTATTTTTTTCAATCGTGATGTAACCCCTTTGTTTCATGAAATCTTCTATTTCCTTTGGTTCGTTGCTGCTGTAATGTTCAACTGCTAAAACATTGATGTTGACGTTGTGAAAGGGAATTGTCTTCAACACTGGCAACTCAATGCCTTCCACGTCCAGCACGAAGTAATCGATAGTCGTTAAATTGGCGGCGACCAACAAAGAATAAACGGGAAAACACTCAACCCGAAACGAAGTGGAAGTTGTTTCGTTTATCAATTTACTATTCATTCCGTTTGAACTCAAATTCATCTGTAAAACGCAACAATTTTCAATACCAACACAAATATATTTCATCATGCATTCAAAGTTTCAGTTTTTGCTATTTTTAGTGTTTCTATAAAACCATCAACAAAAGCTGTAGACTGGTTTTCCAAGTGATTTATGCAACCTGGTGTTGATTTTTAAAACCAAATTCAAAATGGCTCTCACAGAAGTAGGATCGGGTCAAACAGCCAAATAGTTCGCCAGGTTTTCGTCTTTGCTTTTGATGTTTATGGAAACACCAAAAAAACCATAGAAACAGAAACTTTGGATGCGCCTAAAATTTGATTATAGATGGCGTCGTCATTACTTCTTCTGACCGATTGTGAGGACTTAAGCAAGCCTCCATCAAATAGGATTTACGATTTGAAAGCAACAACTTGGAAAAGTGAATAGGATTCGGTTCCACGAGAAGTCCTGTCCAGCCTAGGAATCGTTCCAGATAAATAGTCATTGAAAGTGACTCCGGGTTAAATGCACCGGCTTCAAAAAATGTCCCATTGCGCTTCTGTTTGATAAAAATAATTAAAATTAAAATTGACAAATTTAAAAAAAAATTACCAAATTCCAGCAAAAACTATCATTTTCCAACAAAAATGGCCAAATTGTTGATAAATTTCAGCAAAAATTGACAAATTCTTAATAAATTTAAACAAAAATTGTCAAATTCTTGATTAATTTCAACAAAAATTGCCAAATTCTTGATAAATTTAAACAAAAATTGTCAAATTCTTGATTAATTTCAACAAAAATTGCCAAATTCTTGATAAATTTCAACAAAAATTGCCAAATTCTTGATTAATTTCAACAAAAATTGCCAAATTCTTGATAAATTTAAACAAAAATTGTCAAATTCTTGATTAATTTCAACAAAAATTGCCAAATTCTTGATAAATTTCAACAAAAATTGCCAAATTCTTGATAAATTTCAACAAAAATTACCAAATTCTTGATAAATTTCAACAAAAATTGCCAAATTCTTGATAAATTTCAACAAAAATTGCCAAATTCTTGATAAATTTTAATAAAAATTGCCAATTTCCAAAGAATGACTTATGTAACGTTGCACGAGCAACTTGTATAAATGAAACACTCTTTAAACTTATTAAAACTACGGATGGAGTCGGATTCGGATCGAAGGTTGTTGTAAACTCAAAGAACGATGTGGACAAGGTTACATTTGAAAAGACAGTGAAAATTTATTCAAATTTTTAGGTATATAACACAAAAGGATTAAGCTAATCCTTAAATTCCAAGAATACAGATCCGGGTCACAAGTGAGCTTTTTTCACTTGCGCCACGGTGTTAAAAGACACAATTAAACTGGTTCACTTTGGAAACCGCCAGTTTCCACAGTCCCCCCGTCCCGGCAGACTGGGACTTCGGTTTCCACTTCGAGGTTGCATAGTCTCTGGATGGGTCTTCGTAGACGTGTCCCGTTGGACATCTGGATTTCGCAGGAGCGAATCAAGCCGTCACGACCCTCCTTCACGGAGGTGATGCGTCCGAGCTTCCACGTAAGTCGCGGCCGGTTTTGGTCCTCGATGATCACGATGTCTCCCACGTTAAATTTCGTACGACTGGTGACGCCTCGGTGTTGGCGTAATTCGATTAAGTATTCCTTCGTCCAACGGTCCCAAAATCGTTGGATAAGCGTTTGTCGGTATTTCCACGCTCTTAAGATGTCATCTTTTGATCCCGGATTGGTGGAATATTTCGGTGCGGTCGGCAGAAATGAAATGCGTTTTCCTAAGAGAAAATGAGAGGGGGAAAGGGGTAATTCTTCAAGAGGAGTATCATAAACATAGGTTAATGGTCTGGAGTTCACAACAGCTTCAGCTTCTGCGAGTATGGTCACAAGTCCCTCATAATCAAGTGTGTTCTTCCCAATCGTTTTCTTTAGCGCCAATTTCACGGAACGCACCATGCGCTCCCAAAAACCACCCCACCAAGGTGCAGTCTCAACAATATATTTCCATGTAATTTGTTTCTCCGTAATAAATCCTTGAAACTGTTCTTCTGGTAAATATTTCAAAAACAAATTAATTTCCTTGTCAGTCCTTTTAAACGTTTTGGCGTTATCGGAGTATATAGTTTTGGGAATTCCTCGCCGACAAATAAAACGCTTCACACAGTCAATAAACTTATCGGTACTCAAGTTGGAGAGCAATTCCAGGTGAACTGCACGCGTCACAGCACATGTAAACAGGGCAATATACACTTTGTTACCCAATTTGGTGTAGAGAGGACCCGCAAAATCGACTCCACATATTTTGAACGGTTCACTCGGCATAACACGATCAATGGGTAGCAACCCCCACTTTTCTTTGGCTAAACGTCCTTGTATTTTCCGACAGCAAACACACTTGTGGATGATTCCCTTGATTGTTTTTCTCGCACGGGCGATCCAGAATCTCTCTCGAAGTCCACTCAATGTGTCGGCCAGTCCACTGTGTAAAGCTCGTTCGTGTTCGCCTAAAACAATCAATTTCGTTATAAAATGTTCGTTTGGTAATAAAAAGGGTTCGCGTGTATTGCGGTCAAGTTCGGCAGATCCCCATCGGTGTGTGGCTGTCAACAACCCATTGTCGTCTAATATTGGCGCCAACTTCAAAATTGATGATGATTTTTCAATTGGTTTTTGGTCAGTCAAACATCTAATTTCTCTCTGGAATCCCACTTGTTGTAAGTATTTCAGCCAATATCGTTCGCTCTGCTCGAGTTCCTCGTTTCTCAGCGGTTCTCCATCCCTGTTTTTCGTCTTCAGATTCGTAATATATCTAAAAACCCAAGCAGTAACTCTTTTTAGTTTTTTCCACGAGCTGAAACGGTTAAAATCAATGTCTGGTGTTGCTATTGCTGTCAGCGTCACGATCACGTCTTTTTCTTCATCTTCGTCGATTGGAACTGCTTTATCGTCTTCGTTTGGCCATCCGGATTCGTCGTCTGACAGCCATGTCGGTCCTTTCAGCCAGAATGGTTCCTCGGTGAGCTGCTTCACGTTTACTCCCCTCGTTACCAGGTCGGCCGGATTATCTTTCCCTGGGCAGTGGCGCCAATCGTCTCTCGATGTATTCTCGACAATTTCTCGTACACGATTGTACACGAATGTCGCTGGTCGGTTCTTGGTGTCGCGGATCCAGTGCAAAACTATCTTGGAATCGGTCCAAATTGTGAAATCTTCACACCCAAGAGTCGTTTTCAATGTTGGAATCAGTCTTGTTGCCAGTAGTGCGCCCATCAGTTCCAGCTTTGGTAATGTTAGTTCCTTTACAGGCGCCACTCTACACTTGGAAATGATAAAATCAATATTAACAGCATTTGTTTTGTCCAGAACTCGAGTGTAGGCTACTACGCCATACGCTCTCGGACTGGCATCACAGAAGATGTGAATCCTTTTCCTACAATTTCCTCCCCAATTTAACAATTTGCGCTCTAAATTTAAATTTTCGAGGTAGGGTATCTGAACATACCAATTTTCCCATTTTATCTTCACATATTCTGGAATGACGTCATCCCACCCAACATTTAATTTCCAAAGTTCCTGAAAAACAATTTTGGCAGTTATCACAAAAGGGTTTGCCATTCCCAACGGGTCAAAAATCATAGCGGTAATCCTTACAATAAATCTTTTGGTGTATTTGGTCAAGTTAATCTCGTTAATCAATGCACTAATGTCTAATCCCAATTTATCTAACTCAATATCCCAAACTACCCCCAAAACCTTAGTTTTCTTTTGAAAAACTGTCACGTCACAATCTGGGTCATCTCGTATAATTTTCTCTTGTAATTTCACATCATTCGACTTCCATTTGGTTAATTTCATGTTCGCGGCTTGCAAAATCTCACGACTCTCATCATAAATTTGAATTAACTTGTTCGAATTGTCAATACTTGTTACAAAATCGTCTACATACAAGTCTTCTTTCAGCTTGTCGCATGTGTCCGGGTATTGGTCTTCAAACTTGTCGACGTGTTCTTTTACTGTTGCATTTAGTAAAAATGGACTGGGTCCTGTCCCAAATGGAACTCGAGTTTGGCGCAATTCAATTAGTTTTACCTACTCTTCACCGTTCCACCCGTCCTCAATCCAATAAAGTCGTGTGACGTCTCGTTCGTCCGTCTTGAGATGTATTCGATGGAAGGCTTTCTCGATGTCGCCGATTGCGCCGTATTTGCCGGTTCGGAACTTCAAAACAATGTTTATTAGATGAGGTAACATATTCGGCCCCTTACTCAGACAGTCGTTTAGCGATAAACATCCTTTTGCGTGCGACGACGCGTCATACACAATTCTTAGCTTTGTTGTGGCTCGAGTTTCGTCAATTACTGGTCGATGAGGGATATAATACGGGTTGTCTGGTTTCGAGTTCTTCGGAACTTTTTCCAAGATTCCGGAGGCGAGTTGTTCGTCGATCACTTTTTTATAGTCTAAATATAACTTGGGATTTTTTCGAAAACGGTTAATTAAACTCCACAAACGCTTTTTTGCAACATCTCGATTGTCGCTCAATTCCTTGCGATCAATCTTCCACGGGAATCCCACTTCGTAATGGTCATCTACCCACTCGATCTGCTCTTTGAATCGTTTCAACGTGTCCACTTCATCGATTCCCGGTTCCATAGTCTCGTGGCGAATCCCAATCGATTCCAAGTTCCAGAATTTTTCTAAAAGTTCATTTGTATTATCGGCAACTAAAATCTTGTTTACCCGCACTAAAGACGACACGGTTGTTTCAGTCTCTCCGGTTGAGCCGTGCAACGTCCATCCAAATATGGTTTCGATTGCCATGAGATTTTCATCGATGCGTTGCTGTTTTCCCGTTGTAACTCTCCAAAAGTTGTCGACGCCAATTAAGATGGAAACGCCGTCGTCCCTGTGAACGCTGTTGTCGTAAGCCAGTTTGATGTTGTATTTCTTCAGTTTTTCCAATACTCGTTCGTCAGGTTTTCCTCGTAATGTCGGAGTTATCCAGGGCGACTCAAGCGCTTTGATTTCTAAATTGCAATTTCTATTTTCACAGTTATTCAAACTTAACTTCACCTGTTTCCGTTTGGCAATTGTTGGTTCAGTAGATCCGAAAGTCAAGAGGGCGATTGACTGCTCACCAATCTTCTCTAGTTGCAGTTCTCTCGACAGTTTTTCAGTTATAAAGCTTCTTTGGGATCCCCCATCCAAGAAGCATTGGACTCTTCTCTTCTCGTTGCTCCCGTTGGCCTCCAACACGACGACCTGCAGGAACATCACGGTTTCCGTATTTGTTGATTCTTGAACGGCCGAAGTCAAAGTTGTTTCTGTCTTCTTGTTGTCTTCCTTATCGCACAAGTACGTGTGATGTTTCTGCTCGCATTTCCTACATTTAAATCGGGTATTACATTGACGAGCTTGGTGATTTTCTTTTAGACATCTGTAGCAGCGACGCGCTTTGAAACACGCTTCTTTCCGCTTTTCGACCGTCAATGGACAGTCCGGGCTCTTGTGGTCTTCCTTTTCGCAAAATGTGCATTTGTAAACGATGTTGGAAAGGGCTGAAGCGGAACTGTGATTATTAGATTTGTAATTGGTTTTCTTCACCTCTTCTTTTTTGGTATTCGGGACTTCCGTCGATTCTTGCTGTGGTTTACTGGTTTTATCGGCGGCTTCCGTACGTTCGCGCATCGCTACTTCGAATCTAAAAAAGTCCAAAAATTCTTTAACAACCCAAGGCGCATCTCCTCGTGGACGTGCAAAATCATGTTGTATGCTGGTTGGCACAGCACGCGCGAGAATTGGGCATAACAATGGGCCAAAGGTTTCCGCCGGTACTCCGAGGTTTTCGAGGCTTTTAACATGCAGGTCGCAGAAATCATAGAGTCTCCGTAGGGCCGCCACATCTTCTACTCGTTTCACGGATGGCATTTCGAGCAGCTTGGCCATGTGCGCACCGACAATTTGTTCCTTGCGACCAAATCGATTTGTGAGGAGAGAAATGGCAGTGTCGTAATTTAACTCGGTTACAGTCAGTCCGCTGATTGCGTTCGCTGCAAGACCTTCAACTAACGAGCGTAGGTACACAAATTTGGCGGTTTTGGGCAACGCCGTATTATTGTGCACACTCAACTCAAAATCAGACCAGAAGCCCGTCCAGGTTTCCGGCGTGCCTTTAAACTTGGCGACCTCGAGCTTCGGCAGTTTCATCACTGCGCATTGTGGTTGGACTGGATTTGGGTTTTGCACAGGTGGAACGAAAAGAGGGTTAACTGGTGGTATATTCACGAGTGGTACTTGCGGTGGTTGTTGTGGTGGTGTTTGTTTCATTTGCGCGAGTTCTTTCAAGGCGACTTCGAGTGTGATTCGGGCGGCGGTCATCTCGTCTTGTAGTTCTTCCGCTTCGAATTCGTCTTGGTCCACCTCGTTCACGTCGGTGATCCCGTCGGCGATTATTGTGTCCAGTTTATCGATTTTCAAACGTTTTGTGATTAGTTGGGCTTGTATGCATAATAATCGTACCTCGTTGAGGGGATCCTCGGCCATTTCTTTTTTCAGTCTTTCAAAAAGCGCACGCACGCTTCCTCTTTGTGTTTCCCTTTGTGCACGACTTTTTGCCAAATCGTCCATTTTCGCGTTATGGTTCGTTTTCAAAAATGTTTCCCGGGTTTCGGCACCATGTAACGTTGCACGAGCAACTTGTATAAATGAAACACTCTTTAAACTTATTAAAACTACGGATGGAGTCGGATTCGGATCGAAGGTTGTTGTAAACTCAAAGAACGATGTGGACAAGGTTACATTTGAAAAGACAGTGAAAATTTATTCAAATTTTTAGGTATATAACACAAAAGGATTAAGCTAATCCTTAAATTCCAAGAATACAGATCCGGGTCACAAGTGAGCTTTTTTCACTTGCGCCACGGTGTTAAAAGACACAATTAAACTGGTTCACTTTGGAAACCGCCAGTTTCCACAACTTACCATTTTGAATATATTCTGACATTGCTTGGCCAACTCAAGTGATCTTCCATTCAACACAAATGGATCCATTAAATTATATGGAGAAGTATTAGGTTTAATCAAAACCTCACTTCTAATATACTGAATTAGCAGTGGGTCCAACTGCTTTCTTCCTGATATATTAAAAAAATCCCATTGTATCTTCCAAACCTTTGAAACCTTTGAAGCAGGAGCTGAAAACAACCCAAAAAATTTCCAGCAAACAACAACAACACGAATTTTTCTTTCCATACTTATATTTTCGTCGACAATCCAAGAATATAACGCAATGGCAACAAGAATAAGAGGTGATGATACTAGCACTATTGTTTTGATTGTTTTGCACACACCTTTTCGCTTTACCTGAGCTAAAAGGTAAGATTGATTATTGTGTTTTTCCATGTTTTCACACTATCCGTATTCCTGTCTGTGTGCACATCCTGATATAGTTGGTTTGGATAATATTTCATCTATATTTTATAGTCATTTTATTATGAGTCTTTCCAGGCTTACTTTTAATATCCCTGAGTAAAATGCAGAGTCAATGTTAACACAGAATAAAACATAATGGTCGTGGGACAACCGGACAAGGCCCACTTATCTTGCCATGTTATATGTACCACGGAAAGGTCAATTGACTCTGATCGTTAATAGATCCGAATAAGGGTCAGCTGACTCTAATCACAAGTTTTATTGGCTTTGGATGTTTATTAATTAATAAACCTTTATCCAGAGAAGGCAAAGTCTTACGAGAGTCGTTCTCGTCACGTTCTTAGCTTATTTATTTATTTATTTATTTATTTATTTATTTATTTATTTATTTATTTATTTATTTAATCGCACTCCAAAGGAGTAAAAAGAAATGAGATACAAGTGAGGTAGGTTAGGTTTATCTTAGTTAACGGCTAGTAATATGGTAATATTATCTGCCAAAGGAAGAATCGTCACACATCATAAATAAGTCATGTTTTAATATAGTTTTTATTGAGATTATTCTAAAGTTAAAGAATAAATAATTCGTGTGTTTTGAGAATTTCAAGTGTCATTCTTGAACATTCTCACATTGTAATAGTTTTAATAATTAGTAAGTTAGTTTAGTACTTTAGTATTGAAAAGTCCCGTCATGGCAACCGTCTGTAACCTTAGTTTTAGTTTAAGATTAATTTAATGAAGATTCAGGTTTACAACTGTCTTTATGAAAAGGAAATCATGTTTATTTTTTTCCAGTGTGATGTAATCGTTTTTATGCATGAAATCTTCTATTTCTTTGGGTTTTTTGTTGTTGTAATGATCAACTACAAAAACATTGATGTTGATTTTATGAAAGGGAATTGTCTTCAGCACCTGCAACTCATATCCTTCCACGTCCAGCACGAAGTAGTCGATATTGGTTAAATTAGCGGCGAACAACAAGGAATAAACGGGAAAACAGTCAGCCAGAAACGTACTAAAAGATTTCTTTTTTACCAATTTACTGTGCAATCCGTTTGAACTCAAAGGCATCTGTAAAACGCAACGATTTTCAACACCAACACAAAATATTTCATCATGCATTCAAAGTTTCAGTTTCCGCTATTTTCAGTAGCTGCATTCAAAAATTAAAATATTTTGTTTTACTTCAATTTTAAAACCAAAATGACATCGTTTCATGTCCTATTTATTAAATTAAACTATATTAATTATTTATTTCTAATTCTAATTATATATGTATAATAAATTTATATATTTTTGAATGCAGCTAGTGTTTCTGTAAACAGAATGAACGCTAATAACAGCCAACAAAAGGTGCAAAAACAGAAAGCAGAACTAGAGTGATTTTCCAAGTGATTTCTCCAACCTGGCAGTGCTGGACTGGCTCGGCGGGTTACCGGGAGTTTCCCGGTGGCCCATGGCTGCTGTGGCCTGTCCCGACTTCATTAATTGTGGCCCAGACACCTAGATTTCCCGGCAATAAATTTGTTCCCAGTCCAGCCCTGCAACCTGGTGTTGAGTTTCACAATCAAATACAAAATGGCTCCCACAGAAAATGGATGCCGGTGGCATATATTTTTTTCTACAACGACACTACTGATCATCCGCCCATTACTGATCGCCACCGCTGCACCAGACATTGTAAGCGATCAATGCCTTTTCCCACTCATACCTGTGTCTTGTACGCAAGGAGGTTTGTAATTTAGAATTTTAATATTAATCCCCTCCCACAAATAACCGAACCTAACCTAACCTAACACTCATGGTCTTCGCCAAGGTAACCCGGAGACTGGTTATCCTGGTGTGGGACACATACTCACGTATAATGACAAGAGACTCCATATTGCTGGTTGTTGGCCTTTAATATCGTTGTCTAGGGGTTGGAGAAACCCGTCACCTGTTGCAGGGGTGCCAGTTAGGCACGCCGCACCGGCAACCGACCTGTCACACACAGGGCATGAGCCCCATGGGTGACGTGGTCGGTTCAACATAACATTCATGTCGTACTTACCTACGATCAGTGTTGGGCCCGCTAACCAAATTTCGCTATCGCTACTTTAGCGAAGCTATCGCTATTTTAGCGAAAGAAAAAATCGCTACTTTCATAAAATTAGCGATTTTTTTTTAGCGAAGCTAACAAAAAATGATAAATTAGCGAGAAAATCAGCGAAAATTTCGCTGATTGTCTCGCTAATTAATACGTTTTCACGACGTAAACTCAAAAACGAAAAAATGTCAACCTACCGTTCCCGTCCGGTATCTTGATGCTAAATTCGTACTGTGCACCCCATTCTGTGCAGAAGATTTTCAAATTCCAGTTGTTATTTAGCAGTATTAAGCCTAATATTTGGCTTAATGCTGCTAAAATAAAGTAAATAAACAACAATAAACTCATCATTAAAAGTAATTTACAGCGTAGTACCAAAATATTTTTGTTCATTGACTTTAGTTTTGCATTATTAGGTTGTATTATACAGTATATAAAATGTTTGGTTTAATACTGCTAAATAACAACTGGAATAAGCAAATTGTCTGCGCAGAATTAGATGTGCATTACAATTTTAGCTGCAAGATACCGGGCGGGAACTATACTGTAGGTGATGATACGGAGGAAAACGAATTCTGTTTAGATGAACCCGTGTTTTTTAATGGACACCAAAATGTTCGCCCGATACGAATTTTGATGTTTTCGGTACTAAAAAAGGATTTAAAAATTCTGAAACCAGGCTCATTCGATTGGAAATTGCATTCTGCACGAGCCTGTATATTTTTTCTTTTGATTCGGTAAAGAAAAAGTACTTTTTTTACGATTGTAACCAGCGACCGCATGGCAAATGTAGTGGGAAATTCGAATTCGACCATAAAAAAACCAAAAATATGAAAAATGAACCGATTAGAATATTTAAAATATGTTTCCTGTGCAGAATTTGCCGCTCTTTCAAAGGGTGCCAATAATTTTTTGACCTGAACTTTAGGTTTTTTTTTAATTACTAAAAAACGATCTGTCAATTACAGATTTCAGATTACAGATTTCGCAGGGATACAGCATAAAAGCCTTACTTGTTTAATTGTCTGTAATAGGGAAAAAAAACAAGAAATAAAAGAATAAAAAAAAATTAATTTATTTTATATAGTTAGCGAAAAACTAGCGAAATATTAGCGATAAAATAGCTAAAATTAGCGATTTTTTAGCTAACTATTACCAGTTAGCGATAGCGACAATTAGCGAAATGTAAATTTTGGGGAAAAAGCGAAATTTTAGCGAAGCTATTCTTGTTGGTTAGCGATCCCAACACTGCCTACGATCCACGCAGCCACTCATGGAGGCTGCATTATGGAGAACGTCATGCTACTGAGCTTCGCCGTGGTGAATGGTGAGGAGAGTAGAGTCAGCACAAAGCAGGGTTGCCCTTGCTCACGTCAGGCTTGGTCGGTGGTCGCTGCTCCTCTCTGCCACCTCTCTCACATCTCTTCCTCATCACACCACTCAGCTCCCTCCTCCCCCCCCATACTGGGTCAGTCCACCCGCAAGGGAGGACGACCTTGGAGTCGTAGGGCGGTGTGTGACAGTGAAGCAGGTCACCGTGGGTGGCCAAGCGGTCACAACCTAACCTAACCTAACCTGTCCTAACCTAACCTAACCTAGCCTAACCTGATGATCATGCATACAACGTCTGGAGAAAATTGTGATGATCTCAAGCAATGTCTGGTGCAGCGATGGCGATCAGTAATGGGCGGATGATCGGTAGTGTCACTGTAGAAAAAAATATAAGCATGCTGGTGAAGTATAGACTACCAAAAAGTGAGTAAAAGCAAAATTTTGTTGAACGAAATCGGCCATAATTCGATAATTGGGTCAAAATGGTGGAATTTTAATCGTAAAATTAAAAAATTAAACTGTAAGCAGAAAGAAAAGCGAAATAATCTTGCACACATTCGTAGTTCGCCATGATTTCGTCTTCTGCTTTTGCAGTTTGTAGAAACACCAAATACCATACAAACGGAAACTTTGTGTGCACCTAAAAGTGATTATAGATGGCGTTGTCATTACTTTTGCTGATTGATTGTTAGGACTAAGACAAGCTTTCATCATGTAGGATTTACGATTCGAACGCAATAACTTGGTGAATTGAATAGGATTTGGTTCCACAAGAAGCCCCGTCCAGCCTAGGAATCGTTCAAGAAAAATGGTCATTGAATGAGACTCCGGGTCGTATGCACCCGCTTCAAAAAAAATCCCATTGCGTTTCAATTTGATAAAAACAATTTGAATTAAGTATCAATTCACATTGCAGTTGCAGGTGTGGATCTAAGGGGAGGGCCATGGGACCATGGCTGACTCCTTTGATTTATGAGAGTTGCGCCGTTAGTACCTAATCTGCCACCAGAGCGTGTCACAAGCACATCTGGCTCTAACCAGAGGGTCTCATTGGCCAGTGGGAATGGCTCACAATTGTGATTTTGCATTAATTTTTTTTTTAGTTTTAGTTTTTATTACATGTTTATTTTATTTTCCTAAAAAAAAAAGAAATGAAATTTCGGATCTTTATTTATTTTTATTTTTGGTTGTAACGCGGTAAAATAGAGCGTGTGATGCGATTCCAACGCCATCTAGTGGTCAAATGTGAGTCAGCCGACCATTCTTTCTATGAACTGTGGCCATGGCCACCTCCTTGAATAACAAAATTGTCATTTTTGAACAGAAATTTCATTTTTTAGATGAAAAATTCATTCTTAGGAGGAAAAATTCATTTTTCGGGTGAAAAATTCATTTTTCGGGTGAAAAATTCATTTTTCGAGTGAAAAATCATTTTTCGGGTGAAAATTCATTTTTGGTATATTCCAACCAAAATATCAAATTCTTGTTAAATTTCAACTAAAACTTCTAAATTCCTTTTAAATTTCAAATTCAAATTTCAAAGCTTGAAAAAATCCTAAAGATTTACAAAGATACTTACTGTTTTGAACATTTTCTTACTAAAATTGGCCAATTTAACTGATTCTCTATCCAACACAAATGGATCCTCCAAATAATAGGGTAATAAATTAGGTTTAATCAAAACCTCACTCCTAATATAAAAAAAAGTTTTTTTTTTCATAAAAAATAATTTTTTTTTTACCTTAAAAAAAAATTGTTTTTTCTTCCTTAAAAAAAATTGCTTTATATTCATAAAAAATAAATTGATTTCATCTTCATAAAAAAAAAGTTTTTTTTTATAAAAAAAATAGTCTTTTTTTTTATTAAAAATAGTCTTTTTTTTATAAAAAATAGTCTTTTTTTATAAAAAATAGTCTTTTTTTTTAGTAGTTTTTTTTTAATAAAAAATAGTTTTTCTTTGCTAAAATTTTGTCACGGGCACGTCTACCCGCCTATTTTTATTTTAGAATAACCCGATCTTATTTCTTATAATATTTTCTTGTTTCTCTCACTTGTGATGATTCATCTCGCTTACTCATCTTCAGTTAATGAATGCGCAATCTGGATGATGCGCATATCATTATTCTTAACAATTGAATTCCTATTTTCACCTTTCCACCCCCTTCTCTAATTGATCTGACCAGTCACATGACTGAGTTTTCCTCTTTCCAATCATCCTAAGTTTAATCACTTCTTCTTATGCTCTCTACTGGATAACACCAATTTCCTTTAGTAACATTTAGATTTAGTCCTCTATTATTTGCGCCTTCAACAAGCGCTCCTACATCTAACCCTATTGCGCTATTTTCTAAGCCGACATCTTTTATATTATCACTGCCCGATGATATCCCCTTTCCACTCTAGGTTTATATCATCGTGCTTTCATTCTTTTACGCCTACAAACACCCGTCGTAAGCAAGGAACTGTCCAATATAAATTATGTTAGTCAAACGCGAGTATTAGGTTTCCTGAGTTTCTGGATGTCCACATTTGAAGGAAACAAGGTTTAGGGAAATCTACGAACTTTGCCCATTACTATTGCGCGAATTAGTTTTTGCGCGATATTGTTAGGAATTAATTATACCAACAGAATTAATCGTGACAATTTTCTTTGCTAAAAAATAGTTTCTCTTTGATAAAAAATAGTTTTTCTTCGATAAAAAAATGGTCATAATAATCTAAAAAATAAATAAAAATAAAAACTATTTCTCCTAGTGGTAGCAATACAGACTGGAGTTAGGAGTAATATGGCTCGGCCAATGGGAGAAGGCAATCCTTTTGAGTTGAACAAGAATATATCGTACTGCCTCATTTAAACGCCCGGGCGTTTAATTTATTTTTGGGCCGACCCCCCTCCCTGCGTCTAAATGAAGCCGGGCGTTTAAATGAGACAGTACAGTAGACATTTTTGACCAGATTGAGTTTATGTCCTATAAATGGCATCTCACCTGCATTAATATTACTTATTTAGTGTAATAAATACCCGAATTGCAGCAAAATACTCATGTGCATACAACTTGTTAGGGTTAAACTGAAAATAGTTTTGTTAAGATTTTATTTGAGGTAAATACAATGAGTGCTAGGTGGCCCTTTGGCTTTACAGTTAACCCTTGAAGGCATAAGGTTGTACAGTATACTGTACATGTTTAGGGTCAAGTACTTTACTGAATCGTAATATTTTTTTTCTATTGATTTTTTTTCGTACAAATTTATGATTTTGTTTATGTGATAATAAACTAAATCTCAAATGTAATTTGTAGTTATTGGTCATTTATTTAATTAAATATTTAATCTGGAAATTTTCTGCCCCTTAAAGCTCCAGCATACTGTATCGCCTCGTTTAATCATCCGGGTTCATAAAGACACTGGACCCATTTTAGCGTGGGCAGTTATCGACTCACAAATCTATACCCGCCGGCAGCTCCGTATAAACGCCGGGCTTCAAATTGGCGCCGGGTAAACATGAAATAGCTAATTAATAATTATGTTCAGATAACGTTCCGAATGGTACTATTTCCGGTCAGTCAAATGTATAAAACGCCATTGTGGTTCCAATCAAAATCTCTGATTCTGATTATTTATTAGCTGAATGGGAGTTGTACACTCTTGTGAGTGGTGGACGGTTGTCTCATGCCAGGGGAGGGCCGTGGAACTATTGGACACCATTTACGATGCAAACACACCACAAAGAACACACAGTTTAGGATTAATACTATTTATTGCCGTGGTTGTCTAGGGGTTAGTATGTCCATCGTGTTATCGCCTTGGTTGTTGGGTTGCCCTTCAGCAACCCAACCCAGACCAACCGCTGACCACGTGGCCGAGGGCCACATGGGCAGCGTGGTCGGTTCGTCTAATGCCACGCCATGCCTTGCGGCACGGCCCGACGGGTCGGCTCAAGTCCCTTCGAACTTGAGGGTGACCTCGACAGTTATTGACATTGCCTTTTCTGTCGTCGTCTCCTTCATCGTAGCAACGCGACCAGACACTCTCGTGGCTGGTGTTGTTCTGTCCCTCGTGGTCAGTCCGGACCTAGTAGGAACCTTGCAGAATCCGACGGTACGCCGTAAGAGCTGCTGAGGATCCTCTCTTTACGGTTGCCAGTGCCGACTGGCGGTGGCCAGTTGGTCACACTCTTGTCAACTCCAAGAAGAGCCCACTTCCATTGGCCTAATCTAATTACTACTAATTGTAGACTGTGAGCTGCCATCAGGAAAAGTAGTTTCATATTTATTTAATTTCTGCGAGTGTTGATGATGATTAAAATGACATACTTTTAATTGTATTTTAGAATAAAATGTGTTGTCAATTTATGAAATATACTTTTATGCTATTTTTATGTAGATATACGTGTTTGTTCCGTTTATTGGTTGCTTTGCCAGGAAAGCACACAACTTTTGATTTTTTGATCGGTTATTTTGTCTGGAGAACAATCAAAATGTCGTCAATTAAATTCTGGTGTTTGGCTCCTTTTTTTGTGTCACTGCACAAGTGAAAAGGCTCAGCCAATGAGAGTGGGGCTCTTCTTGAAGTTGACAAGAGTATAGGTTGTTATGTTGTAAGTTTTAAAAATATTATTTTCCCAATAACTAATTTTGAACTTTTATCTTGTTAACCGTCAGGCCCGATTAAATGCTGGGTTTCATATTGCCGCCGGGTGGGTCGGCTGAAATAAAATATAAACGCCCGGGCGTTTAGACGAGGCAGTACCGTAACCTTCAAGCAGGCTTTGCTGCATTAGTAAAGAGCGCTTCAGTTAATAGGTTTTGGCTTTTACCAGTAGTTTAAAACCACCACCAGATGATTCAAGCATTTTTTTTTATTGTTTACATATTGCGCCCTCTATAAAATCAGTTACAAACTAAAAACAAACTAAATCGCGCTTTAACCAATTGACCTGAAAATTGTCCTTAAATGCGTAATGCCTTATACCAATAGGGATACATTTTACACTTATGCCTCCTCCGGTTAAGTGTCAACGTAGACAATCCCAATAATTTTGAATTGTCTCGAACATGAAAAAAAAAGAAAATCTTAGAAGTTTGTCCAGAGCAGTTAAAGATATTTAAGATATTTCTTTATGAAGATAAAATCATAAACATTCTTTTCCAACGTGATGTAGCCCATTGTTTTCATGAAAGCTTCTAGTTCCTCGGGTTTTTTGTTGTTGTAATGTTCTACTGCAAAAACATTGATGTTGACCTTTTGAAAGGGAATGGTCTTCAACACTGGCAACTCAAATCCTTCAACGTCCAGCACGAAGTAATCGATGTTCGTGAGATTTGCAGCATTCAACAAGGAATACACTGGGAAACAGTCAACCAGATACGAACCTGAATATGTAACGTTATTTTCTCCCAATTTACTCTGCATCCCGTTTGATGTCAAAATCATCTGTAAAACACAAATCATCGTTATGCGCATTCAAATTTCAGTTTTTTCTGTTTTTAGTGTTTCGGGAAACAGAATGGAGACCGAAAACAGCCATAAACCATCCTCAAAAAATGCATAAATATACTCCAAACCCATACAACGTGGTCCTAACTCCTATTGGTTGAGCCGGATTACGCCTAACTGTGGACTATGCTCTACTACGCGTGAAAAGTAGTTCTGTTTATTTTCAATGAATTTCAGTGTAAAAAGTGACTAGAATTGTTTCTACTGTTTACAGAAACACAACAAATTATTTAAAAAGAAACTTTATGTGGTCCCGATTGCATATTAACAAACTACAGGAGTGACTAATACATCTACCGGAATGATTAACGTAGGAAGGGCAAGTTCTGCTCAAATTGCGCTCACCTCGCTTTAACTGGGTCAAACAAAGCAAAACAAGCGAAACAAATCAAACTAACACCCAGCACACAGACGATAAATTCAAATTTTCATGGCCGTTCAAACTATTGATGCGTTAGTCATTCCTGGCCAGGAAATCAGCACAGGGATTCCTGAAGCGCCTGCTGAAATTTGGCTGGACAATTGGCGATAAGTTTTGTAAGTCCAAGTAGAGTGCAATTGCATATAAACTATACAGTATGATGTTTGTTATTACTTTTTCTGTTTTATTGTGAGGGCTAAGACAAGCCTGCATCATGTAGGATTTACGATTCGAAAGCACCAACGAATAGAATTGAACAGGATGCGGTTCCACGAGAAGTCCTGTCCAGCCTAGATATCGTTCGAGGTAGATGGTCATTGAATGAGACTCCGGGTGGTATGCACCAGCTTCAAAAAAAATCCCATTTTTTTTCTAATTTGATAAAACAATTTATATAAATTGCAAGAAAAGCTGATAAATCTTTGTTAAATTTCAATAAAATCTGAGAAATTATTGATAAATTTAAAATTTTATGAAATTTTAAGAAATATCAAGAAATATCAAGAAACATCAAGAAATTTCAATAAATATCAAGAAATTTCAATAAATATCAAGAAATTTCAATAAATATCAAGAAATTTCATTAAATATCAAGAAATTTCAATAAATATCAAGAAATTTCAATAAATATCAAGAAATTTCAATAAATATCAAGAAATTTCAATAAATATCAAGAAATTTCAATAAATATCAAGAAATTTCAATAAATATCAAGAAATTTCAATAAATATCAAGAAATTTCAATAAATATCAAGAAATTTCAATAAATATCAAGAAATTTCAATAAATATCAAGAAATTTCAATAAATATCAAGAAATTTCAATAAATATCAAGAAATTTCAATAAATATCAAGAAATTTCAATAAATATCAAGAAATTTCAATAAATATCAAGAAATTTCAATAAATATCAAGAAATTTCAATAAATATCAAGAAATTTCAATAAATATCAAGAAATTTCAATAAATATCAAGAAATTTCAATAAATATCAAGAAATTTCAATAAATATCAAGAAATTTCAATAAATATCAAGAAATTTTAATAAATATCAAGAAATTTCAATAAATATCAAGAAATTTCAATAAATATCAAGAAATTTCAATAAATATCAAGAAATTTCAATAAATATCAAGAAATTTCAATAAATATCAAGAAATTTCAATAAATATCAAGAAATTTCAATAAATATCAAGAAATTTCAATAAATATCAAGAAATTTCAATAAATATCAAGAAATTTCAATAAATATCAAGAAATTTCAATAAATATCAAGAAATTTCAATAAATATCAAGAAATTTCAATAAATATCAAGAAATTTCAATAAATATCAAGAAATTTCAATAAATATCAAGAAATTTCAATAAATATCAAGAAATTTCAATAAATATCAAGAAATTTCAATAAATATCAAGAAATTTCAATAAATATCAAGAAATTTCAATAAATATCAAAAAATTTCAATAAATATCAAGAAATTTCAATAAATATCAAGAAATTTCAATAAATATCAAGAAATTTCAATAAATATCAAGAAATTTCAATAAATATCAAGAAATTTCAATAAATATCAAGAAATTTCAATAAATATCAAGAAATTTCAATAAATATCAAGAAATTTCAATAAATATCAAGAAATTTCAATAAATGTTCAGTAATCTAAAGAAATAACAAATATATGAGAAGAAATACTAGTATTACTAAATATTGAGAAATATTGAGAAATATCAAGATATATTGAGAAATATCAAGAAATATTGAGAAATATTGAGAAATATCAACAAATATTTAGAAATATTGAGAAATATTGAGAAATATCAACAAATATTTAGAAATATCAAGAAATATTAATAAATATTGAGAAGTAAGAAATATTAATAAATATTGAAAAATTTCAATAAAAATAGACATTTTTGATAGATGTCAACAAGAATTGGCAAATTCCAAATAATGACTTACAGTTTTGAAAATTCTTGAACTCAAATTGGCTAACGCAACCGATCCTGGATCCGAAACAAATGGATCCTCTAATTTATATGGATAGGAATTAGGTTTAATCAAAACCTCACTTCTAATGTATTCAATCAGCAATGGGTCTAGCTGCTCTCTTCCAGCCATATCAAAATCATTCCACTTTCTTTTCAATTCTCTTGAAACACAACCTGAAAACAATCCATAACAAATCATCAAAAAAAAAGAATACACATAAATATGCATTTTCCATACTAATATTTTGACT
Organism: Strigamia acuminata; assembly: GCA_949358305.1. Taxonomy (NCBI): domain Eukaryota; kingdom Metazoa; phylum Arthropoda; class Chilopoda; order Geophilomorpha; family Linotaeniidae; genus Strigamia; species Strigamia acuminata. The sequence goes on from OX442314.1 coordinate 9,149,111, forward strand.
GACAATCCAAGAATACATCAAAATGGTAACAACAAGAAGAGGTATAAATGATACCAGTATTTTCTTCTTCATTAATTTGTGCATGATTGATTATGTTTTTCCAGGAAAGATTCAGAGTTCTAGTATTCCTGTTTGTGTGCACATCCTGCTGTGTTTGGTTTGTCTGTTAGGTGTGGATAGTATTTTATCTACATTTTATAGTCATTTTATTATGAAAATCTTTTAATATCCCACCATAAAATGCAGACTAGGATTGATGTTGATGAACTTGGATTTGCCTTTATTTGACTTTCCCAGATATCAAGTGTCGACGGAGTGTACCGTTGACTAAAACCTAAAACCATTACTATACAAAATAAAATCACAACTAAATCTGTAAAATGTTGTCAAGGATTCAGGATAGAAGAAATGGCAACAGCGTATGGTGATGTTGGGAGCCTAAAATGAATTTTTTATTGCCTAAAATGACTTTGACACGCTAGGTGCGATGCGATTCGCGCCGCCTCGCAAAGCGATTTTGACGTCATCAAAAATGACGTTAGGTCACACCTGATTGGCTGCAATCAAAATCGCAGACCAAAAAGTACGCGCCGCCATCGCTCCTAGTGTGTCTCTAGCATAATAGTGAATCTTTTATTGTCAAATGTGAATTTTTTTGGACTAAAAAGGAAATTTTAAATACCGGTATGGTTTTTTTTTGTGCAAAAATGAAAGAAAAAATTAATATTTAACATTTTTCTTTTTGAAAATGAAATCGTATGTATTTTTTTCCATCGTGATGTAACCCCTTTGTTTCATGAAATCTTCTATTTCCTTTGGTTCGTTGCTGCTGTAATGTTCAACTGCTAAAACATTGATGTTCACCTTGTGAAAGGGAATTGTCTTCAACACTGGCAACTCAATGCCTTCCACGTCCAGCACGAAGTAATCGATAGTCGTTAAATTGGCGGCGACCAACAAGGAATAAACGGGAAAACACTCAACCCGAAACGAAGAGGAAGTTGTTTCGTTTATCAATTTACTATTCATTCCGTTTGAACTCAAATTCATCTGTAAAACGCAACAATTTTCAATACCAACACAAATATATTTCATCATGCATTCAAAGTTTCAGTTTTTGCTATTTTTAGTGTTTCTATAAAACCATCAACAAAAGCTGTAGACTGGTTTTCCAAGTGATTTATGCAACCTGGTGTTGATTTTTAGAACCAAATTCAAAATGGCTCTCACAGAAGTAGGATCGGGTCAAACAGCCAAATAGTTCGCCAGGTTTTCGTCTTTGCTTTTGATGTTTATGGAAACACCAAAAAAACCATAGAAACAGAAACTTTGGATGCGCCTAAAATTTGATTATAGATGGCGTCGTCATTACTTCTTCTGACCGATTGTGAGGACTTAAGCAAGCCTCCATCAAATAGGATTTACGATTTGAAAGCAACAACTTGGAAAAGTGAATAGGATTCGGTTCCACGAGAAGTCCTGTCCAGCCTAGGAATCGTTCCAGATAAATAGTCATTGAAAGTGACTCCGGGTTAAATGCACCGGCTTCAAAAAATGTCCCATTGCGTTTCTGTTTGATAAAAATAATTAAAATTAAAATTGCCAAATTTGAAAAAAAATTACCAAATTCTAGCAAAAATTAACATTTCCCAACAAAAATTGCCAAATTGTTGATAAATTTCAACAAAAATTGACAAATTCTTGATTAATTTAAACAAAAATTGTCAAATTCTTGATTAATTTCAACAAAAATTGCCAAATTCTTGATAAATTTCAATAAAAATTGCCAAATTTTTGATAAAAATAAACAAAAACTGCCAAATTAATGATAAATTTCAACAAAAAGTGCCTAATTTTTTTATAAATTTCAACAAAAATTGCCAAATTCTTGATAAATTTTAATAAAAATTGCCAATTTCCAAAGAATGACTTACCATTTTGAATATATTCTGACATTGCTTGGCCAACTCAAGCGATCTTCCATTCAACACAAATGGATCCATTAAATTATATGGAGAGGTATTAGGTTTAATCAAAACCTCACTTCTAATATACTGAATTAGCAGTGGGTCCAACTGCTTTCTTCCTGATATATTAAAAAAATCCCATTGTATCTCCCAAACCTTTGAAACCTTTGAAACAGGAGCTGAAAACAACCCAAAAAAATTCCAGCAAACAACAACACAAATTTCTCTTTCCATACTTAGATTTTCGTCGACAATCCAAGAATATAACGCAATGGCAACAAGAATAAGAGGTGATGATACTAGCACTATTGTTTTGATTGTTTTGCACACACCTTTTCGCTTTACCTGAGCCAACAGGTAAGATTGATTATTGTGTTTTTCCATGTTTTCACACTATCCGTATTCCTGTCTGTGTGCACATCCTGATATAGTTGGTTTGGATAATATTTCATCTACATTTTATAGTCATTTTATTATGAAAGTCTTTCCATGCTTACTTTTAATATCCCTGTGTAAAATGCAGAGTCGATGTTAACACAGAATAAAACATAATGGTCGTGGGACAAGGCCCACTTATCTTGCCACTGATCGTTAATAAATCCGAATAAGGGTCAGCTGACTCTAATCATAAGTTTTATTGGCTTTGGATGTTTATTAATTAATAAACCTTTATCCAGAAAAGGCAAAGTCTTACGAAAGTCGTTCTCGTCACATTCTTAGCTTATCTCGCGTAGGTTATACCCTGTTCGCACTACATAGTCTAGATAAAACTTGAGCTAGCTTAGCTCAATCTAGATTGAGTTTAGCCTAGTTGTTGAGCCAAACTGTTCACACTAGCACTGTTTTTGAGGCTATTCCAGACATTACTTAGCAATAAATCCAGGAATAATTAATGCAAAAAAAATGGCCGGTAAACAAGTCACGATGTTTTTGTCCACACATTTTCAAAAGCAGTGCATTGTTTTGACGAGATTAATATCAAATGAGACTCGACTGTTGCAATTACTACAATCAAGAAGACGAAAACAACGGTATTTTCTATTTGGTTGACCACTGGTATGGAAGCCATGTTTGTTTGACCAATAATGGCGATGCATTATGGGTACCACGACATCACAAGCTAGCTTAGAACTAGCTAATCCAGTTCCCTGAACTAGATTATTTTATCTAGTTTCAAAACTGATATACTAGCTTAGGATAAGCTAGTTGTGTTCGCACTACATTTATACAACTAGTTATAAAGAGTTAAGCTAGCTTAATACCATGTTCGCACCAGAAAGTTTGGGCTAGCCCAAAGTTTAAATCTAGTTCTGGCCTGATGTTGGCTTAAAAAGTTCAGGCTAGAGCGTTCGCACCAAAAAGCAAAAAGCCACATATCTAGGCTAGCATGCAGCCAATAGACAATCAACTGACCAGGTTACGCATGGAATTGTGGGAAGTGACCTTGACAGTTATCTAGTTCTTTGACAATTATCTAGTTCACACAACTGGATTAGAATTATCTAGTTTAAACATTTTTAAACTAGATAATTTTGGGCCAGATGCGTTCGCACCAAGAAAAAGAACTAGATTTAAACTTTGGGCTAGCCCAAACATTCTGGTGCGAACAAGGTATAACTCTGTAGTGCAAACGGGGTATTAGGTTTATCTTAGTTAACGGCGAGTAATATGGTAATATTATCTGCCAAAGGAAGAATCACACATCATAAATAAGTCATGTTTTAATATTGTCTTTATTGAGATTATTCTAAAGTTAAAGAATAAATAATTCGTGTGTTTTGAGAATTTCAAGTGTTATTGTTGAACATTCTCACATTGTAATAGTTTTAATAATTAGTAAGTTAGTTTAGTACTTTGGTATTGAAAAGTCCCTTCATGGCAACCGTCTGTAACCTTAGTTTTAGTTTAAGATTAATTTAACGAAGATTCAGGTTTACAACTGTCTTTATGAAAAGGAAATCATGTTTATTTTTTTCCACTGTGATGTAATCATTTTTATGCATGAAATCTTCTATTTCTTTGGGTTTTTTGTTGTTGTAATGATCAACTAGAAAAACATTGATGTTGATTTTATGAAAGGGAATTGTCTTCAGCACCTGCAACTCATATCCTTCCACGTCCAGCACGAAGTAGTCGATATTCGATAAATTAGCGGCGAACAACAAGGAATAAACGGGAAAACAGTCAGCCAGAAACGTATTAAAAGATTTCTTTTTTACCAATTTACTGTGCAATCCGTCTGAACTCAAAGGCATCTGTAAAACCCAACGATTTTCAACACCAACACAAAATATTTCATCATGCATTCAAAGTTTCAGTTTCTGCTATTTTCAGTAGCTGCATTCAAAAATTAAAATATTTTGTTTTACTTCAATTTTAAAACAAAAATGACATCGTTTCATGTCCTATTTATTAAATTAAACTATATTAATTATTTATTTCTAATTCTAATTATATATGTATAATAAATTTATATATTTTTGAATGCAGCTAGTGTTTCTGTAAACAGAATGAACGCTAATAACAGCCAACAAAAGGTGCAAAAACAGAAAGCAGAACTAGAGTGATTTTCCAAGTGATTTCTCCAACCTGGCAGTGCTGGACTGGCTCGGCGGGTTACCGGGAGTTTCCCGGTGGCCCATGGCTGCTGTGGCCTGTCCCGACTTCATTAATTGTGGCCCAGACACCTAGATTTCCCGGCAATAAATTTGTTCCCAGTCCAGCCCTGCAACCTGGTGTTGAGTTTCACAACCAAATACAAAATGGCTCCCACAGAAAATGGATGCCGGTGGCATATATTTTTTTCTACAACGACACTACTGATCATCCGCCCATTACTGATCGCCACCGCTGCACCAGACATTGTAAGCGATCAATGCCTTTTCCCACTCATACCTGTGTCTTGTACGCAAGGAGGTTTGTGATTTAGAATTTTAATATTAATCCCCTCCCACAAATAACCGAACCTAACCTAACCTAACACTCATGGTCTTCGCCAAGGTAACCCGGAGACTGGTTATCCTGGTGTGGGACACATACTCACGTATAATGACAAGAGACTCCATATTGCTGGTTGTTGGCCTTTAATATCGTTGTCTAGGGGTTGGAGAAACCCGTCACCTGTTGCAGGGGTGCCAGTTAGGCACGCCGCACCGGCAACCGACCTGTCACACACAGGGCATGAGCCCCATGGGTGACGTGGTCGGTTCAACATAACATTCATGTCGTACTTACCTACGATCCACGCAGCCACTCATGGAGGCTGCATTATGGAGAACGTCATACTACTGAGCTTCGCCGTGGTGAATGGTGAGGAGAGCAGAGTCAGCACAAAGCAGGGTTGCCCTTGCTCACGTCAGGCTTGGTCGGTGGTCGCTGCTCCTCTCTGCCACCTCTCTCACATCTCTTCCTCATCACACCACTCAGCTCCCTCCTCCCCCCCCATACTGGGTCAGTCCACCCGCAAGGGAGGACGACCTTGGAGTCGTAGGGCGGTGTGTGACAGTGAAGCAGGTCACCGTGGGTGGCCAAGCGGTCACAACCTAACCTAACCTAACCTGTCCTAACCTAACCTAACCTAGCCTAACCTGATGATCATGCATACAACGTCTGGAGAAAATTGTGATGATCTCAAGCAATGTCTGGTGCAGCGATGGCGATCAGTAATGGGCGGATGATCGGTAGTGTCACTGTAGAAAAAAATATAAGCATGCTGGTGAAGTATAGACTACCAAAAAGTGAGTAAAAGCAAAATTTTGTTGAACGAAATCGGCCATAATTCGATAATTGGGTCAAAATGGTGGAATTTTAATCGTAAAATTAAAAAATTAAACTGTAAGCAGAAAGAAAAGCGAAATAATCTTGCACACATTCGTAGTTCGCCATGATTTCGTCTTCTGCTTTTGCAGTTTGTAGAAACACCAAATACCATACAAACGGAAACTTTGTGTGCACCTAAAAGTGATTATAGATGGCGTTGTCATTACTTTTGCTGATTGATTGTTAGGACTAAGACAAGCTTTCATCATGTAGGATTTACGATTCGAACGCAATAACTTGGTGAATTGAATAGGATTTGGTTCCACAAGAAGCCCCGTCCAGCCTAGGAATCGTTCAAGAAAAACGGTCGTTGAATGAGACTCCGGGTCGTATGCACCCGCTTCAAAAAAAATCCCATTGCGTTTCTATTTGATAAAAACAATTTGAATTAAGTATCAATTCACATTGCAGTTGCAATGGATCTAAGGGGAGGGCCATGGGACCATGGCTGACTCCTTTGATTTATGAGAATTGCGCCGTTAGTACCTAATCTGCCACCAGAGCGTGTCGCAAGCACATCTGGCTCTAACCAGAGGGTCTCATTGGCCAGTGTGAATGGCTCACAATTGTGATTTTGCATTAATTTTTTTTTTAGTTTTAGTTTTTATTACATGTTAATTTTATTTTTCTAAAAAAAGAAGAAATGAAATTTCGGATCTTTATTTATTTTTATTTTGGGTTGTAACGCGGTAAAATAGAGCGTGTGATGCGATTCCAACGCCATGTAGTGGTCAAATGTGAGTCAGCCTACCATTCTTTCTATGGACTGTGGCCATGGCCACCTCCTTGAATAACAAAATTGTCATTTTTGAACAGAAATTTCATTTTTTAGATGAAAAATTCATTCTTAGGAGGAAAAATTCATTTTTCGGGTGACAAATTCATTTTTCGGGTGAAAAATTCATTTTTCGAGTGAAAAATTCATTTTTCGAGTGAAAAATTCATTTTTCGAGTGAAAAATTCATTTTTCGGGTGAAAAATTCATTTTTCGAGTGAAAAATTCATTTTTCGAGTGAAAAATTCATTTTTCGAGTGAAAAATTCATTTTTCGAGTGAAAAATTCATTTTTCGGGTAAAAAATTCATTTTTCGGGTGAAAATTCATTTTTGGTATTTTCCAACCAAAATATCAAATTCTTGTTAAATTTCAATTAAAACTTCTAAATTCCTTTTAAATTTCAAATTCAAATTTCAAAGCTTGAAAAAATTCCAAAGATTTACAAAGATACTTACTGTTTTGAACATTTTCTTACTAAAATTGGCCAATTTAACTGATTCTCTATCCAACACAAATGGATCCTCCAAATAATAGGGTAATGAATTAGGTTTAATCAAAACCTCACTCCTAATATACTGAATTAGGAGTGGGTCAAACTGCCCTCTTCCTGACATATTAAAACCATTAAATTTCATTCCCCAATCTGTTGGAGAACTACCTGAAAACAGTCCAAACCATTGCAGCTAAAAACACCACAGCCACAACTTAAACAATTTTTGTTTCCATACTTACTTGTTTGATTTTGATTAAAAATCCAACTTAGATTTTGGTCTACAATCCAAGAATATACCACAATGGCAACAAGAATAAATGGTGATGTTAATAGCACTATTTTTTTCATTGTTTTGCGTACACCTTTCCTCTTCACCTGAGCTAAAAGGTAAGATTGATTGGGTTTTTCCATCACAGATTCAAACTATTAGTATTCCTGTGTGTGTGCACATCCTGAAATATTTGTAATGTTCTGTTAGTTGTAGATAGTATTTCATCTATATTTTATAGTCATTTTATGAGGAAAAATTGTTTCATGTTAACTTTTAATATCTCTGTATTAGAGTCGACTCAAAGTACGATCAAGCGGTGTAACCACGCAAGGCGCCAAGACTTCTAGGGCAAATTCAAAATGATGAGCAAAGGGGTGTGCATTCAAAGTTTCTGTTTGTATCAAGACAGACTCTCGTAGGACTTTGTAAATGTGAATATTGATTGATTAATGAGTTTGTGTGTACTTATACTTAGGTTTAACCCTAAGATGGACAATCTCCAAAGACGACGCTTTGGTGCCCACAATGTACCTATTTGGGTGCAAAATAATTAAATAAAAAAGGCCCGTAACTGAAGCGCTTTAGGGTAGTGCAAAAAATTGTCGCACTTGGCGCTACTGTTTTTGGCCACCCCATGCTTCGGTTTGGTTAAAAATATCAATTGTTTTGTTAAGTTTATAGACATAGTAGTGAGAACGAATTTGGAATGGAATTGAAACAGAATTGGAACGAAATTGGAACGAAATGGAAACGTAATCGAAACGCGTAATCACTTGTGTTGGACTACTAGCGCCATACGGTGTCTGCTGGTAAAAATGGGAAGCACTAAAGTAGAAGCGCTTTTATATGGTTGGGAGAAGCCAACTTAAATTTAAGCTGGGATTTCTAAGGAGCAGAATTTTTAAAGGTGAATAAATAAATAAATAACGTACAGATCAATCCAAAATTTTTTTTAGACAAACCTTATTGCTGTGTGAACAAAGTCAGAAATTTTCAGAAAATTATATTAAACCAAAAAAAAAGTTTTCCTATTCAAGAAGAGTGTTGCACCCAAATAGGTATAGGGTTGCCAATCTGAGGGTTAAGCACAATGCGGTACGTATAACGTGGCATATAAATAGGACTCGTCCTATGGCCATGGCTACCCACAGCTATTGATGATAAAGACGTTAAACTTCATCATTTTAAAGACAATTAAAATTTTTAAAGATTGAATTATCATTTTTAAAAACAATTTTTCTACAGAGTCATCGCTGAATTTTGTCAAATTGTTTCCGGAATATCTATCAGTGCACATTAAATTGTGTATTTTACTCTCCAAACTACATTAACGCGAGATGAAGTTAGAGAACTTTTAAGACCAAACTCACAATGCAGCGAAGCTTCGCCAACATGAATTAAAATACGAAATGCTAATTGGCAAATATCATTTTATTATGCCAAACTCAAACACAGAAAAATCAACGATGTTTCAAAATTCCTTTCTTCGCCAAAAGATCCGCAGCCTCGTTGCCCGGATTTCCGGAATGCGCCGCCACGTATTCCTAAAAAAACAAATTCAATTTTAAAAAAAAAAAACTTAAAAATCAAATCGATTTACCCAATTTACGCGTATTCCCTTGGACGCCTCAATCAACTCCTCAAAATCCGTGCGATTTTCAACCGGCTCGCCATTAATCGTTCTCCAGCCATATTTACGCCAGCCGTCCACCCACTGAGTCATGCCTAAAAAGTCAAAACAAAAATTAAAAAATAATTGAAAAAAAATCATATTAAGTCGCCTACTTTTTATGAGAAATTCGCTGTCGCAAATTATCGTCATTTCAGGCAAATCTTGTTCCCCGCCTTGAACAATGGCGCGCACCGCCGCTTGAATCTCGGCCCTGTTGTTCGTTTGGCGTCCTTTCAGCGCCTCACTCACATTTCTTCAATTAAAAAATACAGTTTACTACATTAAATTGATTAATTAACCATTTTTCACTTACCGATAATCATTCGGACCCCAATAGACTCCGATACCAGCCTTCGCGTTGTATTGACCGTTATTTTCGCAAGCGCCGTCGGTATAAACCTCGGGACCACCACTGCTTTGCCTCCTGCTCATTATTGCTTACCCGCGCGATACGCTCGAAATTGTAGGATGTTATGATGCAATTTTGCAAGTTTACGCAACGTTATACACCTTATTGCGACTGTGATTGGCTGTTGACCTGTCAGCAGTCATTACGTAATGGTTACAAATGCACAATTGGAAAGTAGTTCGAAAAATACAGGTTGGGTCACTTTAAATGCATTTAGCATTAATTTCATTCGGTATTTTATGTTTATTTCATATTTGGAAGTTGTTAATAATTTATTTTGAGAGTATTTTAATGGGTTTTCAACATTCATTTTAGAATTGAGCTCTTTCTCATTGGCGAGGTCGGTTATTTGTATCTTTGAGCTTGGATGCGTCACACAATAAGTGTGGTAAATTTTAAAAATTAAACAGTTGATGATTTGTTCTTGAATAAATAAATCTGATAAAAGAAATATATCTAAAAATCTTTTACACAATTTTCATGATTAAATATCCGATAAGGTGGGACCAAATGGACACATTTCAAATGAGCACATAATTAAAAGTAGTTTCAAGTAGGCACAGACCTAAATGCGCGCACATTAAAATTAAAATTAAAATTAATCTTAAACAATTAATTAAAACAGAAGCGCACATTATTTGGATGCGTACTCTTGTATGCGCGCAAAGTATTCAAATGTGAAATAAACATAAAATACACAATTAAATTAATGCTAAATGCATTTAAAGTGACCCGAGCTGTATTTTTCGAACTACTTTCCAATTGTGCATTTGTAACCATTACGTAATGGCTGCTGACAGGTCAACAGCCAATCACAGTCGCAATAAGGTGTATAACTGCGTAAACTTGCAAAATTGCATCATAACATCCTACAATTTCGAGCGTATCGCGCGAGTAAGCAATAATGAGCAGGAGGCAAAGCAGTGGTGGTCCCGAGGTTTATACCGACGGCGCTTGCGAAAATAACGGTCAATACAACGCGAAGGCTGGTATCGGAGTCTATTGGGGTCCGAATGATTATCGGTAAGTGAAAAATGGTTAATTAATCAATTTGATGTAGTAAACTGTATTTTTTAATTGAAGAAATGTGAGTGAGGCTCTGAAAGAACGCCAAACGAACAACAGGGCCGAGATTCAAGCGGCGGTGCGCGCCATTGTTCAAGGCGGGGAACAAGATTTGCCTGAAATGACGATAATTTGCGACAGCGAATTTCTCATAAAAAGTAGGCGACTTAATATGATTTTTTTTTTCAATTATGTATTGATTTATTTTTTTTTAACGGTATAAGCATGACTCAGTGGGTGGACGGCTGGCGTAAATATGGCTGGAGAACGATTAATGGCGAGCCGATTGAAAATCGCGTGGATTTTGAGGAGTTGATTGAGGCGTCCAAGGGAATACGCGTAAATTGGGTAAATTGATTTGATTTTTAAGTTTTTGTTTTTTTTTAAATTGAATTTGTTTTTTTAGGAATACGTGGCGGCGCATTCCGGAAATCCGGGCAACGAGGCTGCGGATCTTTTGGCGAAGAAAGGAATTTTGAAACATCGTTGATTTTTCTGTGTTTGAGTTTGGCTTAATAAAATGATATCTGCCAATTAGCATTTCGGTATTTTAATTTATGTTGGCGAAGCTTCGCTGCATTGTGAGTTTAGTCTTAAAAGTTCCCTAACTTCATCTCGCGTTAATGTAGTTTGAAGAGTAAAATACAGAATTTAACGTGCGCTGATAGATATTCCGGAAACAATTTGACAAAATTCAGTGCTGAATCTGTAGAAAAATTGTTTTTAAAAATAATTCAATCTTATAAATTTAAATTGTAAATGGTGAAGTTTAACGTGTTCATTATGAAAAATTTATAAATATGGTCCAATGTTGTATCCAACAGAACAAAAACTAAGACATAAAGGCGCGTTCAATTTCAAATCGAAAAACCGATTCTCTCTGGCGGAAATGATGCAAAACTCATCATAATTTTTCCATAAAATAAAAGTTTCTTCGGGAAACTGAATTCTATGTGTACGAGGTAGATTTTGGGCGTTTTGTGCATTGCAAACTGCAATATAAACACATTTATATGCATAAAAGTGCCATACTGAGCTTGATATTTCATGTACTAATTAAAAATGGCTCCAAAGTGTAAATGTAAACAATGTGTTGCTGGGTTTGATATAATTGTCACATTGTTTAGATGGGTTTTAAAAATAATGAAAATACATGTGTGCACTTGTGCAACGATGAATAAATGAATGGCCTGCAATCCACATCAGTTGAAAAATGAGAGAACTTTTTTTTATTCAACTTAACAAAATAGTACCAAATTGTCTGATGTTTTCAATGTTTGTTTCTTTCTTTCATTGAAATATTAACAGAACAGTCCATAATTGTATCACTTGAAATTAAGCTTACTAGTGTGTGAAGGCACTAATCTCACTGACTTAGTACAAAGGAATATTAGAACATGGCATTTCCCTAAGAAACCAAAAGAACGCCGATTAAACAAACAATTATTTTGATAATTTCTACTCGCATGCATGTGCAGATGTTGATCTGTAGTTGCAAGATTAGTAGCTGCATTCAAAAATTAAAATAACAATTTTAGTTGAGGTGTATTTTCATTTTAACATGGAGTTAAACAGGAAATGATGTTATTTTTGGTTTAAAATTGTAGTAAAACACAAAATATTTTAGTTTTTGAATGCAGCTACTGAATTTTAATGATTTTTTTTTATTTTTATATACAATTATGCGAACAAATCGGTTTTACAAACACCTCTATCTTCCAATTAGTTCTGATAATCGACGTTCTATTGTATCGAACTTATAATTCGGTAAAGCCGTTGGTCAGGGGAATTTATCACCTTCGATACCATAATTACATGTTTTGGTTCTTATGAAAATGCTTCTGTGCAGTGCAAGCTGCATGGTCCGCACATTGCACTTACACAGTTTCTAATATAACTTGAAATCTAATAAACAGTATAAGAAAATTCTAGAAAAAACAAAAATAACAATTTTCATTTTCATTATTGATTTTTTTAAAAAAAAAATTAATTAAAAAAAAATCCACAAACAAAAAAAATATTTATTCTAATTGCTTAATGTCTTTGAAATTGGTTTCACCACTCGTGATTAACTCATCAGCTGCAATTTGCATCTCGCAGTTCAAATCAAGCGTCTCCATTTTAGACTCAATTGAACCATCCACCGCCGGTGAATCCCTTTCCTCCATTTTGCAATCATCTTTCAATCCAATCTCCGAAGTTTCCAAACCTGCTTTTGATTCTAATTCTGAATCTTTTTCCTCCATTTTGAATTCCGGTTTCGCTTCCAATTCTACTTCGGCTTTCACTTTCGCTTTCGTTTCCAATTCTACTTCGGCTTTCGCTTTCGCTTCCAATTCTACTTCCGCTTTCGCTTTCGCTTCCAATTCTACTTCCGCTTTCGCTTTCGCTTCCAATTCTACTTCGGCTTCCGCTTTCGCTTCCAATTCTACTTCGGCTTCCGCTTCCGCTTCCAATTCGGCTTTGGCTTCCGCTTCCGATTCTACTTCGGCTTCCGCTTCCGATTCTACTTCGGCTTCCGCTTCCGATTCTACTTCGGCTTCCGCTTCCGATTCTACTTCGGCTTCCGCTTCCAGTTCTACTTCGGCTTCCGCTTTCGCTTCCACTTCTAATTTTACTTCGGCTTTTGCTTCGTTTTCATCCATTTTGTAATCCGGCTTCGCTTCCAATTCAGGTTTCGCTTCCTTTTCCTCCATTTTGAAATCCGACTTTGATTCCAATCCGGATTCCGCCTCCGGAATCTCCATTTTTACCTCAACCTCATTTTCCTCCATCTTGAAATCCTTTGGATTCGATTTCGCTTCCTCCATTTCCAAATTCTCTTCCGCAACCACATCCTTTCCATTCTCCACCTTGCAATCCACTTCCGAATCCGTCTCTGCGCGCGCCGTTTCAAATCCCCCTTCCGACCCTTTCTCCGTATCCGTTTCCCCATTTTCCGCCGAACGATCCGACTTATCGTTATTCCCAGCCCCTTCTTCCACTCCATTCTCTTCCGCCTTAATCTTGCCAACTTCCGCCTGGAAAACATCGTCCTTGATCGGATCCACGTCGTGCCCGTCGTCCGTCGGACACGACAAATCCTGAGATTCATTTCCGCTTGTAGTCAAATCTTCCCACGACTCGTCGCCGCCCGCACTCTCGTCAACGGATCCTTCCGTTTCCTTTCCCAAATCCTCCATTTTTACCTCCATTTTCACCGCCACCTTCGCCTCGTCCTCCTTTATCGCTTCGCTCTTCGGGGAATACTCCTCTCCGAAGACCTTTTCGTCCTCCGACTGACTACTAGCGGACAAAACTCGTCCGCTGCCGACTCTTCGCGGTCGCTGTTGAGCGGGTTTCTTGTCGGCGAACGTTTGGTTGGTGGGGCTTGAGGTCAAATCGTTGTTCACTCGGATTTGCAAAAAGTCCCTTCCGATGTTCACTTTCCTATCCGTAGGCGAGCGCGCCATGTCGGCGTCCGAGCTGCTGTCCGAGTATCGTTTGTTTGGTGGCGGTCTGCGAGGATTGTGGCCTCTGCCGCGGCCTGTGGATGGGAAAGGTGGCATTTCTCCGCCGTTGTTGCCGCCGCGGCCTCGATCGCGTCGGTCTCGGCCTCGATCACCTCGATCACCTCGATCGTTGCGATCTCGATCTTGAATGGGATCTCGGTCGCGTCCGCCGCCGCGTCCGAATAAGCAACCGCGGTTGCCGGCTCGGCCTCCTCTGGGGCCGGTTTCGTGTCGCCAACCCTCGTTGTCGTCATCACTTTAAATAGATAAAAGTGAGTGGTGTTAATTTTAGAGAATGAAATTAGTGTTTACGATAGTGAATGCATTCAACAAATTCATTTTCTTGACCAAAAATTCATTTTTTTTGACCAAAAATTCATTTTTTTGACCAAAAATTCATTTTTTTGACCAAAAATTCATTTTTTTGACCAAAAATTCATTTTTTTGACCAAAAATTCATTTTTTTGACCAAAAATTCATTTTTTTGACCAAAAATTCATTTTTTTGACCAAAAATTCATTTTTTTGACCAAAAATTCATTTTTTTGACCAAAAATTCATTTTCTTGACCAAAAATTCATTTTCTTGACCAAAAATTCATTTTTTTGACCAAAAATTCATTTTTTTGACCAAAAATTCATTTTTTTGACCAAAAATTCATTTTTTTGACCAAAAATTCATTTTCTTGACCAAAAAATCATTTTCTTGACCAAAAAATCATTTTTTTGACCAAAAATTAATTTTTTTGACCAAAAATTAATTTTTTTGACTAAAAATTAATTCTTTGAAGCACAATCAGTCAACTCTAATGTAAAAAAAAAGTACGTACTCTTGTATGATTTTATCACGGTCCCACTCGCGTCTCCATTCACCGGAAGCAGTTTTTTGTCTCGCGAGACGCTCCTTATCGCATTGGTCCTGCACCCTCTTCCACTCCTCATACTGCGTTCGTTCATGACCGGTCATAGTTAAAGACATCTCCATTTTATTGCGCGGCGGCCCTCGAGGATGTTCCTAAAAAACCAACCACAATTACCCACAATTCCCCAATTCTCAGTCTCCTCCCTCACCCGTTCGTGTCTCCTGCGTATCTGAATGGTGTTTTTCACGTTGGAAAAATCCTGGCCGCCGTAATTACTCGGGTGACGTCGGCTTTGAATTCGCTGCTCGTCATTTTCGATTCCGACTCGTAATCTATCGAACAAAAAATTGTAGCTTGGATCTGGAGGCGGATTTTCGTCTTCGCTCAGTCGTTGTTGTCTTCTACTCTGGTCATTCGAACTGCTCGTCTCTCTCGTCTCTCTCGGCTCTCTCGTCTCTCTCCCCCCGCCCCCGCCCCCGCCTCCGCCGGGGGAATCGGGCTTCGGTTTCCGTGGTTTCGGCGCATTCGATCTCGGACTCGATCTCGCGATGCCGCGTGGAGTTTTTTCGACCGTCCCATCCTAATGATTTTATAAAAATAAATGGAGTAATTTTTAATTTGTTAAAAAAAGCAAGTGTGAAAAATGATTGCGCACCTGTGCCAATTGCTTGGCTAAAGCTGCGTTGCTGTTTTCTTCCGCATTTTGCTTGTCGGCTTCGATTTCCTGGTTTTATAAAGTACAAAATGTGGAGTAAGTAACGATTTCGGTATACATTTTAGTATTAACATGTAAGCTTAAATCACATTGAAATGAGTGGAATGAGATCTGAATCTAAATGAAATCTAAATCTGAATAAAATATGAATCTGATTTAGGTCTAAATCAGTAAATATCAAGTCTGAATCAGTAAAAATCAAACCTGAATCAGTGAAAACAGGACTGAATCAGTAAAAATCAGGTCTAAATCAGTAAAAGTCAAGTCTGAATCAGTAAAAGTCAGGTCTGAATCAGCAAAAACCATGTCTAAATCAGCATTGATTCAGTTAAGTCAGCTTGAAATCAGCATTAATTCGGTTATATCAGCATTAATTCAACGAAATCAGTTCTAAATCAGCATTAATTCAACGAAATCAGCTCTGAATCAGCATTAATTCAGTTAAATCAGCTCTAAATCAGCATTAATTCAGTTAAATCAGCTCTAAATCAGCATTAATTAAGTTAAATTAGCTCTAAATTCGCATTAATTCAGTTAAATCAGCTCTAAATCAGCATTAATTCAGTTAAATCAGCTCTAAATCAGCATTAATTCAGTTAAATCAGCTCTAAATCAGCATTAATTCAGTTAAATCAGCTCTAAATCAGCATTAATTCAGTTAAATATCAGTTCTAAATCAGCACTAATTCAGTTAAATCAGCTCTAAATCAGCATTAATTCAGTTAAATAAGCTCTAAATCAGCATTAACTCAGCAAAATCGGCTCAAAGAAATCCGCGCAAACAATAATTAAATCAGCACAAATAATAAAATCAGCTCAAAATCAGCTATCAATTTGTTCTAAATCAGTAAAACCAGGTACAGGAACCTCTCGATGTGCATCGTTTTATTCTCCACGCTTGCATCGCTTGGTTTGCGTAGTTTCGATGCTTCGAAACTTGAATAGAGGCTTTTCCATTGCGCAGATTCAATTTACATGCTCATTCCGTGCAAATCGAGAGACAAACTATTTGCAATAAAATACACATATATACCAAATAGCGTTGTTGCAATTCCTTATTTCTCTGCCGTATTTTTTCCATCTTACTATCCAAATACGCTTCCTTCGCCTCCCGATTATCCTATTTAAAACAAACAAACAAACAAACAAACAAACCGATAAATAAATAAATCCAAATTTTAACTACTTAATTATTAATCCAAAATTTCAAAAAATATAAATATTTATTTATTCCATGCTGTGTTAGTAAATACTCACATTATATTAAATTGCAGCACAAAACAGAAGAAAAAAAAGGAAAAAAAGAAGGAAAAAAAGTGCCATCAGATACGAAGTGCAATTTTCTTTCCATTTTTATAATATTTCTCTATTTTTTTTTAGTTAAATACTGTATATTTAACCTCTATTGATATACTTACATCAGTCACTTCGGCCATGTCTTTGGCAACACCTAAAAAAATGCATAAAATTATAATAAACGTCAATTAGTGGATTTTGTTGCGTTTTTTTTTTGATTTTGTAGCGATCGGGCGAGAAATCCGCAGGAAAAGCCGAGATAACATACCTATCCGTTGAATTAAGCTCTGGTTTTAGTCGAAATCGATGGGGTTTGGCGGAAACGATGCTAAAATGTAATTGACGCCATGATAACTAGTGCTACGCTCGTACCACCGCACGGAACAATTTATGGACGGTCACCGGCCACAGACAACTTCCAGCAATGGTATTGCGCATGCGCAGCAAGTGTTTTGTTAGAACTCGCTCGATGCCTAATGTTAAAATGGCATATAAATAAATTCAATTGTTTTTTTCGTGTTTAAAATCTTTCCCAATTTTCAATTTTTGGCTTATTTTTTTATTGTAATTATTGGAAATTAATCGTGGAAATAATTTTAAAAATATTTAAAAATTGAATTTTTTGATTTTCAAAATATGAAAATTGCGTTTTGTTATTATATTATTTAGTTTTCCATTTTATTTCATCTAATATTTATATTTTTCATCGTTAGGCATTTAATTTAATTTAGTTTACTACATTTTTGATTTTTATACGCATTTTCTAGTGTTAGTATTTGCCGCTAGATGGAAGCCAACTCATGTAAACAAAGATGGCGGGCGAATTTGACTGAGGTACATGTTCGAATATTTTGTTCTTAATTTTTTAATTTTTTTAAAATTAAACGAATTTCCCCCGCCGCTTAAACGGCCATTAGTGTTTATTTCCAACTACAAAAACCCCGTTTCATTTACGTTTCGTTTGAAATCGCACGATTTTAACGTCTAATTAACATTTAATTTTCTTTGTCAGAATTTCGCATACGGAACAACACTGGTGCGCATTTATTAATGGAAAGCTGCAATCAATTAGTGAATTCGACGTCCAGTGAAGATCTTCACAGCTCAAATTTGTCGACTGAGGAAATCCGCGTAAAAAATCGAATTCGAAAGAAATCGAGCAACAGAAACGGAGTCCACGGCGTCATAGACAAAAAGATTTTTATTAAATTCCAAAAACTCACACGCACGCTGAAAGTAAACGATAAAACATCGTTGCAAACTCGTATTTACCGTCACACGTTTAATATTTTGCAGGAAACGCGGTCGAATCTGTTAAATATGGACCAAATGCTCGTGAAATTTCGAGAACAAGCGAAAATGGTGTCAAATTTGTCGATTTTTGATTGGAAATTTCGATTTTAATTTGTGTAATTTTCATAATTGCAGGCCGAGTCGGTTAATTTCACCGGAACACGGCCGCGTGGACGGCGGACGGCTTCGGTGCCGCCTCCGTTGAGAATTTCGAATTGTCAGTTGTGCGGCGGAGACAGTTCGCAACAGCCTCGGTGTCAGTCGGTGGATAATTTTGAATCTGTGAATTTGATAAAAGCTGCGAAAATACCTCAATTGGTTAATATTTATTTAATTCAGTTGTAAATAATTTTTTTTTAGTTTTTAAATTTATTTTTATTATTTTTATTTATTTAGTCTAGTCGTCATTCTCAGTCAATGCAAGATCTCCGAGCCGCGCCGCCTTCTCCTTTGTGTGTTTCAAAGGAAACGCCATCTTTTACACCGTACCCTAAAATGTAAAATTAATTTCGGAGACCAATTGATAGTTTTCTTCCCTTTATTGCGAAATTAACTTTATTAGACCATAAAATTCATTTTTTAAGCGCTTAGTTGCACATTGACGTCTGTTTTAAAAGAAAAATGGGCAAAAAATATTCTGAAATACACTCAAACGTTATTTTACTACACGGATAGTACAAATAATGCGTTTTTAGACAAAATAATCTCCCTTTTACGTGAAAAAATGCATTTTTATGGCACATGAATGTCAATTTTACACGAAAAAATGCAAGAAATGTTGATTTTACGATTTTAAATGCACTTTAGTGTTATTTTTTTCACAAAAAAAGTGTAAAAACGATATTTTTGCTTCGATTTCAACATAAAAATGTGCAGAAAGTCCATTTTCTTAAGTAAAATGGGCAAGAACTCCATTTGAACAAGAAGAAGTGCAAAAAAACGCCTTATTTATCTCGAATTCTACTCAAAAATCTACAAAATTGTCATATTTATGCCAAAAACTGCAAAATTTGTCATATTGATTTCAAAAAATGCAAAATTTGTCATATTTATGCCAAAAAATGCAAAATTTGTCATTTTTATGCCAAACTGTGCAGAATTATTCATATTTATGTCGTAAAATGCCTGAAATTGTTATATTTATGCTAAAAAATGCCTAAAATTGTCATGTTTATGCCAAAAAATGCTTAAAATTGTCATATTTATGCCAAAAAATGCCTATAATTGTCATTTTTATGCCTAAAATTTGTTATTTTTATACGTAAAATTGTCATTTTTGTACGTAAAATTGTCATTTCTATACCTCAGTCACCCCATCATTTTACTATTTAAAAAAAAAAGTCTAACATTATAAAATAACAATTTCAGGGAAGAGTCAACTGGCGATGCATTAAACTCTGCTAGAGGATCCGAAATATCCGTAACAAAAACCGAAATGAGAAAAAAACAATAATAAAACAATTGAAAAAAAATCTTTCAAAGTTGGCGAGCGCAACCGTCGAAGAAATGCGATCCGACATCATCAGTTTGAAGAACCAGCTACAGAAACTAGAACTGTCGGGACAGATCCACACACAGGTTCGAATTTCCCGCCTTAAATCAAACGAAATGGAACTAATAAAAACGAAATCAAACGATTGCAGCAAAGTTTACTGTACCAGCAAGTGGAGATGAAAGACCGCGTCATATCCGACATGACGCAACATCTGCAGGATTTGTCGAGCAAGTTGGAGATGAGCGAAGAACAACGGTGTCAGCTGCTGTTGAAGTTGGAGGACACGCTGCGGACGTCGCTCGACGTGGGCTCCGAGGCGGAGAAATTCGCCGCCGAGGTGAAGCGCGTGGAGGAAATGGCGGCCGAAGTGCAGGCGGATAAGGATCGGTTGCGGAGACGGGCGAGGAAGATCGTTTTGGAGTAAGTTTGGTGGATTTTTTGGTGGATTTTTGGTTGATTTTTGTTTGTTTTTGTTTAGGTTGAAGGAGAAGTGCAAGCAGTATTTGTCGGAGACGCAGCGGTTGAAGGATAGGGAGTGGGAGTTGGAGCAGAAGTGTTCGCAGGCTTCGCAGGAGAATAATGCATTGACGAGGCAGGTGACTGGGTTGCAAGAAAGGCTGCAGGAATCGATTGTGGAGATGCAGAATTTTAAGGTTTGGGATGAGAAGATGGTGTTTTGAAACGGTTTAAGGATGGGATAATGTTTTTAAATGTTTTAAGACGAAGGAAAAAATTTTAGAAGGGTTTTGAGACGAGAGAAAAAATTTTAGAACGGTTTTAAGACGAAAGAAAAAATTTTAAAACGGGTTTAAGATGAAAGAAAAAATTTTATAATGGTTTTAAGACGAAAATAAAATTTTAAAACGGTTTTAAGACGAAACAAAAAATTTTAAAACGGTTTTAAGACAAAACAAAAAATTTTAAAACCGTTTTAAGACGAAACAAAAAATTTTAAAACGGTTTTAAGACGAAAGAAAAATTTTAAAACGGTTTTTACACGAAAGAAAAAATTTTAAAACGGTTTTAAGACGAAACAAAAAATTTTAAAACGGGTTTAAGACGAAAGAAAAATTTTAAAACGGTTTTTACACGAAAGAAAAAATTTTAAAACGGTTATAAGATGGAAAAAAAAATGAAAATGGTTTTATGATGAAAAAAGTATTTTCAAATGGTTTTTTAGATTACAGAATTATTATAAAATAATTTTTTTTGGATTTGAAAAACGGTAGAATGAAAAATAAATGCTAAAACCATTTTTAAAACGAAAATAAACATCGTAAAACATTTTTAAACGAAAACAATCTAGAAAAACCTTTTTAACAGAAAAATGAATGTCGTAAAACAGTTTTAAAACGGAAAAATTTGTATAAATCACTTGTAAAATGTAAAAATTACTGTATATAGCTTATTTTTTGCAGATAAAAGCGGACGATATTCAGCAAACTTCTCAGCGAAAAGACGTTGAACTGATTGAATTGAGAGCCGTGCATCAAGAAGTGCAGAAAACAGTACAAAATCACAAAGATGTCAACCATAAAGTACCGAAAATATGAAAAAAAAATTAAAAAAAAAATTGTTTATTAAAATTTTTTTTTTTATTAAGCTCGTGAACAACAACGAAGTTTTGAAGAACAAAGTGGAATGTTTACAAAACGAAAAAAACCACCTCGACATGAAATTAGTAGCGATGGAAAAGGAATTGCTTTTGTCTCTCCAACGACTTGAGGAACTAAAAGTAAGAAAAATTCTAAAATTAAAAAAAAGAAGCAATTTACTGTATTTTAGTATTTTAGTTGCCCTCGTTTTGTAGCCGCACTTCAGAGAGGCGGTTTGAAATAAGAGCCGCCCTCAAATAATAGCCGCGGCTACTATTCGAGGGCTTTTGTAACCAAACAGGAAACGGTTAATGATGATAGTTATTTAGATAGAAAATTTTTAAAAAAAAGTGAAATTTTAATGGAAAAAATTTAAATTTCACTGAAAAATACGGAGTAACATTTTAATGAAAAAAGTGAAATTTTAATCAAAAAAGTAAAATTTTTATTTAAAAAATGAAATTTCAATGGAAAAAAGTGAAATTTTAATCAAAAAAGTGAAATTTTAATAAAAAAAGTGAAATTTTAATAAAAAAAAAAGTGAAATTTTAATCAAAAAAGTGAAATTTTAATCAAAAAAGTGAAATTTTAATAAAAAAAAAAGTGAAATTTTAATCAAAAAAAGTGAAATTTTAATCAAAAAAGTGAAATTTTAATCAAAAAAAGTGAAATTTTAATCAAAAAAGTGAAATTTTAATAAAAAAAAGTGAAATTTTAATCAAAAAGTGAAATTTTAATATAAAAAAAAGGGAAATTTTAATCAAAATAGTGAAATTTTAATCAAAAAGTGAAATTTTAATCAAAAAAGTGAAATTTTAATCAAAAAAGTGAAATTTTAATCAAAAAAGTGAAATTTTAATAAAAAAAAAGTGAAATTTTAATCAAAAAAGGGAAATTTTAATCAAAAAGTGAAATTTTAACCAAAAAAGTGAAATTTCAATGGAAATAAGTGAATTTTCAATGGAAATAAGTGAATTTTCAATGGAAATAAGTGAATTTTCAATGGAAATAAGTGAATTTTCAATGGAAATAAGTGAATTTTCAATGGAAATAAGTGAATTTTCAATGGAAATAAGTGAATTTTCAATGGAAATAATTGAAATTTGAATGGAAAAAAGTGAAATTTTAATGAAAGAAGTGAAATTCCAATCAAAAAATGGTAAACAATTGTAATAAGAGCCGCCCTCGATTAAGAGTGCCCGTTTTGAATAAGAGCAGTGGCTTTTATTTGGGTAAAATAAAATATGGTAATTTAAAAAAAAATGATTTATGTAAAATCAAATTATTTTGATTTCAGATGGAAGTAAAGGGACTGCGAGCATCGAACACCGATTACCAAGCGCAGTTGTTATCCGAGTCGAACTTGCGACAAACGGTCGAACGCGCCGGTCAAGAAATGGCTGAAAAAGTGAACACGCTTGACAATCAATTATCGTCATTACAAAATAAATATTTAGACGTTATTAATGAACACAGTAAAGTTAATGACAATTTACGGTGCGAGAACATGAGTTCGCGGGTGAGAAATGGGAAATGCCAAATTGCAAAAAAAATATGAATTTTCTAGGAAATAATTCGAATATTTCAGCAAGACGAGGAACAGCGACACCAGGAGGCGTTGAAGTCGCTGCAGTTGCATTACGAATCGCTTTTAAGTGCCATCAAAGTGGAACTTAACGATAATCAAAGCAAAATTCAGTCGCTGCAGCAGAGTTTGACGAAGGAGCAGGAGATTAAGGCGCAGCTGAGGAAGGAGTTGACCGAGTAAATGAGTTGATGTTGGTTCTTTTGGTTTTTATTCGCTTTTTGGGTTTGTTTTGCAGGTGCGAGCAGGAACAGACGAAGCATAAGCAGTTGGTTAAATGTTATAATGTGAAGAAGAAAAAATTAGTAGAAAAAAACCAAAAGTAAATTGGTGTTGTTTTGTTTGTGAATAATTAGAAAAATTTCGTAATGAAATGGTGAATTTAACGGTTTGGTAAATTTGATTAAATTCTCGTTTTGTTGTGAAATTTTTTTTTTAATGATTTCGTGTTTTCTAATGGGTTTTTGTATTTTATAAGGATTTTTTTCGTGAGTTTCGTGTTTGTTTTGGTTAAATTTGTAATGAATTTCGTGTTTTATTATGAAATTTTGTCATGAATTTTGTGTTTTATGTTGAATTTTCATGAATTTTGTTTTATAATGAATTTTGTAATGAATTTCGTGTTTTATTACGAAATTTAGTAATGAATTTCGTGTTTTATTACGAAATTTAGTAATGAATTTCGTGTTTTATGATGAATTATCATGAAATTTGTGTTTTATAATGAATTATCATGAAATTTGTTTATAATGAATTTTTTCATGAATTTTGTATTTTACAACAAATTATTTCATGAATTTCGTGTTTTATAATGAATTTTCTCAAGAATTTCATGTGTTATAACAAATTTTCTCATGAATTTCGTATTTTATAAAAAAAATTCTCATGAATTTCGTATTTTCCAAAAAATTTTCTCAGAATTTCGTATTTTCTAAAAAAATTCTCATGAATTTCGTATTTTCTAAAAACATTTCTCCTAAATTTCGTATTTTATAAAAAAAATTCTCATGAATTTCGTGTTATAAGCATTTTGTTGGTAATAACTTCATATTCTCAGCCTTTTTTTGCTAATTTTATCTTTTCTCTCTAAATTAGGGTTAAAATACTGCACGAGAATTTCCTCGACTTACAAGACATGTTCAAAGCTATGGAAGAGAACTTCAAAGAAATCCTATACCTCATCTACGTCGACGTAGAAACAACCGTCTCCATGCTGGCATCCGGATCTGTCGCTCCACCCCCAACATCAGTAAACAAAAACAAAACAATAATTTAAAATTTTAAAAATTTGTCAATTTCTATTCAAAGTCGATCGACATGAAACAACCGAAACAATTTCTATCACGTGACTGGCTATCGGGCATCAAAGTAGCAAAAACAAATCCAAAATGAAACGTTTTAAATTAATATTAAATAATTTTGATAGTCACAACTACGATGGATCCAAGATGAAGTCGGACGTGCGGCGCCATCTGCAACCACAACCAAGCACCACACGGTGTCGGTTGACAGCGTGCACACGCACGTGCCTCTCCAATCGCCGAAAGTTGATTTGCGCATGACCTCGCCCCGAAAAAACTCGCCGCCCATCTATTTGATAGAGAAATCCGAACGTGGTCTGCAAGAATCGGGCGACGGCAACTCGACGCAGATCAACAACGATGAGTCGCGCAGTAATGGCGGCCCGCTCAACAGCACGGAAATACCCGAGTCGCAGAAATCGAATTGGGAAAACACGCAAACGGAGATTTTAAAACGATATCAGAGGTCGGTAAATGGAAGAATAATTCGTTTACATTAATTTAACGTCCAGAAAATTTCTTTAATATCAAGAAATTTTATTGAAAATCAAGAAATTTCATTGAAATTCAAGAAAATTTATTGAAAATCAAGAAATTTCATTTGAAATTTAAGAAAATTTATTTGAAATATATGAAAATTCATTGAAATTTATGAAAATTTATTGAAATTTAAGAAAATTCATTGAAATTTAAGAAAATTCATTAATATTTAAGAAAATTCATTGAAATTTAAGAAAATTCATTGAAATTCAACAAAAATTTATCAAAATTCAAGAAAAATTCATTGCAATCCAAGAAAAATTTATTAAAATTCAACAAAAATTCATTGAAATTCAACAAAAATTCATTGAAATTCAACAAAAATTCATTAAAATTCAACAAAAATTCATTGAAATTCAACAAAAATTTATTATAATTCAACAAAAATTCATTGAAATTCAACCAAAATTTATTGAAATTCAACCAAATTCATTGAAATTCAACAAAAATTCATTGAAATTCAACAAAAATTCATTGAAATTCGAGAAAATAATTGAAAGTAAAAATAATTCACTAAAATTAATTTAAACCAAGAGAATAAAATTTTTCTTATTTTTTTTTATATTCAGATTTCAACAAATATTCGACAACATCAACGCGGATTTCAGCAAATCGAACATCCATTTTGAGGCTGAACAGAACAACGAGGCGACCAAGGTGTCGGTTGTTCATCTTTAACGATAATGAGTATCGAGGAACGTGATTGTTTGTATTAAAATTGGGTTTTTAGGTGGCACCAACTTCGGGAGGTCTGCTGTCGTCCTCTTTGAGTTCCATCTCGGAATTTTCGTGCGACGCGGCCGCCGAGGACATCACACCGGAAGTAGCAAATAATGTTTTTAAAAATGCCGATCAACTAGCGGTAGTGGGGACTTTGCCAGTTAATTCACCATCTTGTGACTGATGTTTTAATATTTTTATATGGAAAATTATTGGGGTCTTGAAATTTATTTTTTTTTACAAAATGCACTTTTTATACAAATTGTTTATTTATTTATTTATGTATTTTTATTAACGGAAATGGTTGCACTTTTTTTTTTACAAGTTAAAAAATTGTATGCCAAATTCTAAATTGTATATAGTCTAAAAAGAATAAATGAAAGATGACCTCAGTAGTACATTGGTTGATTATTTAAGTTTTGACTGCATTTTTAAATGGAAAAATGACAATTTTAGATGGAAAATTGCATTTCTGGACAAAAACATCCATTTTTTAGAGGGAAAAATGGGTATTTAGATACCAAAAATGCAATTGTGGACAGAAAAATGCATATTTAAATCGATTACACGCTTCAAATAACACGAAAACGTATTTTATTGAATTGACAGGAAATTACATCATTTGAATTCTCCGACTTTGTCTTTCTACATTCCAGTTTTTAGATCAGAAACATGGACGAAAAGAACAATTAATGATAATTAATGAACATTTTATTGATTTCTAAAGATTTTCAACACTTTTATTTTCGTTTAAAAAACAAAATAGACATTATTTCGTTTGTAAACCGCGCGCCATTTTAATATCCACTACCAGCAAGTGGCGGCATCTAGCACCAAATTTCCAAAACATTCCTCCGCCATTTTAACATTAGGTAAGGAAATAAATCATTCCCAAACCCCTAATTCACTTCAGTTTACAGTTTATAATCTGTATTTACGAGCCAAGCCGGAAATGGTTTCATTATTTTTAATCAGAACATTACAAGTTACATTAATAGCCTTAAGAAATGATGATATAGTGAACTATAAAATATTTCATGTGGTCAAAGTTTGTTGTCTACACAAGAGACAAATGACTAAATTGCATACAGGCATTGTACATATAAATTATAAGAATATAAAGTGTCAATTTATTGGTCAGGGAAAAGAAAAAACAAACTCAAACCACTGACAGGTCAGTTTGGACTTGAAGTTCACTCGAAAAGTCTTCGACTTGTTCCCTTTGGGGCAGTTTTCTTTTGATTTTAATGACATTATTTGCATTTGTGATTCTTTTGACGCCTTGAATTGTTTTCTCGCACAGTTTGTTCAATTTCTTCACTTTTTCGCACTTGTCGGACATCTTAAATGCTTTGTTCTGGTTCGAAATGATGTTTTGCTCGCTCGGCGGCGGATTCGACGAATTCAGATCCTCGGTTGAGTGTTTGGGCGGAGATTCTTCGACTTCGGATGTATTTCTCTGTCTTTTCAACATGAGGTCCGAGCCCTGCTTGATCTTGAATTTTTTTGGATATGTTGGATCCGTCAGAGTCGATGGGTAAAACTGATTTGCTGGAATAAATAAATAAATTAATAAATACAGTATTGGTTGGAATTACAGGCTTGTCCAAGACCAACTCACCTTGATTTGGTGTTGATGGCAGAAGGTATAAATACGAAAGAGATGATGCTAAAAATGGGTGACATATTGCAACTGAAGGCGTCAACCTATCACCTGTGAGTAAAAAATATATTTTTATTTATTTTTATACTTTTTTTGGTTCTAAAAATCAATTTTTGGTTCTAGAAATTAATTTTTGGTTCTAAAAGTCAATTTTTGGGTCTAAAAATCAATTTTTGATTCTAAAAATCAATTGTTGGATCTAAAAATCGATTTTCGGTTCTAAAAATCAATTTTTGGTTCTAAAAATCAATTTTTGGTTCTAAAAATCAATTTTTAATTCTAAAAATCAATTTTTCGTTCTAAGAATTAATTTTTGGTTCTAAAAATCAATTTTTGGGTCTAAAAGTCCATTTTTGGGTCTAAAAGTCAATTTTTGGGTCTAAAAGTCAATTTTTGGTTCTCAAAATCAATTTTTGGTTCTAAAAATCAATTTTGTGGTTCTAAAAATCAACTTTGTGGTTCTAAAAATCAACTTTGTGTTTCTAAAAATCAATTTTGTGGTCTAAAAATTAATTTTTGGTTCTGAAAATCAATTTGTGGTTGATCTCATAAATTTATTTTTATCATTGGATCCACCCTTGTTTTTTAAAACTAATACTATCAAGTTAGGTCTGCTTCAGTAGCCATATTGACCTTAAGGTTTACAATTAACCTACTTATATAATCCAAAATGATGCTAGGGTGTCAGAATAAGTATCTGTAGATTACTTGACCTAATTAATAATTTCAATCTTTTCAGAAAAAAAAATATATAATTGCATTTTAAGTGATTTTAAGAAGAAATTGCCGATAATTTCTGATAATACCAATAATCTACTGATTCATTACTGATAATCTGGACAAATACAAGTGTCAACTAATGATGCAAATGCTGCAAATGACAACATAAAATAACACTTACCAGGTGAAAGTGTCAACAAACAAGATAAAAAATCAACAAATTTCCAATCCCAGCATCTTCCAAGTGCTTGATTTAAACTTTGCATAATTTCTTAAAAAAAAAAATTAAAATCAAATTAAATTAAAAAAAATCAAACAAATCAAATTACCACTTTTATTCCAAGGAATCCCTATGAATTGAGTAAACAATGTACTGAATTCTCCTTTGCTAAACTCCTGTGGCAAAGGTCCCAAAATTGAAGTGATCTGTAGGCAATAAAGGCAGATTACTTCCACTTTCCAATCAATTTAATCATTCCCCACCCCTCCCCCCAAGAAAAAAAATCTTCAATTTACTTTAGTGAGAACTTCATTTTTATTTCTTCCAAGAAACAAGGGCTGTCCTGAGTAGAGCTCAGCTATGATACAACCCAATGACCAAACATCCACTTGCAATCCAAAAGAGAGTCCCAGCAGAACCTTTGCAATTGGCAACCGGAAAAAAAAGTGAATTAACAAATTTGCTATTTACACACAAAAGGAGTTTGTTTTTCCTGTTTCATTCTATTTATGAACCACTTAATCCAATCAATGTTCAAAATCAGTAAATGGGGGTCTGAAAAAAAGCTTTTTCGACACCCGAGGATTGGAAATTTCTCTCTCGGGTTCTCTCAAGTGTGAGATCTTATGTAAACATTTCAATCCACACTTGAAACTTTTCTCTTAGCAAATTAAAAATATGAGGGCAAAATGTGTTTTTCTGCTCATAATGCAGAAATTACATCAAATTTGAATGTTGAGTGGGGAAAATTAAAATTGTTTTTGCTTTAGTTTGTTATCTTTTTGTGTAGGGTTGATAGTCACCTCTGGAGCTCTGTAGATGAGGGTTTGCAGTTCATAATCACAGTAGTATAAAGACAGTTCTTCGTGGACACAACGGATTGCATTTCCGAAATCGACAACCCGGAGTGAGGATGAATCTTTCTCTATGCAGGTATGAAACAATATTAGGTGCATTCAATCTTCAAAAGACGAATTGTTTTCTCCTTAAATTACTTAAAGAAGCGAATTCTCGATTGGACACATTAAAAACTGAACTAAAAAGATGGCTACATGTGGTGACGATAGCCAATGGCAGGTGCCGAAGAGATAAGTCACTTTTATTAGTCAAAGAAGTGATTTCAATTTCATTTAATCTTAATCCTCTTATTTGAATTCTTTCAAGATGACTTCTTGGAGATATGATATATAAAAAAGCTCAGACCCTGTTTAGAGAAGTCATTTCAGACAATTTCTTTAACATTTAAGTCACTTTTTGGCTTTTCGGTAACATTTAAGTCACTTTTCGGCTTTTCGGTAACATTTAAGTCACTTTTTGGCTTTTCGGTAACATTTAACCCTTGGAGACATAAGGCTATACGGATTTATGGACAAGCTCTTTCTTGAATAGGAAAATTTTTTTTTCTATCGTTTTTTTTTGCTGAAAATTTGTGATTTTGTTTATATTATACTGAACCTTAACTCGGATGAAATTTTAAGTCATTGGTCATTTATTTAATTAATTATGCTAAATGCAAATTTTCTGCCCCTTAAAACTCCAGCAAAACCAACCACTAGTTGGTAAAAAAAAAATATTTTTTACTGTTCATAACTAGCGCCCTCTATAAAATTAGTTGCGAACTTTCAAAGATCAAAACGGCGCTTTAACTAATTGACCTGGAAATTGTCCATAAATCCGTAATGCCTTATACCAGAACGGCACATTTTACCCTTAAGCCTCCGAGGGTTAAGTTACTTTTCGGCTTTTCGGTAACAGGGAGGAGGAGGGAGAGGAAAACCGATACTTAGTGCCTTCTTTTTTATTTTTACTTTTATTTTTTTGTGTTTCATTTCGGCGAGTATGAAAAATTGTTTCTCAAAACAATTTAGCATGACAGCCGATTTGCAAGAATAATATTTAAAAACCAATCATTTTGGGGGATCACTTCAGCGACCTCCACTTCAGCGATAGATATACCTTAGCGACGCCTTTAGACGCTAAAGTGTATCTGTCGCTAAAGTGGCGGTCGCTAAAGTCACTTTTCGGCTTTTCAATCATGTTTCGGTAAACATTTAAGTCACTTTTCGGCTTTTCAATCATGTTTCGGTCATATGAACAAAACAAGCAATTTTCATTGACCCGTCTTTAAGCCTATCTAATGCTGGACATTCTCACAGCAGAAAAGGCTTTTGTCAGGACCACAACAGTCCACATTTCCTGGATACGCAAAGTTATCATTTAATTTTTTTTACAGTTAAAATTTGCCAGAAATGGCATTATAATTCATTGTTATAAGTAAAGTATGAATTACTGTCAATGCCACACTCCACTTGAGATAAACTAGTGCCTGCAAAATGCCATACTATGATTAATATGGCATTAAACTTGATCATGTTTATATCTCATGCTAATTAATCCAATTTATAACTCCCACTTTTGAAATATTGATTTAGACAATTCCCATACACTAAAAAAAAATGAAAATATCAGCTGGAAATTCTCACCATTTTGCAGTAATATATTTTCTGGTTTTAAATCCGCATGGATTATATTAACTCTACTTAGAAATCCCAAAACAGACAACAATTTAATGGTCACATCTCTTATAGGAACCAATAACTACAATAAAAAATCCAAAAAAATCAATTAATCCAATAATTTTCTAATTTTATTTATAAAAAAACAAGAAAATAATATTTACCTCTTCATTAACCAAACCAATCATTCTCACATGACCTGTGATGGGCTCAGGATGCAGCAGGTCAAAGGTCAGACAATAATGGTCATCAAAACTGAACACATTCTAAGTATTAAAAAAATAAAAATAAAAAAAATATATGAAAATAAAAAATGAAGAAAAAAAAAAACATTAGTCAATTCACAAATTGCAGCCATTTTTTATTTCCCTCTCAACCCAGCCATTTTTTTCCCTCTTTTATTCGCCAACATAATTTTCTTATATGAAATGAAAAAAAAAATGGAGGGAAAGAAAATCAGCATTAAATCTTGGTATCTGTCTAACTGACAAAAGAGGGTGTGTGAGTGGGTTGGGGGGTTATTTGAATACTGAGGTAATAACCATATATCAATGATGCAAACTCATCATAAACTGGGCATCAAACTGAGCATGCGCAGTCGAGTTAGTTGCCTCAGCATGGTTGCTTGCACAACATGAGATGTCACATGAATTTGTTGGATAAATCACTCACTTATTTAGCATTTGTGCCTTGTGAAACAAAAAGAATTCAATATTTGCACTCAGAATGGTGGCATAAACTATTGCTATCTAATGTGATGTTTGATTGCACAATATTGTTCCATGTAAAGGGTTTGAATGATAACAATTTGATAGGTTTTGATTGATTGGAAGAGCTGATCACAACATGTATTTTGCACCATTTTAATCCAACTGGTTGTGATTCCAAAGGGAAAATTGTTTTCTAATAAGACTTTTAATGGTTTTCCCTGGTCATTATGTTGGATTTTTATTTATATGGCTGTCTGCCATCGTCTTTGTGTGCCAGTATTGGCTATCAGCTTTTTATGAGAGTTTGCGGCAGGTATTTTTCCTTTATAAAAACTATCGTTATGCTCATGAATGAGGCCCGGATAAATGCATAAATGCATAGGAATTATTTTTATTCAATCAAAAGCCGAAATTGACTATAAATGAAAATCAGAAATAAATGCATAAATCGCCATTTTTCCGGAAAAAAAACCGCGATTTGATTTCACCCGAATAAATTTTTTTATTTTGCCTATTTTTATTTTTATTTTGCATAAAATGGAATTTTTGGTGCATATTTTATTTTGCATAAATATCCGGTTCTACCCATGAATGTGGTGGGAGGCGCAAAGTCTAACATAGCTTCCACGATAAGGGCATGCCGATTTAAAGTGAAACATGCCGATATAAGAGAAAAGGTTGGTTTTTTTGTTTTTTTAATTAAAAATACCTGGGTGAATAAATATGTTTGAATTTGGGCCAGAAATTTGAGTTTTATACATATTCTCAAAAATGTTATTAAAATTTGTGTAAATTTATAGAAATTTACTGTAAGCCAATTTCCTCTATTCTGGACATCTAAAAACGCTTTTTAGGTTTGTTTTGGTTCATTTCTCACTGAAAAAAATTCATACTCATATACAACGACATGCCGGTAAAAACGAGATTTACCGGCAGTTTGGTCAAACCCGCGCTAATAGGCTTAGTGGAGCAATGTTAGGTTACCGATCTATATCACATTGGGATGAAATAGAAAACTGGTCCGTAACACATTGGGACAAAATATGATACTGGTCTACAATTCGAGGGCGACTCTTAAAATACGGTATTACCGTACTGCCTTGAACAATGGCCCGGGCGTTTAATTTTTTTTTCGACTCGCCCGCCAGGCGCTTATTCAAAACCAGGCGATTATTTAAGCCAGGCCTCTATCCAAAAAAAAAGTTGCTGACTCCGAACGTTTCGTTTGTTGAGGTTTCGTCCGTCAAAGTTTCCTCCAAAAGGCTACTAAAAACAGTTTTTAATAACCGTTTTTAAAGTATTTTCCGGTTAACCCGGCGTTTAAATGCGCCCGGCGTTTATTTGAGGCAGGTGCTTATTGGTTTTTCGGCTGGCGGTTGCCAGGCGCTTAATTGCGCCCGGCCATTGTTCAAGGCAGTACGGTAGTTAAATTGTAAGCACGGGTCCAGATCTTTCCTGTTGGCAAAGGCGAACGGATCCGAGGACGCGACACTTCGTAAAAGCTACAAAAATCTGTAAACTTCCCATCTAAGCACAGTAATAGAGGCTAAAGTCACTTATAGCAAATATTTATTAGAAAATACGGGAGAAAATCAAGTTTTAATTCCCCAAACATTTTAATGGAACCATTACTAATAATTAAACAGCTGCATTTAGAAGGTATTTTGTCATCTCAATCATCAAATTCAAATAAGCGCGTGCAAACATGAGTCGGTTATATTTTTGAGAACGGCTTGCTATCTAACTCAAACAAAGTGACAAGGACTTGTCGGCAATGCTAGGGAAGAGTACACAAAATGTCATTAAATAAATCCGACACGTTGATTACCCAGCCATTTATTAATGAAAGATAAACATTCACAGCCTCCCAGGTGTATAGAAACCATATCTGGCTGACAACTCACCAGTAACCTCACTATAGGCACATAACTCCATGGATCAACGGCGTTCATCTCCAACATGATGTCAGCTTCCTGGCTCCCTATCAGGAAGTTAGACGCGTGCAAAACTTTGATGGAAACCAATTGCTCGCCACGAAAGTAATCCTACAAATATACACATTATTGAAATTAACCAAATTTCCACCGTTTATTCAAAATAGACATATCGTATTTTAACAATTTTAGTTTAATTGTATTTTAAGTTTTTATTTTGAGCGTGAGAATTTTAACTCTATTTTATAAAACTGACAATGTGTGATAACTTTTACATGACATCATCGATCGTCTGATATGTAATCAATTCCAAAATGTAGCGTATAATACTCTCCAAGTGATTAGAAGGATGCATTGTTGGAATGTTATTATTTTTAGTGGGATTTGAAATTTTTACGCATTGCTGGTAGAAGAAAGGAGGAAATTTTAAAAGAGTATGACCAACTGGCACCAGAGGTCAATCCAAGATGGCGCCAAAATAGTTGGTTTGCACGCCAATGTTCGTGTAAAGAAAATTAAAATGTGGCGTGCAGATCTTTTCCGTTTAACCAATTTGCACGACATTTACGTGAATTAATTTGTGTAAATGTGTTTACACTCGTTTTAATGACTTTTCAAATGCACCTAATGTTAACTTGCAGAAAGATTACACGCGCGTTATAGAATACAAGTAATCAGTTCCCATAGTAACAACGAATTCCTCCATACCTGAGCTTTTATAATGACTGACGATTGGCCCTTTCCAATGATTTGGAGAAATTTATACCTTTTGGCAAGAAGTGGCATGTTTAATTGAGGGTCAAAGCATCCATTTTGGTCAGTGTACAACCCAGCTTCTAAAATAGACAACAAATAAAAAAAGCATCAATTAATTGTTGACAAATTTCATAAGAATACAAAAAAAAAACTTTTCAACTATATTAAAATATTTTCCCATTCTTTCCACTCCAAATTCCCAGGAGTCATCAACATGGAACAAGTTCCCTGTCATCAGGTCCACACTTAGGCTAATTAGCTAGTGCCATTTCAATTTCATGCTTGGTCAATTTGATAGTGGACAACATTCAACTGGACAACACCAATTTCACTTCCTCTTCTCTCCCCATCTGTCTCAACCCCCCCTCAAAGCACAAAGTCATCCCTTGTCTGAGATGAAATGACCAATCAACAGTGGACAATCAAGAGTGAAACACCATCTTGTTTGCTGATGACTTGCAGCCACATGTTGTCACAGTGTTGCAACTTCAATTTGTTAAATTGCACAATTCAATATTGGCATTGCAAACTTGGGTTGTTTACAGCAATATTTCTTTTTCCTCCATTTTTATGATGAAAAATGGCTGCAGTTCACATATCCACTAATCATTGTAAAATATCTTTGCAAGGCAAAGTGGATTCAGTAAATCAGTGGTGTGAAGTTGAGAGCTGTCAAGAGAGCCAGAGTTTTCCACTGGATTGTGGGTGTAAATCAAGCAAAATGTAATGTGTGCACAGTGAATTACTCCATAGAGGGATTAAGTGACCAGCTCAACTTTTATTGCTTTTGCTACAGGCAGCAGAATGTCTTGCTTCTGTATAAGATACACATTTCTTGATGTATGGATAGAAATGAGCTTGATTTTCTCTCTCTTTGGATATTTTGTGGCAAATGACTGCTATTTGTAATGTGTCAACCACTTGAATTCATTTGGACTTGTTTCTAACCTCACCATCATTAATGGGCCACAGCTGTCACTGATATCTGCAACTTCCTCACTTGCCATCACCAAAACAACACATATTTTTATTTTTATTTTTTTATTTTTTGGGGGGTTGTCAAATTAAGGTTGAGTCATTTGAGTCATTTAAGTTGATCTTTGTGTGTTGGGGTTGTTGGAACATCAAGAAATTGACTTGGGGTAAATTCATTATTCGAGGTTTACGTTTTAAAGTTTTCGATGTCGGATGCCGTATGTTGATGAATGCAATTAAACATGTAGAATTGGTTGCAAGGAAACTTGAGTGTGTTGAAAAATGTATGGAAAAGTTTTGGGAATTTGCTCGTGCGTGGTTGTACATAATGGATGATTTTTAGTTCTCATTTATAACAGGAGGATAAATAATGGAGTAAATGAGGTTGTCTCTTAATTTTGTTCGGAGCGGCTTTGGGAAAATATTGGTATTGCTGATGCAATTATAAACCAGATGTTAGTGTTTAGTTTTGCAATTTGTTGATGTTGGAAATTTGTATTTTCAAGCATTGTTGGGAGAGAAAAAATCATTTCATAGCATTGTTGGGAAGGAAAAAATCATTTTGAAGCATTGTTGGGAAGGGAAAAATCATTTTGAAGCATTGTTGGGAAAGTAAAAATCATTTTATAGCATTGTTGGGAAAGTAAAAATCATTTTATAGCATTGTTGGGAAAGTAAAAATCATTTTATAGCATTGTTGGGCAAGAAAAATCATTTTGAAGCATTGTTGGAAAGGAAAAAAATCATTTTGAAGTATTGTTGGGAAGGGAAAAATCATTTTGAAGCATTGTTGGAAAGGGAAAAATCATTGGGAAGGGAAAAAAATAATTTTGAAGCATTGTTGGGAAGGAAGAAATAATTTTGAAGCATTGTTGGGAAGGAAAAAATAATTTTCAAGCATTGTTAAAAGAAGAAATATAGTTTTTGCAATTTTTCTAATTTTCCTTCAAATAAAATAGGAAATTTATCATTCAATTTTTTACCATCTTGTGCAAATTGTAATAATCATGCTTCATCAGTGAGGTTGATGATATTGGAATTTTGTCACGTGCAACACAACAGCTGGAAACAAATTGCACTTTATGAATTCGAGCAATTTGAATTTCTGCATTACATCCAAAAAGGAAGCGAAAAAAAATGTTTTCTTCCATTCATTGTTAGTGTTGCACTGTGCCACTTATTTCTACTTCCATTCCCAATCATTTTTTATCCTTTGTATACACAACCACACACAATCATTAATAATTTCAAGTTTTTCGAGCTATTGGATGCAAACTCAACTTCCATCCATCGCACAAAACAACCAGACAACCAACAAATTAATTCTCTCTAACCAAATAAATAAGAGACTGACTGTTTGTGGTGAAAGCTTAGTGCAGACTGAATATGCTTTATTGCAAGGGGACTTATATACCAAGTGGGAGAGAAAAGGGGGTTTGGGTCACAAGACAAGACAGGATATTACAATTTCCACCCCTGAACACCTGTTCTTAACTTCCCTCTTCTTCTAAAGATGGCAAGTGTTTCGTCATTCCGATAGTTTTGCACGGTTTTGCCCGGTATCTCGATACCAAATTCCAACTCCGACAAATCTTAAATGGATTTTGCTGATTTTCTTGATTTCGGGCTACCGGAAGTGACGGTTTTTACGTCATAGAAACAAAATCCGATTTCAGAAAATCCGATTTTGGGAAATCCACGTGTAGGGTCACTTTCCTCGATTTCTAAGCTGATTTTCAGCCATCTTGAATTGCACACAGAGCGATCAGAGCAGTTATTTTTGTTTGAAATTTTATAATTGCAATTGGGAAAATCGTGATATTTCGGCCGCATTTGAGCTCTCGAACCCGGCCGACCATGTTTAAATGTTTCGCCATATTGTGGCATTGGAAAATTGCAATATTTCAGCCACATTTGTAAACAGGAAGTTTACCGACGGTTCTACTGCGCATGTGCAACAGTCGGAATTTTGGAAATTTTAAGGTCGTTCAAAATTAAAATCCAACTTACTTGATTTCCAAAAATCAAGAAAATCACGATTTCGGAAATCCATTTAAGATTGAATTTTGTCCAATTCAGAATTCCACTCTCTTCCCGATTGATACAATCCGTATACTCCTCCGTCCAACTTCCCACTTCCAGTCCTTACAAACGATTAAGTTCGCCACCGAAGGCCTTTCGATCTTTCGATCATCGGCTTATTCCCATCACATCCTCCCAAAATGTCGTCAACACCCGGCTCAAAATTCTAAAGCATTTTTGACGAAAGGCAAATAATCCCATATAGAATTTCCGTGAACTTATCAACTCATTAAGCCTCCAAGGTTATAGGGGCAGTTAAGATCCTTGTGCATTTGATTTATGACATAAAATTATGTCCAACCATTTTTTCTCCTCTTCTTCAACAGGATTAAAGCCCATTTGAAACTCGCATCAAAATCTCAATTAATTTGTAGAATAGAACATTAGAACTAGTTAAGGGCTTAAAGGCTTGACCCAGGGTCAGCAATATATCAAAGTTATGAAAGAAACACCTCCCCACCCCCACCCCACTTGCCAAATGCATATACTTTACCTAAGGGATCAATATTTGCATAAAAGTTGGGCCGGGCAATCAATATTTACATAAAGTGAGTAAACTCCATTTAGTTGTGCACTGGTAATGCAGTGAAGCGATTTTGGTCAATAAAAATGTCCCTTTGAATGGTTGGTGGTTAAATAATTCAAAACGAGGCTCGCAGCAAAATTGGCTCCTCAAAGGGTTAATCGCTCAGACGCTTGTAATTAATACCTTTTGCAAATGAGTTTTAGTGTTATTTTGCATGGGAAATTTGATTTAGGCCTATTTTGGATTTGGACCGGCTTTGGGGCCCCCTCTTGTTAATTTGATCAAAGTTTGGATGGATTTTTCGTCGGGGAAAACGAGTTTGTTTGTGTTGATGTTGTTGTTGTTGTTTGGTTGTGGCGTGAGGCGGCGCCACTGACTTGGAAGATTGCAGTGGTTTCTGATTCGATTTGTTTTGGGCTCCATCTTTGATTGATGGGGGTTTTGGTGTGTTTTGAGGACCTTGCTTAATCTTGGGTTGGTTGTTATTGTTTCTGTTTTGTAATTTGATCTTATCACTGGAAAATTGGGATTTTTTTTGTTTGAAAATGTTTTAAATTGTGTAAACAAAGTGAAGTGATTAACTGATGTAAATACATGGAATAAAGAGGGAAATGAAGTGATGATGGTCATAAATAATGACTATGCTTGAAGTTAATGAAAGAAAAAATGGATTAATGATAAGATTAAATTGTTTGGGATTGGAGAAAAAAGTTGGAAAGGAGTGGGTGGATTTGTGTTGGGAATTATTGTGGTGTATATAGTGTAAATGATGTAAATTTGATTGGTTTTATTAATGGTGGGAGTTTAAATTGTTTTGTAAATAATTTTTTTTGGAGAAAAGTGTGTATAAAATTATAAGTTTTAAAATTCATTTTTACATTAAATTTGCTGTAAGTGTAAATTTGTTTATTTTGCCATTAAATTTATTATAAAAGTGTACATTTGTGTAAATTTGTTTATTTTGGCATTAAACTTACCATTATAAAATTGTTATTTTGTGTAAATTTGTTTATTTTGGCATTAAATTTATTATAAAATTGTAAATTTGTTTATTTTTGCATTAAATTTATTATAAAAGTGTAAATTTGTTTATTTTTGTATTAAATTTATTATAAAAATGTAAATTTGTTTATTTTTGCATTAAATTTATTGCAAAATTGTAAATTTAATTCTTTCTGCATTAAATTTATTAAAAAAGTGTTAATTTGTGTAATTTGTTTATTTTGGCATTAAATTTATTATAAAAGTGTAAATTTGTTTATTTTGGCATTAAATATATTATGAAAGTGTAAATTTAAATCTTTCTGCATTAAATTTATTATAAAAGTGTAAATTTGTGTAAATGTGTTTATTACTGCATTAATTTGCAAACAAAAGTGTAAATTTATGTATATTTGTTTATTTCTGCATCAATTTGCAATTTTTTTTGAAAAATTGAAAGAAATACTGTAAAAAAAATCCTGTATAACTGTAAAAAACAGTTTAACTTTTCCAGTTCACACTATAATTTATAGATCTCAACAACTTGATCCCAGAAAAAACTATTTAATATCTTTGAGCTATATAATTTCTACGCTACTGAGGGTGTGGACAAATCTTGGCAAACATGTTCACAAAACTATAATTATCTCCTCTTTTTTATCTCTCTAAACTGCAACTAATTCTCCACATGTAATAAATTAACCAATCAGATTCATTTCCAAGAAAAAAAAACCCAAAAAAAAAATTAAAATTGGGTCAATGAATTTTTTTTGTTTATATAAAATTTCTAATTTGTCCAAAA
Organism: Strigamia acuminata; assembly: GCA_949358305.1. Taxonomy (NCBI): domain Eukaryota; kingdom Metazoa; phylum Arthropoda; class Chilopoda; order Geophilomorpha; family Linotaeniidae; genus Strigamia; species Strigamia acuminata. The sequence goes on from OX442314.1 coordinate 9,188,361, forward strand.
TCAATAAAATTTTGTTTTGTGCTGGTCACTTGAAAGTGGACATTGAAAATGGACATTGAAATGTCAGATGTGATTTTTCCTCCATTTGATGAAATACAATCTGAGATTGGTTCTTTCATTTCCAGTAATCTCTTCTAATGCATCATTTTTTATGTTTTAAGATGAATGTTTTGTTGTCTGCCTCGTGTCATCTCAACTGACCTCTCAAGGATCAAAGTGGAAGGGTCAACAAAACCATTTCTTTGGATTACACAAAAAAAAGGTAAAAAAAAAATAATTTCATAAGAAAAATTAATTTGACAATTTTTATCAATTATTTTAAATTATATTTATCCACAACCGAATTTTTTAATCCAATTAATTATGCAAATCCCCACAACTTAATCAAAATGCTGATGAGTCAAAACCCGCTTACACAATCTGATTACACAAACAAAAAAATTTAAAAAAAAATTAAATAAAAATGGATGTCCATCATTCGGTTAAGTGCTCATACAACTTAAATTAGGATTTCTGTGCATCCAAAATAAAAAGATTTATCAAAAAAACAACATTAGGTACATTTGGATTTCTCGACGCAGATTCGGCCGACTCTCTGCCGCAGCAAGTCGACCGTAGACGGCATGAAACTTCGCCGGCCGCGGCGAAAATTTTCAAGCAAAAAATCGTTGAAAAATTGTTCAATTTTTATACATTTACTATTCTATTTTCATTACCATCGATTTTCCGTCTGCAATTGCGTACCTTGAAATGATAATGACCATTTAGGTTGAAAACTAATCGAATTTGCAACGTTTTAAAGCCAAACTGTTGTTTCGACTCAAACTCTAACAATTTCTGTCCAAATTAACCAAATAATTGGTCATTTCTAGGGCTAAATATCTGCATAACGAATACCAACACCCTGAGATACAATTATGACGCAATAGACACTCAAAAAACCACCGAAAACAAACGAAACTCGGGGGATCACTCGGCTAATGTCGTCAACGTTTCATTTCTGTTACTTCGCATGTTTCATGCTTTTCCGTAAATAAATAACAACATTTATTTGTTGATGTTATACAATTATATTTTTCGCCTCAATCAGTCTTTATGTTACCAGAAATCATCGAATGTCGGTAACCGTTGTTTCAATATATTCCAGGTAGACGCTGACAACGGCTTTTTAGTATTTGAAACATGCTCTGTAACAGAATTAGACAATTATACATAACAGAGGTTTTGCCATCAATTTATTCATGTTTCCATAGCAAATAATTTTTATTTTCAAATAATTTTCTCTTACTATACTCAGGTTGAGTTGTTTTGCATCTTGAATACAATTCCTTCAACCCTCCACTAATATAAGCAACCAGATGAACTGTTGGAGGCACCAATAACAAATCCCTGCACCTAAAAAAAAAATAATAATAATAAAATAAAGAAAAACTCATTAGATTTTTATTAAGCACAAAAAATGTCATTTTATCACTCTAGAACTAAATTAATTTATGTCTTTTCATTCAAAGAAGGGAAAGTGTAAGTTATATGTGAGATGATTATGGGGGGAGGAAAATTGATCTAAAAAATTAAATAGAGGAAAATTAAAAGGTGTTGGGGGATTTTTGTGATTGAAAGAAAAATTAAATTGAATTTTTTTGATTTTTCGGTGTAAATATTTTATTTTTTAAAATTTTTTTTTAAAAAATATTCATTTTATTTGCTGTTTGTGCTGCACATACCTTTTGTTCTGTTCATCCCTAGGGGGCCGCTCAAACGCATTCATTTTGCCCCAAAAATCACTCCATCGCCATTTAAAAATGTGTAAAAAATTTAAAAATATGCTATTTGTTATTTATGTTTAGTATAAAAACCGCCTGCGATGGCCGGTTGCTGTTCCCAGCGAGAAAGTGTTCGCTGGGAACGACCGCACCGCCATTAGACACCGCTTCCCGACGACATCTAAAGCGATATTCTCGCCGATTCACGCCCTTCGCGAGAAGTGACGAGATTCAACGAGGAGAGCTGCGAGGACGCACATCGCGCTGCTCGGGTGGTCGCGAAAAGGTGCGAATTTTGCAAATTAAACCTGCGACAGTGTTCGTGCAAGCTTGATCGACATTAATCAAGGTCCCGTCGAGTGTTTTCGAGGATTTCGGGAGCTGAAACGGGAAAATTTAGTGCAAGAGAAGTCGCAAAGCGAGCAACAAGTTGGGACTTGCTTCGTTAATGCCCGCCAAAGGTGCAGCCTCTTCGTGATTGGTCCGCGCGCCGAGCCTGATATGGAAGTTGAGAGTGTGACATCATAGCAAAAACAAACAACACGCGAACCAGGTTAGCCAACTTTTCTCCTCGCAATTGTTTTCACGTTGAGGTGAGTGGATGATGGTGTTTGGGCGCCTTTTAGTGGTCCATAGCTTATTCTAGAATTATTTTTACTTATATTTTATCTCCCACTTGCTTATTCACGCCCGAAAATGTGATTCGATAGCGGTTGAAGGCGATATTTATCGGTTTAAACACGTTGACCTGAATTGTGTACACAAGTGTCAGTGGCCCGGGTCAAGGTCGTTTTTCGTAAACGACAAAAAAAAAAAACTTTTTTAGAAAATAGAAAAATATCCATTTAATCGAATAATAAGTCGATTGAAACATCCAATTTTCAAACTTTTTTTCGAAAAAAAATTACAAAGGATGTGCGAAAACCTGTTGCGCGCAAAAACGAAACGTAAATAAACAACGTGGAAAGAAGTCGCGCAGATTTTAATTTTTTGTTGAAACTTGTAAAAAATTTCTCAAAAATTTATTTTAGAATGCAAGAAATAGAAGACGACGAAGTTTTCGAGGCCGAATCGTCCAGTCATGGGCTCTTCAACCCGTTTCCACGACCATTTGCCCACCTGCACAGCGTCGACTCCGGTTACGAAGCAATGAGGGACTACTCGCCGTACGACTCCGCCGGCCGCTCCCGGAGTCGAAGCTTTGCCGAGCGGAGCCGAGAGGCGCTCGCCGCTCGCCCGCAACAACCGACATCGGCATCGCCCGTCGAAGTCGAGGGCCGTGCACTGAGTCGGCGTGCAACCTGGCCCGAGCTGCCGGTCGACCAATCCGATGCGGAGGCCGAGCGACACCGAATTCGAACCGAATCGATGCGCTCTGTCGGCACTCAAACATCGTCCCTCGAGGGACTGAGCCTGGACGATGATGCGGGTAAATCAATAAATTAATCATTTTTATCAACAACTTAACTTGAAATTTTGGTTTTTTTAAGTTAATTTAAAGTAAAATTTGTATTTTTAACGTTAATTTTTGCCTAAATCAACGATTTGAACGTATCAGGTTATTTTATAATTCCGACAATAGATGGCGCTAATAGTGCAATGGCGGATAATCCTACAAGTGTTTAGCCGCGATTTAACCTCTTTGTTCTCTGAAATTAAATGTTTCTACATCAGTTTAATCTCGTCTACACATTTTAAAATAAAGACAAGATGTTTATTTATATAATCCTTGCAAACAATTTTTAATTATTTTAATTTTAAACCGAAATTTTACAAAAATTCATTCTCAATGGGAGAATAACATGGGGTATTTTTTAGCATGTCAAAAATTGTGATATTTTGGATGTTGTAGACATGAGGTGGGTAATGGGTCCATGAAACCCCCCACCACCTTTCCACCAGCTGAGTTTCCAGCTGTTTTATTGTGAGACAGGTTCTGGACTGACTGGTTAAGGGACCCCCCTCTTCCAACCCCCATTTTATAGTCTTAAAATAATTTTCTGTTTCCATCTGAATTAGGTGCAATAGCAATTCTTTGGTTGCACTGTTTTTATTTGCATTTTAGGGTTAAAAGAGCGTAAACAAATGCAATTTTTTGTGGTGTAAGAGTTGGTTTGAGGCTAAGGTTTTGGTTGGTCTTTTTTCCAGGGGCCTGGAGCCCCCCCTGCCCTCTCTGGTGGCTTGCAACACTGGTTTTGCTTTGCAGCAGCAGCCACCTCAGTCTCAGCTTGCCTCAGCTGACTTGTTGGGGTCATCAGCTGATCTGGGGTTGGCCCTGGGGTGGAGGGGTGGGGGTGGAAGCCAATGGATCAGGCAAAGAATAAATTTGTGACCCCCAGGCTACTACTGTGTCCCTGAGTTGTGGAAACATGTTTACAATTGTGTTTTTGTATTAGATTTGATATTGGTGGCGGCCATCTTGAAGGGTTTTTGGTTACTGTGTGATATTTTTTTGTTTTTAGATTTATTTTGGGTTTGGAGATTGATTAAATTTGGGGAAAGTTGATCTTTTTTGGTTTTTTGTTTGGATTTTAGTAGGATTTTTGGATTTTATGGGGGAAAAGACTTGGATTTAGGTGTTTTTTTAGTGGATGCTAATTCTAGTGTAGTTGTGAATATATTAGTATGATTTTTTTAATTGGGAAATGGTATTTATAAACTGAACTGGAATATGGGTTCGTTTTTAAAAATCTTCATTTTTGTTTAAATATTTTACGAAAATATTAGGGAAAGATGGTTTCTAGTGTAGATTTTAACGTAGATCATGAATATCGTATCGAAATTCGTGGGGAAAACGTTAAAATTGCTGAAAAATGAACAAAATTGAGAAGCACGGGAAACCCACGGTAACCATTAGCGAATACTAATTCCAGCGTAATTGTGAATAGATTACTATGGTTTTACCCACACACAACTGAACTGGAAACCGGGATAATTTATAAAAATCTCTATTTTTCCTTAAATATTTCAAGAAAATACCCGAAAAAGACTCTTTCTAGTGGAGATTTTAACGTAGATCACGAATATCGTATCGAAATTCGGCGGAAAAACGTCCAAATCGCCGAAAAATGACCAAAACCGACACCTATTGGTTAATAAGTTCATAATTCTGCCACCGGGATTGATTTTTCTTTTATGGGACTTGTTCCAGTCGCTAAGAGATCAATCACGGTAGCCATATTGAAAGTTTATCTATTTTTCTTTTTTCTTTTCGTTTTGTTTATACATAAAACTTGACGAACAAGTACGTTTTAAATAATTCATTTAATAGACGACAGCGCCACCGTGCGGATATAAAATTTCACTTTTATCTTTGTTTTTATAACCCACTAGTAATTTTGCATGTTTATGAAGCTAATTCCGTTTTTCCCCGCCGTAAAACCACGTATAAAGCGAAAACGGATGAATTTATTTTTGGATGTTATGTGTGTCGTATGGCGGGATGACCGGAGCGGGAGAAAAGTTGGGGCTAACAATGTTTCAAAGAGAGACCAATGGTCAGATAAGTTGCGAGTCGAGAGCGGCATTTCTGCCACTTGGATGGGTTTGAATACCGCGACCCAAACATGCGTTAGGGCTATTAAAATGGGATTTATTGTTTGTATAAACAATAAATTGTGGAGTTTGGATTTTTTGGGGAATGGAGAAGAGTTTTTTATTTTTTTTATTATTATTTTTTTTTAATTTGAGGGATTTTTTGGGTTGATTTTTGTTTTAGGGATTTGGGGGATGATGTTTGGGTGATTTTTTTGGGGATTTTATGGTGGTTTTGGAGGGATTTTAGACATTATTGGAGCTTTTTATTAAATTTGAAGGAATTTTAGACTTTTTTTGGTATTTTTATGAAAGTTTGGAGGAATTTTAGACTTTTTTTGGTATTTTTATGAAAGTTTGGAGGAATTTTAGACTTTTTTTGGTATTTTTATAAAAGTTTGGAGAAATTTTAGACTCTTTTTGGTATTTTTTATGAAAGTTTGGAGGAATTTTAGACATTTTATGAAAGTTTGGAGGAATTTTAGACATTTTATGAAAGTTTGGAGGAATTTTAGACATTTTATGAAAGTTTGGAGGAATTTTAGACATCTTATGAAAATTTGGACAGATTTTAGAAATTTTATGAAAGTTTTGAGGAATTTTAGACATTTTAGACATTTTATGAAAATTTGGACATATTTTAAACATTTTATGAAAGTTTGGAGGAATTTTAGACATTTTATGAAAGTTTGGAGGAACTTTAGACATCTTATGAAAATTTGGACAGATTTTAGAAATTTTATGAAAGTTTTGAGGAATTTTAGACATTTTAGACATTTTATGAAAATTTGGACATATTTTAAACATTTTATGAAAGTTTGGAGGAATTTTAGACATTTTATGAAAGTTTCGACAATTTAAAACAATTTTAGTCATTCTTACGAACATATTTTAGACAATTTTCGGCAAATCTTTAAAAAAAATAATAACAATTCTTCAACCCCTTTGATCACTCCAAACGATAGAAAAAAGCGAATAATAACAATAATAATAAAAAAAAAGAAGTAAAAAGTGTGAGCGGAAAAGTTTGTACCTTCTTCCCCTCGTCGACTTCCGTACGTTGGCGAAATTCGACGTAAATCGAGTCGTCGCGCGGCAAACATCGCAATGGAGCCAAAAGGGTAACGAAGCGCAGCCCCACGTGCTAAAAACGACTCCGACAAGAAGTTGAGTGTAAAACTACGGAAGCCGAGAAGCCATAAAAAAGCGCCGTGGTATGATAATTATTACGCGCGTTCATTTTCCCGCATGCGGACGCCATTAAAGTATGTTTTTCATTTTTTAAAGACGACGGGGAGATGAGATTCAATTGTAGATGAATCTAATGAATACAAAGTGATTTTGAGTGCGCTGCGCTGCACTGCACTTGGTTGGGCTGCGCTGCATTGCTCGGCGCGTTTTTGATGGTTGTTTAAGTCGCTGTTGGTTCATTGGAGTGAAAAAGTTGGTGTGAGAAATTTGTTTGTGTTTTGCATAATGTTGTGTGGGTTGTAGTTAGGGTTGTTTCTCGGTGTTGGGTTTTTTTTGGATGTTGTCCAGATTGGTTTTTTTTTTGGTTTTGTTTTGTTTTGGATGGTTTGGTTGGAGGTTGAGTTGGGGAGTGATTGGATTTATTGGGAAATTGATGGAAATTGAAGGAAATTGGAGGAATTTGATGGAATTTGAAGGAATTGAGGGAAATTGAAGGAATTTGATGGAATTTGAAGGAATTTGAGGGAAATTAAAGAAATTTAAAGAAAGTTAAGGAACATTTTGGAAAAATTGAAGGAATTTGAGGAAAGTGTTTGGAAAATTTGAAAAAAAATTTGGAAAATTTGGAAAAAAAAATTGGAAAATTTGAAGAAAAAAAATTTGAAAATTTGAAAAAGAAAATTTGGAAAATTTGAAAAAAAATTTGAAAATTTGAAATTAAAAATTTGGAAAATTTGAAATTAAAAATTTTGAAAATTTGAAATTAAAAATTTGGAAAATTTGAAATTAAAAATTTGGAAAATTTGAAATTAAAAATTTGGAAAATTTGAAATTAAAAATTTGGAAAATTTGAAATTAAAAATTTGGAAAATTTGAAATTAAAAATTTGGAAAATTTGAAAAAAAATTAGAAAATTTGAAAAACATTTTGGATAATTTAAGAAAAATATGGAAAACTGAAGGAAAATGTGGAAAAGTGAAAAAAAATTAGTAGAAAAATTTGACAACTCAAGAACAATTTGATAAAATTATGAAAAATTTGATAAAATCAAGAAAATTTGATAAAATCAAGAAAAATTTGATAAAACCAAGAAAAATTTGATAAAATCAAGAAAAATTTGATAAAATCTAGAAAAATTAGATAAAATCAAGAAAATTTGATAAAATCAAGAAAAATTTGATAAAACCAAGAAAAATTTGATAAAATTAAGAAAAATTTGATAAAATCAAGAAAAATGTGATAAAATTAAGAAAAATTTGATAAAATCAAGAAAAATTTGATAAAATCAAGAAAAATTTGATAAAATTAAGAAAAATTTGATAAAATCAAGAAAAATTTGATAAAACCAAGAAAAATTTGATAAATTCAAGAAAAATTTGATAAACTCAGGAAAAATGCAAAAAACTCAAGAAAAATTATCAAAATTGAAAAAAAATCAAATTTTATTGAGAAACCTCAAAGAACCATCAAAAAATCTAAATATTTTCATTTTAAAAAAAATTGAAATTTGAAGAAACGGAAAAACAATTGTAATTGAATGTGAATTTGCGTTTGCAAGTTGTTGCTGCAAGAAGTGAGGGCAAGAAACTGAAAGGATTATTATTTTTGACACTTGAGTACATTTTACTAGGCATTTTGGGCAGCCATGCAGAAAATGATGTTAAAAATATCGCTCTATCAATCTGTTTAAACAAACTAGGTCGTAAACATTTTTTCAATTACATTTAGTTACACGGGTAACTTGAGGAATTTCGTGTGTCACTGCAGAGTTTGCTCGGTGATTCATCGTGCTTGACTCACAAGACAACGAGCCAAAGCACCTAACCCTATTTTCACAGAATTTATCTGCGTTTTGAATCTTATATTCTGCAAGATGATTTCTGCAAATGGCCACGCGAACAGAAAAAAATTAATTTTTTACATTGAAGAAATATATTTTTGCACAAAATGTTTTATTTCTAATTTTTTTTTTTTTTTTTTTACAATATTTTTTATTTTTGCATAAAAAAATTTATTTTTTTTCAAAATATTTTATTTTTTACATAGAAGTTAATTTTTTAACTTGAAAATCTCTAAAAAATTTAATTTTTATCTTAAAAAATCTCTAAAAAATTTAATTTTTATTTTAAAAAATCTCTAAAATCTTAAATTGTATTTTGAAAATTTACAAAAATCTCAAAATCTTAATTTTTGCCTTGAAAATTAACAAAAATCTCTAAAAATCTCAATTTTACCTTGAAAATCTCTAAAAATCTCAATTTTTACCTTGAAAATCTCTAAAAATCTCAATTTTTACCTTGAAAATCTTTAAAAATCTCAATTTTTACCTTGAAAATCTCTAAAAATCTCAATTTTACCTTGAAAATCTCTAAAAATTTCAATTTTTATCTTGAAAATCTCTAAAAATCTCAATTTTTACCTTGGAAATCTATAAAAATCTTAATTTGTGCCTTGAAAATTTACAAAAATCTCCAAAAATCTAAATTTTTAATTTGAAAATTTCTAAAAATCTCAATTTTTACCTTGAAAATCTCTAAAAATCTTAATTTGTGCCTTGAAAATTTACAAAAATCTCTAAAAATCTCAATTTTACCTTTAAAAACCTCCAATTTCCCTTCAACTTACACACGACAAGCAGCTTAAAAAGCACTTTCCAGTGTTTAAAACACTCTTCAATCCAAACGACTTTAATAAACTCCACCTAGCAAGACACACACAACTCGATCACTAATTCCAATCATCATTTTTTCATCAAAATCCAACCCGACGGCTGCAAATTTTCATTTCAGAACCAATTTATCTCCCATAAACCCAAGCAGAAAATAGAATACCAACGAAAAAATCGTCCCTCACGTTCCACCCAGCTCATTTGTTACTCCCCGCATCCAGCCCGTGTGTCAACTCACTCCCGTTCCATGTACAGCGGATGTCCCACTCGTGTTCGCAGATGAAGACAAACGACGGAGTGATGGGCGCATAATACACTCTCCCCGCCATGATTAATGACGTCACAGAGGCATTTCTCAAATGAGAATTTGTCGGCCCGATTGGATTCGCCCGCCATCGGACGTGGGTTGCCTAGCAACCGGATGCTGAGCACGAGAAGAAGAGGATATGCAGTCGCATCGTCGGGCTTAAATCAAAGGAAGAAGCGCAAATCCTTTCGCGGGCATGTGCGAGGCGATAAGAGGTTGCTTGAAATTGGCCGCTGCAAAGCCCGGGCTCGATGCTTCGCGCCGTTCGCCGCTTACCCCTTTAATCCTCTTCCGAGTCGATGACCACTGGGCAGTTGAATCGGAGCCACCTGTGTGCGCGCAGAATTTGATCCTTAAAGTGATAAATGCTTCCCATTTGTTCATCCTGTTCCACTCTAGTTCATCCTTGGACTTGACACAATTTGCCCGTGTTAATGTGATGAATCGGTGGAGAGGAGAGCGGGATTGAATGATTTGCAAATTCCATTTACAAGTTTAGAGTCCCTGGTCAAAAGAGGATTTGCTTCGGAACGGTGATTCAACTACGGGTGTAACTTTTGTTTAGTTTGTGCCCGATATCTTGATGGTAAATTCATACGGTGCATTCCATTTTGGGGGGCTGATTTCCTAATTGCACAATAATGCTAGAATAAAGTAAATAAACAGCAAAGAAATACAGAAACAAAGTATTGCTCCGTAAGTCAAGCTGAAGGTGTATGGAGTAAAGCCGAAGGGGTACGGAGTAAAGCCGAAGGGGTATGGAGTTAAGCCGAAGGGGTACGGAGTTAAGCCGAAGGGGTACAGAGTAAAGCCAAAGGTATATTGAGAAAAGCCGAAGGGGTACGGAGTAAAGCCAAAGGTATACTGAGTAAAGCCGAAGGGGTACGGAGTAAAGCCAAAGGTATATTGAGTAAAGCCAAAGGTATATTGAGTATATTAGTAAAGCCAAAGGGAAATTGAGTAAAGCCGAAGGTCTACAGAGTAAAGCCGAAGGGGTACGGAGTAAAGCCGAAGGAGTATGGAGTAAAGCCGAAGGAGTATGGAGTAAAGCCGAAGGAGTATGGAGTAAAGCCGAAAGGGTACAGCATAAAGCCGAAGGAGTAGGGAGGAAAGCCGAAAGGGTACGGAGTTAAGCCGAAGGGGTATGGCATAAAGCCAAAGGGGTACGGAGTAGAGCCGAAGGATATGGAGTAAAGCCGAGAGGGTACGGAGTTAAGCCGAAGGGGTACGGAGTAAAGCCGAAGGGGTACGGAGTTAAGCCGAAGGGGTACGGAGTAAAGCCGAAGGGGTACGGAGTAAAGCCGAAGGGGTACGGCGTAAAGCCGAAGGGGTACGGCGTAAAGCCGAAGCGGTACGGCATAAAGCCAAAGGTGTACGGAGTAAAGCCGAATTGGTACGGAATAAAGCCGAAGTCATATGGTATTCACACATTTGACTGGACGAAAAAGCAAAATTGTAATTGCTGACAAAAATGGCAGTTTTGAATAAGAGTCGCGGCTCTTAATCGATAATATACGGTATTTTAAATCGGAAGAATGTGATAAACGGTTGGGTTTCCCAGGAGATCACCCTTCCGACTACTGATCGGCTTGGTGAGCCCGAGTCATTTTGTTTCTAATAAAACAATGAAAAGAGAGAACGATCAAGCCAGCGTGTAGTATGTTCATATGGGAATGTTCATCCAGATAAATGATTTCGTCAATCTATCTCAGTGTATCTCTCAACCAATCACGGTGTGTCATGAAAATAATACGTTTACGTCAGACATGACTGTAGCCAGGTAGGGGGCCTGCCTATGATCTTGGCTTAGGGGCCCGCTATGGAAGACTTGCCTGGTGTTGATGTCTGAACAATAACTGCATGATGTCTGATTTCTAAGCATTTTCTATGCGCCATCTGGTGTTAAATTAATTAATCATTTGTTATAATGGCGAAAAAAAGGGTCGAATTGAGGTTAAATGATATCAATGAAAGGATGAGGGTACAGACGTCAATTTGTTAGGATTGCCCGGGATTCTAACTGCCAATTGGTCTCATTGCCTGGGATTAAATTGTTCAGCATGCAACGCATCATGGCCGGGGCGAGATAGGTTTCAATTTTGCCACCAGGTGCGTGTAGATAAAACACATTTAAAAAATTGGAAAGGAAAAAAAATACGATGATTGCTCATGTTTTGTAACATGCAGTTAATGATGGCATCAGGGGTCACGGAATCGTGTCATCGTGCATGGAAAAGACAAAATGGATGTGCAGAACAACACAGACAAATGAAGGCGTTGAGAAAAAAATTCACTTGTGTCTGTGGGTGTCTAATTTTGAATTATTAATCAAGATTCATCATCCGGGACACACTCACTCGATTAAACCGAGTGGATTTATCTTGATAATTTTTTTTTTTTTTTTTTTTTGGTAAAAACATGTCCCATTTGCTGTAATTTGCTAATAAGGTGCTCTAAGATTGTATCATTTGTCATTATAATGTTGTTTTTTTGTGTGTGGGTGTCGGCCATTTTGGTAATGAAGTTTTGACGTGAGTGCGGAGTTAATATGAAACGTGAAGGGAAAGGATTCTTTATTTTTTAAAATGAGTCAGTCATTAGGTTGGTAATGGCGGCGAGCGTAGTGTCGGGCTGCGGTGCGCATGCGCAATGGTTGTTATTAGACGTGAATGAGGAAGCTGGTGTTTGATGAACGAGAGTTTATCGTTGTTTTTTATTTAGAATTTAATATTAAATTAATTATGGTGAAATTTGATTATTTATTTTGTGTAAAATGTTAAAAGATGTTGTGGGTAATGATGACGATGCGGCGGTTGGGAAAATGGCCGCCATTGTTGTTCGTTTGCCGGTGCGGGAAATCTTTTCGCTTTTTCGACGGTTTGGACGATTGGATGTGGAAAATTGTGTAGACCTGAGGTTATATAAATGTAGAATCTCGAATTTTATTACATAAAAATGGAATTTAAAGTTCGAAAATAAATTTCGCGAGCCGAAATTGAACAATTGTCAAATTTTTTCTTTTAATTTATTTAATTTTTATTGTTTCTAGACGACGACGACGACGACGATAATGTGTTCAGCCCGTCTTCTACCGTGGGTTCCACGGGGCCTTTACCGGACGTGATCCAGCCTATGAACGAGCGAAGGCATTCGCTGGACGGCTCGGCCCTTCAAAACCTCGGCCGCAATTTAAGGGACCTGGCGGACAGCTTCCGAGCTAGAAGCGAGGAGCAAAGGGCTTCTATTGGTCGCAGACGTACGTGGAGTCTACAGGTTAGACCTCGGTTTTTTTCAATGCTGGTTCATACTTTTGTCTAATGAAGAAAATTTAAAAAAAAAAATTTATATATTTTTTTTCCCTCCTCCATTTTGTTTTTTCCCCATTTTGTTACAATGAAAAAAAAAATCAACGAATTGAATAAATATTTACATATTTATTTACAATTTTTCTTGAAACATTAATTAGTGCAAAGTCAAAGTCAAGCCAAGTGTAACCAGCGTGACTCACCTGTTGAAAGGAAAAGAGAACTTCCTCCACTCCACTCCAACTTGATATACAATGACTAATGGAGGCAAAGATCAGTTTAAATGACCCTCAATATCCCCCCATATAACTCCATTGTTCAATGGAGTGTGCAAATTCACACCTGGTGCAACAGCAAATTGTCAACACTTGTCTCTCCCCATCACAAATTACTAATTTGAATCCAACTGGGTGTTTACCTGCACCCACTAATCTCTTGCAGAGTGTCACATGGTGTGGGTGGGGGTGGGGGTGGGGGGGATTGGATATTCATTACTTTAGCATTAAAAGTCGTCCCTTTTGCAATCACTTTTTTAAGCTTTCGGTCAATAATTGTGGGGTTAATGGAGCTTTATTTAATTCTGGGGAAATCAGCTGGGAAAGTATGGGTAATTTGATAGATGGAGTGACTTCCGGTTGGGTTTAAAGTTGGATGGTCAGTGGAGATGGGCTGGGATGGAGTAATAAAGTTGTTTAGTTTCATTTTAATAGAAATTGAATGTTGGAGAGGTTTTTAAGCTTTTGGGATGGTTTTTTGATGGGATTTCTTTCTCGGCTTTGCATTTGCATCGGATTTTTCGGGTTTCTTGCGATTCGTTATAACGAGGTTCGACTGTATTGGAAATGCAAAAAAATTGGGGTGGAAAAGTGCGGTGTATTTGCATCACAAGGAATTGTGCAGGTTTAAGGACTTGGAAAGTTACATTGTATGTCAGAGAGCGGCCCTTTGTCCATAGATGGGTCGCCGTTACAAATAAATACATACATGTATGTCAGAGAGGCTGTTTTGCAGGTGCAGGCAAAAGATGGCGCCATTTGGTTAGGGAAACAAGATGGTGGCCTGATTGCCCATCCATCTCACCCACTTGCTCGTGCAAATACCGGTTTGATTTAATAACAGTATATATACAGGATTTATCTTAAAATTTCCTTTCCATATCTCCACCTGTCTTTTATTTATTTATTTGTTTATTTTTTTTTTCTTTTTCCGTTGAAAAATTTAATGGATTCATATCTAAAGTAGAAAGCTGAAATTATAGGTTGACTTTTTTAGGGGGTAATTTTTGTTATCAAGTCCTTGACTCTTTACTTGATGATACATAAAATTTAAAAAGTTTTTTTTTTTTTCTTTTTTTTTTTTTTCTTTTTTTTTTTTTTTTTTTTGTGCAATAAAAAAAAAAATTGGTAATTGCACCTGCACCTGTGTTTTATTTTCTCTGCGTATATTTTTCTTTTTACAATGCATGCAGAAAAACAAGGGAGTTGTAATAAATAAAAAAAAAGCGGAGAAATTGGACACAGGTGATTTTTTCTTTCGGCTTCTGACATTAATGTTTGATGAATTAGTTGAAACTATTGTGCACTGGATTCATTATTGATGAGTTTGTAGTAGTGCATTTGCTCACTAGACGACGCCCTCTTCGATTTGCACTGCAGGGGAGCCACCTGGAACGATTAGAGCAGGGGTAGCGAGGCACAAGGGGTGGGTGTTGGTTTCCTGAGTTCCATTCTGTGAGTTTGAATGGACATGATTGCAAAGCGGAGGGCGGATGTTCACAAGACGCAACACAAGTTTGGCCAATTAGCCATTTTTGATGTCAATCATAAGTTTGGAATGTGAGGCGAGATGGAAATTCCGCTTGAGTTTCGACTTGATTGCCGAAGGAAGGAGGGTGGGGGGATTGGAGATGCAGGAAGTGTGATGGAAAAGGCAGAGGGGGTAATGCAAGTGGTCTAAAAAGTTGGGGTTTGGGTTTTTTGTTGTTTAATATGAGGAAATGTTTGCGAAAATGGTGGTGGGTAATTAGGAGAAACTGGGGAGGGAATACGCGGGGTGTTCTGTTCTGGAGTTGTCGGCGGAGACCGGTAGCTGGAGAGCATTTGCTTCTTTGGGGATGGATGCAGGGCCCGGGGACCATGTATGTTAGATCTAATGTTATGCCTTGTTTACACTTGAACCACTTACCGTATATTTGTAAATAGCGCACCCGTGCGCAATTAGAAAAAAAATATTTTGACCCGCGCGCTATTTAAACCTAGCATCGGTAATTTTCTGCTGAAACGTATGCAAAACGTGTCATTTGTCATCCTTTTTTTGGCACATTTCGGGCCTCCAATTGTGTACCCGCGCGCAATTCGAGGTCTGCGGGCTATTAGTGGCCCGCGTAGTAATCGATAATATACGATATGTAGAAGTTGTGACGCTTTTGGTATGAGCATTCAGTAGGTGTGTTCAATTTGAAATCGATAAACTGATTCTCTCGATTGCCTCGCAAAACGCATTTTTTAGAATTGGATTATTGCAAAATTAGGGGCGGGATTTGCAGAACTTGATTTCAGAACACGTAAGTCATAACTGCGCGTGCGCAAGATTTACTCGAGTCGACTCGTTCAAAGTCGAAAAGTGAATCAAGTTTTTCTAATCGGTTTTTCACAATTTGAAATTGAACGCACCTATAATGTCAGTCGCTTTAGCGCTTTCCTTGTTTTGTCAGTTTTCAAGGCAGGAAATGACGTTGTTTTGATGGAAAGTCTAGTCTAGACGAGCCATGAAAAGTGGCTAAGCAAGGAAGTCTGGTGTATAGTGAAATATTGAACGCATCTATTGTATTGCAGTCTGGACACCATCGAGTCTAAAGGAAACCGTCTGTTTTAGGCGGTGTTTAGTTGGGTCTAGCTAGCTTAGCTTCTCCCTATAGCTTGCACAATGGTTTGGGGGAAGATAAATGGGCAAATGTTTTGCATATGTTAAGGTTGTGGGATGATGTATTGACACCACGCAGAAACTGATGCAATCATAAATGTTACAACAGAGCTTCCATATTTTCCCCTATGGAAATGGTTGGCCAGAAGATGGTTTTTGGTCACTTTCTTTTTGTTTGTTTGTTGGTTTGTGGGCACATGTGGGAAATGTGCACTTTCTCTATTATCACGCTTTTAATAATCTCGGATTTAAACTGCAACAATCTGTGTGTCAGTTTGGCTCGGTTTTGATATCAGATATCAGTTTAGTGTTTACAGTTATTACAGCAAACTCGAAACGAATAAATCTTATCTCTATCACAACAAACACAGAAATGCTTTAAAAGTTATTAAAGTTTCATACAGGAGCACATGAAAGTTTGAACAAATTGAATCCACTCGAAGATGACAAACATGGACAAAGTGGAAAGTTGGAGAATAAAAAAAATAAAAATAAAAATTATTTAGACAATAATAACTCATTACATGGGTCAATAAAAGAGAGTAATAACAGTAATTCATTGGATAAGAATTTGCAAAGAGAGGTAGTAGAGGAGAAAAGTCATAAAAGTTGACATGTTGGCAAGTATAACAACAGATGCCCTTTTGTTATTAGTGGCCTTTTAATGTATTTATTTATAAAAGAAGAGTCTCCATAAAAGCATTTCAAGTACTTAATTCTTGTGTAATGAGCTGTTAAGACTATAGCAGCTCATTTTTTCTTCTCTGCCTCTCATTTTTATGATTGCCACCTGGTGGAAAGCTCAACACTGCTGGATTGTGAAGCAACATAATAGCAGGAATTATTAGTCACACTCTGATAAGATCAAAATGCATGGGCTGGGGTCAGCTGATAAAGTGAGCAGCACCCATCATGCACTGAGGTGTTTATTCTCATTAAACTGTATAGGGCCCAGTGATTCTCCAGGCATGGAGCCACCACTCAGGACCTGCTAATTGATGGCTAAGGTGCATTACATTAATCTAATCAACTTTTATGAGCCCACTTTTCTTGTTTCATTTACACTGAAAGTGTTTTCTTGTCCACTGCTAGAGAAGGGTCATTTTAACTTGATCAGGTGAAATTAGTTTGATATTTTAACTTGTTTGGCTTCGGTCCAACTCCGCTCGAGCGAATCTCCTAAAGTTGTCGAACGGAACGTCGGAAGTTTGCCGGGCCAAAAGTATAAGTAGCCGGAACAAGCGACATCTGTATTGGGTGACCACCTGTCTAAAAGCACGGTTTATCCAATTTGTAGCCGGTGGCCGATATTCGGTTGCCGATTATCGGTATCGGCGATACTGCAAAATATCGATATCGGTCAAAGTCTAGTCTTACCCTGGTTTTTTTTTTACTGTATTTCTACGGAAGTCCCATTGGACTATGTATATTTTTTGCAAATATAGCACACGGGTGCGCAATTAACGGTACAGTTGGCACTTGAATTCTCATGCTGAGGTGGTGCTGAGAAAGGCCAGACATTTGTATTGGCGGGAAATTCACTTAGGATGATAAAAGGTTGGAGTTAATTGGAAATTGGATCACGTGGATGCGTGCAACTGTGGATGTGGGTCAGTGACATGAGAAAGTTGTCTTGACTCGTGGCTTGTTGAAGACGTGCTGAGTTCCATTAAATGTTATTGTGCAATAAAGAAAACACTGCAATATTAAAATGTAACCTGAAACTTTGACCTAGAAGCACTGACTGTGCTGGAGACTGCAGATTTGAATAAAGTGTGTGTGTTTTGCAATTATTTGATTTCTTCAACATTGTTTTGCATTGGTGTTTTGGAATTAGGATTCTAAATATAGGCAGTTTGTAAGTGCACAGTTTTAATGGGTGCAAGGGTCTTCTGATACAGGCAGAATTCCCAGGGAAGTTCCAAAGTTCTTCACCTCGGGTCAACTTTTGTTTACAAGATGAAGTTTCAATTCAAAACTTGTTGCCATACATGGAAAAAGCAACAATTTGAATCAATTTTTATTATCCCAAGAAACTAAACTATATATCAACTATACCTGGTAAACAGCTGCACGCACACTTTGGAGTATCAACGATGAATCAGCAACAATAAATAGAAATTCTCTGGTATAGAAAAAAATTAGTTAAACGCATCACAGAGTCTGTTTACACTGTAGGGCATGTGTGAACAGAGCTGAAACAATTGATGTTGCGTCTGGTCAATCAGATGGTTTCAATTAAACCTGGAATTGGATCTAGTTCTAGAAATAGTTCCAGAATCCGTAAATGGCGGCCTGTTTGCATGTGGCAAAGTCTCGCCAACCAAACGTGAATCGACGAGAGTTGGAGTCGATCTAGATTGAAGGCCGCAAGACCTTGCGTTGCGTCGCGTACCTCAACTTGGAGTCGAAGCAGGAATTGGCGTCAACGTCAAGAATTTTTGGACGCAAGCAGCTTGCGTTGCGTCAGTTTTCTTGCGTTGCGTCTAGTGTGGGCGCAAGTGTGAACCTATAGCTTTAAGACGAGCAAGTGTTCACGCTTGAACGACTTTTCTACAAACCCCACCCACTTTTAGAAAGTCTTGTGTTCACACTTGTTCCAGTTTTCTACAACTCAGAACGTTAAGCGAGATCTTGTACAACGAGGGATACATTCTGCAAGGTATAGACGGTGATAAAACGACAAAGTGCAAGATGACCTCTAGTGGACTGTAGGTGCTCGTACGTAGACGAGATTGGCGCAAAAGAGCTGTGACGAATTTGGCGCGAGGTCGGGAGAAATCGAAGAGAGTTATCGGTAGTTTTAGCTGGAACGATTCCCTCATTTACTGTACTTGGTTATAGCGTTGTAGGAGCTGACAGCTGGCGTGGAATCAAAGTGAGCTATAAATGCCAGCGTGCAATGGCTTTCCGATAATAGTTTGTCGTCTATGTTTGAGCTGGGGGCCGCCATTGCTCCGCCTATTGTCACCGCCGCCGAGTGGTGGTTGGTGGCATTTGCAGTCAGTGATCGGAGCGTCTTTTATAGTTCATAAAGCGCAGTGGCCAGTTTCGTTCATGAAATTTGCTCATAAAACATGGCACTAAATTTTCTTTTACGACTCGCTGTGGCTCCGAACATGTGTAAAAATAATTGTTTATACAAAGTGACCTCTGGAGTCAAAAGACGAAAAACTGAGTATTAAATGATAGCTCACTTCCTATTATTAGGAGTTTTTCAACAAATTGCAATGTAATAATAAGAATAAACAGAGAAAATTTATTACTTCCAAATATTGCCAAGAGGGGATGTAAATGTTGGAATTTAATACCTGATTTGGCCACTAGGATGAAAATATTGGAATTTAATACCTCTTTTGGCCACTAGGATGTAAATATTGTTATTAAATACTTGATTTGGCAACTAGGGAATTATCTATTGGTATTTAATACCTGATTTGGCCACTAGGTTGTCAATATTAGTGTTTAATACCTGCTTTAGCCACTAGGTTGAAAATATTGGAATTTAATACCTGATTTGGCCACTAGGAATCAACTTTATTGAATTTTTGACATTTTTGGATCCATCTGGTGACAAAATATTCCAAAATTTTATTATTTTGTATAAAATGGCTGATTTTGATTTCATTTGGATCCATCTGGTGAGAAAATATCCCAAAATTTTATTATTTTGTATAAAATGGCTGATTTTGATTAAATTGGAGTCGCCTGGTGGCAATTTTTTTTTTTTTTTTGGAAAGTTTTTTTTTATTTTACTTTGATTTTATTTTGTTGACCGTTAGGTTTTGGGAGAAGCGTGACCAAAGGTCAACCCATAGGGGGCGGTGGAGGGAGAGGGTGGTCGATGTCGCCATGGCACTTGTAAACACTCGAGCAATTTCCGGTAGGACGTTTTATTAGCTCAACTAATAAAACATTTTATTGGAATCTTGATCTAACCCTTTTGATGAATATGCAAATAAGATCGACAAGAACAATTACAAAAGCGAATCGGGGCCTTCGAGGAAATTTGACGAGTCGACATACTTGAACCTTAATTTGATGCCCGATTCCTGGAACTCGAGTCACCATAAATCCACCAAATCTCCCCCACCACCCACCCTTCCACCCCTCGTGACGAAATTCAGTGACCAAACACGATTTGCAAATTTTTTCAAAACAGACGGTAATTGCATTTTTCCAGGCGGAGCACGCTCCACTTGGTGCGGCATGCGCGCCGCATTATTCCCGTGAAACGTCGAATTTTTATATTTTCTAAAAACCGACGGTAAATTGAATTTTCCCAGGCGGCGCACGGTCGCTGTGGTGCGGCATCCGAGCGGACGAATCCCCGTCGACTCGAAATTTATGAAAATAGAATTAAATTAGATTTTTCTTTTTATTTATTTTTTAAACAACACAAACCTCAGGCGTCTGTGGGTCCAGTCAGGCTCATTTACTGCACTTAGACCTGTAATTGGTGGTTGGGTCCACGAGTGAGTGGTGGCCTGTGGGGATCTCTCCAATGACGTAATTAAAATATTACCAACCCATAGGAAACCACCAGCCGACACACCCCTTAAACTCTTAGTCCAAGGCCAACGACGCTTTTACAAACCACTTTTCCGAGTTTAGAAAAAAAAATGGCGGATCCGCCATTTTTTTTTTTTTTAATAAAAAATAATTTTTTATCTTTTTTTTTTTTTGGTTAAAGTTTGATGAAATTTGTGGTTTTTTTTTTAGTGGGTTCGTTATAACGAGGTTTTTGTGATTTTCGTGCAACAAAATGTCGTTTTATTTTTTTTCCGCAGTTGATCCATCATGGAGGTGAAAGAAGGGTGTTTTGGGGCAAGTTGAGGTGTCTTGCCTGGGGCAGGGGTGGAGCTGAGTGCCCAGATGCCTCGCAGCTGTGGCTGGACCAAAGTTTATTGCTATGAAAACAAAAGAAATTGATAAATGAAGGTGATGGGGTCAGTGAGTCGTGACGTCATTTGAACTGATATATTTCGTCTTGATTGTGTGGTGGGTAAAGGTGGTGTGTAAAGAGGTCGACGATTTATGGAAGATATTGTAAATGAATTTAAAACGGAGGTTTTTGGGGTGCGTTTTTTTTTGTGTGGTTTTTTTGTGGGTTTGCTGTGGTTTGTGGAGAGATAAAAATAGGCTGCAGTCGAAGTAATCGTTTTAATGGTGTTTTGGGTTTTTTAAATTATTATTTTTTGTGTTTTAAGAGTGTTTTGGGTTGTTTTAAGAGTGTTTTTGGATGTTTAGAGGATTTTTGTGGTTGTTTTAAGAGTTTTGTTAGTTGTTTTAAGAGTTTTGTTGGCTGTTTTAAGAGTTTTTTGGTTGTTTTAAGTGTTTTAAGAGTGTTTCTGGTTGTTTTAAGGATTTTAAAGGTCATGGGAAGAGAAAAATAAAAATTGAGGAGAAGATTGTTTGTGTCATTATTAGACCAAATCCATTGTTGAAACGTGTTCAATTGTTTCGAGAGTGTTATATCGTTTGTTTAAACGTTTGAAAATTCTCAAATGTCCTCCATTTTTAGTTTTCGAAAGTTTCCAAAAGTTGCCGTTGGTGGCGCTATTTATGACGTCATCGGCGACAAACAAGCAGCTTTTTAGCATGGGCTTGGCTTCATTTAAGAGCTACGAAATTTTTTTTCTAAATTTGACAACACTGTTAGGTTATTGGGATTTTAATATTCAGTAAATATTCCAATTTGCTATTTGTTGCAAGTGTATAGGTTCAAAAGAACTAATACTAAATTTTCGTAGCTCTTAAATGAAGCCAAGCCCATGCTAAAAAGCTGCTTGTTTGTCGCCGATGACGTCATAAATAGCGCCACCAACGGCAACTTTTGGAAACTTTCGAAAACTAAAAATGGAGGACATTTGAGAATTTTCAAACGTTTAAACGAACGATATAACACTCTCGAAACAATTGAACACGTTTCAACAATGGATTTGGTCTAATAATGACACAAACAATCTTCTCCTCAATTTTTATTTTTCTCTTCCCATGACCTTTAAGGTTACTTTTTGGTCGTTTTAAGGGTTTTAAGGTTACTTTTTGGTTGTTTTAAGGATTTTAGGATTAGTTTGTGGTTGTTTTAAGAGTGTTGTTGATTGTTTTAAGAGTGTTTGAAGAGTATTTTTGGTTGTTTTAAGAGTGTTTTTGGTTGTTTTAAGAGTGTTTTTGGTTGTTTTGAGTGTTTTAAGAGTGTTTCTGGTTGTTTTAAGGGTTTTAGGATTAGTTTGTGGTTGTTTTATGTGTTTTAAGAGTGTTGTTTTAACTGTCATAGTGTTTTTGTTAGTTTTAAAAGACTATCTAATACAGTTGTGTTTGTTTTCTTAGGTACTTCATTGTTTGTGTTTTGCTGTGTTTCAAATACAAACACAAGCAGAAATAACAAAAACAAAAAACAATCTTCAGAAACACTTAAAACACAAGACTTTGTCAATTTATCCCACCTCGTTTTAACCAAAAAAAAACAAAAACACAACAAAAAAAAACAGAAAACATCAATCCAAACAACGAAAACATATTTTTTTGGTTTATTTCCGTTTTAACCACAACAGAGACCGCATCCTCCGCCTCCCCATCCCCAAGTGTGCAATTAAAACGGGTTTCCTTGAAAATAAGCCTAAATGTGCCAGTTGGGCTCAATTGGTGCATTACACGAGCAGAAGCTGAGTTTGGACATGCCCACACTTGGCTCGCCTCCCTCAAATCTTCCACCTGCATCCCACTGGTCCCTCCCCACCCCCAAACTCGTGAGTCACCCACACACAACAATGAGGGGGGGTTCATGGGAAATTGGGAACAGCCTAACTGGTCTATTATGAAGAGACTAAGAAAGAGGGTGGGGTGGCGAGTCGTGGGGGTTGACACTCGAAATGTAGTGCTACCCCCACCTTTTTGGTTTTTACCCCCTACTCACTTTTCCCAGGCTCCTTCAGTTTGCAGGTGCCATCTGTTTGGTTTATCAGTTGTTTGACGTGTTTATGAGGGTATAAACAGGGGAGGGTTGTGACGTCATATATTGTCGTCATTTTGTGGGGGTTTAGGTTGTTTGGGTTTGGGATTTTGGGTTGACGTGTGATTGCCGGTTTAATACCCGGAGATTTAATTAAAACGGAACGGAAAGTTAAAACGAAACGGAAAAATGATTAAAATGGAACGGAAAAATAATTAAAATGGAACAGAAAATTGATTAAAACGGAACGGAAAATTAATTAAAATGGAACGGAAAAATAATTAAAGTGGAACAGAAAATTGATTAAAACGGAACGGAAAATTAATTAAAACGGACGGAACATTAAAACGAAACGGAAAATTAATTAAATTGGAGAAGCAAATTAATTAAAACTGAACGGAAAATTAAAAAAAACGGAAATTTAATTTCAACGGAACGGAAAATTAAAACGAAACGGAAAAATAATTAAAATGGAACGGAAAATAAATTAAAATGGAACAGAAAATTGATTAAAACGAAACGGAAAATTAATTAAATTGGAGAGGAAAATTAATTAAAACGGAACGGAAAATTAAAAAAACGGAAAATTAATTTAAACGCAACGGAAAGTAAAACAAAACGGAAAATTAAAAAAAAAAACGGAAAATTAATTTAAACGGAACGGAAAAATAAAACGAAACGGAAAGTAAAACAAAACGGAAAATTAAAATAAAACGGAAAATTAAAATTAGACGGAAAATTAAAATTTAACGGAAAATTAAAATAAAACGGAAAATTAAAATAAAACGGAAAATTAAAACGAACGGAAAATTAAAACGAACGGAACAGAAAGATTAAAACGAAACGGAAAATTAAAACGAAATGGAGAATTAAAACGAAATTCAAACGGAATTTAAAACAAAATCAACTTAAAACGAAATCAACTTAAAAACAAATTTAAAACGAAACAAACTCAAAACGTGTTTCCAAATTTTAATACGGAGTAATTTTTTTAAACAGATTTCAAAAAAAAAAATAAACCAAAGAAAAAATTAAAGATTATTATTTGCTTAATAACCGTCATTTAAAACAAAACTGCCATCACTCATTAGCCAAAAACCATTTAATAAACATCAGCGCTGTAAACCGAACCCGTTCACGACGTCACCGGCTCACCGCCCGCGTGCAGCGATGCGCGAATTGATAAACCGACGATAAAAATCGCGAGACGAATGACCGCAGGTGAGACGAGCGAGACAACAGGTGCAAGAAGACATTTTTCACAGTAAAACATGTAATTGCTTCACCCCTTTACGGCCATTAGTCTAATTAATAAAATTGCCCGTCAATTCGTTTGCTTTCTTTGCACAACTTTTGCCACTTTCCGCCGCTTGGAAATTGTTTTGCACACGCGACTGGACTCGACAACTCTAATAAAAGGATTAGCAAGTGGAATATGTACAATTTGAAGGCTGTCGAGCGGTGATAAATGGCTGCGCGTTGCCATTTCGGGCGTTCCAAATCTCTTTTGTGATTTGGAAGATTTGCCGATTTGGAAAATTTGCAATTAATTTTTAATTTTTTTTTTGGATTTTGCCACCAGTTGGAGCTGTTTTGAGTGTTTTGAGTGATTGTTGGGGTTTTTGTTTTGGTTTGTTGAGTTTTTTGGAATTTTTGAGTGATGTTGTTATAGCGAGGGTTTTGTTTGTTTGGGGTTTGCGTGGATGGAGAATGGATTGTTTGAGGGAGGTACGAGTTGAGTGTTGGATGTGCGATGACGTAATTTGTTGTGGTGCTTTGAAAGGAGGAAATCCGCAGGGAAACGGAAGCATCGGATGTTGAAAATGAGTTTTGTAGCGTTTTAACACCTGTGGGTTGGTTGTTTGCATGGATTTGTCATTTTTTTAACTTTTTTTAATTTTTTTTTATTATTTAAATTTTTTTTAAACTTTTTTTTTTTTTTTAAATTTTTTAAAAATTTTTTTTTTATTTAAATTTTTTTTTTTTTGTTTTGGATTGGTGTTTGTTGGAATAAATTAGTGTCAATCATTGTCATTTTAAAGGAAGAAAAAAGAAAAAGTTAGATGGTTTAATTGATTAATTGGATGATTTGCAATTAGTAAATCTTGATTTTATAAAAATAGTGCAATTTGATGCAAATGAGATTTTTCTGGAGGGTAATATATTTTTTATATGTAAAAATTGTACATTTTCATGTAAAAAATGTACATTTTCATGTAAAAAATGTACATTTCCATGCAAAAAATGTATATTTCCATGCAAAAATAATAAATTTCCATGCAAAAATAATAAATTTCCATGCAAAAATAATAAATTTCCATGCAAAATAATAAATTTTAATGCCAAATGATAAATTTCCATGCAAATTAATCAATTTCCATGCAAAAATGATAAATTTATTTGCAAAACTAATACGTTTCAATGTAAAAATATAAATTTCCATGTAAAATGGTCAATTCCCATGCAAAAATAATGAATCTTCCATGCAAAATAATAAATTTTCTTGCAAAATAATAAATTTTTATGCAAAATAATAAATTTCCATGCAAAAATGATAAATTTATTTGCAAAACTAATACGTTTCAATGTAAAAATATAAATTTTCATGCAAAATAATAAATTTCCATGTAAAATGATAAATTCTCATGCACAAATGATAAATTCCCATGCAAAAATTAAAATTCCCCATGCAAAATTCATAATTCTCCATGCAAAACTCACAATCTTCCACGCAATGATGATTTGCAATTCCCAACCAAAACACTCAACTCCCAACGAATCCACAAACCCGTAAAAACACAACCTCGTTACAACGAACCCCAAAAACAAAAAACTCCCAAACAAACCACCCAACAAAAATCCCTAATAAACCCCAAACCCACCCCTCCATCTCCACTTTCCACCCCCTCCCCTCGTCCCCAGGTGACCATCGCCTTCTACCAGAACGGGCAAACAGTTTAAACCACCAGGGGGCGTTCCACCACCCAAAACCCCTCACCCCCAAACCCCCTCCAACTCTCACCACCTGCAAACCAGACAAACCAGACCCAAGGTTAAAACAACACCGAATTTTAATTTCCCCCTCCTCCTTGCCCCCCTTGCCCCCCCCCCCCCCCACTCCGTCCCTCGAAAAAAAAATTCATTTGTTTTGATTCAATTTCGTGGCAACGACCTTATTATTATTAACAACCTTCTCCTTCCCCTTTTGCCGTCTCGTGGACCCAGGTGGCGCTTGCCCAGGGGCCTCGAGCTGACCCCTTCCATCTCTCGGACAATCGCTGCATTGTTTTTGCAGGTGGATCACGTGCTGTGACGTCAGCAACGTGCAAGAGGGGAGTAAGTGAACTTGTATTTCTTATTTTTATTTATTTTGTTTATTTTGTTTTTTTTTCTTCTACTGGAACGCTTGCAACGCTTGCAACGCTCCACTACTACTCGTAAACAGCTGACTGCGTTCAAGGTCGTGACAAGTATAAATCAGGGGCGTCTGGGTCGGCGAGGTGCGCGCGCGCGCCACCGGGGCCACGAGTTTGTTGGCAGAGTGCCAGTTTTGAGGAGGATCCCGTTGGTTGGAGAAGTTTTGCAACTTGTAATTGGGTGGTGGTTGGTGTTGCCATGGCGACGGAGTGGCGAAAGTTTTTTTTTTTTTTTTTTTTTTTTTTTTTTTTTTTTTTTTAGTTTTGTTGTTTTGGTTCCATGACAACTTATTGGTTTGATGGGTTTTTGGAAGGTGAAAATGAGTTTGGTTGCTTGGGTTGTTGTTGTTGTTGTTGTTGCTATGGTTTTTTGGGGGTTTTTGGGAATAAAAGTTTGGGTTTGGTTTGGTTTGTTTGGGTTTTGGATTTATGGGGAATTAATCAGGTGTTGTGAGATTAGGATTTGTTTGTGTTTGTGCTTGGTCATGTTGTAGTTGTGTTTCCCACAACTTTGAACCTAAAACTCTTAAACTGATCGATTTAACTGTGAAATTTGTTTTTTTTTTGTGTGAAAGTGGAGCATGACTTGTGGGTTTTGGTCGGACCTCGTTATAACGAATTGGTGAAAGTCTAGAAAAAGTTATTTTGTTGTAATGAGGTTTTGGTGCAAGTTTGAAATTTAGCATCTGGGACCAAGAGATTGGGAAGGATTTTGGACTAAAAAGGGTGTTTGTTATAACGAGGTTTTGTGCTGATGAAGGAGCATTTGGGGTCTGGTCAGTATACTTGGATGGACGACCTGCTGGGAATCTCAGCTGTTATTCATCCTTGTCTGGTTAAGGTACTGTGTCTAGGGCAAGAAAAGAACATCTGCCACTCCCGTCTCCAACTTGGTTTTTGATGGTTTTCGGTGCAAATGCAAGATTGAGTCTTTAAGAAAGTGAAGATATTCAAGAAGTTGATCCAGAACCAGAAACAGTTTGACATAGAAATGGGTCAAGCTTTGATTGATGAAGTCTGTGCCACCCTTTAGGTGGACCCAGACACAATCACTACTGCTGATGTTTTGCATGAAGCAGTCATGATTAAGACCCCGGATTTTTATGCAAAATAAAATTCGTTTTATGCGCATAAAATATGCACCAAAAATTCCATTTTATGCAAAATAAAAATAAAAATATGCAAAACAAAAAATTTATTCGAGCGAAATCAGGTGTTAAATAACAACTTGATGCCATTTCAAAGTGTTCTTGATGTAAATGAATACAATTAGTGTCCAACCCCTCTATAACGAATCACTAAAATATTTTTCAAAAAAATTCTTTGCTCTAACTTTTTTTTAGCTGTGGGATCCAGCCGTTGAGGAACAGAAGTTGGCAGTTGGTTTTCGGTTTAAGCGAGTTCGCTATAACGAGGTTGGACCGTAAAATGACTATGAAAAAGTCTGTAAAGTTCTGTTTGCATCTATACGGTCAACAACACTTGTGAGAAATAAAATTTCCTTGTTAGGGAAAGTTGCCAGGAAGGTGATGAAGGGCTTCCCCTCCTTGACACCTGTCGGGGAAATAGGCAGATGTGGAAAACTAACCTATTGTAGCTGTTGTGGAGCAGCGACTGCTGAATAGAGGGAAATCCATTACTATAAGCTTGTATATCTATTCCCAGATCTAGTTTTCAGGGTGGAAACAAAGTGGTGGCCATAAAAATGAGTCATGACAGATTTAAAGTGAAGAAATGCATTGTTTAAACTGTTTATTTCTATGTCCAACCATTGGCAAACCCAAGTGCTGCACTGTGGTTACAAATGACTAGTTATTGCTGCTGAGCAAACAAGCAGTTTATAACCGGTTATGGAGCTATGAGTGGGCCTTTACTTATGAGTGAAGCATTCAACCACGTGCTGTGAGTCTGTAATAAGTTGATGGGAGTGGGGGGGGGGGGTTGGGGGAGGGGATTTGGAGTTAAGTCTTCAGGTGTGCTGCTATTTCTGTTGGATTTAGGTTTGGTTTGCTGGCCTAATAATTCATTTAGAGGGGGTAAACTGCTCTTGGTGTGTGTCAAGCTGGACAGGTTTTGTTTTTAATGAATAGGGAGTCAGGCAGTCATTAGGCAGTTTTTATATGTGGACAGTTTGGATTGCTGGTTTGAGGGGTTTTGAAAATGTTGTGGAGGAATAGAGGAATATGTATTGTTATGCGGTTAAGCCACACCGAGCAATATTGAGAGTAAATAGGATTTGTTGGCACAGGTCTGGCTGTAACTGGTGTTTGAAAAAGCCACGACGAATGGGGAATAAACGGACTTTTCGTTTCGAAGAAGTTCGCTAAATTTCAGGCAATTCCGAGGTATAGATTTTGAGAAATTTTAACATTGGGTATCGGTCTGTCCGTAGACTTCGTCGGAAGCAGTGTTGCATCAACTTAGGCCTGGTTGCATTTCTTTGGACTCCGGGTGCAATGCAGAACCGATGGTCCTATCGTGTGCATTGCCCAATACGGTCTAACCTCGTTATAACGAAGTTGCTTGTAGGAGAAGCCCTACTTGCCGAAAGCAAAGTGTTCTTTCGATTTTTAGGGATTTCGTTATAACGGGGTCGGACTGTATATTTTTTGCAACCTTGAAGAGAAATCAAAATTGACTGTTTTGTTTTGGAAGCCATTGACCCAATCCCGAGCCAAAAGTTACGCGTCTAATAATTGCTGTCTCGAGTACAACTTACGCATCCATAATTTGCGAGTAGGCGCAAAGGCGTGGCTTCTTCTCCATCTTTGAAGGGAAAAGAAATCTGTTTGGGTTTTTTTTTTACCCCCAACAACCTGTCCGTTAACGAGAGGAGAGAGCACACACCTGCAGCCAGGATGAGTAAAAACTGAACTCAGCCTTGAACCTGATGACGTTGACAAGTTGGAGAGCGCATTAACCCTTTCAACCCAACCTGCGAGCAATCGAGTTAAGTGAAGGCGAAAAAAAATGAATGGGACAAATCAAATATCCAAGGACATCCATCGGGGTGCTCTTAATCAATTTGCACTAGCTGCTTGTAGATCGGTGTCAGAGGTTGGATTTTCCACGTCGTGCAGTCAAACCTCGTTATAACGAACTCGTTTAAAGCGTAAATATCCATCCTGGTGCTGGAATTGGACAGTTTTAGCGGAAACCTCGTTATAGCGAACTGGCTTAAAGCAGAAACATCAACTGTATTGCTAGAATTAGCTAGATATAGCAAAAACCTCGTTATAACGAACTCGTTTAAAGCGTAAATATCCATCCTGGTGCTGGAATTGGACAATTTTAGCGGAAACCTCGTTATAGCGAACTTGCTTAAAGCATAAATATCCATCCTGGTGCTGCAATTGGATAGTTTTAGTGGAAACCTCGTTATAGCAAACTTGCTTAAAGCAGAAACATCAACTGTATTGCTAGAATTAGCCAGTTATAGCGAAAACCTCGTTATAAGGAACTGTTATTTTGATTTTTGGTGATTTGTTATAACGAGGTTTGACAGGAAAGTGAGGTTGCATTTTTTTGGAAGGGGGGAGGGGTGGGGAGAGGGTGATTGTTGTAATGTGAGTTTGGGATCCTGCGTACCATATTTGGTTTTATTAAAAATATAATAAATTTTTTTTGGTGTTTTATTTCAAAGGACTTTTTTTTTGCTTATCATTTCAGTTTCTGGTTACAATTTATTTCGTTTGGTGTCGTGTTGAGCTTGGACATATGAAACGTGTGTTGGAATGTTATAGAAATAGAAATTTTTAGAAAAAATAATAATTGAAAAAATTGTTTTTATGACGATTTGGAAATGTATTGGTTTTCTCCGGAGATCTGTCTCACTCTTTGCAGAGTGTGATTAGCCTCGCCCGGCCTGGGCACAAACAAATCTCCGTACAAAAAAATTTACGGAGATCGACC
The DNA here is from genome assembly GCA_949358305.1 of Strigamia acuminata. Classification (NCBI taxonomy): domain Eukaryota; kingdom Metazoa; phylum Arthropoda; class Chilopoda; order Geophilomorpha; family Linotaeniidae; genus Strigamia; species Strigamia acuminata. Next base: position 9,218,334 of record OX442314.1, read on the forward strand.
TTAACCTTGGCCGACTCGAGTCGACTTTCCTCCGCCTAACAACCAGCGATTTACCGTCGATTCACTAACACGTAGTTTTCAATTGAAAATTGAAACTTCTAATGATTTCATCTCCTCGTGTCAACATCGAGTGAACTAATCAGCTTAAATTTAATCCCCATGGAAGATTGAATTAATTATTAAATGAAATTATTTTTTATTTTAAATCCAAAATGGCGGCTGGCAAGGCCTAATTAATCATTCATCATGAAATATAAATAATTTTTTTTTTTTTTTTTTTTTTTTGCAAAAAAAAAATTGTTGAGCAACTTATTTTAACTTGGATCACGTGACTAGAAAAAAAAGATGGAGAAATGAGTTTTTCGAGATAAGAAGCGTCATGACTAATGAAACCGAAACTATTTTTAGTGCGAAAATCACACGGACCACTTAAACTCACACACTGCCCCTATTTTCCTCGCTGCCATGAGGAATTTCTTTTTTTCCCGCCCCCGCGTTCGCCTCGCGTTCGTCTCGCCCCGTTGATGACCCTCGCGTGTGGTCAGTAATTTAACTCATTCTCGCCAGATGCCGGCGCTCTGAAACTGAAACTCGACACGAGTCAACACGTGCACGCCGAGTTTGTGTTTATTTCTGGAGTTTGATGGGAAAAAAATTGTTTTGCCTTCGGGGCGATTGTCCTGGCCGCCATCTTTAAAAAAATTGGAAAAAATAATTTTTTTGGATTTTTTTTTTGATTTAATCTAAAAAAAAAATTTTGGACGGGAAATGCTCATCCGCCTGACGGGAACAGGCGCGCCTGTTCCCGTCTGAAACCTCCCAGATTCCCGTCGAAAAAAGTTAATGTTAATCTATGGAAAATAGGCTTAGTTTGTGATTACTGTGGTTTTATAGCTCGGCGGTCCTTTTGTCTTTGAAGATTTGATTATTTCTTTAATTTTTTTTTATCTCCGGGGGTGTAGGGGGGTCCTTGAACGCAGATTGGTGGCGTTTTATCACTTTGCATGGAGTTTTGGTGCCTAAAACGAATTTTAATCATCGAATCCATTAAATCCACATTGGAAATTGTTAAAACTTTTACGATATTTTCCTCCTTTATTGTTGCTGCAATAATTTATGCAAATGAGTAAGTGGAATGAAAAGGCAGATAATGAGATTAGGCCTATATATTTTTGACGAATTTGCATAATGGCACTTGAAATTGAATTGTTGCATCTGACAAACACAACATTGAGGCTTAGAAAACGAGTCGCCATTTTTTTTTTTTAAATTTATTTCTAAGTAATAAAATTTTTGGAGGAAAAAAAAACGCGCGTCCGACGTCGAGACGCGCGCCAACAGGTCCGCAGACTTAAAGTTTCACGTTTCGACGCCAGATGGAGGATAAGAGAGCGAGGTAATTGATGGAGGGGACGGAACCTCGTTATAGCGAATTTTGGCTGGGGCTTGGGCCGGGTTTGTGGTTCGTTGTAGCGGGGTCGGTGTACCTGGTCGAGGGGTGTCGACAGTGTGGGGAGACTTGAGAAACCTCGGATTAAGGAACAATGATGGAGGTGAATGGGTTTAATGGTTTGTTATAATGAGGGTGTCTACCTTGATTTGGCGCGGGTTGAAAAAAAGGGACGAGACACGTCGAGGGAAGTTGTCTGGGGGTGGGTGAGGGGGGTGGTGGTGTCGTTTTGTTTTGGTTGGGGAGAAAATGAGGGGGGGGGATGAGGTTTATTAAATTTGGGAAAGGGAAATGGGGTTTAACCTCGTTATAGCGAATTTTTTTATAGTGGAGAAATTGAGTGTGATTATTATGTAAAGAAATGTTTGGGGAAAAGTTTATAAGGAAAAAAATGTGTTTTGCAAAATGTTTTTTTAGGGGAAAACTGTTTTAAGGGTGTTTTTGCAGGGAAAAAGTGTTTTATACCAAATTTTATTTGGGAAAAACTGTTTTGCACACAAATTTAGTGGTAAAACCCCGTTTTGCACAAAAATTTAGTGAAAAAACCCCGTTTTGCACAAAAATTTAGTGAAAAAACCCCGTTTTGCACAACAATTTAGTGGTAAAACCCCGTTTTGCACAAAAATTTAGTGAAAAAACCCCGTTTTGCACAAAAATTTAGTGAAAAAACCCCGTTTTGCACAACAATTTAGTGGTAAAACCCCGTTTTGCACAAAAATTTAGTGAAAAAACCCCGTTTTGCACCAAAATTTAGTGAAAAAACCCCGTTTTGCAAAACAATTTAGTGGGAAAATCCCATTTTGCACAAAAATTTTGTTGGAAAAAAACAGTTTTGCGCAATATTTGCAGGGAAAAATTGCCTTATTGAATATTTTTGCAGGAAAAAACCGTTTTGCTCAAATTTCAGCAGGAAAAACCGTTTTATACAAAAATGTAGTGCAAAAAAAAATCGTTTTACAGTTGGAAAAACCGTTTTACGCAAAACCAACTATACCAACAAAAAAAAAATGGCCGAGGACCCACTTCCCCCAAAATTGTACTAGTCCAAAAAATAACTTAATCACATTTGCATTTCTAATTCAAAGCAAACGTTTACACGCTTCACGATAAACGTCATCCATTTGAAAAGATGCAGGCGCCATTTTTCAAACCCTCACGTCAAAATGGCTGACGGTTAATGGGTGGCGATGGCGGGCCTACAAATCAACAAGAGGCGCACTTAACCCTCTCCTAGTTGATTTACAACTCCGTCTAAATTTGGAACGCGTTAAAAATGATGAGACGAAGTGTGGGGGGGCAAAAAAAACACAACATCCCCCCCCACCCCCACCCACCCCCTTATCATCATCTCGTGTTGTTTTAAAAGTTATTTAGTTTCATTTGGAGCGAAACACGAGCAAATTTGATTATGATCCGTGATCAATCATGGCGTCGACATGTTGATCCCGAACGCGGGCGTTTTGATCGCAGATTAGTCGCGTTCCGCAAGCACGAGCGAGCGTTTTGCTGCTGTCGCCATGACAGCGCAGTTTGGTTTTTGTGGTCGATTCAAATTATACAAAGAAAAAAGAAGGGAAGTTTAATTAAAAGGCGAGTCGAGACTGTGTTCATCCATCATTGGCACTTCCGGTTCGGCCTTAAAACTCATTTTTCTCGTCGCCGTCACTCGCGACCCAATTATTGCTCTTTTAACTCGACACTTGGCAAACACTTGACAATTTGTTTACATTGGACGAGGCGGGGAAAAAATTGCTTTGCAAATTAGGCCTAATAAGTTTGTTTAATGCTATTAGAGGACCGCTAGACCATCCATTTTGCTGGCTTTCACTCTGTTCTTTTAAAGGTCTGGCCCCAGAGGGCCCCAGGTGTTGTGGGGCCACCTAGGCCACCTTGGACTCAAGAAAATTTCAACATTTAAAACAGGGGGCCCCAAAAACCCAACAGTGTTTTGGGGGCCCTAGATCCACAAAAGTGTTTTGGGCCCCGAGATACACAACTGTGTTTTGGGGCCCAAAAAACCCAACAGTGTTTTGGGGGCCCCAGATCCGCAACAGTGTTTTGGGGTCCCAGATCCACAACAGTGTTTTGGGCTCCTAGATACCCAACAGTGTTTGGGGCCCCAAAAATCCAATAGTGTTGTGGGGGCCCCAGATCCACAACAGTGTTTTGGGCCCCTAGATACCCAACAGGGCCCCAAAAATTTAATAGTGTTTTGGAGCCCCAAAAACCCAACAGTGTTTTGGGGCCCAAAAAATCCAACAGTATTTTTTGGGGGCCCAGATCCACAATAGTGTTTTGGACCCCCAGATACACAACAGTGTTTTGGGCCCCTGGATACACAAATATTTTGGGCCCCCAGATATACAACAGTGTTTTGGGGCCCCAAAAATCCAATAGTGTTTTGGGGTCTGAAAAATTCTACAGTGTTTTAGGCCCCCAGACACACAACATTGTCTTTGGGCCCCCAAAGCTGAGGGGTTTGGGACCCTTAACATTTTTTGGGGTTTCTGTCTCAAAATGAGTGGGGAAAATGAGAAAAAATTCAAGAATAAACTGGGGCCCTCTTTAGTTGTGGGTTTTGGGGCCTCTTATTGTCTCAAAATGAAGAGGTTTAGAAAAATTTGCTTTTGGGGCTTTAGTTTTTTGCGGATATCTGGAAAAGTGGCAAACTTGGAGTGGAAGTCTGTGGCTAGACAGAAAGACCTGTGCAAGATGGTTCTTGGGGACCCCCCACTTGCCCCCTGCAGACCCGGGGTCCGCGAGAATTTGCGTGTTAAAGTTTTGTCTTTTGTCGTAAGTTTATTGTATTGTGTGCTCCCATCTGAGTTTGCATATGTACGTGGGGTTTTACTTAATTCCGGGACAAGTCAAGTGAAAAATAGCTTTTTGCTGGGATTAGGCTTAAGTAAGCTCGTAAAAAGTTTGAGGACGCGTTCCTCGACGATTTTTATGGGCGTTCATAAAGGAATGACAAGATGAAATACATCACCAGTGTCACTATACAATGTCATTAAATTCTGGAATTTTTTTTTTTTTTTTTTTTTTGGGAAATTAAATTTTTTTTTTTTAAAAAAAACAAAATGGTGGATATAATATTTTTTTTTGTTTATTTTTCTTAGGAGTCGTTCCGTTTGAGCAGCCATATTGAAATTCGGGCTCGCCGTTGGAGCCTTCTCGATTGGACTTCATCCGAACATTCTTCCTCTTCAGCCAATCAGCAATGAGATTGCGTCATTATAGGCAGAGTCGGCCATTTTGTGCCTAAATATCATCACCAAAGAAATACCAAATAAGATAAATTTGTTGCAAATTTTTTTTTTTAATTTGATACCGGAAACACTAAAACGTGAAACAAAATGTCGGACAAATTTCGATTTTTTTTTTTTTTTTTTTTATATAAAAAAATGAATTAAATTTTTCCATTTCCATAAATAAATCCAAGATGGCGGATTTGCTGTCCCAAGAAACATTTTATTTTTGACTATTTTTAAGCCAAAGAGTTTGAAAATTTCAACATGGCGGATTTTTAAACCCAAAAAAAAGTTTATTCAAAAAATTTAATATGGCGGATTTTTAATTTTTATAAATCGTGAAAAAATTCAAAATGGCGGTTTTAAAATTCCATCGTTTGGAATTATTTATATTTTTAAAAAAAAAAACCAAAATAAAGTCAATTATGTTCAATAATAATTTGTGATTTCACATTTCCGGTTTCCATTTCGATTTTTTTTTTTTTTACTCAATTTTCAAAACAAAAAAACCAAAAACCAATCATATGTTGTGATAGTCACGTGATAACCAACAAACTACTGCCCCAACATGGCGCTTTTTGTGCCTAAATCAAAACAATGGTATTTTTTAAGGTCAGTATAAAACAAAGTGATGTTATTGTTGTCCACTGCCCGATTTTTAAAGAAAAAATAACAGTAATGATAATTTTTAATTTTATTTTTACGCAAATTAAAAACTTAACCCTAACCACTGACTGATGATGCAATTTCTCGTCTTGGTAGCAGAGGATGGTTAACAAAATTCCCTTCGAATTTGCTTATTAATTATTATATATATAATTTAACTACGAAAAATGGTATTTCACTATAACGAGGGTTTGGGATTAAATCATGAATTTTAACTAAACTCAAAATAAAAAAATTCTTTCCAGTGATCTCAAATATCATGTGATATGCCCTCAAAAAAATTCAATCCGAGAGCGGCCATTTTGTTTTTATATAAATATTTTTTTTTTTTTAGTAAAAAAAAAAAATTTTTTTTAATTAGAATTATGTAAATAGCAATAAGTGGAACAATAAAAGGGATTTTTTTCTTCTAACTAGAAATAGGTATATTATAATTATATAATTAATTGAAATTAACCCTAAAAATTGTGACAAAAGGGTTAAAAACTTCTCTCTATACCCTACCATGTCTTTCATGAAATATTTTAAGGGTTCATAAGAATAAATAAATAAATAAAAAATATAAAAAAAAAAATATTTTTATGGGCCCCAGTAAACAAGTCACAAATCTATTTTTATTGGACTTGGAATTAAAAAGAGAAAGAAAAAAAGGAATTCCATAATTCAGCGTTCGTAAAATCTCCATAGGTGTTTGTGATGAGGCAGTGAATCACTTTGGTTGGGTGATTCAGATCACTGTGATACCCTCTCATGCCTGAATTTAGCAACAAACTCGTCGCAAATCAGTTTTCGCCTTTTTGGCTTTGGTTTTTGAGAGTTTGGGTGAGCGCCATTAGAGGGCGTTAAGTATATTTTTATGGCCGCTTCCATTTGGTAAAGTTGTCTCGTAAATTTTCCTCTTTTTTGTCACTTTGTTTCTTTGTGTATAAGAAACCGTCCCATATTGGTTTTTTTTTTTCTTTTTTTTTTTTTCATTGCTGATTTTGGAATCAGTTTTGGTGTATTGTCAATTCGATTTTTCTGATTTTTGATTTTGATTTTTGATTTTGTTTTTTGATTTTGTTTTTTTTGGATTTGTTTAGCCACTGTTCGGGTTCCTGTTTTGTGCTGTGGCGGAAAGCTTGTTTCCTAGTGTAAATTGATTTTTGAGTGTTTTTTTTTGTTGTTTTACAGTTGGAAATAGTATTAATTTGATTTTTTTTACACATGTAAATGCATTTACAATGATTTTAATTGGAAATTTGGATATTTTTTTAGAGGCAAATGCATTTTTACAGGTATTAATGCATTTTTACAGGTATTAATGCATTTTTACAGGTATTAATGCATTTTTATAGGTATTAATGCATTTTTACAGGTGTTAATGCATTTTTACAGGTATTAATGCACTTTTACAGTTATTAATGCATTTTTATAAGTATTGAAGCATTGTTATAGATATTAATGCATTGTTTTAGATTTTAATGCCTTTTTACAAATGACAATGCCTTTTTACAAATGACAATGCATTTTTACACATTTTGATGCATTCTCACAGATTTTGACGCATTTTTATAGATGAAAATAAAATTTTACACATGAAAATGCATTTTTACAGAAGACAATGCATTTTTACAGATGACAATGCATTTTTAGAGATGACAATGCATTTTTACAGATATTAATGCATTATTCCAACATGAATGCATTTTTATTCATTATTAACTTCCAAGTGTGAATATATTTCCTATTGATTTTAATTCGATATTTGGGCATTGTGACATATGTAAATGAATGTAAAATTTTACAACGATTTATACATTACTAATTTCGTGGCATTCGTACACATTGAAATGCATTTACAAATTAGCATAGATTTAATTAAAAATTTTGTGCATTTTTTTTCCTTACTTAACTTTTCAATTGTGCTCATTTCAAATACATTAAATTGTTGTTTGTTTTGCATTCTCTTTTATTTCTATTACACATTTCTTTGATTCATTTTTAAGTGTCAAATTCACAAAATGTTAGAAGAAGAAAAAAGTTTGTACTTTAATACGAAAAGAAGAAGAAAAAAAAATGTTTTTGAAGACTTTTTTCTTGAAATAAAGTGCTTTGTGTTTTCTTTTTTCCAACTTCGGTGTTTGTCGTCATTTCATCAAAATTTTTGTTGCTTTAAATTCATGGCCGCGCAGTAAATTACGGTGGTCGGGAGGAGACATTTTTCTTGTGCTGCTCCTTACACGACAGTGCAGTCAAGCGGAATTTCGGGCAGAGTTTTTCATTAATTTGAACCGTTCGACTCAATCTTGCGGCTTCTGATAATTTACTGGTTCGCTATTAGAATTTATGGCCAAAGTGTAACGGAAACATGCAAAGCCGAGCGGAAGATGAAAAAGACAAACGCTCTGTGTTTAGTTTTCATCATTTTTTTTTTTGGTGGAAAAATAATAATAAACGGAAGGAAATGTCAACAATGTGAAATTAAATTTTGATAATAAAAAAAAAATTTGCTTAAAATATTTGTCTCTTATGTAAAAAATAATTACTTTAAACGATTAATGCAGGATTCATAAGCAGTTTCCTACGTAGGAAACCAGTCTGCACACAGAAATTTTGCCTACAGAAAAAACCGGTACTCACAAATTTCATTCCAGTCTTGGAATGTCTGCGAGATATGTTCTGTGGCGTAAAAAAAATTAACTTTCTGGCATGTCGATGCAACGGAAAGCTGATCTTCGTTTCCAGGCACAGATCTGTGACACCGAAAGTGGAGATCGGTCTTGACAATTTGTGACCGGTCGTAATTTTTTTTAACCGGTTTCAAATATGGCAGCTGGCAGCAATCAGTTCTGTCAACAAATACAAACAACTGTATATTCTATTTATAAAAATAGATTATTAGTTTATAAATAAAATTACAAATTAAAAACAAACTAGCAATCTTACTCCAAAAGTAGCTTTAAAAATTTTTATTGGCATCCATCTTGTTTCTTTTTCATGGCCATTCACTATTTCTTTTCTGTTGCATAGAACTGTGAGTACCACAAAAAGTCTGGCTTGACAGACTAGCACATGTTCTGCTACCAGATGATTCTGATAGGATTTTCTGTCATGTCTATACATACAGAAAAGTCTGTGGGCATTAGCGGTTAGCGGATGATCTTATGAGTACTAATCTTTACGGCAAAAAGAGATATAAATATTAAATACGGGGTTGGTTCTATCGATTGTACTTCAACACTTAATTAGAATATCATTGTCTGAATTAGATGAAACAAAAAGGTGATACAAATTCGTAGTTTAACATTTTAATTTGATTTTAGAATTTGTAACACCACGACATCAATGCAAGTTATGGTACTTGTTAAAATGTACTCTGTACAATCTTTGTAAACGTTACTTTACAAAGCTGAAAGTTCAAATTTACATTAACGTTTCAGCAATTAAAAGACGTTTAAAGCCAGTCACATCCGGCCAAGTTCGCATTACCGTACACAAGCCGGTCAACTTGCTTCTCTTAACCTGTATGATCCGTCGAAAATGAAATATCTAATTATTTTGGTCTTAGTTATTCTGTCGTTTATGGGTAAGTTATATTTTTTACAAAAATAATTCATTCATTACTGAGCATGTTTCATTCTGATTAGCAATCACGGTTCGTTCGCAATACTGTTGGGTTGATGGTGGTTGTTCAATATCCTGCCGTAGTGGTAGTGGTCGATGTGTCAATGGTGGCTGCATTTGCGCTGGATAAACTTGAGGAAAAGGCCAAAATTGTCCAAACCCGTAAAAATAAAAATGTAAACAATTTGAAATATCAATAAAAATTAAAGAATAAAATTATACCGAATTTTGTCGCTTAAATTGATCCATTTAATTAAAATTAATTAAACAACTGCAACTGCCTTGTTGGGCCAGATTGTCCGAGAAGTGTTGGCGGTGTGTTGTAGGTGCTCAGAAACCTAGGAAACACTTATTTGTTAATAATAGCAGTAGGAAGGTTGTTGCTATGGGTTTCTAAGTTGCTATACTAGTTATTGTTGATATGTTTTATTGTCGTTGTGTTTGGTTGCTTGGCAATTGTAGTTTGTAGCTTTACAAGAGTTTACTGGGTTTGAAACAAAACACTTTTTTTGGGTTTATGAGTTGTCTGTGAGACTGTTTCTTCCAACTTTGTGGGATTTTTGTAAATAGCGACAAATGGATGACCTGATTGCAGTGTTCAAAAGATTCTCACTTATGGTTTTGTTGCTATCTATTGGTGGTATTAAAACGTTGCTTTGAGTGGTTTAGTGAAGCTCTAGATAGCACGTATAGTATTCTGTGGATTCCTCTTGAAGCCGTAGTCGTGATGAATGTCAAAATGTCAATCGCATTACGTTGGAAAAGCAAATTAAAGGGATACTGCAATGAAATTCTAAAATCTCTGAAAAATCTGTTTAAAATGTAGAAAATGGTGAAACAATAGGTTTAATACACAGGAATACTTAGGTTTGAAGTGGATTTAATCGGTTTTCATTTTATAAAAAATTATTTTGAAATTTGAAATTTGGCCACGTGATATTTGTAATTATTGAGTCAAAAATATTTTTTTAAATTTTTAAATTTTTAATTTATATGTATATGTTCTGAGCTTATTTCACTGGGAAAAAAATGTAAATTGCCAAATATTTCCAAGTTGGAAATTTATATTGAATAATTTGAATTTACTATTTTGAGAAAATTTGATGTAAATATGTTGGAAATATTTGGATATTACCAATGTTTCATAAATGTGTTGTAAATAGCTGAAATGAAAACTGTCATTTTACATTGATTGTAAAACAAATGTAAAGCAAGAAAATACATGAAATTTAAATGTAACATTTAAATATCTGAATCGTAACAAGAACATCGTAAAATACGGTCAGGAACAAGAAAATTGCATTAAATTTGAACTCAAAAAAGAAAATTGCATCGAATTTGAACTCAGAAAAGAAAATTGCATCAAATTTGAACTCAGAAAAGAAAATTGCATCAAATTTGAACTCAGAAAAGAAAATAATGTTTAAAACCGATGGGGACAATATGAAATAATATTTCCAAATGGTCTTTTTCCTAGACTGTAAAAATGTTGAGAAAAAACTTATTTTCAATTGATCGTAAATCTAATTTCCAAATTTGTAAAATCCATCTGCTTTTATATTTACAATTCTTTACAAGTGAGTTAGGGATGAGAACGGGACCGGGACCGGGACCGGGACCGGTCCCGGTCCCGTCCCGGTCCCGCAGCGGGATTCGGGACGGGACGGGACTGGATAAATCTATTTCACGGGATTCGGGACGGGACGGGACTGATAATTTTTGCCTTATGCGGGATTCGGGACGGGACGGGACTTGGTGAAGTTTCATTTTATCATATTTATTGATCATATTTGATCATATTTGATTAAATTTGATCATATTTGATCATATTTGATCACATTTGATCATATTTTAACGTTATACGCGCGTATTACGTTGACGTTATACGCGCATATTACGTTCTGGACTCGAAAAATCGGCACATTTCGGGACACGGGACGGGACGGGACGGGAAAAATTTGGACATTCGGGACACGGGACGGGACGGGACTGAAAAAATTTGGACATTCGGGACACGGGACGGGACGGGACGGAAAAAATTTGGACATTCGGGACACGGGACGGGACGGGACCCCAAAATTGGTCAAGTTCTCATCCCTAAAGTGAGTAAATCTGCTTTTTTTCTCCATCCCATGTTAGGTCATGTAATGACAACCTTCAATAACAGTAAATATAATTACTTCACGCAAGCAGGTGGAGGTTCAGTGATGACATAATATGGATTACCAAATCATGTAATAACTTCCCTTAAACGTTTATAAACCATTAGAAAACAACCACACTGATGTAATTTAATGCACAGATCACGAATATCACATTTAAATCATCATCAAATAATCACATCACACTCAAAATCAATTTTTAATCGATTTTTCTCCATTTTTCTTCAATTAATCGTATCCAAACTCCAAACAAATATCAATTTTAATAATTTTATTAACCACACTTTGCTATTACACGACAATAATAAAATTCCACAAAATTAAATACAAATTCCACTCAAAACGTCAAACTTGCAGATATTTAACACATTTAAAACTCCAATTTAAAACTTTTAATCCCACATTTTCATCTTGCAAGCAATTTTTTTCTTCCTTTTTTCTATTTCCACTTCCATCACATGTGCAGGGCCTGCAGGTCATTTTTTACACTTCACTTGAAATATCCTTTCCTTTTATTTCATCCGATCACTTATTGCTTCCTCTTAACCCCATTTCAGTCCCTTTTGCAAGCGTTCATTGTCTTGAATTTGAAATGGAACGAGAGAACAATCGAGAAAACACACTCGAAAAAAGAATCGCATTTTAAAATGCATTGAACAAGTTCAATTGGCCAAAGAGTTGCATTGTGGGCGATGACTCTTTGGGATTAGTGTTGAACTTCCGGCGAGGACTCCGGGGATTATGGTAGGGTAGGTAATTGCTTCTAGTGCTTGGACCGACCGACAGATGGTGTCCTCCATCTCGAATCAAACATCCGGTTTAATCCGAGGGATTGAATGAAAGTTTGGAAAAAATGTCCTCGTGAGTGAGTGCGAGTGCTCGTGCTCGGATGTGGCCATATTGTGTTGTTGACATGTCAGATCTGGGCTAATTTTCTCTTTATCCGTTGAATTGAATCAGGGGGCGAAGATTGTTATTAATGGAAATTCGTCTTTTGTTGCTCTTAATGGAATTTTAAATTTTAATTTATAAATTTTAATAAAAATTTATTGTTTTTTTCAATTTTAAAATTCATTTTCTGGAACCGAATATTCATTTTATGGAGAGAAAATTCATTTTTTGTGACCAAAAATTCATTTTTTGTGACCAAAAATTCATTTTATAGACAGAAAATTTATTTCTTGGTTGGAAAATTTATTTTTTGGATGAAAAAATCATTTTATGGACAGAAAATTAATTTTTTGTATCAAAAATTCATTTTTTGGACCAAAAATTCATTTTTAGACCGAAAATTCATTTTTTGAAACCACGAACATTCAATTTTTCTACAAAAAACATTAAGTGCATTGAACATTTTTATTTTTACTATTTTGGGATTTTTTAAACCAGAATGGACACCAAAAACATCCATAAACAGTCATTAAAAACCTCAAAACCAAACGAAAATAAACAAAAACACGGTGGTTTTTTAAGCGGGATTATATCGGGTTTTAGTTTTTACAATCAAATTCAAAAATGGCTGCGACGGCAGTGTTAGAACAAGAGCAAGGGATCGAAGTTTCAACCGTCAAAATGGGCTTTCAGGCGAAGCATCCACCACCTAAAACGTGAGTAAATGCATAATTATACATCCAAATAACTCGACCGCAACCACAATCCTTTAGTTCTCTGAAAATAAAAGCATTTTTAATCGCCATTATAACACAAGGCAAGGCCGAGGCACAAAAATGTCCATTTCTGTCCATCAAACCATGAAAAACAGCAAAAACAGAAATTTTAATTGCACTAAGCAATTTTAAAATATAAAAAAAAAATAAACGTTGACAAATGTTGAAAATTTATATTAATTAATTTATAAAATAAAAAAAATTTTCCATTTTACTCACGAGTCGTATTTATATTCATATTCAGTTGCGCAAATCAAGTTATTATCATTAAAAGAGAAAGAAAAACGCATAGCCTTCAGGAAGGCATGCAAAATGCTTGAAAATGATGAGTTTTTAATTTTTGAAATATTACACTTTACCCAAACTCATTTTTCTCTCCGTTTTTTCCTAAATCGTCGCCCGGAGATGGCGGCGACACGCGCGCCAAAGAAAAGCCAAAACGACGTGTCTAATGACTCTTTCCCACACGTGTGATTGAATTTCTATCCATTTTTGATTGAATCCGCTCGACAGATGAATTTTTACACCTTTTTGCGCAATTTTAAATGGTTGGTCGTTGTGTAGAATAACAGTTGTAATTGGATTTGAATGGACAGCGAATATAAGTGAATTAGAAGTTGAAATGAAAGTTTGGATCGATGCAATTTGTGATTAAAGGCGAAGAAAGTTAAGTCGTTAGGCGTTGAGTGTGGTGACAAAGGGGTTTAGCATAGGTATGAGTGCAATTTATTATACTGGAAACAGATAAAATGAAAATCTGGGCGTGATTCACATTGAGGCATGAGGGAATTAAAATGGGATCACGACGTCCGAATGATTAATTTCATTTCGCCACTTCAGTTTGAAGGGCGAACATGTCAATTTGTTTAATTAGTGCGTTTTAATTCCGTCGAGTTTTCTTTGTTTTGGGGTTTTTTTTGGATTTTTAATTAGGGAAAAAGATTGTGGGGATGGATTGTGTAAATTAATTTTTAGATATTGACGTGGTTTGATGGAGTGAGTGTAAAACGAGAGGTTTTGAGAATAATGTGCAGTTTTACGTGGAAAAATGAAGAATAATATGCAGTTTTGCGTGCAGAAATGGCTTGTTTTGAGTTAATTATATAGTTTTACGTGGAAAAATGAACCCGTTCTGGGTTAATTGTGCAGTTTTACATGCAAAAATCCTCTGTTTTAAGAAAAATATGTATTTTTACGTGAAAAAATACCCCGTTTTGAGTTTATTATGCAGTTTTACGTGGAAAAATACCCTGTTGTGGGTTTATTTGTGCAATTTTACTTGCAAAAATGTCCTATTTTGAGTTATTTATGCAGTTTTACCTGCAAAAATTTCCTATTTTGAGTTATTTATGCAGTTTTACCTGCAAAAATGTTTTATTTTGAGTTATTTTTTCAGTTTTACACGCAAAAATGCTCTGTTTTAAGAAAATGTGCATTTTCAGGTGAAAAAATACCCCGTTTTCAGTTTATTATGCAGTTTTACGTGGAGAAATACCCCGTTGTGGGTTTATTTGTGCAATTTTACTTGCAAAAATGCTCCGTTTTGAGGAAAATATGCTGTTTTACGTGCAAAAATGTCTTATTTTGAGTTATTTATGCAGTTTTACCTGCAAAAATGTTTTATTATAAGTTATTTTTTCAATTTTACACGCAAAAATGCTCTGTTTTAAGAAAAATATGTATTTTTTGTGAGTGTACGTGTGTGTGCAGAAAATGTAGGAAGAAGAAAGCTTTTTCAACAAGAAACTGATGAGATGTATATTCAATACAAGTAACACAATAATACAGAACATGCGCGCAGTGCGCGTTACCAAGCAACTTAAACTATGATAACATATATATCTCACAAATCCCCCTCATAGGTTATCATTTGTTTAAACTTAAAAAGAAAACTAACTCTAACAACAAACATGAATGAAAGAGAAAAACGAATAAAATATTAACAACAAAAATTATTGTTCTTCTTCTTTCATCTTGGCATCATCTTGAAGACCCACACGATCACGGCCTTCTTCAAACTTGTCCTTTGCCAGCGGTTTAGTCAAGAAATCCGCAACCATTTCTGCTGAAGGAAGGTGGACCAGCTTGATATTTCCCAATTTTAGATCGTCCTTAATAAACATCATATGTCGATTCATATGCTTGGTCCGCCCAAACTGGTTTGAACCACAAAGAACTTGAATGCCGGGTGTGCAGTCAGTGTAGATTGGTACGCATCTTGGCACGCAATCCCCCTCACCGACCTCGCTTAGGAAATCTCTTGCCCATTTGATTATTTTGAGCAGTTCACAAATCGCAAGTATCTCGCTCTCGGTGGTGGACATCGCCACCAAACGTTGTCTTTTCGTTTTCCATCCGATAGTTGCGTCGCCGATCTTTAAAATCAAGCCCGTGTGTGACTTAGCATCTTGGGTTACACACCAACTTGCGTCCGCGAATCCTTGTAAGCTTCCTTCTTTGCTTGAGAAGAACAAACGCAAATCTTTTGTACCGTTGACATAACGCAAAACGCGTTTCGCTGCTCGAAAGTGCAGTTGGCGAGGATCTTTGGAGAAAGCTGAGAGAGCGCTCACAGCATATGACAAATCCGGACGAGAAACAATCATCAGGTGCATCAAAGAACCGATGATCTGCTGGTATAAATTCTGATCAACCTTCTTTGATTTGTCGAAGTCCTCCAAATCCTGTCCTGTTGCCATCGGCGTTTTCGCAGTGATCCCATTGAGTAAGTCAAATTTTGTCAAAATGTCGTTTACATATTTTTGTTGTCCCACGTATACTCCGTCCTTAGTGACCGAAATTTCCATTCCGAGAAGGAAGTGAACTTCCCCCATGTCGACTATTTCGAAAACCTTCTTTAGTCGTTTTAGTATCCGATCAAGAATTCTTTGTCTCGTGAAAGCAGCCAAAATATCGTCCACGTACACGCCCAAAATTATGTAGTCATTTTTATGTCTATAAATATAGACACACCGGTCGTTTATGAGCGGTTTCAAGCCAATCTTGATCAGTTCCTGGTCAAGTCGCTCGTTCCAGCATCGCCCCGACTGGCGCAACCCGTACAGGCTGCGTTCCAGTCGGCAAACGAGATCGTCTTGCTCGTAACCTTCCGGTTGTTCCATAAAGATGACTTCGTCCAACAATCCGTAAAGGTACGCGGTCTTAATGTCGAACTGTCGCGTCAACAGTCCGTGTCTGGCTATCATCGAAAGTATGATCCGGAGCGACTCCATCCTCACTACGGGCGAAAAAGTCTCCGTGAAATCCACACCAGGTCGTTGGGAATACCCCACCGCCACCAGGCGTGCCTTATACTTATTGACGCTTCTGTCGGCATTAAGTTTAATGCGGAAAATCCATTTGCTTTTCACCGTCACTGTCTGTCTTTCCCTCTTTACAAGTGTCCATACTTTATTGATGTGTAGAGAATTAATCTCGCTGTCCATCGCTTCTTGCCATTTCTTTCTGTCATTGCAGTTTACCGCCTCTACGTAAGTTTCAGGAGTGAACAGCTCTTCCACACACTCTATTGCAGCATTGACCGCCTCTTGTTGCGCTGCTATGCGCTCCGAGCGTCGCACTCCCTCTTGTTGCAATCGCTCTTCGCGCTGCGCAAGCTGTTCCGCCAGTCTCTGCTCAAGCGCCGCTTTCGTCGCGCCCCTGGGTCGCCCCACCTGCACCGGCTGAAGTGGCTGCGGTGCGGCGTCGTCAACAGCGATAACCGGGTGTTCGACCTCGTCTTGAGCGTCCTGCAACTCGTTCACCGGTTCAACAGGAAAAATGGCGTCTTCCTCTTCTTGGCAAAAACGTTGCTTTGCCCCCTCATCGTTTAAACCAAAAACGTCTGCACCTCGCACCTCCTCATTGAATCCTACCGTCCTGCCCTCTTCTACTTTACCGTCTTTCGGAACGTAAATTCGATAGGCTTTCCTGTCGACTGAATAACCGACAAATATGCCGTGTTTGGCTTTCGGATCCAATTTCCGTCGCTTTTCCTCCGGTATGTGCAAAAAGGCTTCGCAACCAAAAATCCGCAAGAATGCAACTGTCGTCTTGTGTTTCGACCATAACTCCTCGGGTGTAAAATCCCCATTCGGCTTGGTAAACGATCTATTTTTGACATAGACCGATGTGGCGATCGCTTCGGCCCAAAACTTCAAAGGAAGGCCCGATTTGATTAGCAGTGTCCGAGCCGCCTCTACCAGCGTACGATTCGCTCTCTCAGAAATTCCATTACTAGAAGGATTAAAGGGAACCGTAAGCTCGTGCAGAATGCCCTCAGATTCGAAAAAACGCTTGAAATTTGCATTGACAAATTCCCCACCGTTGTCACTTCTAAACCTTTTGAGTTTGTAGCCAGTTTGCTTCTCTGCCATGTTCTTGAATATTTCAAAATGTTCAAAGCATTGAGATTTCTCCCGCAAGAAAAACGCGAATTTTTTGCGTGTAAAATCATCAGTTAGAATCAAAGCATACTTGCTGCCTCCCAGCGATGCAGTCTGAAACGGTCCAACCATATCCCCATGAATAAGTTGCAAAACTTCAGATGACTGCTTCCCCTTGACTCTTTTGTACGGGCTTCTCGTCATTTTTCCCAACGTGCATGCAGTGCATTTTTCCAAATGCACGTCCGCATATTCCAGCCCGTGCACAATCTGTTTGTCTCGCATTTTATCTATTGCACGCTCATTTAAATGACACAGTCGCTCATGCCACAATTCCTTGCTGGCTGGGCGAGGTTGCACAGAAACTGCGTTGGCTTCCTCTCCAACCCATTGGTGCAGTAAATACATGCTGCCATTTAATGTTCCTGTTGCAATCGTCATTCCTCTTGGGTCCTTAATTTCCGCGACTTTATTGTTGAATGAAATCGCATAATTATTAGCGGTAAGACGTGGAATTGACAACAGATTGCCTTTCAACTCTGGCACAAATAAGACGTCGAGGAGCAAAATCTTCATGAATTCCGTTTCTGAAAGCTTGCATCTCAAAATGATATTCCCTTTCCCCGTAGCCAACAATTTTGCGCCCTTTTTGGCTGTGGTGACCACTGCTTCGATTTCCTTGAAAGTCCCAAACAATTCCCGTTTTCCAGACATATGCGCCGACGCGCCGGAATCGAGAATCCACTCGTCTTGACAATCGTCGCCGCCCAAATCGACGACAAAAGCATGCTGGATAACCGCTTCCTGTTGTGCTATTTTTGCCGTGGCTGCCTCTCTTGGTCGTTGTGACGCTGGACTCGGCCTCTTTTCGGGGTAGCGCTGCCAACAATTCTTGGCAATGTGGCCACTTTTACCACATTCATAACAGGCTGATTTTGAAACGTTTTTCAACTTCTTGCCGCCCGAATTACGTCCCACCTGCGCCTTGAACGCAACCGTCACGTTGTCCACGGTCTGTCCCTTTGAGTGGAATGTCGCCCACTGATCTTCCATTTTCAGTGACCGTCGCAAATCTTCAAATTTCGCGTCTGCCGCGTCACGATAATTTCGTGCAATATTGCCATATTTTGGCAAAAGTCCTCGTGTCGTGTAATGAAGAATCTCGCGGTCCGAAACAACCTTTCCTACCGCTTTGGCTTTTGCCTGAATCGACTTGGCCCTGTTCAAGTAACCATCCGTCGACTCGTCGTGTCTCATGCGCAGCTCCGCAAGTTCCGAACCAGCGTCAATTTGTCGCTCTTCCGTGGTACCTGCGTACTGCGCTTTCAACGCCTCCCAAAGCGCCTTGGCCTCGGTAAAAGCCATACAGTTTGTGGCTTCTTCGTCCGACATCGTTAAAACTATAATCCCTAAAGCCTCGTCATTATTTTTGGCCCACGCTTCGTGCTTCTTCAGCGCGTCTGCATACGTTGCATCCGTCGCGTCGGGCACTATCGGCTCCGGTTTCGTGATGACGCCTTTCAAACCTTTTGCAGCTAGAAGTGTCCCCACTTTGAATTGCCAAGTAAAATAGTTTTGAGGTTTTAGAAGTTCAATTCGATTCAAAGATGTACTTGCAATCGCATCCGCCATCTTCCTTGTTCGATCGTTACGCCTTGTTTTTCAATTCTTCTTTCACCGCAAATTCTCCACAAATCGTCGCCAAAATGGAACGTTTCTATCTTGCAAAGAAACCAGACTCCTGCTACCACTTGTGAGTGTACGTGTGTGTGCAGAAAATGTAGGAAGAAGAAAGCTTTTTCAACAAGAAACTGATGAGATGTATATTCAATACAAGTAACACAATAATACAGAACATGCGCGCAGTGCGCGTTACCAAGCAACTTAAACTATGATAACATATATATCTCACATTTTTACGTGAAAAAATACCCCGTTTTGAGTTAATAAACCAGTTTTACGTGCAAAAACCCAGTTTTAAATTAATTAAGCAGCTTTACGTGCAAAAAAATTCGTTTTAATGCAAGCAAAATGCCATTTTAGCGAAAAAAAGTACATTTTTTAGACCACAAAACTGCAAACCTGCCATTTATAAATTAATAAAAACATATATATACACCCTACATAAACAATCAGTGGAATTAACCAATCAGTGACCAAACAATCCCAACCCCAAATCCATTATCCCCCATTTCATAACCCCCAAAAATCCATTTTTTCCCATCAAAAACAAAAAAAAATTTCTCCGGAATTTCAATTAGTGTTTCAATAAACACACGCCACTTGACAACACTAAATCTGCTCCCCGATCCTCCCTTCATCATCCCCATCACAAGAGGATCAAGACAAGAGGCTAAGCAAATAATTGCTGACATGAAACCGAGTCACTGAACGCCTGTCTCGCAGCCATGCAAAGTTGTCAACATTCCCCCCCCACACCCCCCCTTCACCACTACCCCTATCCCATCCAAACCCATCCCCATTAAATCGCGCTCCACACCTGTCCGCCATCATTCTGTCATTACAGACCCCTCTTGTTCACTCCATTAGGGCCTTTGAATCCCACTCCATCTAATTATTCTTTTAATCCTTTTTTTTCTTGGTTTTAGGCGGCCATTTTTGTGAATAATTAATTTTGGTGCACTTTGTTTGATCTTTTTGCTCGCTCAGGTGTAATTTTTTAAGTGGATGTTAATTTGAGAGATGGAAGTTGAAATTAATAAGTTTTTAGTTGAGTGTGTTTGAATTTTGAAGGGAATGTGGGTTGAGATGGAAGAAATGGTTTTTTGGGTTTGTTGAGTGATGGTTTCCATGTGTTGGTCGTTTTTCTTTTATTTGATACTCTGTCTCTGTCGTCGGTTAATGAGAATTTTTTATTTTTTATTTTTTTTTTGTTTTTATTTTGTGGGTTTTTATTTAAATCTTTTGGGTGGAATTAGTTTGGGAGTTTTGGACAAGAAAAGCCGACAAATTGGTGAGGATTTAGTGGAAAGTGCATTGCAATTTGGGTTGATTAAGCGGAGGATTGAAGTTTTTGTGCATTTTGTTTGTGTTTTTGTATTTTGTGTGTCAAAGTTTTAAATATTGGGTGTTGAAAGTGTAAGATTACATTTTTGGGTTAAATTACACGATTGGAGGTGTAATGAACGTGAGGTGTAAATATTACAGTTTTATGTGTGTTGTGTGACCGGAGCGGTAAAAGGAGCCATGGTGTAAATTTACTTCATTATGGTGTAAATGTACTCCATTATGGTGTAAATGGTGTAAATCTATACTGATTTAAATAAACAGGTGTTGAAAAATAAAAATAATGTTTGAAGAGGAACATTTTAATTTTGATTTATTTAAAACCACCATTTTCTTTTGTTGATGAAATCTTTTTGAAATTTATTTTTAATTTCTACCCCATACTCGGATTCAAAAGCAGGTCCATCCATTTCATAGGCCGGTATCCGATCCACTGGTCTATTTTTGGCAGATAGTAAATACGAGCACAAAGTATCTCTTACATTTTTATTTATTTAATGTCGAAACTCTTTATAACGAATCGCGATATAAAAAATTATCGATGTAACGAATACCTAAAAATGGCTGGTTTGGTTGGCTGGTCATAGAAGACCATGTTAAAAAATTCCCTCCTAGAATATAGTGCACTAAAATTATTTTTTGCAAACTTATATAAAATTTTATGTAAAATTTTCTGCAAAAATTTTTTTTTTCTCTTTTCTTTTTAGTAGTTAATTTTTGAAAAATTTAATTCACTGATAGATGAAGTGGGGTGCGGAAGATCGCCTTGTTTAAAAATGGATCGCGATGCTAAAAAGTTTGGAAACCATCCTCTGCTACCATTGATGATGCTGTATGTTGCGTGGAAACATGGTCATCAAAAATCCATCGCTAAACACTTAAACCTCCAATAATTTCCAACAATTCCCAACTTATTGGACACAACTCACAAGCAATGCCAAACCCACACGCATGTCCCCCAGTAATATCACATACAAATCTTAATAACCGGTATATACCCCAAACAAAAAAAAATTCATACAAAATCAATAAAAGCCACAACTTGCATAATAAAAAGCAATCTGTCGGCCAAACCCATTCTCCTGACTCACTTTATTGACCAAAAACAGGTGAAACAAACCCCACATAACCTCCATCTATGCGGGTCATTTTCAATTCGGACACGGACCACTAATTGCTCCTTATTTTTTACTACCTCAATACACACACCCCTAAATTTCTTTGATTACATTTCAATCCAAATCCACCCACCATTTTTTTCTTCTTCTAATTTCCATTAGCAATTCCTCCTAATAAGACTAAAAAGACAAATGGCTTCCTTGATTGTTCCTTCAACTAGACAAAAACAACCTCCCCCCCATCACTTTTTTTCCTTCTTTTTAACCCTCCCACATCAAGTGTCTCGAGTTTGATCAATTCCCTTGTTTAATGGGTTCCACGACACAAAGCCGGCTCAAGTAATTGGTAAAACAAAGGAAAGAAAGAAAAAAATGAACCATCCTCTGCTACCAAAGAACCATCCTCTGCTACCAAAGTCATCAAATTCATTCGTTTGGGTCTGCGCATGCGCGCCGCGCTTTTAATACGATTTTGCGTCATGCGATACTCGGTGCAAGTGTCACTGCTGTGAAGACAGGCGTAGTGAGAAGTGGGGTCGCGTGGCGCCCACCTGGGCTCACCTATTCCCAACCTAGACCCCAACGGTTGACGGGCAGGTGCTTTCGCTTATGGGCGAATGGAGAGGAGTAACTTGTCAGGGTGAGTGATGTCTGATGGTAGCAAACAACTTCCTCTTTTAATAAAAAATAAATGGGAATTTTCTCTAGCCCGAAGTACATCCCGCGAAATAAAAGTCAAACTATCGAATGGTATTGTTCAGTGTGGCACCGTCAGGTGGCGTACAAGCGTATTTGAATATAGATGTAACAAAAAATAGAATAAATCTCACTTCCTGTTTAACATGCAAATGTAACACGTGCCGTAAGTTGTCTCCCACTGCAATTAACGCAATCGACGTGTAATCTCGATGAGTTTTTAAGGCGTTACTGCGTGACCCAAAATTGTTTTATTCGATTAGTTATTTTAATGTTAATGAAATTAATCTGAAAAGTAGCCAGCCCTGAACTAGTCGTCAGGAGGTGTAAAATGAATTTTAGAGATTTGAAATCGGTCGACCGGTTTCGGAGGAGATAGAGTCCGTAGAAAGACGGACAAACGGACTACGCACGATTAATATAACGATGACGATATATACCGGTATATTCTTCTTCTGGGTTAGATAAGCAACAGAAATCGCTTTTGTTTCACTTTTATTTCACTTTTGCCAATCGGAACGTGCAAAAGCGATCATTATTGACCAATTTTCGTGTTAATTGCGTGGCGTCCTCTGCCGGTTAACGGCGGAAATGATTCTTTGCTCCCTCTGGTGCCAACTCAATTAACCTCACTGTGCGTGGGCACACCCCAGGAACCCCCTCATCCTCCCAAACCACCCCGATACACCCCTCAACGCCATTTCTATTTTTGCCAGGTGTTTTTGTTTATTGTACTCCCGGAAATTTATAGTTGCGGTCGTTACGGCGCTTCGCACGGCGGCCATTTTGGATTTTTGTGTCTCGGTTGCCCGCGAGATGGAGATTTTTGAATTTCTAGAAAAATCTAATTTGTTTTGGAATAATTAAATGAGAATTTTATTTTTATCTTTTTTTTTTTTTCAAAATGGAGTTGACGGATAAAGAATTTGTGTCTGGCGCAGTCGGGACCTCCCGTGGAGTTTAGGAAAACTATCCATTTATAAAATGGCGGGCAGGAGGGGGGAATTTGAATAGCTCCGGTTTATACAATGCAAAGTTTTGATTCTACATGCAGATTAGTTCTTGGGTTTCTTTTGTAAGGAAAAGATTGGACATCACTTGAATCGATTACGGTCTGGAATATGTGCGGCTCACCTGTAATCACTTGATTCGAGGGGAGGGAAATGGGTTTGTGGGGAGGGCATCCACTACGGGGAACTGCCCACGCGTCACACGCACTCAAAACATCAACTGCGCATGCGCTGGTTTATTTACGTGTGTGATGATAATTAACAACACGATTTTAACGTTTTTGATTAATTTTTTTATTGATTAAACCGTGAAATAAATGTTTTTTTAAATAAATAAACGAGTGTTTTGGTTTTTTGTCGGTAGGAGGGGGCAAAAATGGCGGCGCGCACGGAATGGTTATTATAAGTTTGGATTTGGTTGTGAGTGCCCGGCGGATTTTCAAGCCTGATTCAATTGTCGTTTGGGCTTTGATTAGCGCCCACTCGACTCGCATGTCGATGTGCGGGGATTGTGTGAGTGTCAGTCGGAACCCTTTTAACCCGTAATACAATTTGCTGATAGTTAGCATAGCGATGTCGTCGAGTGTTGTCAAGGTGATTGCGTTACGAACACCGATACACCGATTCGATTCCCCTTCCAGCAAAATGCACTCATCGCATTACAAGTTTCACGTTCTTCAATTTTTAATTCGAAAAAGCTTAAAATCATTCGCGAACATTTTAGAGACAAATCGCCGCCATTTTACACGCACCGGTTGTTGCGCCCGTTTGACTCGGCGTCAGATTAATGACCAAATTGTGTTATAAATCGACGAAATGTGACGTCATTTGAAGAAATAACAACCAAATGGCCTCCATTTAGCTCAGCGCGATTTCATATGAAAACCGGTCGTTGAATGGCTTATGGGTCTTGAATCATGGCGCGGATTAATAGCCGGGGCTCTTAATCGAAGCTGAACCACGCTTTTTATATGAAAATATTTTTTTTTATAACAATTTCTAGTTTTCGACAGAACTGTCGGGCGTTTAATGCCACAACAACATATATATAATATATATATAAATAAAAAAAAATGTTGAATAATGAATTTGATCTCGTGTTTCCCCTTCAAACTCAAATTGATGTATTTTTTTTCCCGTGTTTTTGTCAGTTGCAAAATTGAAGGGGATTTTTTTTTTGTTTTCTTTTCTGATGGAAATTCATGCTTATATTGAAAAATGAATTAGTAATCGCATAGAAAATGGCTGCGTCTGTCTCATTTCGCTGATAACATCTTGGTTTCTTTTATCTGACACGAATTAACATCCATATTGACCTCCGTAAATAAAATATGGTCGAAACAAGCAGTCACGTAACAGATATGACTGTCAAACTCGTCACGAACAATTTCACCCACATGTATGAGCCGAGCGCCCCCTTGCGGGTCCGGGGTCCTTCGTATTTGCATGTTGTTAAATAAAAATGAGAATGTGGAGGGAAAAAATGGGATTGTTGGTAATTTTTATGTTTGAATCGCAGCGATGGATCTGATTGCAATTTAGGGTCATTTGTATCGTATTGTTTCCACTCCAGCTGCGAGGTCGAAGCGGGACCTCGGATCAAGGGTCGGTTTGGTTTCATTATTTATTGCATGTGTGAATGTTGAGTTTGTTTGTTTTTTCGAGTGGAATAGGCGTTTTTGGATGGGTTTTGGATTGGTTAAAGATGGGTCTAAAATGCCTATGGTTTCAAAAATTTGATTTTAAAGGTAAAAGTTATTTTTTTTTTTTAAATTTGGGTTTTGGTTGATAGAAATTGTAAAAAATGATGAAATAAATGAGGAAAATGCATTTAAAAAAATTTAGATTGGTCTAAAATGTCTGTAGTTTTATGAATGGGCTGATTTTTAGGGCAAAAGTGATTTTTTTTTAATTAGATTTTTGGAAAAAAAACACTAAAGTGATTAAATGAAGCGGAAAAATGCATTAAAAAATTATAAATGAGTCTAAAATGCATTAAAAAATTATAAACGGGTCTAAAATGCATTAAAAATTCTAAATGGGTCTAATTTGCATTAAAAAATTATAAATGGGTCTAAAATGCATTAAAAATTCTTGTTGGGTCTAATATGCATTAAAAAATTATAAATGGGTCTAAAATGTCTATAATATCATACAAGTAAATGTGTGTGATTTTTATACTATTTAAGTTTTTATTTTAAAAAATCCCAGAAATGATGAAAGAAAATTTAAAACATGCATTTTTTATAATACATTCAAAAGAGGTCTAAAATGCCTATATACGGTAGTTTTAGAAATTTGCTAAAAATTATTTTTTTGATTTGAGTTTTGATTAGAAAAATCACAAAAATGATAAAATTAATAAGAAAAATGCATTTTTAAAAGGAAATAACTTTAAAACAGGTCTAAAAATGTCTAAAATTTCATAAATTTACTATTCCAAGCTAAAAGTAATTTTTTAATTGAATTTCTGATTTAAAAAAATCACAAAAATGATAAATAATTAATAAAAAATAATAAAAATAAATGTTAATCACAAAAATAATAAAATAAATTTCAATCACAAAAATAACAAAAATAAATGTCAAAAACCCACTTTTACCAAACAAAATTTAAAAAACCAGTCTAAAAATCTCCATAATTTCATATATTTATATTTATTAAAAAAAAAAAAAAAATTTGTTATAACGAGGTTGTGACCTCTTAATTGCTTCTGGTTGCAAAAAAAAGAAGAAAAAGTAGCTGCATGACGTCAAGTAAAGTGAGGGATGCCATGGAGGGGCTGGGGGGGTCGCCAGGAGTCGCCAGGCAGACCGGCCCCGGATGGCCGGGCACCTCATCGCCTCAGGGTGCCCGGGAACTCGGGAAGGTGAGAGGGGTGTCGGGATGAGGGGAGACGCAGAGTGTGTAGTCAAACTGCAACTTGCGATTTTTTTTTTGTTCAATTTTATTTTACTACATGAGCCACGTGTGCTCGAACGTGCTGCCAGTGTCGGACAAGTGGATTTATAAAAGAATGATATTTAGAAGAAAAAAAACTGAAGGGGAAAAAAAATCCATAAAATAAAATGTTAATCCAAGTGCTGAAGCGCATGCGTGATTTAAGTTGACCTTTTATCAATTTTAGACAGGGTTTTTAATTTTTCTTTTTGGTCAGTTTTGTTCGACGGGATTTTGTTTGAGTTGGGCGGGAGATGGTCGCTTGGTTGCGGCGGAGTTGATCGCGCATCACCGTCGAAATGTCTGAGTGATTAAAACGTCGGATAAATGTTGAAAAAGTTTAGATTTTAGACTTGGGGATGAAATTTTAGTCCATTTAGGCCCTGTTTTTAATATTTTTGAAAATTTCAATTTTTGAAAGGTGATTTTTGCACGAAATTGTGTTCGACGAGATTTGTGTTCCCATGCGGGCTGTGGTCGCCTCGCCGCGGCACAACAGATCGCGCATCACCGTCGAAAAATTCACGCTCTTAAAAAGCGCAAAAAAACTCGATATTTTAGACTTGCGAATGAACTTTTAGTCTCTTTAGACCTATTTTGAATCCCATCTCTTTATTACACCTCAAATAAATTTTTATTTCTTTATTTTTGCACGAAATTACTTCCGACGGGAATATTCGTATCCCCACGCGGGCGAAGCTCGCTTTTCCTCCGCCCAAAAACCGCGCATCACCCGTCGAAAAATCAAAAACTAAAAAACTCCAAATTAAATAAAAAAAAATTGACATTTTAGACTAACAAACAACTTTTTAGTCCCTTTAGGCCTATTTTGAATCCCATCTCTTAATTCCCCCCCCACTCTTTACACAAGATAAGAGGAATTCTCACGAGGGGGTGTTTTGTGTGCACTGTGCATGTGCAGGGCTTTTTGTCTCTCTCTGATTGGTCTGATGGATAAGGATCGCAATTTTCGACGATCCAAATTGGATGTTGCGCCAATAAAGAAAGAAAAATCCCACACTTTATGTCGCACCTTATGTTTGTCCGACCGAAAATGGCGTCGGCTTTCGATTTTATCGGCCGAAACAAGAGCGCACAACAAACGGGATTAGGGAGCATTGTGGGTAATCTGGTGATTTAATGACGCAATGCGCAGGTAATTGAGAAAGTTGAGTGTGGCGAGAATTTTTCGAATTGTTGGAGTTGTTTGCATTTGGAGACGGAAAACTGACCCGGATGATCAATTGAGGCTTTAATCAAGAGTTTGTTGGATACGTGCGTCGCATGTTGAGGGATTCGGGCCAGGGTTGGGCTTGG
Source organism: Strigamia acuminata (assembly GCA_949358305.1). NCBI lineage: Eukaryota > Metazoa > Arthropoda > Chilopoda > Geophilomorpha > Linotaeniidae > Strigamia > Strigamia acuminata. Next base: position 9,245,629 of record OX442314.1, read on the forward strand.
CTGCATGTCATATTCAATTGTTATGCTTTTTTTTTCGGGTTGAGTGATGAATAGCGGAAGTGAGCAAAGTTTTGTTTGGTTCGTGGATACGCACAAAGAGAGGGAGTTGGGATTGTGTGCGGGGAGCCCGAGATGGCGTTTGGTTGTGGATTATCTTGATTTTGGAGGGGAAAGGGTTGAATGGGAGGGGGGGAGGAAGTGGGTTTTTTTTTTTTTTTTTTTTTTTTTTTTTTTTTTTTGGTGGGGTTTGCAGAATCGGGGAAATGCAAATTGGGGTAATCGGTGAGGGATCATTGTGTCATCGGGATTGGGTGTAAAGTGAAGGGTATGAAAGGGTTGTGAAAGATGGGGGGGGATGTGAGGGGGTGTGAATTTTTTTTTTTTTGGTGGATTTGAAAATTGGGTTTTTTTTGGGGTGGAAATTGGAAGGTTTGGATTTAGGTTTTGGGAAAATTGTTTTATTTTGGAATTTTGTGTTTGAAAAATTGTGCTTTTTGGAGTTTTGAGTTGGAAAATTTTGATTTTTTTAGTTTTGAGTAGAAAATTTGTGATTTTTTTGGAGTTTTGTGTGGGAAAATTGGAATTTTTGGAAATTTCAGTTGGATAATTGAGATTTTTCGGTGATAAATGGAGTTTTGAGTCGGAAAATTGGGAGTTTTGGGTCGAAAATTTAGTTTTGAGTCCGAAAATTGGGATTTATGGTAGGAAAATTGAAATTTCTGGCAGGAAAATTGGAATTTTTGGCTAGAAAATGGAGTTTTGAGTCGAAAAATGGAGTTTTGAGTCGAAAAATGGAGTTTTGAGTCGAAAAATGGAGTTTTGAGTCGAAAAATGGAGTTTTGAGTCGAAAAATGGCGTTTTGAGTCGAAAAATGGAGTTTTGAGCCGAAAAATCGAAACTTCAGCACTTTCATCATCGAAAAAATTAAACTTCTCCTCCATTCGTCTAATCCCAAACTCAAATTCAACCTCCACATTCCCAAAATCACACTCCCAAACCCCAAACAACATTTCCCACCACTAAACCCCCCCCCCCCCAACCCCTCCCAGCAAACAAACTGTCCCATCTCCAGTCTCCACTCCATCTTTTCTCATTCTCCTCTTCATCCTATTGATCCTCCCGTTCCGCCTTGGCTCATTAGCGATAACGAGGCAAACCCTCGCGCGCAACTTCCCAACCTCATTACACCGACTTAATGACAAATTAATTAATTAACTCAAAAAACCCCGAAAGCAACACGTGGATCCTCCGCACCTGTTGCACAAACGCGCGCCCCGATTCCCCAAAAAACCCGCAACACCGCCACCAGATGGCGCGCGCAACCCCCTCACCTGCGCGTCCCCGCCGTGACGTCATCGCCGACGAGGAAAAATGGCGAAGGAAAGGAAGAGAAGGGTGAACAATAAAAATGGAGCCGTGGTTTGGAGCGCGGTTCATCGATCGAGGTAATTAGGCCTAAATGAAGATTGAGGGGGAGGCCGAGGAAGTGATTGGGTTCCATTAAAAATTAACCACATCCAACGGTGACAGGAAGGAAATTGATCAAAAATAATACACAACGCATTACGCATGCGCAACACGACATAAGAGAAAGTGAAATTAATTAAGGTCCATTAGTGGACGCGAAACGCATGCAGCGATGTGTGACGTTTTCTTTGGTTGAAGTTTGGTGCGCATGCGCGGGGGGAGGGTGGGTGGGTTTTTTTTTGTTATGCGTGGTTTGGTTCTGGTTCAATTGCGTGTTAAATGACCACCTGTGCTCGGGTTTAATTAATGCAACGTGATGTCGTTATTAATTCATGGTGATGTTGATTTTATTCAAGATGGTGGAGCGTGGCAGATGATGGAAGCGTCGGTGGAGAAATGAGATGTTTCGTGTTTGGGTTTGTTCGGTGGGAGTTGGAGGTGGTTTGGAGGCGAGGACACGGTAGAGGGCATTAAAACGTTGGGTTGGGTTGAGTTTTGCGTGGATTTTGGGGTGTTTAATGTTGGTTTTGTGTGGATTTTGTGTTTTGGCGTTGATTTTGGTTGGATTTAGTGGTTTTAACATTGTTTTTGGAGTAATGTGTTGGTTTTAACGGGTTTTTTGCAGTTTTTATTGGTTTTAACGTTGTTTGTACAGTAATTATTGGTTTTAACGTTGTTTGTACAGTAATTATTGGTTTTAACGTTGTTTTTACAGTAATTATTGGTTTTAACGTTGTTTTTACAGTAATTATTGGTTTTAACGCTGTTTATACAGAATTTATTGGTTTTAACGTTGGTTTTGTGTACATTTGTGGTGTTTAACGTTGGTTTTGCGTGGATTTAGTGTTTTGACGTTGATTTTGCGTGGATTTAGTTGTTTTAACGTTGTTTTTGCAGTAATGTATTGGTTTTTAACGTTATTCTACAAAAATTTATTGTTTACAGCGTAGTTTTACACACGTATTTATTGGTTTTGACGTTATTTTGCAAATTTTTATTAGTTTTAACGTTATTTTGCAAATTTTTATTAGTTTTAACGTTATTTTGCAAATTTTTATTAGTTTTAACGTTATTTTGCAAATTTTTATTAGTTTTAACGTTATTTTGCAAATTTTTATTAATTTTAACGTTATTTTGCAAATTTTTATTAGTTTTAACGTTATTTTAATTTTTTTTTATTAGTTTTAACGTTATTTTGCAAATATTAATTAATTTTTTAGCGATGTTTTCACACGTATTTATAACTTTTAACGTTATTTTGCAAATACTTGTTTTCACACGTATTCACAAATATTAACGTGTTTTTTATTTCCTAAAAAATTCATCAATTTCGTATTCCGCTGTACGTGAAATTTTATTTATTTCCGTCCAATCTCCGGTATTGAATTTTTAATTCCCAGCGTATTTAACGTTTCCCCATCTCCAGCAATCACCAAACACAAAAAAATCGTTACCAAAATATGACCACGCAATTATTTACCTTTCCCTTTTCGCAAACTGTCAGTGCAAAAATTATTCCACTGATTTCAACGCGAGATAACGATACGATGCCAGAGTATAATAGCAAACTAGAAAAACTATCAACAAATTTTGACTCACGGTACATTATAACAACCGCACGGACACGTCAATCACGTTGCATTCATTTCCAGCTCGAGTCAAATTCGGATCGTGAACAAACATGGCGTGAGTTACAAAATAGAGTTCCCATCCGAGCGAATATGTCATAAATAACGTCGCAATCGCAAACAAACGTGAATTATTTATTCGCTTCACTGCATGGCGCGCGGGGCAGCAGCAAAGCCGCACTTCGGGCGGAGTTTTTTGCGCTTTGTAAATTGAGACGTCAAATGCGTTTTGTTTGTCGCGAGACGAATCGGACCAAGGCGTCGAGTGTGAATGATGGCGAGTGACGCAGCAATTAAAAATTGGAGCGTTTTTTTTGTGTGGGACTTCCGGTTTGGAGCGGAAGTGACGAAAATTAGATGAATTTTGTTCGGGGTTAATTATGCTTTATTGAAGAGAATGTGTTTGGACGAGGGAGGTTTGCGATGCATTACTGTGACGGCGTTGTAGTTGGAAGTTTTGGGTTGTGATGCGGGAAGTAAATGTGCGGATTGGAATTGAGTTTTGTGGGGGAAAGGTGAAAAATTGAAGTGTTTTGAGTGGAGATGGAGTTTTGGGTATGAAATAGTTAATTTTTTTGGGAAATTTTCTTGTTTTAAGTGAAGAGTTCACAAATGAATGCAATTTTTCGTTTAAGAATTCGGTTTTGCACACAAAAATTTGGTTTTACGGACAAAAATTTGGTTTTACACCCGAAAATTTGGTTTTACACCAAAAAATTCTGTTTTCACACCCAATAATTCAATTTGACACTCAGAAATTTAATTTTACATTTAATCAATTTTTCCACAAAAAAATCATTATTTTCACATAAAAAACAATTTTTCCACAGAAAAATCAATTTTTCCACAGAAAAATCAATTTTTCCACAGAAAAATCAATTTTTCCACAAAAAAATCAATTTTTCCACAAAAAAATCAATTTTTCCACAAAAAAATCAATTTTTCCACAAAAAAATCAATTTTTCCACAAAAAAATCAATTTTTCCACAAAAAAATCAATTTTTCCACAAAAAAATCAATTTTTCCACAAAAAAATCAATTTTTCCACAAAAAAATCAATTTTTCCACAAAAAAATCAATTTTTCCACAAAAAAATCAATTTTTCCACAAAAAAATCAATTTTTCCACAAAACAATCAATTTTTCCACAAAACAATCAATTCTTTCACAAATAAATCAATTTTGTTGTGTTCTGTATATGTGTTGAACTGCTGGAGCAGCGATTGAAAGAAGATAATTGTCGGTCTGTGGATATGAAGTGGCAAGCCATGACGTGCAAACCAATCCTTTAAAACCCGGACGGTTGCCGCGGCTGTAGTGGTTTTCATGATTGCCACCTCGCACCATTTAGACTTTGCATCAACTGCCAATAAAAAATTATAGTTCATAAATGGACCCGCAAAATCTAGGTGAACCCTTCCCCATACGGTGTCTGGAAGATTCCTTTGGGGAGAGGGCAGATTGCGAGCGCAGATGTCGCAACCCTTTATTGTTATTTCGATTTGGGAGTCGAACTGGGGCCACCAAACCACAAGAGCGGGCCAATAATTTAGTCCGCACTATGCCTGCATGACCGGCATGAAGTTCAATTAGTACACTGCTGTTCCGTAACTTGTGCGGAATAATTATTCTTTCTCCGAAAAATAAAATTCCATCATTAGTTGATAAGGAATGGCGAATTTTGTAAAAAGGTTGCAAGTTGCATTTTGACTTATTTAGCCTTAGACCCTTTTCTTTGAATACATTCAAAACCATATAGAAGTTGATGAGGTGTTCCTCATCAGTGGTCCCTGTAGTGCATGTGGCATCAATAAAAGGTCTGGTCATGAGAGCGGGAGCCACTAATTTGCTTCACAGCTTTTTGTAAAATAGCTGGGACAGATGAGATGCGGGATGCCATAAAAAAGTTGGTTCACTTCATCCCATGTGTGTGTTTATGACACACAATTGTTTACTCGTTATAAGCATCCTCGTCGTTGAACTGCTGGAGCAGCAATTGAAAGAATGTGATTGTCGGTCTTTGTCTTAACTACATTTGAATTATTCTTGAGAAAGAGCAAGGGAAGTATACAACATGAGCACCCTTATATTTTGTAACCAATATTGGTTACAAAATTGTTAAAGGTCACGCATTGAAAGAGGGAGGGTAATAAAAGAGAGAGTGCACAAGGCCAATAAATGTACATAACATTTCACTGCTAAACACTGCAGTTATATATCCAATTAAATTTTCCATAAAACAATGAATTTTACATCCAATCAATTTTTCCACAAAAACATCAATTTTTCAACAAAAACATCAATTTTTTCACAAAAACATCAATTTTTCCACAAAAACATCAATTTTTCCACAAAAACATCAATTTTTCCACAAAAACATCAATTTTTCCACAAAAACATCAATTTTTCCACAAAAACATCAATTTTCCCACAAAAACATCAATTTTCCCACAAAAACATCAATTTTCCCACAAAAACATCAATTTTCCCACAAAAACATCAATTTTTCCACAAAAAAATCAATTTTTCCACAAAAAAATCAATTTTTCCACAAAAAAATCAATTTTTCCACAAAAAAATCAATTTTTCCACAAAAACATCAATTTTTCCACAAAAACATCAATTTTTCCACAAAAACATCAATTTTTCCACAAAACAATCAATTTTTCCACACATAAATCAATTTTACATCCAATCAATTTTTCCACAAAAAAATCAATTTTTCCACAAAAAAATCAATTTTTCCACAAAAACATCAATTTTTCCACAAAAACATCAATTTTTCCACAAAAACATCAATTTTTCCACAAAACAATCAATTTTTCCACAAAAACATCAATTTTTCCACAAAAAAATCAATTTTTCCACAAAAAAATCAATTTTTCCACAAAAAAATCAATTTTTCCACAAAAAAATCAATTTTTCCACAAAAACATCAATTTTTCCACAAAAACATCAATTTTTCCACAAAAACATCAATTTTTCCACAAAACAATCAATTTTTCCACACATAAATCAATTTTACATCCAATCAATTTTTCCACAAAAAAATCAATTTTTCCACAAAAAAATCAATTTTTCCACAAAAACATCAATTTTTCCACAAAAACATCAATTTTTCCACAAAAACATCAATTTTTCCACAAAACAATCAATTTTTCCACACATAAATCAATTTTACATCCAATCAATTTTTCCACAAAAACATCAATTTTTCAACAAAAACATCAATTTTTCCACAAAAACATCAATTTTTCCACAAAAACATCAATTTTTCCACAAAAACATCAATTTTTCCACAAAAACATCAATTTTTCCACAAAACAATCAATTTTTCCACACATAAATCAATTTTACATCCAATCAATTTTTCCACAAAAAGATCAATTTTCCCACAAAAACATCAATTTTCCCACAAAAACATCAATTTTCCCACAAAAACATCAATTTTTCCACAAAAACATCAATTTTTCCACAAAAAAATCAATTTTTCCACAAAAAAATCAATTTTCCACAAAAATCCGATTTTCCAAAATCCGATTTCGTTTTTATGACGGAAAAACCGTCACTTCCGGGCTCCCAAAATCAGCTAAATCAGCGAAATCCATTTTATATTGAACGCGCCTAATATTTTACCCAAAAAATCAATTTATTCTACTCAAAAAATCAACAACAAAGAGTTAGTATGTAACTTTCTAAAATTACACGTCCGAACACGTCTATCCAACAAATCCCGAACCCAAAAGAAACCAAACCAACAAAAAAAAACGCCCGCTTGTAAAAACGAAAAGCAAAACGTAAACAAATGACTTTCACTTTAATCCAGTTCCTAAACATTCGAAAGTTTTCGCGGGAAGTGATTCACCTGAGGTTACGCACCTGTTGACACACCTGCAACCGGTGAGGGGAAACGATGACCGTGACTCGAGACTCCACCATCATCACTGACCTCGTTTTCGAGCCGGCAACAGGGTCGTCAACCTTCGTCGTAACAAGTTCCGACATGTTCTCGCCAAACCACAACCTCGCACCCGATTGGCTCCCACACACCGCGCGCGAAACATCCGCAAATGACGTCACGCCAACAAACAGACGGACAAACCGAAGCGGTTACGTCACGCGCGGATGATGCCGAGAGTTGTGGAGTGCGAGTGCACGTGGAGCGAAGGCTCAGATTGAGTTATGCGATGGAGACGTGCGAGTGCTGCGACAAGTGGTCATCTCTGATGGGTTCTTCGTCCGTTCGTCTGCCGCGTTGGATGCCGTTCGCGGGCGTGCTCCGCTCGACCGGAGCGCGGGTGATGCACGCGCTGGTCGTCAACGTGCCCGTGCAACTCGTGTTTGATGGACAAGTGCAAATCTTTGCGATGCACACGTTGGTGCAGGTTGTGTTCCACACCGTGTTCACGGCTGCTTCGAGGCTAAATCAAGGTGAGTCACTGAGTAAATTTAGATTTTTTTAATTTGTCTTGATTTATTTTTTAGTTTTGCTTTTTTTTTTCACTTTTTTCACTTTCTTTCACTTGCTTTGTGTTTTCATTTTTTATTCATTTCTTCCATGTTTTTATTCACTTTTTCCACGTTTTCCCATGTATTTATTCATTTTTTCCATGTTTTTCCATGTTTTTCCACTTATTATTCATTTTTTCCATGTTTTATTCATTTTTTCTACGTTTTTATTCATTTTTTCCACGTTTTCCCATGTATTTATTTCTTTTTTTCATGTTTTTCCATGTTTTTCCACTTATTATTCATTTTTTCCATGTTTTTATTCATTTTTTTCCATGTTTTTACTCATTTTTACCATGTTTTTATTCATTTTTTCCATGTTTTGCCATGTTTTTCCACGTTTTACCATGTTTTTATTCATTTTTTCCATGTTTTGTCATGTTTTTCCACGTTTTACCATAATTTTCCATTTTTTATTCATTTTTTCCACTTATATTCATTTTTTGCATGTTTTTCCATGTTTTGCAATGTATTTCCACCTTTTTTCACGTTTTCCCATGTTTTTCCTTTTCATTTTTCCTTTTTTCCCAATATATTCCAACATTTCCAATTTCTTTTTTTCTTTTTTCACATTTTTGCATCAAAAAATTGACTTTTCCCGTTCTTTAGGCGACGGCACTTTACCCGATGTTGTTCCGCCGCTGGAGCAAGACGTGTACGGGAGCATCGGACACGGACTCAGGCTATTAGCCGACGATTTTGACGGCGGCTCCACAAACCCGACGACGAGTCTCTTCGGCTGCTTGTCAGTTATTTTCGCACAGGTGAGACATTTCTGCACGTCAAAACGCACTTTTTTCGACCGAGAAACGGCGAGATGAGCGCGTTTTGATGTTTATCTGGTGTTGGTGACAGCTGCATCGTTAATTTGATGGCGAAACAAGTCGAAATGAGTCGATCTGACACTTTACAAATGACCCAGCCCATTAAATCCACAAATAAACTCAATGCACCGCATTCAATGTTTTTTATTTTTATTTTTATTAATTTTTTCAATTTTAATTATCATTGAGTTTGGTGGATTCTGATGGCAAGCAGTTGAGTGGCGCCATCTGGCGGTGATAAAGGAGGTGCGCTTAATTTGTGATGAATTTGTGATGCAATGCGTAAAATTGGAATGGCAGCTGAATAATTAGATGGAGTGACCACTCTAGTTGTCCGAGCCTTTGTCCAGTTTAATTTATTCATTGGTATTTAGAATTTTTTTTTAATTTTTTTTAAATTTTTTTTTTAAATTTTTATTTATTTATTTATTCATAGAAGTGATATTTATGACGTCATATTTCATGCGGAGATTGTGTTTGACTTATTAAATTTTCATGAAATGTTTGTATAAGTTCTAATCACTTGCATCAACAGATTGGTTAAGTCAACACGTTGATCCAAATTGATCCTGACTTTATATCTCGCGTTCTAAAAATTCGATTTAATTAAAAATGGGGGGAGGAGTGTAAAATAAAAGAGTGGTTTTTATTATTAACACTAGGTGCGTTCAAATTGGTTTAAAAAAATCTGCTTAAATGTTTTAAGTCGATAACCTCGTTTTCATTTCTGGATATGACGGTTTTATGTCATATTTTGCTTAAGTTAGGCCAAGGATGCGATTTGCGCATGCTCAGTTGAACAATCATTCATTTCTCAATTGCGCAAAAGCCTGCGTATTAGTGATACAGAAACGAATCGCGATATAACGAATTATTCGTTATAACGAATCACGATATAACGAATTATTCGTTATAACGAATCACGATAGAACGAATTATTCGTTATAACGAATAGGTAAAAATGTCCCATTTGGTTGGTTGGCCGTAGAACACTATGTTAAAAAAAATTCGTTATAACGAATTATCGTTATAACGAACTGATTTTTTGGTTCCTTGCTATTCGTTGTAAGGAGTTTCGACTGTATTAGTATTTTGTTGAGTAAATAAGTCGCTTATTTCACTTATTTGTAGTTTTAGTATTTGTTTAAGTGGCGGATAATTTGAACGCAATTGGTGATTTTTTTGTTTATTTTTTTATTTATTTAAATTTTATTTTTTTTTATTAATTTTTTTATTTATTTATTTGTAGGGTTGGCATTTCCTCGTTCAACTGATGGATTATTTGTGGAATTTTTAGGGGATAATTTCGAGTAAAAAAGATAAATAATTATTCAGGGAATTTCCATACTGCCGTCCAAGGATTTCTTTTCTTCTTCTTATTGTTTGTTTATTATTTTTTTTTTTATATAAAAATGGAAATTTGAAATATTAAATTTTTGTTTTGTTTTATTTTGATTTGCTCAAAAGCCAAAACCAAAAAAAATGGATAATTAAAATAAAAAATGAATGAATGAAATTTCTTAAGTTTTGCATCTTTGCTATAAAAATTGTATTTAAAAATAAAAATTACAAAAAAATGGCGCTCGGAAAAAATAAACTGTGATATTTTATATAAAGTTGAAAAATTTTTTTTGAAAATTTTTTTTAAGAAATTTTTTTTTTGTTAATTTATATTTTTCACTTATTATTATTATTATTATTTTTTTTTGTATAAATCTCATTTGTGGTAGCGTTGTAGATAGTTATCAACTCAATTACTCGTTTGATGTCACTTTATAAGGTTGTGTTTACATATCTAGCAATAGAAATATAATTTCCATACTTAATAATTGTTAATGTGTCCAATATACATCTATGTAACAATAACAACCTTTTTCTTTATTGAATATATTTTTGATGTAAATAATTTTCCACTTAAAAAAAAAACAAACAAAAAAAAAATAATAAAATTTTTTTGTGATAATTTTTCTTTTATTTAATAAAAAAAAACTTAAAGCAACAAAAATTGCTTTATTTCATTACCCTGTCTTTCAATTTTGATATTTAGTACTATAAAATTTGTAAACTTTTAATAAAAATAAAGTTTGAAAATAATAATAAAAAAAAAAATGTGTTTTTATTTTAATAAAAAAATTGATCACGGGATAAATTGACTTCATTTTTGCCATTATTTTTCCTCTTTTTGTCGGAAAATGAAGGCAAAGGGTTAATGATGCATGGCGCGATTGTATAGGAAGGGGGAAACAGAAATGTCGATCTGATACATCACGAGTTTGATAATTACATCAAAATTGAGTCATCCAAATGAAAAGAAACAAATTGGTTCAATTTTCAAGAGAACATGCTCTTTGATTGAAATTTAGACACCCAACTGACATTCATTTTAGAGTTTCAACCCTTTTTTGTGAAAACTTAACGAGAAAACCAAATAAAAGCAAAGAGAATAATAACGCACACTTCACAAAACAGTGTACAGCGGTGCAGCCGAACCGTCGCTTGCGCAGGGCGGCCGACGGCCGACTCGAAGCCACAACTCGTTGCTCATATTTATAGGTTCGCTACTTCGCTCTGATGGTTCCGCTGCAATTAATGCAGTTTTTTTTATCGAAAAGTATCGCTTTTACACTAAACCTGCAATTTTTAATTAACAAAGGATAAATTTTACATTTAATTCTGTGGTTTTTCATGGAAATTGATCATTTTTGCACCTTAAATTGTAGTTTTTCATGGAAATTGATCATTTTTGCACCTTAAATTACAGTTTTTCATGGAAATTGATCATTTTTGCAACTTAAATAATAGTTTTTCATGGAAATTGATCATTTTTGCACCTTAAATTATAGTTTTTCATGAAAATTGATTATTTTTGCACGTTAAATTATAGTTTTTCAATAAAACGAATTAATTTACGACTTAAATTTTTAGTTTTTTGTCAAAAATGTTCATTTTGACACATGCAACTGTAGTGTTTCAATACAAATAACCATTTTTGCACTTAAAATTGTAGTTTTTTTTATTAAAAACAATCATTTTGCACCTAAAACTAAGGTTTTCCAATAAAAACGATCATGTCAGCAGTCATATTTCTACTTTTTTGCACCTAGACTGCATTATCTAATCTTTAAAAATCTATTCTTCCCCTGACTTTGCAAACTCGGCGCCGTGTCTGACCACATCCCATAAATCCGAGCAGTGAAGCCGTCAAAACTCGCCTCATTTTCCCAGCCACCCGAATACAACTCCGAACAATCTAACTCGCACTTGATTAAAACAACTTTAATCAGCTGTAAACACACTGTCCCAAAAATTAGTCTTAGGTCGCAACTGTTCGTCGCCACTGCTCGATCCAGCCAGCTGACGACCATAAATTGACAAATTGAGTTTTATTTGTCATGTAATTGTAAATCACCCTAATTACACATCCCTTTCCCTTTTTACCCCTTTAGGTGTTTAGATTAGGCCCGGAGTCCCCCGGGATCCAACTTGGTTGATTAACTGTCATTGAGGCGACGAGTTAATCAAAGTGTCAGCCATTTTCTCGTTTCTTCAATTAATTGAGATTTATTAATTTTTATTTTTATATATCCCACCAAAAAAAAAATTAAAAAATGGAAATTAAGTTTTGGGGGGGCAAGGGGGGGCAGGTTCCATAAAATTCTAATATACGACCGTTTCATTTGCCCGTCTATAAATTTAAATGGAAATCGTAATTAAGATGTCATCTTTTATCTGCAAACAAATAGCTCCGAACACATGTCACTTTTTATCTTTTCAATTTCTCCCCAGTGGTGGCTCCATCTGACGCGAGATTGATGCAATTCGGTGCGTACAAGCGGCGCAGACGATCCAAAAACCCTCCAAAACACGAGTCAAACTCGTCTTATCTCCTTCTTATCTCGAGTGTAATCCACATCCAAAGAGAGACACACACACATCACATTGAAAAATGATAATAACACGAGGGAAATTCGTTCTTTAATTATTCTCGAGACAAAGAAAAACGACTCGATACACATTTCTTCCCGTCTTAAGAATAAAAAGATAACGACGAAGCAAATTGCAATTTCTTTACTTACAAATGCATCCCAAGAGTTTTTTAGTCTTCTTTTATCAGTGTTTGGACGTTCTAGTTGCTAAAATAGCATTTTTCTTGCACTTGAACTGATCAATCAGCCAGACTCATCAAGTAGAGTTTGTCTAAAAAATTACGACCGGTTTAGGCACTCGAGAGCCACCACCAGGGGGATCTTTTAGCAGACTGTAAAGTATCCGATGTGCCAGCTGCTGCTCTCTCTCTCTCTCTTTCTGAGAGATAAAAGTGTATACTGATAAAGCAAATAAAATTCAGCAGTGATTTACACCTGACAACCTTTCACCTCTTTTCGTGGAAGCCATTATTAATTAACAACGTGGAGTTTTGGTTTGCGCCATTGTATCATCGCCGGTTGGAAGATTATGGGAGGAAGAGTGCTTTTAGGGTTTAGTGTAATAGATGGCAGAAGCCATTTGCACTCAAATTCCAACGTGAGGACTCGGGTGGATTCCTCCTTGCTTGGTGGGAGATTAGACGGCTTCGCTGTCAACAATATCAATTTGTGATTACCGCTAAGTCCTGGTGATCATCCGCTTCGTGCGGGAACATCGCTTCCTATTATTATATTTCTTAAAGTGGTTGACAATTACATGTATTTGTTACGTATGTATTGTTGTTTGAATAAATCGAAGTATGTCTTTTGAACGGTGTGTATGACACTGGTATCTAATGGGGTCCAATTGGATTTTCACGCAAAATAAAGCATTTTCTGGTGAAATAATGCATTTTAATGTAAATAAATGCGTTTTCAGACAAAATAAATGCGTTTTCAGACAAAATAAATGCATTTTTAGACAAAATAAATGCATTTTCAGACAAAATAAATGCATTTTCAGAAAAATAAATGCTTCTTAAACAAAATAAATGCGTTTTTAGACAAAATAAATGCATTTTTAGACAAAATAAATGCATTTTCAGACAAAATAAATGTATTTTCAGACAAAATAAATGCGTTTTCAGACAAAATAAATGCATTTTTAGACAAAATAAATGTATTTTTAGACAAAATAAATGTATTTTTAGACAAAATAAATAAATTTTTAGAAAAATAAATGCATTTCAGACAAAATAAATGCATTTTCAGACTAAATAAATGCATTTTCAGACTAAATAAATGCATTTTCAAACAAAATAAATGCATTTTTAGACAAAAAAATCCATTTTCAGAAAAATAAATGCTTTTCAGACAAAATAAATGCATTTTCAGACAAAATAAATGCGTTTTCAGACGAAATAAATGCATTTTCAGTCAAAATAAATGCATTTTCAGTCAAAATAAATGCATTTTCAGTCAAAATAAATGCATTTTCAAACAAAAAAATCCATTATGAACAAAAACATGCATTTTTATTTGGAATAAAACACATTTTAATATGTGTAGCATGTACCGGGTGCCCTTTGGAATCGCCACTGGACAGCACTCATCGAGACATTTCCTCCAGCCTCATCATCTGACCCCTATGGGCCGTTTCCCCAATCAACCGACCCAAGATAATCATATCAATTACCCAACTCTACATGTCACACACCAAAAAAAAAAAACCCAAATGAATTATAGATTAAACAAACAAGTTGTAAAAAGAAATGGACAACCATAACACTTTTATTTACGATGTTTATACTTATTGTAATCTCCTTAAGAACTTTATTGATACCAGTCAAACTCCTCACCAAACTTGTTTATAAAATAAAATATAAAAACACAACGAATAAAATAAAATAAAAAAAAATAAAAAAAAACGTGTTAACCATGCAATGATAATAATAATAAACAAGTTTGATATGTGTAGCATAGCATCACCTTCCCTTCTTTTGTATGTGGGGACTCCTGGTGGCATTTCTCCTCTTTTATAGCTCAGCATTTGCTTCATGAAATGACAGACTGCATTCGATCATAAAATGCAGCAGTAAATTGGGTTTTATGAGCAGTTCTCTGCCTTGTGTGCCACAATAATTGTTTATTCAAGTCGATGGATGGGAAAAGTCAATCTGAATGCAACGTCCATTTTCTACAACGCCACCTGTTCGACAAAAATAAAGAAAAGTGGTTCTGTGCTCCCGATTCCGCCGGATAAAGCCAAATCAGATGAAAAGACATTTTTTCCTTCTTCTTTCAACTCCTCACTTTTGTTGCTCGCAAAGAGCAGCGCCATAAAAGTTTTATAATCGTCTTTGGTGACAAATATGCAAATGACGCTTTCCACGGTGTAATTACGCACGCGCAGTGGGAAATGTTAAACTGTTAATTCTACAATATTAATTCTTGGAAGCGGGGTTTAGGGCGGACCTCGTTATAACGAATTGTGGGGGTTGGGGCGGCGATTCGTTGTAACGAGGTCGCGTGTGCCAAATCTGCGGTTCGCCTCGAGCTGATGTTTCTTGGTATGCAAATGAGAGGATTGCGACTGCAAAGCTCGCTTGCTCAAAGCTCATTTATTTGATTTATCCTCGCAAATCCACCTCCATTTGTAATTTGGATCCCGCAAAAAAGATATAAAATCCGGATCTGTCAATCAAATTTTTTTTTTGTCTTCTGGTTAAGAGATAAAGGAAACAAAAGGCAATTTATTTTTTTTTTTGTTATTTTTTTTTATTTTGGCTTCAAGATTTAACCCTTTTGTTGGATTCAACGAAGGAAGATGAGTGGCGTGTATTTTCATGTCATTTTTATGATGGGGAATGAGGTGTTGAATATTCATCAGGTGTCAGCAACTTCATTAGGATTTTTACGAGGTGTTGGGAGAAATGTGGGTTAAGAAAGAAAAAATTAATAAATAATATAAATAATATCAAAAGAAAAAAAATAATTATTTTTTTTATTTTTATTTTTTTTATTTTTTTTATTTTTATTATTTTTTTGTTAATTTGATGTGATGGCGAGTTCGTGGAAAAATAGTAAATTGTTTGGTTGTCTGGAAAATTGTCGTAAACTGGGCCGGCTTTCGTTGCACTCATAAAATAAAAATCAACCCTGTTGCTATTATTTCAATTGGGAGGTAATAAAGTGGAGAGAAGTAGTAAAAGTTAATTTTTGGTGTTTTTCGGATTAGTTTCAGGTGATGAAGGTTTTAAGTTGGTGTTTCTGGTGCGATGGAAGTGGGGATTTATTATTTAAATGTTGGATTGGTGCTCGGGTGCTTGTTGGGTGTTGTGGAGGGGAATTGGATCCCGTTTGTGGATGTGTGAGAGGAGGCGCCACTTCGGGTTTCGTACGAACTGGTGTTTAGGTGGTTTGCTGATTCCCGTGGAAAATGTTTGTGTATCATGACATTTCAGCAAAATCTAAATTTTTTTTTTTTTTTGAAATTAAATTTTAGTTTTTTTTTTAAAAAAAATCTTACTTGGTGATATGCAACAGCGGTAGGTCCTGAAGATTTTCGTTTATTTTCGTGTTCTTTATCTTGCTCTATCTTAAACGAATCGAACGTGCACAATTTTTTGCCAGTTTTTGCCCGATTTTGTCCGGTTTTGCCCGATTTTGCCCGATTTTGCCCGATTTTGCCCCGGTTTTGCTCGATTTTGCCCGGTTTTGCCCGAATTTGTCCGATTTTAGTAGATTTTGCCCGATTTTGACAGATTTTGTCGGACTTTTGTAAGATTTTGACCGATTTTGCCCGGTTTTGCCCGATTTTGCCCGGTTTTGCCCGGTTTTGCCCGGTTTTGCTCGGTTTTGCCCGATTTTGCCCCGGTTTTGCCCGATTTTGCCCGGTTTTGCCCGGTTTTGCCCGAATTGCCAGATTTTGTCCGATTTTAGTAGATTTTGCCCGATTTTGACAGATTTTGTCGGACTTTTGTAAGATTTTGACCGATTTTGCCCGGTTTTGCCCGATTTTTCTCGGTTTTGCCCGATTTTGCCCGAATTGCCAGATTTTGTCCGATTTTAGTAGATTTTGCCCTTTTGACAGATTTTGTCGGACTTTTGTAAGATTTTGACCGATTTTGCCCGGTTTTGCCCGGTTTTGCCCGGTTTTGCTCGGTTTTGCCCGATTTTGCCCCGGTTTTGCCCGATTTTGCCCGGTTTTGCCCGGTTTTGCCCGAATTGCCAGATTTTGTCCGATTTTAGTAGATTTTGCCCGATTTTGACAGATTTTGTCGGACTTTTGTAAGATTTTGACCGATTTTGCCCGGTTTTGCCCGATTTTTCTCGGTTTTGCCCGATTTTGCCCGAATTGCCAGATTTTGTCCGATTTTAGTAGATTTTGCCCTTTTGACAGATTTTGTCGGACTTTTGTAAGATTTTGACCGATTTTGCCCGGTTTTGCCCGATTTTGCCCGGTTTTGCCCCGGTTTTGCCCGGTTTTGCCCGGTTTTGCCCGATTTTGCCCGGTTTTGCCCGAATTGCCAGATTTTGTCCGATTTTAGTAGATTTTGCCCTTTTGACAGATTTTGTCGGACTTTTGTAAGATTTTGACCGATTTTGCCCGGTTTTGCCCGGTTTTGCTCGGTTTTGCCCGATTTTGCCCCAGTTTTGCCCGGTTTTGCCCGGTTTTGCCCGGTTTTGCCCGAATTGCCAGATTTTGTCCGATTTTAGTAGATTTTGCCCGATTTTGACAGATTTTGTCGGACTTTTGTAAGATTTTGACCGATTTTGCCCGGTTTTGCCCGATTTTTCTCGGTTTTGCCCGATTTTGCCCGAATTGCCAGATTTTGTCCGATTTTAGTAGATTTTGCCCGACTTTGGCAGATTTTGTCCGACTTTTTAAGATTTTGACCGATTTTGCCCGAACTTGCAGATCTTCACGCCAGATTTTGCCAGATTTTGCAAGCTTTTGCCCGATTCTGCATGATTTTGCATGATTTTGCCAGATTTTGTCCGATTTCTCCCGAACTTGTGCATCTTCTCGCTCGATCTAGCCCACATTTGCAGATCTTTTTCCCCGATCTTGCAGACCTCACCCAATCTTGCGTAATTTCTCGTTCATTCTTGCCAGATTTTGTCCAAACGTGCAGATCTTCTCACCCGATCTTGCACACCATTCTGTTACAGTTTCAGCAAATATTTTTCTTGGCAAAATCAAACTTTTAATTGCCAATACCTTAAAACAGATCCCCCAATTTTTCTAATCATTTACCTCACACCCATTCACACTTTTTTGTTTCCAACTCGAAAAGATACATTTACCAACCAACTTTACCGTACAAAACAAAACAATCTACCAACCGTGTGACGATAACGTACCGGCGCAAATAACAAGATAATAAGATAAGTTTAACAGGAGAAAATAGTGAACTGTGTAACTGAGATAAAGTAAAATGGAGGCGCTTGGAGGCGCTTGTTTTATCAAAACATGAACATTTATTGCTTGGGTATATAATTACAATAAATAATTAATAACAACCAATTTGGAAGTTTGACTAGTTTTGGCCAAGTATGTTAAATACTTGCGCCGGTACGTCATCGTCACAACCTTCCAGTTTCGTACACGTAAAATGGATTTCTACACTTAGCACTTTGACGGCTCAAATTCCACCATTTATTTTTCCTTTTTTCTCCTCCAGAAAAACAAACTTTATGCGTCTGGCCTTAAACCCTCGATTTGCCTATTGGCTCCTCTCCAACATTAATATTTTTTTGCATCTTATTTACGGTACATGTATTTACAAATGGAGGGAATCTCTCTCGACGAGACGACGGAAGGTCATTTGGTCTTAATGGATTGGTGTTAAAGGGGTTGAGAGTGGGGAAGGCAGGCACTGCTGAAAGTAATTTGCTGCGTCGTAAAGCCAAAGTGCATCAACTCCTTGGAAATAGCAAATTCCGGCGTCGATCTCACGCGATAGATGAAGATTTCGGCCAAACGTTCAAACTTGAAAGTCGCGCAAACTATTTATTCACAGCTGCAATTTTCATGCGTCGAGAAAAAGAAAAGAAAAAGGGTTGAAATACGAACAGCTGCGTTTAATCGAGTGGAAACGTCACGCTGTTTTGTTCAGTCCAATTCAAAACCCCAAACAAAAGATCATTTAATGACCGTAGTACAAAGAGGAAAATTAACTTTTCAAGTATTGACCACAGGAATAAAAAAAACAAACCATTAATTCCTTTTTATGTTTATTTTGTGTATGACCAGAAGGGGGAGTAATGAAACTTATTATTATTACGGAGATGTTTAGTATGGAAATGGTGATTGGTGTGTGAGGAATAAAAAGAGAGGGAGTTGATAATAAAACGAGGAGTAGTTTTGTTGGGAAAAATAGAAAGGAATCTCTATCTTTTTATTTTTTATTTTAGAGCTTATGCAAATTGAAAACGTGTGCAAGTAAAATTTTTATGGAGATTGGCTCGGATGGTCCGTCCGAGGCGAGTGGCTCCATTTTGATAACAGATTGTGCTTAAGGAGGCAAAACATGTCGTTTTTCTTTCCTGGTATTTTCGCGTGTAGCGACTATAGTTTTTATTGATACCATCAGGATTTAAAATCTCCAACAAAGGTTTTGTACTTTATTATCTCGGCTCCATTTGTTGCCAATAGAGGAAGAAATCAATTACGAGGTTTTGCCAAAACATGTGCAGTTTATCGGATGAGAATTCTTTAATTGATGATCATCTGCATGCAAATGGGAATTAAAGTAGACTATTTGTACATTCTTTGGATTAAGAGTTGCTATAGAGTATGCTGTGATCTGGGTTTAAACTCACAGTTCGGATACAGTAAAACTGTCTTTTAGTTCTAAAATAAAACGGTTTGTTTAGTGGTCTAGTGGTAAAATAAGTAAATACACAGGTAAGTAATTGATAAAAAACACACAAATAATTTATTAAACACAAATTACAATGACAATAATAATAATTAATAATACTAAGCTAATTACGACATTAGAGAGTTTGCGGGATGCATTTTTCCCTTACAGTTAAAGACTATACGGTATAAAAATAGTGTAAGGGAAAAATGATAAATTAAGTTTTTGCGGGCTGCACTTTTCCCTTATCACTACACTATTTCAGCCAACTACTGACAGTTAGTAATTTTGGGCCTAAAAATTTAATTTGGGGGCGTAGATGTGCAAATTTCTGCATAAAATTCCATTATTATGCCTATAAAGTATGGTTTGTACCTAAAATTCAATTTTGGACCTCACTTATCATTCAATCTACGTACCTATGACTGTGATGTGTTTGATCGGGACAACAAAATAATCGCCATTTGCAATGGGCGGAGCTAACAATATAGTGTTCTCAATTCTGATTGGCTGCGCTATATTTTAATTTAGTGTTGAAAACGATACACTAAAGATTTTTTCCTTACGTTATGGCACTAAAATAGTGTAACGTGGCACAAAATAAGGGAAAAATGCATCCCGCAAACTCTCTATTGGAATAATGAAAAGAACGGAATAAAATAAGACAACGGTCGCATGGGAAAAAATGTCGTTCTTACTCGATCAGTACTCGCAGAATTAGCAGAGTAATGACACGATCTGTTGTATGTTCGTTGGTGAAATCAAGAGTGTGCCAAAACTCTAAATTTGAGCCCAGCAATAAAACGCAATGAGCGCGTTTTGGTGCTACAAAGGAATTATTGCATCAAAACGGTTAATTAGTAGCTCACCCCAGCCAATTTAAGGTAAGGTGTGCCTAGGAAGTTTTCACCTCCTAGTCACATGGTCTGGTTTGGCACTGCTAAGCCAGACTAATTAAAAATAATAAATATTTTTAGTGGTGCAATTCAAATATAAATTAGATACGTTTGAGATCACCACAAATAAAATAATGTATAAAAAGAACATGTGTTTTATGGAACAAATAAAGAGATTTCATTTGAGGATATCAATATCCTCAAATTTACATAGCTTGAAAACAATACATTCTTATGCTTGAAAGCACTGTTCCGAGATACGAGTTGTACTAAACAAATGAGAAAAGATGAATTTTCTAACATTATTGGTGTTAATAAGCCCCATTGCTGTACTATGCAACTGCGAAAATTACACTGAGATTTGCTATGACATCAAGAATTTCAGAAATATCAACAGCGTGCTCAGACTGTATAAAACAGCAACTTCAAGATCAGTAAGAATATATTTACTTCTATTAAGGCTTATATACAGAAATGTTTAAATCTCACAAGGCTGAACTAATTCGAAAAAATGGATACCCAGTTGAGAATCACGATGTAACTACAGAGGACGGTTACATCCTCAGCTTACAAAGAATTCCGCACGGACTCACAACAGAACGTAAACGAGATGCTGCCCCTATTCTAATTCTTCATGGCATATTTGCATCTTCAGCAGCATACACCTATTTCACCAACAGTCTGCGTAAGTAAATAAGCTGTAATGAGCTCAAATTACGGCTAGGATTTATAACAATAAAACTAAGCTCATTGATGCCACAACGGGTCTTATACAAATACTTCTCAAATAACTCAATCTTAATTCAAACTTCAAGTTAAACACTAAGAGAAATAATGACTCTATTATTTCTCAATAAAAAGGAAGATTTATTCAAACTTAGAATAAATACTAAATCAAATACAATATTATTAATACAGATATTATTTTGTGATAAAATGATAAATTAAATGACTGAAGAAATAATTTACTAAAAGAAAAGTAATCAGAAACAACGGAAAATGATAAAGAATACAATCGATTCGACGACTCCACTTCTCGGGAACGCCGAACGCTTGGATTCGCTTCACTCGACGCTCGGCTCGGCCTCGGCGTTTCTTCAACACGGACTCAATTCCGTCACAACTATCTCGCTCTCGTAAATTCGGGCGCAACCCCGACTCTTCAAACTTCTCTCCTTGCGACTCCGTCCTCTCAGTGAATCGCAACACGCCGGTTGCGATATGACTGCGACTAAATTCGCTTGCTTCTGTCACACAGACTCGACTTCGTAGCCCGACGATGGCGACGAAACTAAACGGTCTCTCCGCGGCGGTTGCTCGGCGGCAAGACAAACTCCTCGCTCAAACGACGATCGCTTGACGAGAATAAAATTCCCACTGTCACTAACTGAAGTAACAGCAAGAGATATCTCACAAATTGCTCTGGCAATTTGCAAGACTGAGTCCAAATACTCTGACAATCTTTCACTAAATCAGCTTGTAGAATGGTGTTTTCTCAGGAAGATTTTGGTGACTGGTTGCTCTCAAAGTAAGTTTCAAACTGAGGAGTTTTTCTGCTCCTCACAGGAAGTGTTTCCTGCTCCAGGAGGTTGCGGGCTGGTTTCCTTGGCGACCACCCACAATTCCTCCCACCCTGCCTAACTCCCTTTGTCTAGACAGGAAATCATAAAAAATATAAAATAAAATAAAACAATCTCCAATTTAATATTTTATTTCGGGTTCATTCCCAATACTTCATTAGTGACCACTAGGGTCACTACAAAGCTTACATATAAATATATTGGTCCTCAGAATGGGCCATCTTCAGTGGTATTTGCGTTTTGCTACCGATGTAACTCTACTAAATATTTCTGAAAGTGCTGACAATGCATCTAATTTAATGATGATAAAGTATTAAAGTTGGGTGGGGAAATTTTTCGGTGACCCAAAATTTGACCTTGGGATGTTCCATCAAGGTCATTGGAAAATTATCTTGGAAACCGTTAGAGTTAGACAGAAATTTCCAATTGTAAACTTGTAGAGCAA
Source organism: Strigamia acuminata (assembly GCA_949358305.1). Lineage (NCBI taxonomy): Eukaryota > Metazoa > Arthropoda > Chilopoda > Geophilomorpha > Linotaeniidae > Strigamia > Strigamia acuminata. Next base: position 9,267,751 of record OX442314.1, read on the forward strand.
CATTTATTTAGTCTAAAAATGACTACTCAAATCTTTTGAACTAAAATTTTTAAGAAAATCGCACTGGAGTCTGGGATGACAACAGGTAACAAACATGCTTAGTTAGCAAGCAATGCATGCTTGACACGTGAGTGCTGACAGCCAATCAGCGCACAGAACAACGAATCAAGAGGATATAACACGCAGATATGAGTCCATGTTATCCTTAGTTTATGCTTGATCATATTTTCTTTGCAGCATACGCGCTAGTGAATGAAGGTTACGATGTTTGGCTTGGAAATTTTCGCAGTAGTTTTCAAGATACTCGCCACATCAAATATTCCCAATCTAATTTCAAATATTGGAATTTCGGGTATGGTTGATTAATTTCTTTTTCTGTTCTTTGTAATCACTTCTACCCTAGTATTGAAGAATTAGCTGAACTCGACACACCAGCAATGATTGAATACATTCTGCAAACCACTAATCACATACAAGTATCAATCATTTCTATGTCTATGTCTACCACAACAACAACATACATGCTTGCTTTCAATCCAGAACTAAATGAAAAAGTAACTAAGATTAAGCTGTAAAGAAAAAGTCATAATCAAATGTCATTTCTAGATATCGAGGCATGTGCAATTAGCACCAACAGTGCATCTTGGTTACATGACTGCAGTGATTCCATATTTTAAACTAAAGGTGTGGCAGTACAGAATAATTGTAGTCATAATTTTTCCTTTTCATACTTAATACAAAGTCCCAAAAACCTCCCAATAGCTTGACTGTAGTTGGTTTAGAATACTTCTCTACTAATTCAAGATTTCTTGGGTCTGGTGAAATCCCTTTGTTGTCTATAACATAATGTAATTTGTGATGTACACCCCGATCGAGCGATGTGGGTGTACCATGGGAAACTCTTCACTCAACTCAAATTAAAATAGTTTCTTCAATTAACATTAACATTGATTTAATAATAGAAAAGTGACAATATTTACAATAAATAAAGGTAAAATAAAAACACAACACAGAGCCTAATGACCATTTTATAATTACTGTTCAGTTCTTGGAACATGGATCCTTCCTAGTCCAAGCGTCTCTTGATGGTTTCGGTCTTTCTTACATCTTGGCACAATCACTTCACAACACAACACTTTGGCATAGGGGCTCAGCACCCAAAACAGCTTGATCCTTCTAGTACAAGATTCTACACACAACTGTCCTCTACAGTGACAGTTTTGGAAAGCTGCTAAACTATTTCATAGACCATGGCATAGAACGTTAAATTCAAAATGTCCATTTAAGTAACATAATCTGAATTTTCTGTGACGCGACCAGCTAAATATCCAACAGTTGATTTTGTTTATTCCAAACTTATTTTATTTGTTAAAGAAATTTCGCGACATCACAGGAATCACAGACGATATTTTATCTTCACTGAATAAATTAGCTTACTATGTTGTCCCAATTGTGTGTTCTGGTATCCCTTCTGCCGCACCATTCTGCCGGGGATTACTAACACTCCCGACTGGTTACAGTCCAGGAATTTACGGGGTAAAAAATGTAATTAATAACTTAATACACGATACTAATACTACTACTGTTTGCTATTGTTAATTAGTTTTGCACAGGTGGCATATTTGCTAATCTTTTGCGAGGTTTCTCAATTAAAACACTACTTCACTTCTATCAGGTAATTCGAATCTCTTTTACTTCTCAATGCTTACTTATGTAATTATTTCAGATTTTAACAAATAAACAATTGATGCGGTATGATTACGGTTTAGATGAAAATCTCGCAAGATATGCAACTGTGAATATAATTCTAATTCTGCTGTTACGTATTAATTAGAGCACTGTAATATTTTTTTTCTTTTTTTGTATTAGAAAAAGCCCCCAATTGCAAATGTCAGCCGGATTACAACACCCACATATCTTGTCTACAGTGCAAACGATGCCTTAGCAACTCCACTGAACGTTGCAATGCTGGCAAGAGAAATGAAAACGGCTAACGTCGTATTACTCGAAGATACAATGGTTAATCATGTAGATTTTATTGCTGGTGCATTGGACGATAATATTATGAAGCGTATAAATCGTGTAGTACTGGGGTGTATTCGTTTGCCCTAACTAGGTGTGTAATAGAAGGGTGAAGTTTTGGAAATGCATAAAGCACATTGCATGACGCAACTAAAATGACCCCTTAATGCTTCTCTGTAATGCAAGGCGCATCCATATAAATATAAACGCATACAATTAATGTAAATAATAAAGACAACCTGTAGCATCCTATCCACACCCACACACAAAAAGAACCAAATGCTGAATTCTAATTATTTTGCTAACGATAAAAGAACATTTCAAATTCATTGCAATAAATTAAAATTAAATTCCAATGTATTTTTGAACCGTGGAGAAAGTTTATAAATTTATCTGAAATTAGCAGCACATCCTTCACTGTAAATATGGTACCACCAGGTAAATAGTAACAATAAGAATAGATACCATTCATACCAATAACATTACCATGATAATACAATAAAATAATTTGGAAGCAAATATTTCGCAGAATGATCAATCCGATGTGCTTTGTGGTAATCTCAAAATATTCACCAACTTAGAAGATAAAATTAATTGTCTTCTAATTAATTTGACTGTGGCACACGCCAAGTCAGATCATGTGACCGAGGGGAGAAATCCTCTCTAGGCACATATCACCCCAGGTTGTCCGGGGTGAAAACGGTTATTAGCCGTTATGGTGCAATATGGTGTAATAACCACTAGTTGCACCCATTTGAGCTAAGTGCGCAGGTTTTCTGCGCAATATTGAAGCGTGCTGGGCTCGCGCCTTGGCTCAAATCGGGACTCTGAAAAATAACACACAACCACAAACATCACTGCTTTTGCTCCTGAAAGAAAAGTATTGATAGTGGACTCGTGTTCTTCAGTTTCACCTGCTATCTTTGTGCAACAAACGCACAAAGCCAGCAATTCTGCTTGAATTAGCCGTAGCTAATTCCAGCAATCGAGAAGAGAAGTTTCCCGACGATCGTGAACCATCGCCGTCGCTGTTGCGCGAACGACAGCCACCGCCATCGTACGAGAGCCGGACGCCTGCCCCGTGAACCACCGCCACTGAGAGCCGTCGTACGAGGACAGAAGAAACTCACGAGAACCATCGTCTTCGACCATCGTTCGTGAGTTTGCAGAACGAAGACAATTTGCCTTCGCCTAACAACATTGTGTTGTTTAAGCGCCATTTCTGACGCTTTGTAGCTTGCAACAGTCGTTGCAAGCCCTTCCTTTGTTTCATTGTTTCCCGCTCATTTTAATACGCGACTTGTCGCACCTTGTGATATTCTTAATTTTAACTAGTCATTTCCATTGTAATTAAACCGAATAAAACATATTGTGATTTTTATACTGAAAACTATCTTTTTATTTCTTTTCCTTAAACTTAACCCCTAGATAATTTAAGGCCGCCGATTGTAAGTCTTTTAAAGCATTCACCTGCGGTTTCTGCTTAATTTATTAGAAATTAAGTGGATAAAAACCCGGATCGCAGCACGTGGGGGCCCGTCCGGGATAGTCATTGTATAAATTTTGATAGTTTAAAATTTACCCGCCATTTTTATCTTGCTTATCTTTCTTCTCTATCCTTTCTAAATCCTCATTGAAAAATGGCGACTCCTTCAGAGAAGAGACCGAGAGGAAGGCCGGCGAAGAGACGAGTGGCGATCGATCTACCAGTCGTGGATCAAGAAGTGACTGAGTCACAAGAACTGTTTGAAGCCATGGATCAAACAGCTAACTGTAACTCGGCACAGTTAATCGTGAATGAATTCACGCAAGCGTTGGAGCGACAACAGCCATCCCCGCCCAGCGGCCAGTTGGACTTAAATAATCCAACTGGAAGTGGCCGTTCCAAGACGCAAAACGATGATTTGAATTTACGAATTCAATCATCAAGTGCAGAGCACTCGCTGAATTCATCACCGGTTCAAGGTGCAGCACAGCAAGATTCTGAGAACTCCAATATGGAAGTTTCTCATTCTCCCGTGCGTGTTACCATGATGGACGCACTCCGTGAGCAAGCTAGGCTCGAGGGAGTAAAAGTCACTAGCGAAATGACTGTGGAACAAATCCACAAAGCTATGGTTCGCAAACAAAGCCAAAAAGACGTTGAAATCGTCAGAACAAGCTTGCAAGCAGAGTTCGAGCGAATGCATGCAGAAATGCAGCAGCAAAATGCCAAACTAAAACAACAACGTGCAAATGATCACGTTAAGTTGTTAAATTTAGAGCAGGAAAAAGCTTCCTGGCTAATTACTGACGAAGAGCAACAACAAAGGCTCGAGCAACTAAATCAAGCACAAAAAGATTTAGAAATTGCTAATGAAAATTTGAGATTGGCCAACGCAAATTTGCGAGAAGCCAACGCAAATTTGCGAGAAGCCAACACAAATTTAATGACTGCCGAACTAACCGCCCCAGTTCGAGCGAGGGAAGTAATTCCCTCCACTTCTCGAAATTACGAGAATTATGCTGCAGAACAAGCAGCAAGAGCTAAGAGATTAGCACAACGAGAAAACGAAATATTTCTCGCTCGACAGCAGTCAGTAATTGATGCTGGTCAAGCCGCCAAAAGTCAAAGTACTGCAGAGCAGTTATTACGTGCCGACTTAGCTGCGCAAGCTCGTGAAAACGAAATTCTTCGCGCAGATCTACTGACAGTACAAGAAAATTTTGCAGTAGTTGTACAAAAAGTACAAGACGTTTGCGGCGAAGATAATTTTGCAAAGCCAGCCCCAGTTTTGCAAAAAGGTGCTTCCAAATCACCTGAGTTGATTGATTTAACATCAGCTAAACCAAAAGTCAGTCGACAATCAAGTTGGACTGACAGCGATGACTCACGCAGTAGTCGTGGAAGCCGTAATAGTCATCACAGTCGCAAAAAGCGAAAGCGACAACCAGACCCGACCGAATATCATTCCCCAAACGTTCCGCAAAATTCGGATCGATTCTTTAGCAATAGTGACCGATTAATCGGATTGCTAGAGAGAAAAAATAAAGAACGTGAGAAACCACACGATCGTGGACGGTCACACGATAATCCGCGAGAAGGCTCACCGAAACGAGATTGTCATAACGACATCCGTGATGGGCCGAGGTACCGTGGAAATCCACCAGGTGGTGACCCACCGGGTGGAGATAGTTCAGATGGACATGGAGGTGGCCACTCACGTGACCACAATTCGAATGGCAATCGAGGTGGAAGGGGACCACCAAATGGAGACCGTCGTCCGCCAGATGGCGACGATCCTCCGGACCCTGATCCGCCGCCAAATCCGAATCATGAATCTGCGTCAGATACAGATTCCTCACACCCCAGTGTGAGAGGGCGATCTCGTCACAGAACACGTAGTAGAACTCAAAGACCCGACTTCTACACGAAAGATGAGATTGACCAGCTGTTGAGGCAAAATGCTCAACAACAGCGAAAAAGCAGAAGGGATAAAATTATTTTGCAAAAAATAAATGAATTCACTTCTGATAAATGGACTCATCAAACAACAGATGAAAAGTTCATTAGATGGGATCGAGTTATCCCACATGCCTATAATGGAAATTGGCAAGCAGGGTCAAACCTCTTGCTGGAAATATTCGAACTAGGCAAGGTTCACAGTTTTGGCTGTGAAGGTGCATTGGCCCATCTAGTACCAAGAATACTGGTTGGCGATGTCAAGGAGTGGTTTCGCAGGAAAGACTTCACGAAGTGGGATGACTTCGTTAAACAATTTATGTTTAAATTTGGTGAATCGAGCGAAGACATCAAGACGCTCTGGAGATGTCTTAAGCAACGAAAAGGCGAAAGCTTACATTCGTACATGCTAAGAGCAGAGAATCTGCTTGGCAGAATGCCACATGCTGTTACTGATGCAACAGCTGATGATCAGTTTAGAGCTGGCCTCACAGAATATAGTAAAAATATTCTGATGATGTCGGACGCTCCCGACCCGGGGAAATTCTCCGAGTTAAATGAGTTCATGGAGGTCAATCAATTGCGCATTGACGAAAAGTACAAAGCTTACCTTACAGATAGCGAAAGGTCAGCGTACTTAAAGCGAGAGAAAAGACTCGCTGAGCAAAACAATGAAACCTTCAATGGTTTGAAATTGTTGCAGCCACCTAGTTACGAAGACTTTCTAGACGAGGTGGAAGGGAAGAGTTCGAAAAAAGAATCTTCCAAATAGGACGTCAAAAATCCTCATTCAGTTCCTAAGTTACATGCAAATATAACTGGAGCTGAAACTCCGTCGTCTGAAGCTGAAGAAGCTGAAGAGGAGGAGGAAGCAGGAGATGAGACGTTGGCTTTATTAGCCAAAGCAGCGGCGTTGTTAGCAAAAAATAACCCCGTTGCAGGCAAATGGAAGCCAAGAATGAAACCAAAAAATGTTTCATTTGACGCATCAAAGGTGAATACCGAAAGGAATTCAAAGTCACCTGCGGTGTCGCCAGAGCGCCGGTCTGACGCTCGTTCTCGTTCTGCCTCACCAGCAGCAACGAAAAAGAAATCGCCTGCCACTGATCCATGCAATTTATGCAAAAAATTAGGGCATTGGCAAAAAGACTGCCCATCCTCTAAGAGGGACAAACCAGTGTCAACAGCTGAGTTTGAAAAAGCAGTCAAGATCATAACTGACATGTTTCGAAAAAACTTGTAGACGCAGATCCATCAGGTCTAGTGGACGCTGCGTCACCTCTGAAATCGGAATCAGAAAATGAAAATCTGAAGATAATGGAAGATGTTGGAGAAGTTATTGATGAATTAATTCGTCAAACAGAACTAAAAGAAAAGGAATCTCTTGAGTTAAAAAAGGAGATTGTCGGCGAAACTCCGACTGAAGAAGACACTTCCAATATTAAAGATAAAGTCGAAGTTAAAGACGATAGACCAAGCTCAGTTCCAGAGACACCTGGAATTGAGGAGTGCATTAAGTTATTTGCAACTACAACTCTTGATACCAATGAGTTATTAGACGAACTACCTTTGGAGCCTCCAATTACAGTTCCTCATAAATTGCGCAAGTTTGAGTGCAAAGTGGCTGGAATACCAAACAGCCATGACCTTCCAACGTTGAAGTTAGAAACGTTAAAAGGTGTAATAACTGGAATGTTGGACTCAGGAGCAAATAAAAGCTTCCTAGCCACTTCAGTTATTAACCAATTAGGTCTAGAAAAATATCTACGACCTATCGGACCTGGTGTCAGAGTTACGACGGCAAGTGAAGAAGTCACTCCAGATGGAACCATCCATCTTTCATTTCGATGGACACATGGCACGTTACGTCATCCGTTCATCGTAATACCAAATAAGTATCCCATGGTACTATTGGGTTGCGATTTTATGAATAAGTTAAAAATCCAACCTAATCCACAGACGATGTCTTGGAATTTCACGCAACCTGTGGATGCAGATTTACCCTACATTCCACAAGCGTTGCTGGAACGTTATTTGGAGAAAATAGAGGAACCCGATTCCTCATTTATGACCTTCGCAAAAGCATACGCTGCAAGTGTAACTCAAGGCAAAATTGATGAAGAGAATTTCATCCAAAAGTTAGTCGAAGAAGCTAACTTAAATTTGGAGCAATCCAAATTATTAGAAAAGATGTTATCCAAACATAAAAGGATTATTTCTAAAGATCCAGGTAAAACACACCTGGTTAAGCACAAAATTGAGCTTGACACGGAGAAACCCATCCGTGTCCCCTTTAAGAGCATAAACCCTCAAAAAAGGGAAATAATCAGACAACTTTGTCAAGACATGATTGACAAAGGCGTAGTCGTCAAAGCTGAAGGCGATTACGGAATGCGGCCAGTCCTAGTCATGCGACCAGGAAACGACCCACGTTTGTGCATTGATTTTCGCCCCATCAATACACATACTAAGTACAACCCACCTCAAATGCCAACAATTGAGGAAATTCTGCGAGAAATCGGAGAATTCGAGTGGGTCAGTACTATAGATCTGACCAAGGGATATTGGCAGATAGAATTGCGACCTGAAGACAGAGAAAAAACTGCCTTCTGGAGCCCAATGGGAAGACTAATGTTTTTAGTCATGCCTTTCGGATTAGTAAACGCACCAACTACCTTCCAAGAATTGATGGAAAAAGTTTTGGGTGACGTTTACAGAAAATTTGCATGGGCATATTTGGATGACATAATTGTTGTATCCAAATCGTTCGAAGAACACATTAAACATTTAGATATAGTGTTTAAAAAATTGGCAGAAGCTAATTTACATGCGCATCCTGGCAAGACGCATCTCTGTAGAAAGGAATTAATTTTTCTAGGCTACAAAGTAGGAGTAGAAGGACTTGCAGTAGACCCTAAAAAAGTCGCTGCAATTACGCAATTTCCGGCTCCTACCAATCTTAAGGAATTACAAAGATTTCTAGGCATGGTGAATTTCTTTCACCGCCTAATCAAGAATTTGGCCACAGTGGCAGAACCACTAAGGCCTCTCTTGAAGAAAGATGCGGAGTTCGATTGGGAACTGCATCATCAGGCAGCATTCGACGCAATAAAAGACTTACTTACGAATGCTGAAACAATGAAGATGCCTGACTTGTACATGCCATTTATTGTTCATACTGACGCCAGTAGACAAGGGTTGGGTGCAGCCCTTACACAAAAGAAAAATGTGGATGGCCAAGAAGTCGAAATGCCATGCGTGTATGCAAGCAGAAGCTTGCAGCCCGCTGAAAAGAATTATACTGTGACAGAATTGGAATGTCTCGCAGTAGTATGGGGATTGCGCAAATTTCGCCCATACTTAGAGTACACTACATTCACTGTACAAACGGATCACCAAGCACTTAAGTGGTTGATGTCGTTATCTGACCCGTCGGGCAGATTAGCTCGTTGGCAAATGGAGCTGATGGCGTATTCGTTCGAAATACAGTACGTCAAAGGTCCGCTAAATGTAATAGCAGACGCATTGTCACGTGCACCTGTCAGCGCACCTGACGAACCAGAAGACGATGGCGATAATGATGATTTATTATCATATTGTCCATCTCCTTGCCGAAGTTGGCAAATGGGAAAATTGAACGAATTACCCAAGTCAATAATAGTCAATGAAGATGATCAAGCATTAATTAATTTTTGTATTAATATGCATGATCCGTCAGGAACCCCTGACGTCGAATTAAGAGCTATGATGGCTAAAAAATTCGAGCTGCCAACAACAAATGTTTTAATTAAAGCATTTGCAGCTAAAATTGCTAAACAATTGGAATGTGATCCTCCAACGAGAGATGACATTATTGCAGAGCAAAAAGCAGACAAATTTTGCCAATATATTCGCAATTACTTATTAAATAAGCAATATCCAAGTTACATAGTAACTCGTCTTCAAAGAAGAAATTTTGAAAGACACGCGAGTACTTATCTCATTGAAGAAGATATGTTACTCCATTATCATCCTACCTCTACCGATGAATTGGGAGAGGATGGTAGGGCACTTAAAGTTGTTGTGCCAAGAAAATTGATTTATAAAATCATTTGGTTGATGCACGGACATCCACTGTCCGGCCACCCAGGCATTGCGAGGACAATGTACCGAACTCGAAGAGTTTATACCTGGAAAGGTATGAAACGTGATATTACACGTTTTATTCAGCATTGTCAAGGATGTCAGGCATGTAAGCCGAGATCAAAGACCGAAATTGAAGGCGCTCAAATTGGACCATTTGGACCATTTGACTGCCTCAGTGTGGATTTGTCTGGTCCCAAACCAAGAACCAGAAAAAACAATACCCACATTTGCGTCATCGTAGATGTCGCTACACATTGGCCCGAATTATTTCCAATGTGTAATCCAACGGCAATAAAAGTTGCCAACACAATTTATCACTTATCAATGACTTTCGGATTTCCGAGACAAATCTTAAGTGATAATGGACCACAATTTCGATCACAGGTCTATAAAGAATTTTGCAAAAAATTCGACATGTCGCGAACACCGACATCGATTTATCATCCACAAAGCAATCCTGTGGAGAGAACCAATCGAGATATTAAATATTTAGTTTCGATTTATTTAGATATTCATGACCAATGGGATGAGTATCTACGCGAATTTGCATTCAGTTTGAGAACAACTGTAACAAGAGGCAGAGATTATTCTCCTGCTTTCTTAAATTTTTTCCGAGAATTAAGAATTCCTTGGGATCCAAGAATTCCGGAAGGAATTTTAGTCATTGATCCAAAAAATCCGCATTTATATGTTCAGAAATTAGAAGCAATAATTGCAGAGACGTATCAGCATATGATGTCTCACGTCTTAGATTTGAGACGCCGTGTCGAAGCTGAAAAATCAGATAAGAAATTCGATAACTTCAGACAGAATGATTTAGTCTGGCGAGAGTCTCATATTCTCTCAAATGCCGCTAAAGGAATAGCAGCAGGCATTTCACCGAAAAGGAATGGGCCTTATGTAATTGTCAAAAGGTTACAAGGAGGCGCCTTTCAACTTCGACGGCTGAGTGATAATAAAATTTATCCAGCTGTTCACGGCACTGAATTAATGCCGTACTTTCCCGTTTTCAACCAAGAAATTTGGCTGGAAGGGGAGGAAGTGGGTCAAAAAACAAAAAATATTGTTAATACCTTGGATGATGTTGAATTATCCAAAATTCCTGTCGAAAACACGGAATCGAGTGAAAAATCGAAACTCAAAAATAACGAAGTCGATGAAATAAACAAGCGACTTGAAAATGTTTCTCTTGATGAAAATCTAGAAAAGGAAATGTTTTTAGAAAAAGAGAAAATTTCAAACAATGAAGAAAATAACTCATCTGACATTGGAGACGATGCTGATGACAATCTAAACAAGTTGGATTGTACTTCGCGAAAGTCAAAGTACAACTTGAGATCTCGCGTTCCGCGAGTCAAGACATAGCGTTGACTTTCACCTTTTGGGTTCACCCAAAAGATCCGAGAGGGCAATCTCGTGACGTCATTCGTAGTTCACACTCGAATGACAACGTTCACAATGCGTTATAATTTGTGACGTCATTCGGTGTCACCGAAACAAGTTCGTTTCTCCAATCAACGAACTTAGCCACTTTTCCGATAAGTTTTGAAGTGGATGCATCGACTCCGATACCACACGACAGTTTTTATTGATTCAGCAAACTGTAAGTTATTTTTCTGAAAGAAAAATTCGATAAATATATTTAATATAGTTTATTACTTCTTTCTAGCCGAAAGAATTTCTTTTTCGACGCGAAAAAGAAAACGAATGGCAGACGACGAAGTCAACCTCCATGCGGACGAGGAAACGCCGATGGAAGGAGCCGGTAACGATGTCCAATTATCGTTACAACAGAGGGTAAATTATTAAAATAATTTTCACTTGGTGTTTCAGTCAGAAAAATTGAGTAATTCCACTTTTCCTGACTTCAAACACAAGCCGCTCAAAAATAAAAATGGCGGCTATAAAAGTCACGTGCTTCCAGCATGTGCGAAGGGAGTTGCCATGACAACCATCATCCCTTAGTGGTTCACTGCCACAAGCGCTAAGCTTAAAAAATATTTCAAATAAGAAATTATTTGTTTATTTTTAAATAAACTAATTTATTTATTTTTTTTTTCGAATATAGATCGAGAGGGATCGAGAAACGCCGTTCGCGCTTCCCGACCATGTGCCAACTCAGCACCCGCTGATTTTTCGAGCGGCGTTGCCCGAAAAAATTAGACGTCTGAAGACGGCGAACAACACGTGGTGGAAGCTGCGCCACGACTTCAGCAGATCGGCTCTGCAAGGATTTGGAGCAAGAGGTCGATTCATCGAGCGCCTTCACGTGGACGGTGTCGACGAAATCGAGTGGACGCTCGACGAGAGCCCCCCAGGACCACTAGCTGCCGAGTTGCTGCACAACCAGTGGCCAGTGACGCCACGAGAGCGTCACGAGCGCAGAAGAGCGCTAAAGAGTACCGGAATTAATTACGGTGCTCTCACCCAATTGAGGAAGAACCTCAAAACAACACAACGCGAAGTCGTGCAACGGTACCGCAAGTCCGTTCGTGACGGGAACCCGCAATTTCCCGCCACACAAACCGAGCTCCATCAGTTGGCGCTCGCCGGGTGTTTTAATGATTTTCCGGGATTTTTCCCGTCGAAAGCACTCCGAGCTGCCGCAGTGCAGCTTCGCGTCGACGAAAATCGACAACTGGCTCAAGCACTCGAGGCAGAGGAGCAAGCGCGCTGCGCTCTCCCTTTTTATCGGGAAGATGAAATTCCGGCCCCAGCGGCCATCCATCCTCCGCCACAAGACGAGGATTTGAGGGTGGGGCAACTCCCTCCGCCGGTTCCGGTCCGACCGATGTTCCGCGAATCGAGCCGCGATCGAGAGGAGCGACAGAGGCGATCGCGCCCATATTCGACTGAAGCACCGCCACCACGCCCGCAGTCGCGACGAGGACGGACACCAGAGACGTTTGGCTCGTCGTCCTCGCTGAGTTTCGAATCGGACTCCACAATCCAGTCCGCCCGAAGTAGCCGAACCGCCTCCACGTTCAAAGTGGACAACCCGGCTACTCCATACGCCATGAGACGTGTTGTCGGTGATATCTCTCCCGACTGTAGCGTGCCAGTACCTGGACACGCTAGCCGCTTGCCCGAACATGGATATGTTTCCCGCTTGCCGGCTGGAGTTAGCAACCTGCAACTCCGGCCATTTTTTAGTGAGTCATTCGGACCACAATGGACCTGCTACGAGCAGCAACCCATTAGAGCACAGCAGGAAGTGCTCCAGAAGCTGGACGCATACCAAAGCGCCCAGATCGCCGAGTCGCAGAAGGACTGGCAGAGATTGGCTGAAAGGCTAGAGCTCTCAGACATCATGACCATTGATGATCCCCGACTAATGGATTTCCAGCGTCAGCTAATTCCGGGGATGACTAGGGTGTTGTACCCTGGTGTTCTTCCTTCGCCAGGACAGGCGTTAGCGGCCATCACGTACCTTTGGACCGCGCCGATGGGCCTGTCGGAGAAGAAAGTCGAGCTGTGGTACCACCTCCGGCTCGACCCGCCTACGATCTTAGCCGAGCTAATAAAGCAAGTCGTAGCAAACGGTGAGACCGAAGAAGAGGCCGCCGTTCGGTTGCGAACCGAGTGGTCCTTTGCGAAGGCCACGGCGCGAATAGCCGGAAGACCACCGCTTCCAGTTACAAGCGCCACAGCAGCTGCGTCACTGGCTGTTTTTCAGTCGGCCCAAGAAGGCGCTGGATGTTCGTTTTGGCCGGAGAACGCCGGAAGTTCTCAAACTCCAGCCGGAGTTCAACGGGCAGTCGAACCCCGTAAGCTCACCGGAGTTGGTCGAGCGCAGGGACGAGGCGTCACACCCTCGTCAACCTCCGCACCCGCGTTGGTTTTCTTGGGCTCGCCGAGCCATTTCGACGATGCCTCGACGGAAGACTCACGTCCACCGCCGCCGCCGCCGCCAGCCAAGCCGGAGACGAAGGTCAAGCCGCTGAAGAAGGAGTCGGCTTTCAAGACCCTGATGCGCCTGTATCCGCACTTCTATTTGACGCCGGATACAAGAACACTGCTGAGCAACAATCACAAGTTGTCGAGGCAGGTGTTTATGTGGCTCGAAGACCACATTCGGGTGTTAAGCCCACCATCGGTGCTCCATGATCGACTCCTGAGAGCACGATTAGCGCCAGAGGATCCGATAGAGTTTGCGGCGCTGGGATTTTTCAACCGAGCGAACTCGGCAAGAATCATCCAGGTTTGGCTTCATGTCAACCCTGGAATGGTCTCCGGACCAAACGCAGGTCGCGACCTGTGTACGGTTAACGAGCGGTCCAACCCGAGGGACGACACCACGGATATGATGCGCCCGTTGACGCCTGAGCGAACTCAGAACATGGACGAATCATAAATTGGTTCGTTCATTTTCTCTCCATGTAAGATTCGTCTTAAATGGGGGGATGTGTGGTAATCTCAAAATATTCACCAACTTAGAAGATAAAATTAATTGTCTTCTAATTAATTTGACTGTGGCACACGCCAAGTCAGATCATGTGACCGAGGGGAGAAATCCTCTCTAGGCACATATCACCCCAGGTTGTCCGGGGTGAAAACGGTTATTAGCCGTTATGGTGCAATATGGTGTAATAACCACTAGTTGCACCCATTTGAGCTAAGTGCGCAGGTTTTCTGCGCAATATTGAAGCGTGCTGGGCTCGCGCCTTGGCTCAAATCGGGACTCTGAAAAATAACACACAACCACAAACATCACTGCTTTTGCTCCTGAAAGAAAAGTATTGATAGTGGACTCGTGTTCTTCAGTTTCACCTGCTATCTTTGTGCAACAAACGCACAAAGCCAGCAATTCTGCTTGAATTAGCCGTAGCTAATTCCAGCAATCGAGAAGAGAAGTTTCCCGACGATCGTGAACCATCGCCGTCGCTGTTGCGCGAACGACAGCCACCGCCATCGTACGAGAGCCGGACGCCTGCCCCGTGAACCACCGCCACTGAGAGCCGTCGTACGAGGACAGAAGAAACTCACGAGAACCATCGTCTTCGACCATCGTTCGTGAGTTTGCAGAACGAAGACAATTTGCCTTCGCCTAACAACATTGTGTTGTTTAAGCGCCATTTCTGACGCTTTGTAGCTTGCAACAGTCGTTGCAAGCCCTTCCTTTGTTTCATTGTTTCCCGCTCATTTTAATACGCGACTTGTCGCACCTTGTGATATTCTTAATTTTAACTAGTCATTTCCATTGTAATTAAACCGAATAAAACATATTGTGATTTTTATACTGAAAACTATCTTTTTATTTCTTTTCCTTAAACTTAACCCCTAGATAATTTAAGGCCGCCGATTGTAAGTCTTTTAAAGCATTCACCTGCGGTTTCTGCTTAATTTATTAGAAATTAAGTGGATAAAAACCCGGATCGCAGCAGCTTTTGAATCTTGACAAAAGTAAGAAAAACAAAATTAAACTGTTACACAATCCACTTACAAGTTGCAAACTATTCTAGACAAAACGGTGCAATGCATTGTTGCAGAACATCGCTTAAATCGTGAACAATTGATGTGAGCATCTGGCACACTGTACGATCAAACCGATATGAATTAAATGTAAAGAAAAAATGCCCTTGAATACTATTAGTTCACTCTTTCCTGAACAATGAATTTTGCTGGATTGCTCGTGTTTTGTTCCATTGCTTTAACATGCAACAGCAAGAATTTGACAGAAATTTGCTTCAATAGTAATCCAAAAAACACTGACAACCTAATCAATAACTACAAAATGTGGATATCAGGAACAGTAAGGATGTTTTTATTTGTTTAAGGGGTTATTTGGAGATATTTAATTTTTCTTAAGGCTAAACTCATTAGAGAAGCTGGATACCCGCTTGAAATTCACCAGGTAAGCACGGATGACGGTTACATCATCAACATACAAAGAATACCACATGGACTCACAAATAAACGCAGAGATTCCGCTGCACCTGTATTAGTCCTCCCGGGATTAGGGACATCGTCAGCAATGTATGTTGTCTTTCCAAATAGCATCGGTAGGCGCATTTCAATCATTTTTAAAAGAAACACCACAAGGTAATCTTCAAGAGACAAATTGTTTTCTTAAATCACTTAGAGAATTGAACTAAATAAGTGAATTCTCAGAGATATGATGTAAAAAACGTCATATCCTGTTGTGAGAAGTCATTTCAGAGGAATATGTCGATTCGTCTTTTGAAGATTGAAAGCATCTACACTCTGGCTCACTACAAGATGGGCCTTTCTCCCATTGGCTGAGCCATTTCACTTGTGTAGTGACACATAAAAGTAAATCAAAACTCCAGAATTGCATTAGATGTGCAGACATTGCAATCGATTATTTATTTTTAGGAAATTGTGTGCTTTCCTGACAAAGCAACCGATAAACTGAACAAACATGTACGTTGAAATAAAAACAGCATAAAACTGTATTTTATAAATGGAAAAAACATTTTATTATAAAATACAATTAAAATTATATCATTTTAATCATTATGGTAGTACACAGTCTATAGTTAGAAGTAATGAGACTCGGCCAATGGGAGAAAGGCCCACCTTGTAGTGAGCCAGAGTATAATGTAAAATTCTGTCAAAAATGTTTCTTTTTCCAGTGTACATGCTGGCCAATGAAGGTTATGACGTTTGGCTAGGAAATTTTCGAAGTAGTTACCAAGATACCCGACACATCAAATATTCACAATCACAATCGGAATATTGGGACTTCAGGTAAAATTTCCATTCTTCGTTGTACATTTTTATGCTGCTTCTGCTCTGAATGAGAAGCTTTATGTTTCTGCAACAAGTTTCCAAGAATGTCCTGCTTTTTCAAGCAAATTAATTTTAATCCACAGTATGGATGAAATGGGTCTGTATGACACACCTGCAATGATTGACCATATTTTGAAAACCACCAATCAAACTCAACTATCAATAATTTCTCTGTCAATGTCAACTATAACAACTTCACTTATGCTTGCTCTCAAACCAGAAATAAATAATAAGGTAAACCAAATTCAACCGCCACACTCGAAATTTAAAGTTAGTTGTTTGATTTAACAGGTATCAAAGCATTTGGTAATAGCACCTGCAGTGAATCTTGATTACATGGTTATTCCAACATTTCCATTGGTCGTAGCAAAAGTATAAATGTAAAAGAGTGTCTACACTACCAACTACACTAATCGCTTTACTCGTTCAAGACAATTTACAACATAAGGTCCATAGTCTCCTTTTTTGCAATCTTCAACAAATTAAGCTTCTACTTGACACCAATTATATGTTCACCTTTTGGTTTCATGCGTATCTGCCAAGGATTATTGACGATATTCATTTCTGGCTACAGTCCAGGGTCTTATGGGGTTTGAAATGATAGATAATTGAAAGATTTAATTTAAACACACATGTAATACATCCTGTACACCTACTAGTATATCTACGATATACTCTTGTATACAGGGTGAGTCAAAAGTCTAGAAACACCTTTTTTTCTTGAAAAGGACTGAAGATGTATCAATTCTATTAATCTGGTCGAATAGGAAGTTGATGCTGTTTTCTTGGATGTGGATAACAGGAAAGCTGGAAACTGAATATACAGTATGTTATAAGTGCGTTTAAATCAAATTTTCAAGCTTCTATTCTCAAAGAACTTGACTGTTGTGTTTCTTTAGTCATGTATCTGTTTGTACAATTGCAGATTTGTATTGGTGGAATGATAAATGGTGGTTTTCGAGGCATGTCAATTAAGACACTCGCACAAGACTATCAGGTAAATGCAAAGATAAATTATGAGCACATCTGCAAAAAGTCTTTCCTGGCGAGTCAAACCAGCATGTTGGTTTGCTTCAGCTTGAAGACTTGCCTAAATCTTTCATTCAAGGCTGTACCTTCTCCCATTGGCTGAGCCATTTCACTTGTACATTGATACAAAAAAAAGACCAAACCACCAGAATTGCACTTGATGTACAGACATTGTAGTTGAAAAGCAAAAATTCAAAAATTGTTTGCTTTCCTGACAAAGCAACCAATAAACTAAACAAACATGTATGATGAATTAAAAACAGCATAAAACTTAATTTCATGAATCAAAAAAACATTTTATTATAAAATACAAATAAAATTTAATTATTTTAATCATTAGAATGATCCAAAAAATAACAAAATCTACTTTTCTTGGTGGCACAGTAGGAGTAATGAGGCTCGGCCAATGACAGAAGGTACAACTTTGTAGTTGATCAGAGTATACAGTATGATTATTTCTCAGACTGTAACGAGAAAACAGCTGTCCAGATTCGATTATGGGTCCAAGGAAAACCTTGCGAGATACGGAACTGTAAGTGCAATGTTAATACAACACTGCAAATATATGTATGGTACGTTCTTTCTTTATGGTTAGGAAATTGCACCAATTGTAGATGTCAGTCGGATCACAACACCCACAACTTTCATCCACAGTGCAAATGATCCCATGGGAACTCCTGTAAATGTTGAACTGCTGGCAAGAAAAATGAAAACAGCTAGAGTTATTTTACTTAAAGATCGAATGATAAATCACATAGATTATACCGTCGGTAGGCTTGACGATAATGTAGTAAATGATTTCAACCATTTAATACTGGAAATCATTAAGTTGCCATAGATTTTGAATGCAATTAAAGTATATTTTTTGTTTATACTGTAGTGGTCCCCAAAGTGTCACTTTAATTAGGTTAATTTTAATGTGTCTTCAAAGTGGTTTGAAGTGATGAATCTCGATGTAAAATGTCGAGTCAAGAAAATGGCAGCCATGAGGTAAGTGAATATGTACGTAGTCTGTCTTGACTAAAGGAGACCGTAGGAGTGTGTAATTCACAATTGTTAAAATTCTTGTTAAATAAAGTATTCACATGACCTACTGGAAAAAAATATGGCTTTAAATGTCTTTTAATTGCTGAAAAGTTAATCTAAATTTTAACTTTCGGCTTTGTAAAGTCACATTTTCAAAGATTGTAAATTTTTGTTTTTCAATAACTTTACAAAATTAAAAAGACTTTTTACAATAAACACGCACAACAACTTTACAGTTTGTAAATTTCAAATTTGTCAGTTTTAACAATAAATTTAAGTTAATTTAAATTTTTTTTTTTAATTTTAAATTTTAAACCTTAAATATGTGATTTCAAACTTCTAAATTTATTACAATTTATTTCAAAATATTTTCATGTAAATATTTTTATTATTTCATGAAAATAAATCTCATGAAAATATATCCTACGAAAATAAATCCCATGAAATCTTCATAAAAATCTCACACATCCATAAGATATGCAGAGGATTCATAGCCTTGATCAGAAAAGTGAACAAAATCAACAATGTAAAGCATCAATATAAGTGTCTAATTTAAACATCAAAAAGTGATTAAATTCAATGTTAATTTTTCTTCAATTTTACAACAACTTTACAAAAACTGTAAAGCTCACATTTCCACATTAACTTTTGGAACATTTACAATTTGTAAAGCCATATTTTTTTCCTGAGCAATGTTTCTTTTAAATATTTAAATGCAACGCTCACTCACATTGTTCCAAACAGTTACAACAGACAGGATTCTTTACTGTGTGTTGAAACACTATTTTTTGGTTTTTTTGAGTAAAAAGGTCAAGTGTAGCACGACACATGGTGATTAGCCTGTTCAGACCTTACTCTGGAATCCAAGTAATTTGATATCACATAACATATGACATCACAACTTTGTTCACCGACATGACTGCCTGCATGAAGACAACAATAGTTTGTAGTGGTGGCCCAGTGGTTAAGGCAATAACTAGGAATATTTCCACATCTTTCCACAGGTTCAAATCCTGTTGTCTGTGAAAATTTTTACTTTTATTTTTGATTTATTTTTAGCAGTAATGTTAATGTTTGTTATTTTATATTTGTTTTTAGAAAATTTTAATTTAATTATTTTTAATTTTTTAACAAATATAAAATTTGAAACAGTAATTGAGCATGCAAATAACGTTGGTGTAGTTTAGATTCACATAACATATAGGTGGTGCTGCAGAAAGGTAGTGTCACAAATTAACAAATAACAAGTGATATGCATTAGAGTGAAGAACACTCCAGCATCCCTTCAATTGTGAACCAATAAGCGGAGCAATTAGTAAATTCAAAGTGATAAAACTTAACATGAAATGTAAATTTAAATTGAACAATAAAATACTTGGATTTTAAAATCGTCCGTGGCATCACTTGCACACGCCGGCACAAGGGTTCGACGACTGCGGCTGGTCCCAAAACGGGCAATGGGTATTGTAGAAATTACCCAAATGGCGTCTGTGGTTGTGACCAGTGATTTTCTGCGCTGGGGAAACCGTGGTCGAGTTTGCATAGATGTCGGAGACTGCACATTTGGTGAGCTCCATCTGAATGACTATCTAGTGAGCCTGAGCGAACATCATTTCAGACTGACTAATGATGGTTTGCTGAATGTTGACACAACTCAACCCGGCGATTAAACGATCACTCAGCGATTGGAGTGCAACTGCAACAAAATGGCGAAATCTGCAGCGGATTCCACCTGTCCCTGCACTCGGGTGTTGAAGCTGAAATGTCGACCGTGAGGATGGGTTTTGAGTGCTGTTAATCGACCTTCAACGTGGTGAGTGCGGCGAACGTCGTCTGCACAGGCTTCTCCGGAAAACAGGTCAGCCAGATGTGCGTATGATGGCTCGCCGACGCTGCACAGCAAAACAACCACTTTCTTCGTGTCATTGGTGATGCCACTGCGCATGAAAAAGCAGTCAACCTGGTCAATGTAATGGGTCCAGTTATTCTTGAAGCGATCACAGAAGTTTTGCACATTCAGATACATCTTTCTCCCAACTCCTGTTGACGAAAGGTAACAAACAGACCATTTGTTGCCGCCAACGTGATTCAAAGCCCGTCTTGTTCATGAGCTGACGGTTAAGCTAGGTTCACACTTGTGTTCATACTAGATGCTTACAAAAATTCTTGAAATAAGAAAAAGTCTTGCGGCCAACCAATCACGATCGACTACAACACTCATCGATTCATGTCTGGTTGGCGAGACTTTGCCACATGCAAACAGGCCGCCATTTTCGGATTCTGGAACTAGTTCTAGAACTAGATCTAATTCCAGGTTCCATTGAAACCATTTGATTGGCCAGACGCAACATCAATTATTTCAGCTCTGCTCACACGTGCCCTACAGTGTGGACAGACTGTATTGCGTTAGACTAATTTTTCCTTGCGTTGCATTGCATTGCGTCTAGTGTGAACACAAGTGTGAATCTAGCTTTTAGCCACTACAACTCATTTGCAAGTTCTTGCAGAATGAATACCAGTTACTTCCTCGGTGCCATATTGCTGGGAGTTTACACTTCTTCTCGGAGAATTTCCTTTGTAAATGTGACCCTACAAAGCTAAAAGTTCAAATTTACATTAACTTTTCAACAATTAAAAGACATTTAAAACTTTTTTTTTTCCAGTGCATTCATCTGCAAATTCCAGGCAATTTATATTGAGCAATTTATTGAACGTAAAACTGTGATAACAACAATTCTTTCAGTTTTGTATGTTCTTTCGTATTATTTTATTTGTAAGATATTTTTATCAATTTGAATACAGTTTGCGATGCAATCAGCAAATTTCTAAAGGTTTAAAGTGGTAATGAATAAAAAGTGACTTTGCCTGCACTTCACCAACAAAAATTTCAACCAGCCTAATTGTTGCAGAGCATCTGTTTAGCAGAGATCACAATGGCCAAGTCAGTAAATTAAATAAAACAAAGAACCTAATGATTCCTTGATTAATATTATTGAATGTGCCCATTCAACCTGGCACACCCCTGCCAAACCCTGATCAGTTAATCAGAAACAATGATTTTCCTAAACTTGATGTTGTTAAGCTCCTTTGCTTTAATATGCAATTGCAAAAATTTTAATCAACTTTGCTATGATGTCCAACAACACAAAACTTTAGACGCACTAACCAGCGTGTACAAACTTTCAATATCGAAAACGGTATAGAGTAATTTCGTTGTTTTTGTTGTTCATTTAGAATTATTTTTTTTTTCGCACGAGGTTCGGAATATTCAAAATAATGAATACCCCGTTGAGATTCATAAGGTAACCACAGATGACGGATACATCCTCGACGTGCATAGAATCCCATACGGACTCAAGCAAGACCGTAAAGATAATGCTCCTCCAGTTTTAATCCTTCATGGAATAGGCTCATCATCGGCTCCGTTCACTTTTTTCCCTAAAAGCATTGGTAAGTCCCACTATCTAATGAATAGTTGTTCATGAAACCGAATTGTTTGGATAATCGAACATTAGATTTATACACGTATGAAAACAAAATGTCATTATAATATAGTTAGAAAGGAATGAAACTGACCAAAAATAGATAAAAATTATCAAAAAACATTAAAAACCGATTAAAACTTCTAACAACGTCAAAATATTAATTTTTGTGGCGTCATTTTGTGTTCGGTGGCCCCGAGTCCTGCAAGTATTTTGGATCCCATTTATTGGGCCACTAATTTTCCTGAGAATTCCACTAAAATTAATTTAGTGGGAAATTCAGTAAGTGGAAAATTTAATATTTATTTAGTGGGAATTTCAGGAAAATTAGTGAGGTTTTAATTTACCCCCAAATATTTTCAGTGTTTCCTTATAAAAAATATTGTGATTTCAGCTTACAAGCTGGCCAATGAAGGTTATGACGTCTGGCTAGGAAATTTACGAAGTAGTTTTGAATATAGTCGTCACGTTAACTATTCGCAGTTGGACTCCGAATTTTGGAACTTCGGGTACAGTCAAAGAATATTCTTTTTCTGTGTACAAGTAAACTGTGACTGCTTCAATTGTATGCCTGACATGTGACATCATAACTACTCATAATTCAGAATTCATAATTCACTATTCATGATATCAACATGTCACATTTCCAGCAGCCTATTCACCAAGTGTTATGATAAAATTGTCGGCTTCACCGCTTTGCTCCGATCTTCTAAAGGTGGAAACACAAGGAAGCGGGTAAAATTCCAAAGCTTGCTAGTACAAGTTTAAAGAGGGAATCATTTACAAGCTCACTTGACCCGCTTTTGGCTTACCAGCTTAACTGACAAACTCAAGCTAGTTAGAAATTCCTGCCAAAATTTCCTCCAAGAATTTCTTCATGATTCTGATTGGCTGTCAAAATCACATGACCAAAACACCACCAAGCTTGAAGCTGGTAAATGAAACTCAGTTTGATCGGAGCGGGTGTGTACAAGCTGGCTTCAAAACAAAGCTTTGAATAAAAATACAAGCTTGTGTTTGCTCAAGCGAGCGAATTTTTAGCCGCTTTTTCAAGAAAAAGGAAGTTTTTAAATTTTAGCCGCTCCCTTGTGTGTCCACCTTAAAACAATTTTACAGACAAATACAAAACACGTGCACTCAAAAAGCAAGGCATAAGCACGACTTAAGTAAATCTTAAAAGAAAAAAAATGTTTAAGCTCCATTTAGTTATCAAAACCCAATTTTTCTGTTGCAACGACCGAATCAGCTTGCTTTGCACCATGTTTGTCAGCATTACTTTTAATGTAAACACAAAGTGATTAAAAAAATTACTTCCATCACAGAGTGGACGAAATGGCCTTATTTGACACACCTGCAATGATTAACTACATTTTGCTAATCACTAATCAAACTCAGCTATCCATCATGTCTATGTCTATGTCAACAACGACCACAACAGTCATGCTTGCTTTCAAACCAGAACTAAATAAAAAGGTGACATCATCATGCCATTCTTTGCTAATTACTAACATAATTAATCAGCACATTTGTAGGTGTCAAAACATGTTGCTGTAGCACCAACAGTGTATCTTGACCACTTCGTTTCTTTACTTCCAAGTCATCTAATAAAAGTAGTGTATGTGTGAATGTGAAACCGATCAGAATAATCTAATGCATCAATTATTTCCTTCCTTTAAGAAATTGGTCGATGTTGTAAAGTATCAAGACAACTTTCTCTCAGTACTCAATAAATTATCCTTTTACTTGCTACCGATTGCATGTTCACCGCTTGGATTCGTGCATTTATGCCAAGCGGCTGTATTACTCGTTGTTGGCTATTCCCCAGGAAATTACGGGGTTTGAAAACATTGTAATAAAATAAACTGGGCATGTCAGCATTGTAGATGCATTTTCAGGCTTGCATTGGGCCAATAATAACGGGTGGACTGCGAGGAACCTCAATGAAAACACTGCTCCACTTTTATCAAGTAAGTTGTTCGTTTACTTTAGGTGTAATTGGATTTATTGTGTGGTTTTTAAAATTTTTGTTTGTTTAGTAGACTAATTCATAACGTTATTTCTCAGCTTTTAACAACAAAGCAGTTGATGCGATATGATTACGGATTAGAGGAAAATCTTGTCAGATATGGAAGTGTAAATGCAATGTTTATTTATGGTGGTTAGTTAAGTAATCATTTTATTCCTCTTTCGTGATAGGAAATTCCACCAATTGCTGATTTAAGTCAAATCACAGTGCCCACATGCATTGTCCATAGTGCCAACGATCCCGTAGGAAGTCCACTGAATGCTGCATTGCTGGCAAAAAGAATGAAAACGGCAAAAATTGTATTAATGGAAGATACAATGATTACTCACATGGATTTTGTTGTTGGAGCATTTGATGATGATATTTTGGAGCGAATAAATCGCGTAATATCAGAGAACATTCGAACTTAAGCACATTCCACATTTCTCGGACAAATATTGGTGATTTGTATTTGCAGTTTATAGTTTCATATCAGCAATTTACGCTGACTAGACAATGGTTATCTGTACATAAATTTCTAAAACGTAATTTTACATGCAGATCGCACTTTTCAAGTTCATTTACTGCAAAAACTACATTTTTCTATGTACAAAAAACATTTTTGAGATTATGTATTATACACAATGAAATCACTAAGACAATAAGACAAATGTTTAAGCAACTGTTTTACTAAAGATCAAACTGATATGAATTAAAAATCTTAATAAAAGAAATAAATTACATACAGTACATGCATTTTTCTTTGAATATTCCCCATTCTTCTGCCAAACAGATCTAATCCGATTAATTTTCTAATTGATGATTCTAGGCTCCATTGTATTCACTTGCAATTACGAAAATTTTGCAAAGCTTTGTCACAATTTCAAACGTTTCAGACATGTTGGCAACCTATTCAGTCTGCAACAATTGAAAACATTTTGCAACAAATTTGAAACATTTTGCAACAAATTTGAAACATTTTGCAACAAATGTGAATCATTTTGCAACAAATGTGAAACATTTTGCAACAAATTTGAAACATTTTGCAACAAATGTGAATCATTTTGCAACAAATATGAATCATTTTGCAACAAATGAGAATCATTTTGCAACAAATGTGAAACAATATATTTTGTAATATATTTTGCGATATATTGTAAATTCGCATAGGCCTAGTCAGGTGAGAAGAGGGTGGAGTCAGAACACTCCAAATTTTATACTCCGTATGTAATAAATGATGATTCATTTTAATTGTGGGGTAGATAATTGTTTTATTGCTCTTGCTTTTAGACTATTAGTTAATCCTACAGGTTATTAGGAAAAAACCGTTACCTTTACCATAGCAACCAAACTCCAAATTGCCAAATTGCTCCTTGCCTTAGCAACGCACTGTTGTTAGGCATGGCGTGTGCCAGCCATGCACTGTGGCTTTTTCGGCCAAATTTTGGAGGAGTAATTTCTTACTTCTAAGTCTTTGTTTTTCCTTCATCCTATTCACCTAGCGTGTCACAGCTCTGCCCTAAACTGCATTGTTCTGACCGGTGATCTGCGAAAGACGCTTTGAAGACCTGAAGACTCCTCAAAAGATTTATCTGATCTACATTCAGATACATCTTTCTCCCGACTCCCGTTGACGACCATTTGTTGCCGCCAACGTGATTCAAAGCCTGTCCTGCTCCTGAGCTGACGGTTAAGCTAGGTTCACACTAGACGCAACAGAAGAAAACTGACACAACGCAAGCTGCTTGCGTCCAAAAATTCTTAATGTTGACGCCAATTCCTGCTTCAAGTTCAAGTTGAAGTAAGCAACACAATGTAAGAAAAGGTCTTGCGGCCAACCAATCACGATCGACTCCAACTCTCGTCGATTCACGTCTGGTTGGCGAGACTTTGCCACATGCAAACAGGCTGTGAAATCCAGTTAAAATAAAACAAGTGAATGTTCAAGCTATTTCGTTTCCGGTAAATCAATGGGTTCAGGTTCAAAGTTCGGTTTTCAACTTCAAAAAGTTTCCTCGAATACAGTGGTTTTTAGTCGCTCAGCAAGAACGACTCTCTTAGTTAAAAGTAAAACGTGTACTAATTTATTTCCACTTGTAAACAAGGTTAAATACAAAATTGAGAATGACTTCTCGGAAAAAGATTCAAAAGATACAAAAAAAAAGCGGTTCAAAGACCCAATACAAAAGAAAACATCACCACATCTGGTGAAAATTACACATTCGAGGAAAAACACAACAAATCCTCAATTTTTCTCCTCAAAATTCTCAAAAACAATTATTTCTAAAAATACCAACATCAATTAAACAAACTCAAACATTTATTAAAACCCTAGTTTTCACACAGGCCGCCATTTTCAGATTCTGGGACTAGTTCTAGAACTAGATCTAATTCTTGGTTTCATTGAAACCATCTGATTGGCCAGACGCAACATCAATTATTTCAGCTCTGTTCACATGTGCCCTACAGTGTGGACAGACTGTATTGCGTTTGACTAATTTTTCCTTGTGTTGCGTCTATTGTGAACACAAGTGTGAACCTAGCTTGTAATGAGCCTGAATTACTCCTTAAATTAATAAAGAATAATTCCAAGCTTATTGATGCTTAGACAAGACTTATCATAAAAAATACTACTAATTCTAACTCAAAATGGTGGGAAAATAAACACAAGTTATTTCTCAAATAAATTCTAAGATGATTTATTCTTAACTTAAACTATGCTTTAAAGGAAATACAAATAATAGGAATACGTGATAAAATCATACATATTTGACTAAATGATAAAATTAAATAAAAAATGAAAGATGAAATAATACAAAATGGCGACGTTCGCGGTGAATTTCACGGCGACGTTACGGCAACGTTACGGCGACGTTGCGGCGACGTTACGGCAACGTTCACAAATCGTTTGCGACGTCCGATCTTCGTTTTCTACTCCCGGCGTTCGTTCCCGACGACACGGACAAATTTCTGACTAATGATGACTCGTAGCCGGACTCAATTCCGTTCTTGAAGATTTTCTCGATGAAACGGACAAATTTCCGTGCAACTTCTCTCTCGCTTCTCATACGAATCTTCGCGACTCGACTCTCGAATCTCGGCGACACGGACTAATTCCGACTCGGTGATGAATTCGGACTAATTTCCGTTCTTCCGACGTTCTCTCGCAACTCATCCGTTGCGACTCCAACTTGTGGCTAATTCCACACAAATATCCCTTCTCAACAATGTCGTTGAGACAAGATGAAATCTCACAATTGTATTCGTACAATTGCAAGAATGAACTCTAGCTGGATCCCTCTCAGCAAGAATGTGGCTTCCCGTGTCACTAGTTGTGGTGGCACAAGATGAATCTAGCTGGATTCTTCACAGCAAGATTATGAGTTCCATGGTGTTTCCAAATGTCACAAATCTAATGAAGAATTCTGGTATTTCTGGAGTAGATTTGGTGTGACTTGACTTGGTGAACATGAACATAAAACTGAAGAGTTCTCACTCTTCACAGGATGTATTTCCTGTTTGGAGGCTTGTGGGCTGGTTACCCTGGCAACCACCCACATTTCCTCCCACTCTGCTTAACTTCCTTGTCTGGGGACAGGAAATATAAAAAACCAAATAAACTAAAATAAAATAATATTTTCAGACTTTATTTCTGATACTTCTTCCACTAGTGACCACTAGGGTCACTACACCTCCCCCCTTTTTAGGAAGTTAGTTCCTAACTTCTTTAAATCTCATCATCGATCCTCGAGGTGAAGTCCTTGATGGGGATTTCAGACTCGGAGACCGAAAACTTCAGTAAATCTCTTGTCGGGTCAATCTTTGCTCTGGATAACCGACTAATTGATTGAGCTGGTTTTTTGTTCTGCATTAGTTTGTCTTGGGATTTCGTTGGATCATTCCTTGTCGTAACCGATTGATTCTGTCCAGTGATTGCAGATGGTGTCCTGCTCCCAGGACTAAAATCCTGCCAACCGCTTCTTCCGGCAGCTTCCTTCAGTTGACCGGTCCAGTTGGCTCGAACAGGCAATTGATCTTCAGTTGTGTGTTCTACCAATCCGGAGCAGGCATCTTGCAAAATTTTGCCGGGGTCATCTTGGTCATTCTGGGTTGCAAGATTCATCACTTGCGTTGTCACTGCTGATTGCTGTTGCACAGCAGATGCATTTGTGGCTTCAAATTTCAATGGCTTTTGGCGTTCCATTGTTGTGATTTCATTCACTGCAATTTTCTCAATTCCGAGCCATTGCTTCTGGATTTCTAGTTGACTGTTGGACAAATATTCCTGTTGAATTCCAAACTTGGACAATGAGAAACTTTCAACTGGCTGTTTTCCTTCAGGTGTGTCCTTAATTGTAATTTTAGTGGGCACTGTAGCTTTGCTGTCTGAATTGCCACAATCAGATTTTTTGGTCGCGTCCAATAAATTAATTTTGGAAATGTTTTCAGTTGTAATTGAGCCGGAAGCACATTTCGGTAACTCAATTGATTGAGTGCTGTGTTGCTTTAAGTCAATTCTCTGTAAAGTTTTTTCCAAAATTTTGTTTCCTTTTTCTGTTGATTGTAGACCTTGTTTTTCAATTTGACCAATTGATGTCAATACTTGGCAATCTTGATTTTCTGGTTGTCTTTTCAATCCTGTACTTGTGTGCTGTACACTGCAAAGCATCTTGCAATCATCTGATAAATCAATTTTGGACCCATTTCCAATTTCAACCACACTGACAATATGTTTCTGCCGATCAGTTGATTCGGTGTAGGGTTGGTCTGTGTGACTATGCCTCATTGCATTTTTAACTTCACTGGACTCCCTGAAGTGTTGATCAACTTGGATTATTTGATTTGGTTGCTCTTCCAATTTTTCTTTGGTGTGTAGAACTTCCTTTGCCAAATCCAGTCGCTGATAACATTCTTTGATCAAAATTTTTACTTCCTGTAGGTCCTCGGAAGTTATGTTTTCCAGTATGTTCTTCAGAGCCTCGATGAAATATTTGGAGGGCCACTCTGGATTCTGCTGACTACATGATTTCGGTGAAGACGTGGAATCTTGTAACATCATATTATGTGTTAGACTTTTGATCACTTTTCGAAATTGTTTTCGAATAATTTTCATTTCTCAAACCAGACATTTATTTTCTGATTTCCTGGAATTTTCTTTTCGTTGGACTTGAACTGAATACTTCGACTCTTCAGTTGGCAAAATATTTCGTTGATGTTGAAATGACTTATCCGCCATGCTGGTTACATCAAGCAGTGACAAATCTGTTGCATTAGTCTGACTCCCTTGTGATCGCATGTCCACATTTTTCAACTTGACGGATGACGTAATGTTGTCGACAGTGCTCTGACTTTGTAAAATTGACGAAGTTTCCGTAGAATTCAAATCATTTGATGCTAGTGTCGGCTGGACAATGTACTGTGGCGGAGATTCTGCTGCATCTTGAGTGGGTTTTTCTTCATCAGGTATGGATAACGCTGGTGATGAAAAGTTGACTGAAGTTTGCTGTTTCACATGATGAGTCTTTACTTGATCTACCAATGATTTCAGGTTGACAAATGACGAATCCGTTTGGCAGTTTAAGTCTTGCTTCTTTAATGACAAAATTTCATTTTCTTTTTCTTTTTCCACCACTCTTCCCCCCTTTTTTGAAAATGGTTGAATTTGTTCATCAGTTTCAAAATCTACACTTTTTGGAAAAAGCAATGGATTTTCTTCTAGGTTTTCAAAAATCAAATTTTCTGTGTCTGATTCGATAATTTTGTCCACAATCTGTGCGTCATCTTGGTTTTTTGTGTCCTTAAAATTTTCCGCATCATCAAGAGGTTGCACACATTTCTCAGCTTGCTCTTTGTCCAATTCTGACGCACTTTGCATAATTTCAGCACTTTCAACAACCGGTGTGTCTTCTGCACGTTGTGAGTCGTCTGCACTTTGCACACTTTTTCCATCTTGTTGTCTACCATCTATTTTCGTTCTTTGACCACTCAAATTTTCGAAAGCAATTGTTCTTTCGTTTGGCCAGTCTTCTCTGCATGTGTCAACTTGTGTTTGGCCAAGTTCTTTGCTTGCTGTGGACATTCTGATGTCATTTGGTTCTAGAATGGTGTCGCCTGTTGCAGGTTGGTCATGACCCAATTGAACTTGATTGTCTGACTCATGTTGGAGGTTCTGCTGGTCCATGACATCAAATAACATTTTCTTTTGCGTAGGTGACGTTACTGTTCGTTTATTCTCTCTACGATCTTCTGTATCGTCATTTCCTCGCTTTTCTGAATTTCTCGCTGAATCTTTAGTGGTCTGTTCAACTTCCGGCTGATGCATGACACTTGCTGTATTCCTAACTGGTGGACACTGCGACTGTGCCATGTACCGCAGCTCTTGTAAATCTTGCTTTGCCTTCTTCGCGTCTTTCTGAGCTGGTGGAGATGCTTTACGACAATTTTCGTTTTCAACATTCAATGATGACTCTATTGTCTTCCCTTCTACGACGAGTGCTTGGTGAAGGCTGTCAGTCTTTTCCATTTTTCCAGAAGGGGTCTCTTTTGCAACATCAATCGAAAATGTTTTCGTTTCTGGAATTGGGCTTTTCTTCATTTCAGACATTGTTTCTGTTCCTTGACCAGATGTAGATAACATTTTTAATGCCTTCTTGACTGCATCCATTGCTACTGGTGATGACAATCTTTTGGTAACTTCAGAAATTCCCAAGTCCACTGGTGAGCTATGTCTTTTCCTCCTCCTTGAGGTTACCTCAGCACTGGTCCCATAGCTTAAAGTTTTCTGGTCATCTCTGGCTTGACGTTTCGTCTCTGCAGGACTGTCTCCAGTTTCGGTCTGTAAACGGCGACGTACTTCTTGCAACTTAAGTCGGGTTGGCGAAGGTACTGTTGATAATGCCGGGCTGTCAACTGATATTTTGGATGAAGCCGTCTTATCCGCCTTTATCAAACAATCTCTTTCTTCTCGACGTAGTTGACTTAACAATTCTTGTTCCTCTAGCTTGTCTAGACTCATCCGTCGTTCGCGGTCGTAATCTGCAGTTAACGATGCAACAAATTCTTTAGTAGAGACTGGTCTGCCAATTTGATAGCGATGTCGTCTGTCTTCAAGACTATCGTCTGCTTCTTGTATTATATTCTGCATGCGTTGCCTTACTCTTTGCAATTTAAGTTGTGTTGGCGAGCATTCCATTGTTGCTGTCATGCTATCACTTGGTTCTATAGATAGGGTTGTCATAAACTCTCTTAACCAGCGACTTCTTTCTTTTGCTATTGAAATTAATTCAATGTTCGATGTTAGATCGATTTCACGGCGCGGAGTGGACCTCTTGCTTCCCGACAATTTTGTGAGATCAATTTCGCTTCGTGGAATGGATTTTGTACTTTCAGATAATGAACATAGTGGAGATGTGGTGTGCGATACGTGGTGTTGTTGTGACTGCACTTTGTTAGCTTCTAATTTATTTTGTTCTTCGCTTATTTGAGACTCCATTCTTATTTGCGCGAGTTTATTGTCCAATTTCGTTTCACGTTCCTTGCGCTTTTCCACACGTAATTGTTCCCACAGTTGTTGCTCTTCTAATCGGATCTGTTTTATCCGCTGCACTCGATCATTCGCCGCGGCTATCGATGCAGCATATTCCTCGCGGGAGTTTGGTTCACTTATGTGGCAATAACATCTTCTGTCACGCCCTTCCTGTATGAAGTCTAGCATCCGGTTGTGTACTTCTTTTAACTTGAGATGTGTTGGCGAAATTATTCCTTCTAACTGTGTCAAGTCAATCCTGTAACTGGGTGAGGATCTCGTACGATTTAGCAATGAACACTTTTGACATGTGGCACGTGGTACGTATTGTTTTGGTGACTGCCCTGTTTGCATTGTTAAATCCACTGATTCCTGGGATCTCGATGAAGATTTTGCTAGATGATCATCCGTTTGTTTCAAGACAAATTCTTGCTCTTTTATTGTGTTTTCTGGCGAACCAAGTTTATTTCCGGGAGGTGAAACTTTTTCCTCCAAGTGAAAGTCGAATTTTTCTTGTCGGCTTTCTTGCGGTTTTGGAGTGCTAGATTTATTCTGCCTCAAATGTCCAAAATCCAAATATTTTTGGTTGACCTCATTGTCACAAGCACGTGGCGGTGGTGAACTCGCACGTCTCTGTCGCTCATTTTGATATGAATCATCCTGCCGTTGATCCGACTCTCCTCGCGAGCACAACTCGTATCCGTGATGCGACTCATTGCTATGGCGTAACTCATCTCTTTGTGGGCGTTCTCGATCGTTAGAACGGCATCCCTCTTGCCTCTGAGATTCAAATTGATGGTGAGAATCGTCTTGCTGATGAAAATTGTCTCGTTGATGAGGACTTTCCCGTTGATACGACTCATTTCGATTAGAGTAACCATACGCGTTTTGTTGACGTGTTTCTTTTTTGAAACATGATTCACTTTTCTGGCGGGTTTCGTCCTGACAACGCGACTCATTTCGCTGATTTGAGTCCTCGTATGGACGTGAGTTGTTCTTAAAACGTAATTCACTTCTGTGACGCGACTCATTTCGCGGATCCGAGTTCTCATACGGATTCCCATGTCCAGTCACATGATGATCATCGTGGTGACTTGATTTGCCACAATAACGTGACTCGTTTCGCGAATGTGAGCCCTCTTGTTGACGCTCTTTGTCACGGTAGTGCGACTCATTTCGCAAATTTGAGTTTTCGCGTTGACTTTCTTTGTCACGGTAGTGCGACTCATTTCGCGACTGGAAGTCCTCGTATTGGCAGAAATCGTCTTTGTACGAATGTTCTCGTGACGTAGAAGGACCATGTTCTTCTTTTCTGTGATTATCGTGTCGTCTTTCGTTGTCACGTTTACTTCTTGAAGAATCATAATCCATTTTTTCTTGACGTTGCTCATCTCTGTCATATCTTGAATGACTCGGTGCACTTCGACTTAAGTGTTTGGAATCCGAATATTTTCGGTCTGATTCTTCACGATATGCGTATCCAGGTAAAGGACTTGCGCGTTGGTTCTGCCAGTCCTGTTGACTTAAATTGTCTTCATGGTGTGAAGCATCTCTACGACGTGGATCATCAGCGTATGCACTTCCTTGTCCTGTTGAACGATGTTCGTTCCTCGGACTGCTGTACGAATAGTGATATTTCGTTATCAGGGTCGTATTAATGTCTACTACATTTCTGTGATGTAACTCATTCTTGTCTGAATTTCCATATCGAGCAGAACTGTAGTCGTTTCTCCTTTCTGAATTATCTTTGTTCCGACAATCACGTCCCGACTCATTTCGGTTATCATGACGAATGTCGTATTTCGGTACTTCCTGATCTTGTTGATCGTATCTTCCTCCATAGTTCTGTGGTGAAGAATAATGATGCATTTCATTTTGATCTCTTGATTGCCATGTCTTATGGATTGTTGATGTGCCACTCCTAATCTGGCTGGCTTGTAGTTGGTGGTCAGCCGTCTTGATTGTGTAATCTTGGAAAAATTTTTCTTGATCCCGTTGAACAATCTTAGAATGTTTTCTGTCATCTGTGTTCTTAATGGCAATCGGAGACGACATATCTTCTGAGTGGCGTAACAATCCCAAATGTGGTGGCAGACTATATCTTTTCAATCTCAATGATGATTGTTGAACTTCCATCGATGGTCCTTGTAGTTGTTTCTTATGATGATCAGACATGATGTTAATATTAGATAGGATAGTGAAGAAAGAAACAGCTTAAGTTAGAGAAATTACTTCTAAACTCTGTTATCCTTTCCCCCCTTTTTTGTTTTCAAACAAAAACAAAAATTCCACACCTATTTTTACTACAACTCCAAATAAGAAGTTCCTCAATCCAACTAACTCTCACAAAATAATTTTCAAAACAAATTAGGTCCCTCAACTAAATAAAAGTTGTTAAGGTTCAAATTTTAACGGGCCCCCAGGTGTAATGAGCCTGAATACACGGTTTTCACTTAACACACTGCGCATGCGCAGATTCGCTAGCGCCATCTGGTGAGGAATTTTGTAAGCACAGTATTAGGATAACCCTGAGCACATGGCTATCAATACTGCATTCGTAATTTTAAAGGATAAAAATTCCAAGTGGACACTCAATTTACTTGGGTGTCCAAAAATTAATAGGGAAGACATCCAGCTTCATATGGCCTGTAAATCAAGAAAAAGGTTCAAGTATTTATTTGATGGGTATATAAATAGTATAAGAATTGTTGACCATCCACTGGAGTCAATTCAAGCTGCAATCAAAGCCAAGGTCAAGCCATCCCAAAAACCTGGATGGTATAATGTTTGTGTTGCATTGAATAATAATTCAATCACAAATGGATATTGTGAGTGTCCAGCAGGGTAAGTGTATAATTATTTATTTATTTATTTATTTATTTATTTATTTATTTATTTATTTACTTATTAATTTTTTTTCTGCCCATTAGACTTTCTGGAAACTGCCATCATGTTGGGGCACTACTGGAAGTGTATGCCAGGTTCTTATCTGAGAACCTGGTGGAAATTCCTAATGAAAGCTGCACAGATAAACTGTGTAATTGGAACAAACCCAGCAATAAAACAGCAAGTGTTGGGGTTCCCATTACAAGTTTGCCCCTAACACGTAACAATATGGTAAAGTACAGAAATTGTATATTTTTGAAACATTATTTGAAATAAATTTATTTACATTTTTTTTACAGGGCGTTTTATCACAACAAAAGGTTCTAAGACCAATCCCATCTGCCTACGACCCGAGATTGGTATCCAATCGCTGTGTCAACCAAGTTGCCCTGCAAGAACTTTTTAAAAGCTTTGAAAAGTCGGTACCAAACTGTCCATTTGTAAAGGACTTTTGTGAAAATCAATCAGATTATGGTAAACAAATTAAGGATTGTCCTATTGGTCCCATTCCTATGGGAAAAGTACCAAGTTTTGGGGATTGATAATTCAGTTTTTAATGCAAATAATTTCCTTTTTTTGAAAAATTCAAATTTTTAAAAAGAAAAATTGAATTTTTGTGTAAAAATATTGAATTTTTGTGTAAAAAAATTGAATTTTTGTGTAAAAAAATTGAATTTTTGTGTAAAAAAATTGAATTTTTGTGTAAAAAAATTGAATTTTTGTGTAAAAAAATTGAATTTTAGCAATATAAATTTCAAATTTTGTAAAGAAAAATTGAATTTTGGTTAAAAAAAAATCAATTTTAGTACCATAAAATTTAATTTTGGTACGAAAAAAATTTGTATTAATTTATTTTCTAATTGTTCCCATTCCCGTCCTATCCAGCCCCAAAATAATTGTTTTTTCTCGTCCCTGCATCACATCTTAGCAACTAATCTGTATATATTATTCACAGACAATTTGGAAACAACCAATACCAACAATCAAGAGCTGGCGCTAGTAGATGAAGGCAATAGTGAAAACGAGTTGAATAGCGTACAAACAAATGATTTATTGGATGGTAAGCAAAATTAAATTATTAAATTTCAACTTTAAACAATGTTTGTGTTTTTCAGGACCCACTCCTCTGAGACCAGTTACAGGTAATACAGTGACTAACATAATTTCGGAATCATTTCAGCTTGAGATCAGCAAACTGATCATTGACAAATACCCTATTTTGTCTGATGATGAAGTTATGCAAATCGAAAAAGAGACCCGGGGACAATCTGATAATCAGGAGTGGTACAAGCATCGTTGCAACAGATTGACTGCTTCCTTTTATGGAAAAATTTCCAAGTGTGCCCGTAGCTGTGAGAGTATTTTGAAGTCAATACTCTACAAGCCCCCACCAAAAAACATGCCAGCTTTATTATACGGTAGAACAATGGAACCAGTTGCAGTAGCCAGGTATATCGACTACCACAAATTAAAAGGTAGCCAAGTGGAAATTTCCGAATGTGGCTTGTTTATACATCCTGACAAGCCATATTTGGCTGCATCACCTGACCGATTAGTCACTGATCACAGTTCCATACACAAATTTGGTACTGTGGAAATAAAATGTCCATTCACTAAAAAATCACTAACTGTTGTAGAAGCATGTCAAAATAAATTATTTTATTGTGAGATGAAAGACAATCAGTTACATTTGAAAAGAAATGATGACTATTATTACCAGGTAAATATAACAGAATATTTATTGCAATTAAATTGTTACAGTGTTTCATTATTTCAGGTACAAGGGCAATTGGCAGCAACCAAAAGACAGTGGTGCGACTTTGTGGTTTACACAACTGTAGACATTATGGTGGAGAGGATAATGTTTGATCCTGACTTTTGGGCAAAAACACAACCAAAACTCCTACATTTCTTAAAGTATGCTTTAATGCCAGAACTGGTATTAAAAAGAATAAAGCAAAGGGGTAAATTATATGATGAACAGTTTTTTTCATATGCAAAGTTAAAAGCATCATGTAAAAAACTGTAATAAAAAATTGTTTACTTCCTATGACTATTATCACCAGGTAAATATAACAATATTTATTGCAGTTAAGTTGTTACTTTCATTATTTCAGGTACAATGACAATTGCTAGCAACCAAAATACAGTGGTGTGACTTTGTTGTTTACACAACTGTAGACATTAAGGTGGAGAGGATAATGTTTGATCCTGACTTTTGGGCAAAAACACAACCAAAACTCCTACATTTTTTAAAGTATGCTTCAATGCCAGAACTGGCCTTAAAAATTAAAAATGCAGTATGTATAAAACTGTAATAAAAACTTGTTTACTTTCTTAATGGTGGTTTGAAATTTGTCAAATATGAACAAACACTCACCACCTGATTTGCTGTATCAATTGAGCTCAGTTGCTGTACTGTTGTTAATATTTTATAAGTTTTAATTCGCCTGATTGCACGCTCAACTTCAATTCGTTCAGTCGCAATCTGTCTCGTCATGGCAACGTCATCCTCCGGAATTTGCCCTGTCACTTTTTTCATGAATTTAGGGGGTATGTTTAACTTAACACCTGCAGGTAAAATATCAGCAATTTCGAAGCCCTTGTCAGCCATGACATTATGTCCAGGGCTTAATAGCTTTAAGAATCCAGATTCAGCCACTATTTTTCTATCTGAACTGCTACCGCCAAATAAGGGTGAAATGTACACAACACTGCCATTAGGTGTTATTGCTACCAAAAACTTGTACGTATTCCCATGCTTATAGTTAGAAAAAGTCTCTCGTTGAACAGAGAGTCGTGAAGGTGTTTGAATTTTTATCTCTGAACAATCAATAATAAGAGTAGTGTCGGCATAATTTTTAAAATATTCTGGACATTTTGACTTGATAAAAGCAGGATGCTGAATAGGGAAAATCTCAACGAATTCATGGTGGAGAAAAGTTACCCAAGTCGTGAAAATTCTGTTAACAGTTGTAATGCTAATACCAAAACAACGAGCTAAATCGAGTACTGGTAAAGCTAATTTCAATCGCATAAGGGTAAGAAAGAACATTTCTTTAGTACTTAAGTTAAATGACACACGTGATTTTGCCTTTTTATCTCTTACTCGTGTATGCTTACCCTGCCAATAAAACAAATTTTCAGCCTTCTCAGAGAAGTATTTAAACAATGCTTCAAATGCATCTGCATTAGGTACACCGGTGTAAAAATTAACAAGTACTTTGCTACTTTTTATATTAT
The DNA here is from genome assembly GCA_949358305.1 of Strigamia acuminata. Classification (NCBI taxonomy): domain Eukaryota; kingdom Metazoa; phylum Arthropoda; class Chilopoda; order Geophilomorpha; family Linotaeniidae; genus Strigamia; species Strigamia acuminata. The sequence goes on from OX442314.1 coordinate 9,305,289, forward strand.
CAAAAGTTAAAATACGAGCAGATAATTTCTTGCTGCTATTTTGTAAATTAAAGACAGCATTTTGAAGCTCTTTAACTTTATGCTCAAGACTTTGCTGGTCAACAATAATTTTATCCTTCTCAACTTCGAGTCTCTCGGCACGCAGCTTTTGCTTTTCAGTTTCATCCTTTTGGAGTCTGAGTTCCTCTCTTAATTTATCCAGCTCAGATATTTCAGCTTCCATGTATTCCTCATGTTGGAGCTCAAGTAAAGTAGCTGCTACTTCGATGTCACCCTCTTTATTGACCTGTGATGTTATTTTCTAAAATAATCAAACATTAATATTTTTATATAATTTCCAGGAAAGTATTTTGGAGACATTAATGAGTATTCAGCAATTTGAAATGTTTTCATAGAGTATAATACTCCACAATTTTATATTTTCATAAATATTTTAAATATGTATTTGTATTTGGTATTTGGAGAATAAAATTTGAACCAAAGTATTTTGTATTTTGTATTTTGAGAATGGTGTGCTGTCTGGGTATTTAAAATACAAATGTATTTTCACAATGTAGAATATTTGGTATTTTGAACCAAAGTATTTTGACCAACTGTAATATTTGATACAGGAATAATAAAAATATACATACGTTATGTGTGGATTCTTTTGAAGGTTTTCGGAAACGCTGCCTCCTTAACCTTTCTTCCGCCCGTTGATCTCGGGCACAGACAGCTATTTGCTGAAAAAAAAATCACGAGTCAAACTTTCTCACAATAATAAACTAAAACACAATTAAAATAATGCAAACTTACAACTTCTACTCACTTTTTGTGCAGATATCCATTGAAAACGACTTGGAAAGGCTTCAGACTTCAAATATTTTCGCTTAGAATGCAATAATGGGCGGAAATCACATTCATAAAAATGGTCAGAGCAGACCTTCGTTCCATTCGTGATTTTAAACTTTTTACCAACATCTCGTCTGATTTTCGCAATCCATTTCTTTCGAAGACCTTCATTTTTAGGCATAGAATGCCAGGTCACTTCTTTTGGAGAGTTTTGCGCCGTGTTATAGCAACAAGGAACGCAACAGTTGAAATGAGAGCTACGCTTCTCTTCCGCAGCCATGTTTGTTATCCTAATTTGGAAATTTACGGCGCCGCCACCAGATGTCGCGCGCGCTAAGCGAAAACCGTGTATTACTCCTTAAATTAATAAAGAATAATTCCAAGCTTATTGATGCTTAGACAAGACTTATCATAAAAAATACTACTAATTCTAACTCAAAATGGTGGGAAAATAAACACAAGTTATTTCTCAAATAAATTCTAAGATGATTTATTCTTAACTTAAACTATGCTTTAAAGGAAATACAAATAATAGGAATACGTGATAAAATCATACATATTTGACTAAATGATAAAATTAAATAAAAAATGAAAGATGAAATAATACAAAATGGCGACGTTCGCGGTGAATTTCACGGCGACGTTACGGCAACGTTACGGCGACGTTACGGCGACGTTACGGCAACGTTCACAAATCGTTTGCGACGTCCGATCTTCGTTTTCTACTCCCGGCGTTCGTTCCCGACGACACGGACAAATTTCTGACTAATGATGACTCGTAGCCGGACTCAATTCCGTTCTTGAAGATTTTCTCGATGAAACGGACAAATTTCCGTGCAACTTCTCTCTCGCTTCTCATACGAATCTTCGCGACTCGACTCTCGAATCTCGGCGACACGGACTAATTCCGACTCGGTGATGAATTCGGACTAATTTCCGTTCTTCCGACGTTCTCTCGCAACTCATCCGTTGCGACTCCAACTTGTGGCTAATTCCACACAAATATCCCTTCTCAACAATGTCGTTGAGACAAGATGAAATCTCACAATTGTATTCGTACAATTGCAAGAATGAACTCTAGCTGGATCCCTCTCAGCAAGAATGTGGCTTCCCGTGTCACTAGTTGTGGTGGCACAAGATGAATCTAGCTGGATTCTTCACAGCAAGATTATGAGTTCCATGGTGTTTCCAAATGTCACAAATCTAATGAAGAATTCTGGTATTTCTGGAGTAGATTTGGTGTGACTTGACTTGGTGAACATGAACATAAAACTGAAGAGTTCTCACTCTTCACAGGATGTATTTCCTGTTTGGAGGCTTGTGGGCTGGTTACCCTGGCAACCACCCACATTTCCTCCCACTCTGCTTAACTTCCTTGTCTGGGGACAGGAAATATAAAAAACCAAATAAACTAAAATAAAATAATATTTTCAGACTTTATTTCTGATACTTCTTCCACTAGTGACCACTAGGGTCACTACAAGCTTTAAGGGGCCATCCATAAATGACGTAACGCTGATTTTCGATTTTTAGACCCCCTCCCCCCCCCCTTGTAACAAGGTCGTAACAAATCCACAAACCCCCCCTAGAGTATTATATTACGTAACAAAACTCACCACCCCCCCCAAAAAAAAAATTGATACAAGCTTATAATACAAAAGTTTTCAAAAATTTTAAAAATTTGACAAAAAATTTTCAAAAATTTTTAAAAATGTTAAAAAAAAATTTGTCACGTAACATTTTTAAGAACCCCCCCCCTCCCCGTCGTAACAACCCGTAACAAAATTTGAAACCCCCTCCCCCCCCCCTCCAGGCGTTACGTAATTTATGGACGGCCCCTAAGCCACTACGGCTCATTTACGAGTACTTGCAGAATAAAGAACAGTTATTTCCTCGATGCCATATTGCTGGTCGTTTCCACTTCTTCTCGGAGAATTTCCTTTGTAAATGTGACTTTACAAAGCTAAAAGTTCAAATTTACATTAACTTTTCAACAATTAAAAGACGTTTAAAGCTCTATTTTTTATCCAGTGCATTCAACTACAAATTTCAGACTATTTATATTGAGCAATTTATTGAATATAAAACTGTGATAACTATAACAATACTTCCAGTTTTGTTTGTTCTTTCGTATTATTTTATTTGTGAGATATTTTTATCAATTTGAATGCAGTTTGCCGTGCAATCAGCAAATTTTTAAAGGTTTAAAGTTATAATGAATAAAAAGTGACTGCCTGCACTTCCCCCAACAAAAATTTCAACAAGTCTAATTGTTGCAGAGCACCTGTTTAGCAGAGATTACAATGGCCAAGTCAGTAAATTAAATAAAACAAAGAACCAAATGATTCCTTGATTAAAATTATTGAATGTGCCCATTCTACCTGGCACACCACTGCCAAACCCTGACCACTTAATCAGAAGCAATGATTTTACTAACCTTGATGTTGTTAAGCCCCTTTGCTTTAATATGCAATTGCAAAAATCTTACTCAACTTTGCTATGATGTCAAACAACACAAAACCTTAGACACACTAACCAGTCTGTACAAAATATCAATATCGAAAACGGTATAGAGTTATTTCCTTGCTTTTGTTGTTCAATTAGGAATATTTTTTTTTTGCACAAGGTTCGAAATATTCAAAAATATGAATACCCAGTTGAGGTTCATCAGATAACCACAGATGACGGATACATTCTCGACGTGCATAGAATCCCACACGGACTCAAGCAAGACCGTAAAGATAATGCTGCTCCAGTTTTAATCCTTCATGGAATAGGCTCATCGTCGGCTCCATACACTTTCTTCCCTAACAGCATTGGTAAGTTCCACTATCTAATGAATAGATGTTCATAAAACCGAATTGTTCAGATAATCGAACATTAGATTTATACACATATGAAAATAAAAAGTCATTAAAATGTAGTTAGAAAGCATTGAAACTGACCAAAAATGGATAAAAGTTGTCAAAAAACATTAAAAACCGATTAAAACTTCTAACGACGTCAAAATATTAATTTTTGTAGCGCCATTTTGTGTTGCGGTGGCCCCGAGTTCTGCAAATATTTTGGGTCCCATTTATTGGCCCACTAATTTTCTTGAGAATCTCACTACAAAAAATAATATAATTAATTAATTAATTAATTAATTAAATTAATAAAATTAATTTAGTGGGAAATTCAGTAAGTGGAAAATTTAATATTTATTTAGTGGGAATTTCAGGAAAGTTAGTGAGGTTTTAATTTATCCCCAAATATTTTCAGTGTGTCCTTATAAAAAAATATTGTGATTTCAGCTTACAAGCTGGCCAATGAAGGTTATGACATCTGGCTAGGAAATTTACGAAGTAGTTCTGAATATAGTCGTCACGTTAACTATTCGCAGTTGGACTCCGAATTTTGGAACTTCGGGTACAGTCAAAGAATATTCTTTTTCTGTGTACAAGTAAAGTGTAACTGCTTCATTAGTATGCCTGTTTACAACTCATAATTCATAATTCACTATTCATGATGTCACACGTCACATTTCCAGCAGTAGTGGTTTCGACGGGAAACTAAGCACTTTTTGGCCGCCTTCGTGCAATCGAATGCCAGTGTTTGACAGATTCCCCGTTCTAAAATAAATAATAATAATAATAATTTATATAAACTTACACCTTTGCAAATCATAACTGCGCATGCTCAGGTTAAGCAAAAACTTGATTGTATACCGTATATCTTCAAACAGTGCACCCGCGCGCTATTTGAAAAAAAATTATGCCCCGCGAGTTAAAAATCGATTTTTTAATCAAGCTTTTAGAATCGGATTTTATAAATTTGTAATTGAATGCACCTAATGTTTAAGCTCCGTTAATGTTATTAAAACCAAATTTTACTGTTGCAACGACCCAATCAGCTTGCTTTGCACCATGTTTTCCAGCATTACTATTAATGTGAACACTAAATGACTAAAAAAAATTATTTCCATCACAGATTGGACGAAATGGCCTTATTTGACACACCAGCAATGATTAACTACATTTTGCTAATCACTAATCAAACTCAACTATCCATCATTTCTCTGTCTATGTCAACAACGACCACAACAGCCATGCTTGCTTTCAAACCAGAACTAAATAAAAAGGTGACAACATCATGCCATTCCCTGCTAATTACTAACATAATTAACCAGCACATTTGCAGGTATCAAGACATGTTGCTTTAGCACCAACAGTGTATCTTGACCACTTCGTTTCTTTACTTCCAATTCATCTACTAAAAGTAGTGTGTGTGTGAAACCTATCAGAATAATCTAGCGCATCAATTATTTCCTTCCTTTAAGAAATTGATCGATGTTGTAAAGTTCCAAGACAACTTTCTCTTCGTACTCAACAAATTAGCCTTTTACCTGGCACCGATTGCATGTTCACCGCTTGGATTCATGCATTTATGCCAAGCGGCTGTATTACTCGTTGTTGGCTATTCCCCAGGAAATTACGGGGTTGGAAAACATTAGGTGCATTCAATTCTAAATGGTTTTCCCTGTGTGGTGACCACGAGGTCACAAAAGTGTTTTAATAATTTATAACTCAATAAATAATGATTTTAGTATTCATAATAAAATATTGTCAGATTATTGCGGGAAAACTAGCTATACTAGTTTTACCGTTTCTGCGGGACTGACGTGACAACGTCATGAATTTGCATAATTCTCCGAATTTATGCAAATACGTCATTTCCGGTCCAGCCAGTATTTAAACCCGTGTCTGACCGGAAACCCCCACTTTATAGATACCAGAGCAACATTAGCATCACCACCTCACCGTCAGGCCGTTTTACCGGATTGATAGAGGACCGATGCCCGTTGCCAATTACATCTATAAATCAGAAGTCACAGATATTATCGTAGCAATACTACGATTGTAATATCTCCCGAAGCGAAGCGTTTGCGAACACGTGTTTCGCCAGACGCCATTACCCTAGACAACAGTAGAAGCCACGTGTAAGACTGCCGTGCAGCAACAATCGTATCCGACCAACAAGGATCCGAGACCAACCTTAAGTATTATTACTATTGTATTACAAGTGTGAAATAAAAGGTTTATTAGTAAGATATTGTGCGTTAAGTTTATTTACCGGAACAAAGGTTACGACACGTGGGGGTCTGTCCGGGATAGTTTGACTAATCAGACTATTTAAAATAAACATATCTTACGGTTTGGAATTTACAAACTATCGAAATGACGAAAAGTAATAAGAACCGAAAACCTCCGACCGCAAGCGCCCGAAAAGCCGCCATGGAAAAAGCCAAGGCAGCAGCCGAAGCGTTAGCCAGCCCGAAATTAAATACGACGCCGCCGGAACCCGTAGAAAGAAACCGAGTTACCAAGACGCCGAGCCACGTCGAGAAAACGGCCGTCGGCAAAACACCGATTGAAAAAACGCCGAAGAGCGTAGAGCCTAACCCACCGATAAACGATAACGAATCCGACAAAAGTCAAGACGGGTTTAGCCTATTTGACCAAGACGACGGAGCTCAACACAATCGAGTAACCATTCAACACGGATATAATTCGACGCGATCTCAAATCAATCAATGTATGGAAGCTTATACAATCGCTCGGTTAGAAGGAATACCATTCGATGAAAATGGAGATCCCCTGGCCCAGATGGAAATGATACTTCGTCTAACCAGGGAACGAGCAGAAAAACGAGCTGCCAGACGGGGAAGAAGGAGCGTCAAACGCCAAAAGACCGGTGGCCAAACAACCGACTCGTGCGATTCGGCCCAAACCGGGTCCGACGCGGACAACGAAAGCGAAGCCGATTCGATGACCTCGAAAGGAATTCACGTCCAGGGATGGGCCAGTATCGTAGACGAGCCAGTCGAAATACAGAACGAATTTTTGGAGGCTTTTCAGCAAGACAATCGGAACAATCGAGGAAGACAGTCATGGGCATTCGCGCAATCTTTCGCCGCTAAAGCTGGCCACACCAGCCAAACGCCGAACGACCCGAATTCCGAAATGATACGATTAATTAATCAGCGTAATCAAATCCGGAATCAGCAAGGACAAGATAGGTTGGCAATGCCAAGCCTCGATGACATACGAACAGTTAAAGCTAATGTTGACGCAGCTAACGAAGCAGCAAAAGCCAAGATCAGGACCGCTAACGACGCCGATAAGGAAGCCGCGAAAGTCAATTCGCAACTATACGGAGGGAGAAAATCAACCATATTAATAAAACAAAATAACGGGATCCTGAGCGGAACAGCTGTGAATGGGACCTTTCCCCCCGGAACACAGCTGACTGCGACTTCGCCGGCTTTAACTAATCAGAATTCCCCTCAACACCAGAATTCTTCGCAAAACCACCAATTCCTTCCTCAAAACGGAAATATTTCACTGAGTTATGGGAGTCAGAGCCAATCCGACCCCATATTGGAAGAGCGATTACGAATGATAGAAGAACGCATACGTGCCGATTCACGGACCGGCCGAAACCAAGACTTGGATGAACGAGACGAACAGAATGAAAACCTACTCCGAAAATATTCAGCCGACCGCTGGGCGTTAGATAACAAAGACCGAAACATCAAGTGGCCCCAGCTGCGCCTGATGAAATTCGACGGTACGTGGAGGGCAGGAAATAAATTTCTAAATGAGGTGGCACTCACCATCTCGAGACTCGGAGCCGAACCAGACGAAATGGTAGTTAAGGGGCTGCCAGAAATGCTGGTAGGAGAGGCGAGAGAATGGTATGTGGAGGCGAACTTGAAGCATTGGGAGCAATTTGTGGTCGCCTTCAATACGCAATATGGCGAGACACAAAAAGAGATTAGACAACGAGTCAGTCTCATGCAGCAGGCGACCGGAGAAGAGCTACGAGCCTATTTTCTGCGAGCTAAAAGTCTGTTCAATGAACTGTATACTCCGCTGGACGCTTACGCTCAACGACTAATTTTTGATAAAGGATTGAACGAGGCATCCAAAAAGGTGCTTCGCGACATGAACGCTCCAACAACCGACAGCTTCGAACAACTGTTGAAATTTGTCGACAAACGTCACGAAGAAGTAAATGACCGGTACACAGACGCTCTAACACCGGAAGAAAGAAAATTAGTCCAACTTCGCATACAGCGAATCCACGCCAGAAATAACGACGCAGGGCGATTAATCCGGTCGCGAACGTTCCTAAACGGAGACATAGAGGCGGCCCCACCAAAGAAACCCAGCGACAAGTCGACTTCTAACCCGATACCGGCTCCAAAAGCTTACAGAGCCAGTACGAACTCCGACGTAACTAACCTCGAAGAAGGGAGAGAAAGTGAAGACAATAACTCCGAGCAAAACTCAGGAGGGGATACCAGCGATAGCCAACAAGAAGAAGAGATTCTCCACCAGTGTTGGGCACGGTACAGTACCGGTACCGGCGGTACAGTACCGCCGGTACCGGTACTGTACCGGAGGGCTGTACCGCGGTACTTTTTTAAGATGCAGCGGGTACCGGTACCGGTACCGCGGTACTTTCTGTGAAAAGAGCAAGTACCGGGTACCGGTACCGCGGTACATTTGGCGCCATGCAGTACCGGTACCGTGAATTGGCGGTACTCTCGCGGTACTCGGGAAAACGCGAGAAAACACGAGATCCTCGTGTTTTCTCCCGTTTTCCACGATAATAAAGTTAAAAAGTGTATGTTTATTGTTTTGTTTACATTGTTTTGCATTTCTCATTAAAAAAAACCTATCTATACATATATATCTTCCGCTTCTTTTTATTAATAAACAATAATCGTCTCCATGGCTACAATTGGAGCGAGACTTAAGCCAAGCCGCTCGTATTCTTTAAGAAACTAAATCGAATCGACGACATGAGACGGAAATTCCACTTTTAAAGTTGTCGTCGATTGTGTATCGAGTATCGTTTATTTAATTCGAAATGTGTTTAAAGCTACTAAGGCCAGGCCAGGCCAGTGTGTTCGGCCACGGACAGCACGTTTTTGAGTCGTTCTCGCTCCTCCGACGAAACCGTTATGTAAAAAAACCAATATTAATATTCGACGATTAATTCATTTTAAATTTATTACCTTGTACTGTACACATTTCGGATAAAAGCGGTTTAGAACATCCAATAATCGCTGAAAAATTGCAGATATACAGGGTGGAACAAAAGTCTGTTCCCCTCAAATATTTCCTCAGCAATTGCACCTAGGCCAACTTTGATGAAGCGATTGTATAGGAAGTTGGGTGAGAGCAATCCAATGATGTCATCAAATTTGACCTTGAAGGCCATTTTCAAGGTTATTCACTTGCTAACTTCTAAACCAATCAGGTTAGAGCAAAAAGTCAATTACAAAGTTGTAGAGCACCATCAAATTAGTACTATCCAACTTATCTTAGTCATCTTAGTTAAATGTTTTCTTTTTAAAAAGGAGACAAATCAGAAAAAAATCAGCAAAGTGAAATTTTTTACCCTTGGAGGCATAAGGATAAAATGTGCTGTTCTGGTTGAAGCCATTACGGATTTATGGACAATTTTTAAGTTGATTGGTTAAAGCGCCATGTAGTTTGTTTTTAGTTCGGAACTAATTTTATTGAGGACGTAATGCCTAAACAATAAAAATAAATAGATTTGAGCCATCTGGAGGTGGTTTTAATCACTACTGGTAAATGCAAAAAGCTGTTCACTGAAGCGCTGTTTACAAATACAGCAAAGCAAGCTTAAAAGTTATGCTGGAGTTTTAAGGGGCAGAAAATTTCCAAGTTGAATATTTAATTAAATAAATGATGAATCATTACAAATTTCACCTGAGATTTACTTTATTATCAGCAGTGTTGGGCACGGTACTCCCAACACGTACCGCGTTACAAGTACGCGGTACAGGCCGCTTCAACAAAAGTACCGCGGACGCGGTACAGGCCGCTTCAACAAAAAGTACCGCGGTCCCGGTACAGTACCGGTACCGGGATTTTGCGGTACATCTCGCGGTACACGGGAAAACGCGAGAAAACACGAGATTTTTGTGTTTTTTCCCGTTTTCCAGTTTAAAGTTAAAATTTTGATTTTTACATTGTTTACACTCATTCAAATTGAGTGGAAACAATAATTATTACTAATGATAATGATGTAAAACGAATTACTAATTTAGTAATTCGCCAAGTACGCAAAAAAAAAGTGTGCAGGCGCCGAAGCCAGGCCATAACGCGTGGCACACGTTGCTAACGATTGCCGTCGAATTTTAGCAGAACGATACACAGTCGTCTGCGCACTCTTTTTTCGCGTACTTGGCGAATTACTAAATTAGTAATTCGTTTTACATCATTATCATTAGTAATAATTATTGTTTCCACTCAATTTGAATGAGTGTAAACAATGTAAAAATCAAAATTTTAACTTTAAACTGGAAAACGGGAAAAAACACAAAAATCTCGTGTTTTCTCGCGTTTTCCCGTGTACCGCGAGAGTACTGCAAATTCACGGTACCGGTACTGCTTGGCGCAAAAAGTACCGCGGTACAAGTACCCGGTACTTGCTGTTTCCACAGAAAGTACCGCGGTACAATTACGCGTTACTTCCGTGGGCTACAAAAGTACTGCGGTACAGGGCTGCGGTACAGTACCGGTACCGGCGGTACTGTACCGGCGGTACCGGTACTGTATTGTGCCCAACACTGATTATCAGATAAACAAAGTCACAAATTTTCAGCAAAAAAAATTCATAGGAAAAAAAATTTTCCTGTTCAAGAAAAAGCTTGTCCATAAATCCGTGTAGCCAAGGATTAATCTTGTGATAAAATAATTATTGAGGCATTAAAAAAAGGCAGTGGTTTTTCTTGTTTATTTGCATAATGATGCACATTTGAATACGTTTATTTAAGTAATTCAGTATTTTTTGTGATAGAAATTTAAGTTTTGTCACAATGGCTGGCTTTATTTCAGCTGATTTGTCTCCTTTTTAAAAGGAAAACATTTAACTTAAGATTACTAAGATAAGTTGGATAGTACTAATTTGATGGTGCTCTACAACTTTGTAATTGACTTTTTTGCTCTAACCTGATTGGTTTAGAAGTTAGCAAGTGAATATCCTTGAAAATGGCCGTCAAGGTCAAATTTGATGACATCATTGGATTGCTCTCACCCAATTTCCTATACGATCGCTTCATCAAAGTTGGCCTAGATGCAATTCCTGAGGAAATATTTGAGGGGAACAGACTTTTGTTCCACCCTGTATATATAACACACCAACATTTCAAACGATATTGAAGAATTAGAAAAGTATTAAAATTAAAACTTAAGAAAAAAGAATCGAAGGAGTCCCGGTGTAGTATTGATAGGCCTAAGTCTCGCTCCAATTGTAGCCATGGAGACGATTATTATTGTTTAATAATAAAAAGAAGAGGAAGATATATATGTGTATGTATAGAAGGTTTTTTTTAATGAGAAATTTGTTTTCCACAACATATAAGACTATAAAGTTTAAAATGTAAACAAAACAATGATACAATTTTTAACTTTATTATCGTGGAAAACGGAGAAAACACGAAAATCTCGTGTTTTCTCGCGTTTTCTCGAGTACCGCGAGATGTACCGCAAAATCCCGGTACCGGTACTGTACCGGGACCGCGGTACTTTTTTCAGGACGCAGCGGGTACCGGTACCGGGCAATTAACGAAGTAATTACGGAAGAAGTAGTCAAATTAAAACTCGAATTAAAAAATAAAAAATCGAAAGAAATTGAAACAAATAATAAAGAGATTAGCGACTCAAGTTCGGAAGACGAATTAAAAGCCAAATGGATAAACACCAATTGGTTAGAAAAACAAATTAAAGAATTACAGAAAAAGGTCGTTTATTTTACTACGGCTTACTTCACCACAGAAAAACGCGAATATAGTGGCCCAACCACTAATACGGCAGACGGCGAGAAAATAGCCGAAATATTCCAAGAATTACCTCACGCCTACGAGGAGGCCCCACCTCGAAAGAAACGCATTTTACATTGTAATTTAGCTAAAGAGAGGAAAGATTCACTCGCGATGTTAACAATCAAGTTCAATGACAAAAAATTCATCGGTTTATTGGATTCGGGAGCCGACCGGTCCTTTATCTCTTCAGATCTATACGAGTCGTTGGACAAAAAACAACGCGACAAACTACGGGGAATAAGCGAAAATGTGGCCGTAAAAACCGCTGCTGGAGAAGTGCGTCCAGTAGGGGTACTGACAACAAAAGTCATATGGGAGGGCGGCGTAATAACCCATCCTTTCATCGTTTTACCAACCTACGACACGGTCCTACTCTTGGGTATGGACATCATGGCCATAATGGAGATCCAGCCAAACCCCATAACGAGGTCCTGGAACTATATCGATAAACGCGAGGACCCCCGACTAATGACAGTACCTACCGAACTCCTAGATTCAAACGACGAAGAGGACGAATGGAAAGGCGGAAATTTGAAGCAATTCGTGCAAGATTACGATTTCAAATCTTTTAACGCCCGACTCCAAGAAGACAATTTGGCTCACGATCTGGCCATGGACGCGAACCTAGGAGAAACCCAGACTAAATTACTTGAAGAAATGCTACAAAAACATCGAAAAATCCTGACTAAAGAACCGGGAAAGACGAATTACGTAAAACACGAAATAGAATTAAGTACGGATAAGCCAGTACGAGTTCCATTCAAGGGCATGAACCCCCAAAAACGCGAAATCGTCAAGACGATCTGTCAAGACTTGCTGGACAAGGGGATAGTGTCCGAGGCATTAGGAGAATATGCGATGAGAATCGTGCTCGTCATGCGTGCAGGATCGGAACCCAGACTGTGTATCGATTATCGACCTCTAAACGCCATTACCGTTATCGACCCCGTCCAGATGCCATCAATCGAAGCTATTCTTCGAGAATTAGCCCCATTTAAATGGGTAACAACGATGGATCTGTCGAAGGGATATTGGCAGGTCGAACTCCGAGACGAAGACAAAGGAAAAACCGCTTTCTGGTCCCCGATGGGCCGATTGATGTTTAATGTCATGCCATTTGGGCTAGTGAATGCCCCGGCAACATTTCAACGATTAATCGAGAAAGTCTTGGGCGACGCGCTACATAAATACGCCTGGGCTTACCTGGACGATATTATTATTGTTTCCCAGACTTTTGACGAGCACATCGGACATATCAACGAAGTAATACGTCGTTTAGCAGAAGCCGGACTCCACGTACACCCCGGAAAGAGCCAGTTTTGCCGAAAAGAACTTGCGTTTCTTGGATACAAAGTTGGAGTCAATGGCTTATCCATAGACCCAAAGAAAGTACGAGCAATCACCGATTTTCCAGCACCTACGGACGTGAAGGGGGTACAACGTTTTTTAGGAATGGTAAATTTCTTCGGCCGACTCCTGCCACATTTAGCGGAAGTCGCGGCCCCAATCACCGATCTTTTAAAGACTGTCCAGAAAATAAATCCAAAGGAGGACCCGCCGAAAGACCCCGAAATCAAATTTAAATGGACCAACCATTGCGAAGCAGCGTTTGACAAAATCAAACAAATGCTAATCGACACCAAAACCATCCCTCTTCCCGACTTGAATCGCGAATTTATCTTACATACGGATGCAAGTAAAATCAGATTGGGGGCTGCGTTAATGCAGATGCACGAAATCGACGGTACCCAACAAGAAGTACCCACAATCTTCATCAGCCGGAAGATTCAAGCCGCCGAGAAAAATTACTCAGCAACCGAGCTCGAATGCTTGGCAATCGTATGGGCAGTCCGTAAATTCAGGCCTTACCTCGAATTCACAAAATTTACCGTCCAGACTGACCATCAAGCACTGAGGTGGTTCATGGGCCTTAAAGAACCGTCGGGTCGGATGGCTCGATGGCAATTAGAGCTCATGGCTTACGACTTACAAATCGAGTATAAACCAGGGAAGTACAACACAGTCGCCGACGCGCTCTCTAGAGCTCCCGCCTCAGAACCCGACGAGCCAGACGACGACGGTGACGACGATTCTCGGATAGCTTACTGTCCCACCCCGATCAGGAAGTGGGAATTCAGAAAACAGAATGAACTGCCGAAAGAAAAGTTGGAATCTTCCGATGAAAAATACGTCGGATATTGGATGAGGGCGTATCAATCGGCAAAAGATGCCAGACCAAATTACGACTTGTCCATCGAACCCAGAATCTCAGATAAATTTGTGCGAGCTTTCGTTGCACACGTGAGTAAAGGCACGAACTGTGTCCCACCTACTCGCGAAGAGCTCATTGAAGCTCAGAAGAACGACACCGCCTTCTGTAAAAGATTCTACGACTACTTGACCAACAAAACTTTCCCTAGCGACGTCTACAGCGAAGAACACAGAGAAGAATTCAAAATTAAGGCATCCGCTTATCTAATAGACGATGGCCTACTTTTAAAATACCATCCGAACTTTCGGGACGACTTGACAGAGTCAGGGAGTTCAATTAAAGTCGTAATTCCGAGAAAAGTTCGAACACAAATTCTGTGGATGGTACACGGCCACCCCCTAGCCGGACACGCCGGCGTGGCGAGAACTCTCTATCGAGCCAGTCAACTGTACTATTGGCCCGAAATGAGAAGAGACATCGTACGATTTATTCGACACTGTCCACGATGTCAAGCCTGCAAGCCTCGAAATAAGGCTAACTACGAGAACTTATCACTTGGACCGTTCGCCCCCTTTGATTGTTGGAGCGTGGACCTTATGGGCCCTAAAATAACGAGTGCAAATAGCCACAAATACATACTCGTGATCATGGATGTCGCAACAGGATGGCCAGAATTGTATCCGATGGCCCACCCGACTAAGCAGAAAATAATCCAGTGCCTTTACGAAGTCGCGTTACATTTTGGCTTCCCGCGGAAATTAATTTCCGATAATGGCCCACAATTCGCATCAAGGTTATACAAGGACTTCTGCAATCAATTCGACATTCAACCATCATTTACTTCAACGTATAACCCACGGGCTAATCCCGTGGAGCGTCTCAACCGCGACATAAAATATGCGCTCGCTATTTTCACAGGCGTACATTCCAAGTGGGACGAGTTCCTTAAAGAAATAGCATTTAGCATCCGAACGACCATTTCGAGAAACCGCGGCTTTTCCCCGGCTTATCTCAACTTCGCTCGAGAGCTACGAGTGCCCTGGGATCCACGCATCCCAGAAGGAATTCGAAAAGTCGATCCAAAAAATCCTCACATCTACGTACATCAACTAGAACAAGCAATTTCGGCAACCTACCAACATATGATGTCACATGTGTTTGACATGCGCGAACGAGTGAAAAAGTCTGAAAAGAACACACAATTTTGTAATTTCAAAATCAACGATCTCGTATGGAAGGACACTCACATTTTATCCAGTGCAGATAAAGGGATTCATGCCGGCTTAGCCGACAAACGAGACGGCCCATACGTAATTACCAAAGCCCACGGCGGGAACGCATTTTCTCTGCAACGTTTGGCCGATAATGTAAATTTTCGATCAATCCACGCTCGAGAACTGACGCCTTACTTGCCGGAATTTCCACAAGAAGAATGGGCCGAGGACCAAACGCAGCCATCTCCATCACCCACAATACGAGATATGTTCGACGACGTCGCCACCGTTTCAGACTTGAACGAAAATACGACTCACGTAACTCCAGACAGCGCCGAACTAACTAGCGCCCCAGATGGAAATTTAGGAGGGGAGGAAGCAGCAGTTAACGAAGAAACTCCTAAAACTCCTGAAAAAGAAATAGAGATTACTAAAAGATCCACACGATCGAGAAGTAAAATACCGAAACCTATAACACGACAAAGTACAAGAAAAAAGGTACCAAACCCGTTTATAAAGGACGGTAAAATCACCGGGAGGACATGATAAAGCAAGAAAAATCCAAAATGGTTGGCATAACCAATCAAAAGCGACAAAACAATATGACGTAATTACCCCGACCTCCTAGGGACAAAAACAATCACAAGGAGACTCCAACAATCAACTACGTATTACATACGAAAGCCAATCAAGATACTTAACCTCGACTACCCTTTCAACTTTGCACTCCGCGTTCTGTCACGACGACAACAGGTGTTTGACAAAAATCGCAACCAACAAATTAAATCAAGAAATGCGAAGAAACTGGAAGCAATCACCCGACAACGAGGAGGAAGAAATGGATCGGGACCCGAGCGAAGACGAATGGAACGATCCCGCAAGATGGGACGAGGTTGAACCAGAAGAGAATCGGGAAAAGCCCGATAGTAACGAAAAGGTAAAATTAACAAAGAATTTAATTCGTGGCTAAACCACGAAAAACACGTGAAACAATATTCGTAAAAAGAAAACATCTTTATTTCAACAATACGAAAAAAATTACGAAAACCTTTATTAAAAAATTCAACACGTGTAAAAAGCACATGGTCGACCATGGCGCCATCTTGAATCCAAATTCGGAATGTGACAAAATCTAATTTTTATTATTCATTCCTCAGCCGGAACACCAACTTACGTGGGGACCCATCGATCCACAAAACGTATCTTCGGGTACACTCTGGAGGAGCGAGATCCCGACTCCATATCGAAGAGCGTTAGAAGACGACATCGACGCCGGCCCATGGCACATTCGGCTCACCGCATCCAGAGCCCGATCGCGATTTTGGGCAAGTCAGGAGACCCTGATACACTACTTCCCAGAAAAGATGCGCGACGCACTGAGGACTGAAATTCCAGAACGCGACGACGCACCAGCACCGCTCCCAAACAAGTTTTTGAAAAAGGACTATCCAAGCGAGCCCGAAGAGTGGGCCGTCCTCGAGAAGTGGCAAAACGCCGCTACAGACGAAGAACGCCGACAAATACACAGAGACTATTACAACGAAGTCAGACGGACGGCGTATCGAGATCTCTTCAAAATACTGAAACCAGCAGGGTATTCGACAGATGAGATAAAAACTTGGTTAAGCCAGGTTCGAGGAGAAAGACCAGACGTTCCCAATTGGCGACCCGAACACGGATTTATCACCTCACAGAAAGCGATGCACCAGCTCCACTACCTGGGCATCTTTGGGCGCAAGCGACAGAAAGCGGAGAAGCGACTCTCGAACGAATTATTAAATCGCACACACGACAACAAGCGACGACGCCTGGATCAGCCAAGCACGTCGTACAACACGCAAGATCGATTGCAGTCTCATCCTCGAGTTTATTACCGACCCGCTCGAGAACCCTCACCGCGACGAGAGCCCAGAGTCGAGAAACCACGAGAAGTCGAGACATACCGCTACTCCAAAAATCGACCGAACCAACGCGGATGCCTCAGGTTATCGAGGCCACGAGCAGAAACATGGAGACGCTTTGAGAAATCACGTGAAGTCGATGAGGTAGAAACTTTGCAAGTGGAAGTTCGTCAAGAAGTGCCGATGACAATCGAATACGAACAATCGGTAGAGCCGACGATCGTACCTGAACAAGAGAAAAAATACACCGAAGCCGACATGGTAGCAGCCGTCCTGAAAGTCAAGAACGAACAGTCGAAACCTGTCTACCGACCGACCAAATCGATCGAAATGAGTCTGACGTCAGTACCAAGCGTATTCATCAAGGCGCCGACGAAACCAGTTAGCAGCGTACCTTCCAGCTTGCCCAGCGCCTTTCGAAAGACGGTAATTATCGGAACCCCGACATCGCTGAGTCCCTTTGAACAACTCAAACGACGACAAGATCGTTTTGGACCAATTTTCCCAGCCGTACCGGAAGAAACGCGAAGCGAGACTTCTACGTCAAGAACGCCGATTGTTTGGGATGAGCCCGAACCCGACGTTCAACGAGTTTTAATTAACTCAAGACAAGCTGCCGTGGTTAGAGTCGACAAAATCAATCAGACGCCTTCAAGACCACCCCCCAATAACAGGTCTTCGGACACTCGAGCCACAACCCAGTTTGACCCAACATCGTATGAATTACAGTCGTTCCTCGATACAACCACGATCGAGCAAGCAAAAGAGATGGTGTCCGACATCGATGACTACCAAGCCAGAACGATGCAGATCGCAGTAACGAATATCCGAGGTGCAGCCATCGAGTTCACCAACAGCCCTGGACGGGATCACCCGTCACGAATGGCACGAACGACAGTCGTAATCACCGATATGATGTCGCTTGTGCTGGCCGCGTCTACGTTTAGAAACGCCCGTGTGGCACTGGCGGCCTGGGCGGTCGTCGCGCATGAAAGTTTTCAGCTGCCTCCCGCTCTCGTCGAGCGATGGCTAAAATTGGTTCCTTCCTGTATCCAGGTTCGCGCGCAATTAATTGCAGAAGATGCCGACCCAGAACGATCGTATCAAGTAGTCCGAGCTGTGGCTTTACCACAAAGCGAACCGGTTGTACTAACCAACGAACCTCTTCCTGAGACTCCGGCAAGCCAGACAGTCCCGGCAGCCACTCCAGAGGAGACGATAAAGTTCCCCGAAGGACTGGTCCCGATCGAGGGCGTGAAAACAGTTGCCCGGAAATCGAAAACGAAGCCGAAAATCCTGCGGCCCAAGAAAAAGATGGAGCCAAAGCCGTTGCCGCCGATCGATGCGCATCTGAAGACGTATTATCCGAGCTTGACAATGACCAAGGGGACGAAAGACAAAATTAAGAGATCGAGCGATCATGGTCATTCGCTCTATTTGTGGATGGAGCGAACTCTCGAAGCGGGTCCGGGCGTCGATTTCATTCAACACCAGCGGTTGTTGCGTGCACACCGTCCCCCGAAGAATCCAACCGAAGCCCAGAGGATCCATCACACGAACCAAGGATTAGCCCCTTTCCTCTCGCGTATTTGGATCCATGAACGAATCGGCGCAGCCTACGAACCAGTTGGCGGCCACGACCGGTACTTCATAGGGGAATTCGAAGACCCCAGCGATCGCTCGTCACGGCTCACCTCGGCTCCACCGATCGTTAAATCCGCAACTCCGAAGATGGCTAAACCATCCGCAACCAAAGAGCTACCTCCACCTCCACCCCCGGATGTTCCCCAGGGATCACCGGAGAAGAAGTAAAAGTGAACTTTAACTTTGAGTTTTCGCAATGTTTGTTGTTTTATTGTAAATCCCCCAACAACATTGCTGAGGAGGGGACGTGTGGTGACCACGAGGTCACAAAAGTGTTTTAATAATTTATAACTCAATAAATAATGATTTTAGTATTCATAATAAAATATTGTCAGATTATTGCGGGAAAACTAGCTATACTAATTTTACCGTTTCTGCGGGACTGACGTGACAACGTCATGAATTTGCATAATTCTCCGAATTTATGCAAATACGTCATTTCCGGTCCAGCCAGTATTTAAACCCGTGTCTGACCGGAAACCCCCACTTTATAGATACCAGAGCAACATTAGCATCACCACCTCACCGTCAGGCCGTTTTACCGGATTGATAGAGGACCGATGCCCGTTGCCAATTACATCTATAAATCAGAAATCACAGATATTATCGTAGCAATACTACGATTGTAATATCTCCCGAAGCGAAGCGTTTGCGAACACGTGTTTCGCCAGACGCCATTACCCTAGACAACAGTAGAAGCCACGTGTAAGACTGCCGTGCAGCAACAATCGTATCCGACCAACAAGGATCCGAGACCAACCTTAAGTATTATTACTATTGTATTACAAGTGTGAAATAAAAGGTTTATTAGTAAGATATTGTGCGTTAAGTTTATTTACCGGAACCAAGGTTACGACACCTGTTTTCCCTGTTTTCATCGTTTTCGCCGTTTTCCCACACCGGATGTAGACGCATTTGACGTCACATTTCGGAAATCAGTTTTCCTGAAAACCGTTTTCATGAAAACCAGAAAATCGTGGTTTTCGTGGTTTTCAGATAGTTTTCCCGGGCCGCCATTTTGTATTCGAATAGATCGGCCAATTTTCGGGCGCATTTGCGCGTCGAATGCGGCCAATTTTCGGGCGAATTTGCTCGTCGAATGCGGCCAATTTTCAGGCGCATTTGCGCGTCGAATGCGGCCATTTTTCGGCCGCATTTGTGCGTCGAATGTGGCCAAATTTTCGGCCGCAATTGCGCGATCGAAAGCTGCCGGATCTGTGCTCAATGTTGAAAACCGTTTTCATCGTTTTCGGAAAACGATGAAAAACGGTTTTTGAAAACCATTTTAGAGTTGAATGCACCTATTGTATTAAAAAAAACTGGGTATGTCAACATTGTGGATGCATTTGCAGGTTTGCACTGGGCCAATAATAAGCGGTGGAACGCAAGGCACCTCAATACACACACTGCTCCACTTATATCAAGTAAGTTGTTCGTTTACTAACACAACGTTCATGAAAAATTCGAACTTGTTCACTTTTAGGAGTGAACTTGAATGAAGTTCACGTTCACCATGTTTGATGATGAAAACGTTGCAAAAATGTTAGTTTAAATGTTTAGATGACGCTTTCATCATCAAAACATTCATTTCTAATAAAATAATATTTTCCCCTGTGCAATTGGAGGTTTGTTTAGTAGACTAATTCATAACGTTATTTATCAGCTTATAACGAGAAAGCAGTTGATGCGATTCGATTACGGAGTAGAGGAAAATCTTGTCAGATATGGAAGTGTAAACACAATGCTCGTATTGATGGTGGTTAGTTATGTATTCATTTTATTGCTCTTTCGTGATAGAAAATTCCACCAATTGCTGATCTAAGTCAAATCACAGTGCCCACATGCCTTGTCCATAGTGCCAACGATCCCGTAGCAAGTCCACTGAATGCTGCATTGCTGGCAAAAAGAATGAAAACCGCAAAAGTAGTTTTGCTGAAGGATACAATGATTAATCACGTGGATTTTGTTGTTGGAGCATTTGATGATGATATTATGGAGCGAATAAATCGCGTAATATCAGAGAACATTCGAACTTAAGCACATTCCACATTTCACGCACAAACATTGGTGATTTGTATTTGCAGTTTATAGTTTCATATCAACAATTTACGCTGACTGGACAATGATTGTCCGTGCAAAAATTTCCAAAACGTAATTTTACATGCAGATCGCACTTTTCAAGTTCATTTATTGCAAAAACTATATTTTTCTATGCACAAAAAACATTTTTATCAACATAAAGTTACTCATTTCAGCCAATAAATTCTAAATTTTTCTTCCCGAGTAATGCTTAACTAAACCTTCATTAAAAATCCATTTGAGATTATGTATTATACACAATGAAATCACTAAGACAATAAGACAAATGTTTAAGCAACTGTTTTACTAAAGATCAAACTGATATGAATTAAAAATCTTAATAAAAGAAATAAATTACATACCCGATGAATTTTCTAACATTGATGTATTCACCATTACAACCCTCGAAATTCAATAATGTATAAGCTTATGACATGGCGGCATTAATTGACTACATTTTACGTACCAGCAATCAAACTCGACTTTCTATCATATCAACCTAAGTTGTATGTCCACGTCATGCTACGTTCCTGGATTTTCAAAATACGTAACAAGTTCAATTAAAATGAGTCCCGGAATTCAAGTGGCGGAACCTGTTGAATGTCGTTTTGTTTTAAGAATTTGTTTATCTAATTTGAATGCACCTACTGTAATGCTTGACTTGTTTTTACCAATTGGTTGTCAGATTATAACAAAGAAGCAACCAGGGCCGTTTCGACCTATGAGGTGAAGAGGCGGCCTCCAGGTGGCCATGCCTTGTATAAAGTTACTTACCACGGCATGGCCACCTGGCGGCCGCCTCTTCGCCTCATAGGTAGAAACGGCCCTGGAAGCAACTAATTCAGTTTGATTATGACTTAGATGAAAATCTTGTAAGATACGAAATAGAGATGAGAACGTGACCAATTTTTGGGTTCCGTCCCGTCCCGTGTCCCAAATTATGCCAGTTTTTTCTGTCCCGACCTGTCCCGTGTCCCAAAGTTGGCCAATTTTTCCAGTCCCGACCCGTCCCGTGTTCCAAAGTTGGCCAATTTTTCCAGTCCCGACCCGTCCCGTGTCCCGAAGTTGGCCAATTTTTCCTGTCCCGACCCCGTCCCGTGTCCCGAAATGTGCCAATTTTTCCAGTCCCAACCCGTCCCGTGTCCCGAAATGTGTCGTGTCCCGTGCGTATTACGTTAACGACATATGCGCGTACAACGTTAACGACGCAATACAATAAAAATTAAAAAATTAAAAAATATAATGTAATACAAAAACAACAACAACTAACTCATTATTAAAAGTAAATTACACTGTATGACCAAAATATTGTTGTTTATTTACTTTATTTTAGCATTATTAGGCCTAATATTAGGCTTAATACTGATAAGTGATAAATTACAACTGGAATTAAAAAATCGTCCGTGCAGAATGAGATGCGCAGTAAGAATTTAGCATCGCGTAATGTAACTTCACCATCACCAAGTTCCGTCCCGTCTTGAATCGCGCATAATGCAAAAAATACCAGTCCCGTCCCATCCCGTATCTTGCATAATGCAAAAAATACCAGTCCCGTCCCGTCCCGAATCCCGCATAATGCAAAAAATACCAGTCCCGTCCCGTCCCGAATCCAGTGGAAATATAGTTTCATCCAGTCCCGTCCCGTCCCGAATCCCGCTGCGGGACCGGTCCCGGTCCCGTTCTCATCCCTAATACGAAACTGTAACTACAATGCTTATGTTAGTGTTAGTGATGGATATGTTAATATGTTTAACTTCCTTCAGATAGGAATTACCACCAACTCCAGATTAAAATAAAATAACAACACTCGCATCACTTGTCTACAGTGCCAATGATCCATTAGCTACTCCTCTGAATGTTGCGTTGCAGGCAAGAAGCCTGAAATCAGCAGAAGTAGTATTACTGGAAAACACAATGATAAATCATGTAGATTTCATTGCTGCTGTGTCAGATTATCGACTGCAATGACCACAAATCTACAAAGATGGTATTTTAATTGGACATCAATTTCAACAGCCCGCTTCAGACATGATGTGCAGGCCATATGCCCACATTTGTATGCAATGATGCACTAGCGTGTGCTACAAAGCATACAAGTCAATGAGGTCAATTCCTCATGCACCACTAAATCAGCAAAGACACCACTGAAGAATGTGATTAGCTCCGATGTCAATGAATGTGTTTCTGCAAGCAACAATTCCACATGCCGTAATTGTTGACTTTCCCTAATGGCTTCCCATTCATCGGGTGTCACTGCAATTTCCTCCCACCCTGTTTCTTGCACGACAATCACTTGTGGAAATGCAGCAAGATTTCTTCTAGTTCTCCTGCGCTGTGGAGGTGGTTCTGTGTTTGTGGCACGAGGTGATCAACGCCTGCATAACCCATGGCGCATGATCGAGGCTGGTTCGACTGGCTTGTTTGGCTTGTCTTGCACGGGAAGTGGATTTCGTGAGAGCAAGTTACACAAACATTACAGGGCGGAATTGGTTCTGTCATAAAGTCTTTTAAACGTTTCGAGGAAGAATTAGTTCCTGAAGAATTAAGTACTTTGTTTATTTTTTATATTAATTTTATTTCACAAAATAAATAAGAAAATCCCGCTGCGGAATTTGGATGGGGCGGAAATGGTATATTTCACACGTAATTAGTCATAACTCATAAGAATGATGACCAAAGAAGACTAAAGAAGTTTGATCATGTTTTACCCATCTACACATTGTTAGATAAACTGATAAAAGATAACTTGCAATTCATACCACTGCATAAGTGTTGCTACAGCACGAACAAAAACTTGATGATATTTGTGATAAATTTAAATGGTGCAATCTTGAATTGTTTCTATTTTATTTTTCATTTGCTTATCAATGCCAAAATCAATAGAATAATTGATGAGCATGTGGTAAACAGAAAATTAAAAATATAATCTTGTTTTAACCGTCTAAATCGATTAAATTCATTCTCGTCTTACAAACAAATTAGAAACCATGAATGTTCAAATATTGCTCATTTTAAGCTTACTTGCTTTAAGCAATTGTGAAAACATGACAGAAATTTGCTACGACATCAACCAATTCAAAGGTTTGGCCAACTTAATGAGATTATACACACTTGCAACAGCAAAAACAGTAAGAATACATTTTTTCCGTTCTTATTCCTTCTTTGAAAACAATTGTTTAATTCTTGCAAGGATAAAATAATTCGATTGAATGGATACCCAGTTGAGATTCACGAGGTAAGCACCGACGACGGCTACACCATCGACGTATATAGAATCCCACATGGACTCTCAAATGAACATAAAGTTGCTGCTGCTTCTGTTTTGCTTCTTCCTGGCTTGAGTTCTTCATCAGCGGCATACGCTTTAATTGATACTGACATCGGTAAGTCCCCTATTACAAATCTTTCAAATGACAAAATATTAAGACAAGTAACTTTCAGCTTATGCACTAGCCCTAACCAATGAAAGTTATGACGAGAGAAAATAACATGAACATATGTGTCCATGTTATCTATCCTTGGTTTATGTTTGTTCACACTTTCTTTGCAGCATACGTGCTAGCGAATGAAGGTTACGATGTTTGGCTGGGAAATTTCCGATGTAGCTTTCAAGATACTCGCCACACGGAATATTCACAATCAAATTCCAAATTTTGGGATTTCGGGTATTGTTAATCATGTTTCATTTTCTATTAGCGTGTGAAACTGTCCGAAGTTACCGTTTAAGTTAGATTCAATATTTTATATTTTATGAAATAATTGATTACAAATTATTAGTTATTTATTAGATAAATTGAACACATAATACAGGGTGTTCTAAAAGTATGGTTCCCTCCAAATATTTCCTGAGCAATTGCATCTAGGCCAACTTTGGTGAAGCGACCGTATAGGAAGTTGGGTGAGAGTAATTCAATGACGTCATCAAATTTGACCTTCAAGGTCATTTTCAAGGTCATTCACTTGCTAACTTTTAAACCGTTCAAGATACAGCAAAATTTCCAATTGCAAAGTTGTAGAGCACCATCAAATTAGTACTATCCAACTTATCTTAGTCATCTTAACTTAAATGTTTTATTTTTAAAAAGGAGTCACATCAGCTAAAATAGCTTAAAGCCTGCAATTGTGACAAAACTTAAATTTCTACTACAAAAATACTGAATTACTTAAATAAATGTATTCAAATGTGCATTATTATGCAACTAAACAAGAAAAATCACTGCCTTTTTTAAATGTCTCAATAATTATTTTATCACAAAAATAAAAAATTTCACTTTGCTGATTTTTTTCTGATTTGTCTCCTTTTTAAAAAGAAAACATTTAACTTAAGATGACTAAGATCAGTTAGATAGTACTAATTTGATGGTGCTCTACAACTACGTAATTGGAAATTTTGCTCTAACCTGATTGGTTTAGAAGTTAGCAAGTGAATGACTTTGAAAATGGCCTTCAAAGTCAAATTTGATGACATCATTAGATTGCTCTCACCCAACTTCCTACACGATCGCTTCATCAAAGTTGGCCTAAATGCAATTGCTCAAGAAATATTTGAGGGGAACAGACTTTTCTTCCACCCTGTATAGTTAGCCACTTTTCATGGTTAATCAATATGGGGTGCCGTTTGGGCCAAAAATAAGTCCAAGAAGGTATATTGCAAAATTGAAATATATGGTGATTTCTTTTATGATACAGTCGAAACTCTTTATAACGAATCGCAAGGGACCGGACAAATCGATTCGTTATAACGAGAATTCGTTAAAACGAATTAGCTGAAAAAAATAAAATTTCATCATAAACAACATTATTTATTCATAAAATCATGTTAATTTTATCCCGATTCTTTAAAAACTGTTGAAATTGTTAAAACGGGACAAATTAAACTCAACTGCTACAATTGGTAGCTTCTTGCCATTGTTAATGGCATTACAAATGTTCAACTTGACCTAAATCAAAATTTCTTTTCATTTGGCAGCCATTTTAAAACACAAAATTTTTCATTTTTTCTAAATGTGTTCCTAACATGGGCAGTCATGTGATCAGTTTTGAAAATTCGTTATAACGAGGGCTTGTTGGTATTACAGTGTACCTGAAAACCTGTTCGTTATAACGAATAATTTGTTATATCGAAATTCGTTATAACGAATATATTTAACATGGTGTTCTATGGCTGGCCAACCAAGTCATTTTCAATAATTCGTTATAGCGATAATTCGTTATATCGCGATTCGTTATAAAGAGTTTCGACTGTATATAATAATCTTTTTGTGTATAGGATAAAGTTTTTGGAGATGGAATAAAGTTTTTGTGTATGGGATAAAGTTTTTGTGTATGGGATAAAGTTTTTGTGTATGGGATAAAGTTTTTGTGTATGGGATAAAGTTTTTGTGTGTGGGATAAAGTTTTTGTGTATGGGATAAAGTTTTTGCGTGGGATAAAGTTTTTGGAGATGGAATAAAGTTTTTGCATGGGATAAAGTTTTTGGGAATGGGATAAAGTTTTTGGGGATGGAATAAAGTTTTTGTGTATGGGATAAAGTTTTTGTGTGTGGGATAAAGTTTTTGTGTATGGGATAAAGTTTTTGCGTGGGATAAAGTTTTTGGAGATGGAATAAAGTTTTTGCATGGGATAAAGTTTTTGGGAATGGGATAAAGTTTTTGGGGATGGAATAAAGTTTTTGGGGATGGAATAAAGTTTTTGGATATAGGAAAAATCGGATATCGGATACCGGATCGTATCCGGATCGCCAGTTGCCGACCGCTGATATAGGGTGTCCCAAAATAACGCAAGATTTGAATTTGCCACCATTTGTGCTGTAAATTGTTGACAACCCTGAAACAACAAATTGACAGCTAAGAGTTTAGGGTTAGGTTTAGGGTTAGTAAAAATGGAGCGTTTCACAACACAACAACGTGTAACAATTCAATTACTACATGAGACATTTCCTGGTCGTGTACTCTCTCGTTTCGGTGATCAGAATTGGCCCCCGAGATCGTGTGATTTAACACCATTAGATTTCTTTTTATGGGGTTATTTGAATTCAAAAGTCTATGTCAACAAGCCCACAACCACCCGTGCATTACAATTCTGATCACCGAAACGAGAGAGAACACGACCAGGAAATGTCTCATGCAGTAATTGAATTGTTACACGTTTTGTATCGTGTAACGCTCCATTTTTGCTAACCCTAAACACGTTGTTGTATTGTGTAACACTCCATTTTCACTAACCCTAAACCTAACCCTAAACTCTTAGCTGTCAATTTGTTGTTGTTTCAGGGTTGCCAACAATTTACTGCACAAATGGTGGCAAATTCAAATCTTGCGTCAATTTTGGAACACCCTTTATATTTATTGAGTTTATTTTATTGATTAGGATATCTTCACTTTCATCCAGTAGCAAAGGGTTCTGTAATAATTTTATTACACAACTAAGGTTAACACTATACTCAAAACCACCACAACGTTGACCTATTTCCGAGCCGAATTACGCTTAACTGTGGACTGTGATCTACTATGCAGAAAAGTAGTTCTGTGTCAAAGCATCACCTTTGTGTTGGTAATCGATCACAATGTCTGGAGTTCGATTACAATTCTGGTGTTATGGGCTCCTTTTTTGAGCCCCTACACCACTGATACGGCTGGATATACTTGTAGGTCAACGTTGTGGTGGTTTCGAGTATAGGTGAACGTGTGTTACAGCATTACAAAATATTCATTTGGTCATTTTTGTACAGCTTTTTTACCTATTTTAACATGAGAAGTGCATTCAAACTGTGCAAGTCAATCTTAATGCCAACATTAATGACCACGAATAAAGTAAACAACGCAAAAAAAGAAAGAAATCGATAACTTGATAAATTACAAAATTAGGAAAAAAATTGAATACTTAAACATTAATTAATTACTTTTCTTTGTCGACGCCGTCTTGTCGACCGGGTCAATTTATCAAATTTAGTTGTCGGCAAGTCGACCTGGTCGACAAAACGGCGTCGACAAATTCGACTAAACGACCTCTTGTCTAAAAAAGACCACCTAAAATCAATTCTACTTCCATGTATTCCTAGGATAGACGAAATGGCTTTATCTGATACACCAGCAATGATTGAGCATATTTTGCAAACCACCAATCAAACACAAATAGCAATCCTTTCTCTGTCTATGTCAACAATAACAACAACATCCATGCTTGCCTTCAAACCAGAACTGGCTAAAAAGGTGTGCAAACTTTAACCACCGTCTGCACTCTGTAGTATCTTAATGCCAAATTTAAAACAACAAAGGTCAAAACTTGTTTATTGCACACAAGTTATTAATCTGTCTTGGTGCGCCAGAAATGGTTTTTTATTTTTAATTTGGCATCAAGATACCAGATGGAGAGTGTAAAAGAGACAAATTCACAATCAAATGTCTTTTTCAGGTATCAAAACATGTAGCATTAGCACCTGTAGTGCAGCTTGAATACCGAACTTCTCTGTTTCCACATCAGTCCTTAATATGGCTATATAAGAAAACAGGGGTCACCGACAAATTATTTTCCACATTCAACAAATTAGCTTTCTATCTGTCACCGCTTGTCTGTTCACCGTTCGCCTTTATGCGGCAATGCCAAGCATTTTACACATCTATTATTGGCCATAGTCCAGGAAATTACGGAGTTACATATATATTTTTATAACTATTATAAGTAATCATACAAGCATGATTAATTCTTTTATTTGTTCTACTTGCATTTACAGTATTGTGCAGGTTTTATGTTAACTACCTTGCTCCGAGGCGCGTCATTTAGAACATATATGCACTTTGACCAGGTAATTGAAAATTAGACGTTTGTTGCCAAAGATTGTGTCGCCCGGCAGACCTAGGGCAGCCTAGGTTGTGACTCATAACAGGTGTGTCTTAAAGTCACACTTATTTTTTTGCTGTGGAAGCAGCACTGAGGAGTTACTGTATGGATATTTTTTTTGCTCATCAGGTATCGTTAACATCAGTAGCGCATTCAAAAATTAAAATATTTTGTGTTTTACTTCAATTTTAAAACAAAAATGACATCATTTCCTGTCCTATTCATTCAATTAAACTAAATTAATTATTTATTTATATTTATAATTATATAAGCTTATTGGTAGATGACCATCTTATCTGCTATTCTCTACAAATGCTTATTCACAAATATGAGTATAAATCTTTGCATTCTCGTTTTCTTAGATTATAACGAAAAAGCAGTTGATGCGATTTGATTATGGATTGGACGAAAATCTTCAGAGATATGGAACGGTAAATGAAATGCAATGCAATTACTTCTGCAAATGTCAATTGCTTTGTAATAATTTCCTTTCATTGGGTAGAAAATGCCACCGATTGCAGATCTAAGTCAGATCACAACGCCCACATGTCTCATCCACAGTGCCAATGATCCAATGGCAACCCCACTTAATGTCGCAGTGTTGGCAAGTAAAATGAAAACAGTTAAAGTTATATTACTGGAGGACACTATGAACAACCATGCGGATTACGTCATTGCAGCATTAGACGATAATATCATGAAGCGTGTAAATCGAGTAATACTAGAGAATATTAGTTTGCCTTAACCTGCGTACTTGTACTTGAAGTGTAGAATTTTTTAATCGCTGTCTCTCCACATTCCATTTATATTGAATGCACTCCCTCCCTTTAAATCACTTATTTAATTATTGAACAATAAATATAACTATTTCCTATTGATTAAAATCGATCTAACTTTGTTGTGACAATACCAAGATTGTTAATTCTTGAGATGCAAAGTGGTTAGATACACTCGATCTAAAACTAGGTTCACTCTTGTATTCACACTAGAGGCAACGAACGCAACGGAAGAGAAAATTAGTCAAACGCAACGCAGAGTCTGTTCACACCGTACGGCACGTGTGAACAGAGCTGAACAATTGATGTTGCGTCTGGCCAATCAGAGGGTTTCAATAAAACCTGGAATTGGATTAAGTTCTAGAACTAGTTCTAGAATCCGAAAATGACGGCCTGTTTGTATGTGGCAGACGTGAATCGATGAGAGTTGGAGTCGATCGTGATTGGTTGGCCGCAAGACCTTTCCTTGCGTTGCGTCGCAAACTTCAACTTGGAGTTGAAGCAGGAATTGGCGTCAACGTCAAGAATTTTTAGACGCAAGTGTTCGCCACTCCATTATCTTTCATGTTGATTTGTGACACTGCCCTTGCGCAACGCCACCTATGTATTTCGACTATGAATAAACACTCATGCTAATTCTACACTGCCGACTGGTCGCTTCCAAACTACATCCAGCCACATCCATTCAAATCAAGCACACAAAACACATCATTATTGAACTATTTTTGAAATATTTTGAATACAGCAGCCTTCCACAATCATTCTAGTGTCCTTTTACTCATTAGGTTGTACATGAATAAATTAATAAATCAATAGATGAATAAATATAAATTAATACAACAAAATTGTTTGTTTGTAATTGTTTTTTCCGAAAAAGCTTCTCTTTTCTGGAAAACCAGTTTCTTTCCATGGTCACTTTTCCACAAAAGCAGTATTCAGATTTTCTAGAAAACTTGGTACGTGCAAACTTGGTAAGTGTTGAATCCGAAGCGAAGCATGTATTCAAGCAAATAAAAAATTTGTCTGCTCCAAATCCCTGAAAATCCGGCGCATATAATTGTAGTATTTAAAATAATTTTATTTTTCAGACCCTGGAGTAATTACTCGTGGATGACTTGCACTTGCAAACAGATGGAAAACATCTGTTTTCTTAACAAAAATACCAAATTGTCAAAATAACTTCAACTCAGACTCCAAAACAACAATACATTTTCCTTTTCACTTGTCAATTGTACAACTCAAACATTACAAAAAAATACATGTACCGTACTGCCTCGATTTAACGCCGGTCGTATCTAAACGCCGGCTCCTGATTAAGCGCCGGGCAAACTGAGGACGAAATGGCAATAAACGCCGGCCTTAAATGAACGCCGGGTTTGTTTAAACGCCGGGTTGAAACGTTTTTTAAACGTTTTGAGAGGTCTTTTGGTCGAAACATCGAAGAATAGCTAGCAATGAGTGGCTTTCCAATTTTTTTTTTCGGGTAGACGCCCGGCGCGAATAATCGCCGGGCTTTGAATGAACGCCGGGGGGGTCAACTAGAAAAAATGAATAAACGCCCCGGCGTTAAATCGAGGCAGTACGGTAATAATAAATTTTAAAATTGGGTCAAAAACCTATACCGTATTTTACCGATTAAGAGCCGCGGCTCTTATTCAAAACAGCCATTTTTGTCAGCAATTACAATTTCGGTTTTTCGTTAGTTACATTTGTTTAATGTAACAAACAAAGTCTGAACATCACGAACGAAGCGTACGTTCATCGTTCGTGAGATTAAATACGAAAACAATACCGTACTTTTGCAAAAATACGATATTCTTGGTGTCTCAGCCGCGACTACTATTCGAGGGCGACTCTTAATCGGTAAAATTTGGTATTCTCATTTTAAATAAAATTAAATAAATTTTATACACAAAAAAATAATAATTTCTATTCACTGAAAACACAGATGTCGTTTCCAATTTCCAGCACTGTGACAAGGAAAAAATATTTAAACAAATGCATTAATTCATGCATTTATCAATATGTAATGAGTATTTTATTCTTAATTCACAATACAGACAAAACCTTCCAAAAAAAAAGACAATTCGAGTAAACAACTACAGCAAAACTTCCTCTAAACTAAATGTGTGTCAACAAAGTTACTATGTAATTTCGCGTCAAGGAAAGAAATAATGATTCGAATGTTGCACATTCAAGGCGACAACAACATGAACATTCTCTCTCTCGTCGTGCTCATTTTGCACGTGCAAATTTCCAAACCTTCGCAGCAACTCGGCAAATTGAACGGCAAAATGGAAATGTTCAAAACCGCCACTAAAAGCGCAGTAAATCAAAATTGTAGATTTTTTAAATGTTTATTATTTAAAATTAATTTTAGACGTCATTGATTCGAATGCACAAATATCCACTGGAAAAACACGAGGCAAAAACGACCGATGGCTACATTTTGACTATGCTGAGAATTCCAACCGGTTTGAAAAACTCATCTAGAAATGGAATCCCCATTTTGATTCTTCCAGGGCTTTCCTGCAAACCTAATATTTACGTCGAATTGCCGAATGATATTGGTAAGTGCCATTGTGGCCAAAATTTGATAAAAAATGAGGATAAATCGGCGCCATGTTTCTGTTTAGGATTCTTTTTGGCCGATCAAGGTTTTGACGTGTGGTTGGGGAATAATCGCGGAAATCTGCTTTACAGCCGACACGTTAGGTACCCCAAGTTCACCACCAAATTCTGGAGATTTGGGTAATATTTTATACCACCGTATAACCTCCGGTAAAAGCCGAGCAATTTATTGCAAAAACCTAGCCGCTAATTGGGGGGGTCGGCTTATATGCGCGTGTCCAAAAAAAAAATTGTAATATTTTGTATTGTGTATAAGACCAACCGTCCAACAATCAGTCAATTTCAACAATTTTTTACTAAATTGTAGTCAACTTTATCAATTTTCGACTAAATTGTAGTCAATTCCATCAATTTTCGACTAAATTTCACAACATTTTGACGTACTCGGCTTATACTCGCATAGCGCATACACCATTTATTAGCAAAATGGTGCCTCAGAATGGGGGGGTCGGCTTATACACGGGTTGGCTTATACCCAAGATTATACGGTAACCTACAGCCGGTATCATGATGCCAAAATCAAAAACACGATTTTTAAAAAATAATAACACGTAATGGCATGACTCGCTTGTGTGGGATAAATATTTTACATTTTTCTGTTTTTGTGTGCAAAAAAATGGAATTTAGTGCTTGAATTAGGGTTTGACCGATATGATAATTTTACGATATCAGACAACACTAAAGGTGCGGTCGGATAGGATACAATCCGACCCAAACCGAATTCGGATTGGATTGAGTCGGATTCGGATGGTCCCAAATCAATCCGATTTTTCTTTTAATCGGATTGGATAATTCAAAATTTTATCCATACATTCTGGATAAGATTGGGGAAAAAAACCGAAACCGATCCTTATAATCCGAAATTCAAAAAATCAATCTAAATGCACTTTATTTTAAATTTTTATGGGTTTTTTTTCTTTCACTTCCTTCGACTTTTTTTTGGTCAGTTTTGCACGTAATTCATCCGATTTTGGTCATTTTTGCTCTTTTTAAACTTTTTTTGGTCATTTCTGCACATAATTCATCAGTTTTTGGTCAGTTTTTCAATTCATTTTTCATTTTTTGCGAATAGGATTGGATAATTGGTTTATCCATCCGAAATTTTTTTGATTGGATCCGATTCAAACCGATTCAAACGCACCCTTAGCCAACACTACAGTTCGCCCGCAGTAACATAGAGCTAAATTCGTACTGCGTATCCCATTCTGCGCAGACGATTATCTAATTCCAGTTGTTATTTAGCAGCATTAGGGCAACAATATTTTGGTTTTATGCTGTAAATTACTTTTAACGAGTTTATTGTTGTTTATTTACTTTATTTTAGCAGTACAAATTTAGCATCAAGGTACAGGGCACAAACTGTAGGTGCACTTAAACATAAAAAAAATTGTCCTCTCTGTAAATCATTTAATAAAGTGACTTAGAAGTAAATTCTCAATTGAACACACAAAATTTAAACTGAACTAAAAAGTATGGCTTCCTGCAATGTGTGGTAACAATAGCCAATAGAAAGTACTGTACGATGTAATACATCACGTCTACCCTAGAGTTTTAATAAATTAGATCTATATGTATTGGCACCATTTTATTGTTTATTTTACTGGTTTATATTGTCTACCCTTCAAAACAAAACAAGATGTCTATCAAAATGCAACAATGCACGCACCAATTTTTCCCCATCAGATTGATTGATTAGTTATGTCTCACTCCACCTGTTAAAGTAATGAGAAAATAAACTAATTACATCTTTGTTACACAGGATCCAAATCTATTTTTTTTTAATTTCCTGAAACCAAGTTATTATTGCAGTTGTAC
Organism: Strigamia acuminata; assembly: GCA_949358305.1. Classification (NCBI taxonomy): domain Eukaryota; kingdom Metazoa; phylum Arthropoda; class Chilopoda; order Geophilomorpha; family Linotaeniidae; genus Strigamia; species Strigamia acuminata. The sequence goes on from OX442314.1 coordinate 9,339,134, forward strand.
AGGAAAACATAAACAGTCAAAAAAAGTCCAATGTTGTCTGACTTTCAGATGACTACAAAATACATTCTTCTTCATCCCTAATTTAACAGTGAAGCTAGGTTCACACTTGTGTTTACACTAGACGCAACGCAAGAAAACTGACGCAACGCAAGCTGCTTGCATCCAAAAATTCTTGACGTTGATGCTAATTCCTGCTTCAACTCTAAGATGAAGCTAGGACTTCACATCCGCCATTTTTTTTTAAATCTAAGTTGTCCCGCCTGATGGCGCTACAATCACAAGACAGAATCGCTTTACAGTCTAACAATTAAATTGTGCTAGATGTGAAGTCCTGTAGTTAATCGTCCTAGGTTGAAGTAAGCGATGCAACACAAGGAAAGGTCTTGCGGCCAATTAATCACGATCGACTCCAACTTTCATCGATTCACGTCTGGTTGGCGAGACTTTGCCACATGCAAACAGGCCGTCATTTTTGGATTCTAGAACTAGTTCTATAACTCCAGGTTTCATTAAAACCATCTGATTGGCCAGACGCAACATCAATTGTTTCAGCTCTGTTCACATCACACGTGCCCTACAGTGTGAACAGACTCTGCTTTGAGTGTGACTAATTTTTCCTTGCATTGCGTTGCCCCTAGTGTGAACACAAGCGTGAACCTATTTTAACTCCTCGACTTACGAACAAATACAGTTTCGAGAACTTGTTGGTAAGTCAAATTGTTCGCAAGTCGAAAGGTGTACAATGTGGAAAAATTGTTTACCCTAATTAAAGTAAACATTTTTTATCTTGTTTCTTTGATTTTTCTAACTTTGAAGTTCACATCTCTGAAAGTTCTTCGTATGGGCCCAACAGTACCATGTACCGGTTCCACGGTAGAAAGTACCATGCACCGATACCACACTACTTTTTGGGCACTTTTGTGGGATTGTCATTGTAATTACCATTTGAACCATTTAAATTCAATAAAACTTATTCAACGCCTTTATTTTTGCAGTTGGGAAGAATATGGTTATTACGACACACCAGCAATGATTGACTACATTATAAAAAACACCGGTTACAAACAAGTGATTCTCATTTCCTACTCCATGACAGCTGCATCATCGCTTGCCCTATTTGCATCAAGCCCAAAATACAACAAAAAGGTAACATCCCACTTTGGTTTGTAGTTACAATATTGACATTACAGTATACTCTGTTCAGACCGGACAGTATTTGCTCGCTGTCTGATCAGGACAGATTTTCTGAGCCCAACCTATATCCAGTTGACCTTTCAATTTAAATATTACATCATCATCATTCATTAATAATTAATAAATCTTACCGTTTGAAGGTGGTGAGACATGTCGCTTTGGGACCGATAGCAATTGCACATTACCAGACATCTGTGCTTGTAAAAGCTGTAATGCCTTTCTACAAAGTACTAAAGGTACCACTTGCAATTTATTCTTCTTTCACCTAAAATAATAAAAATTAATTTATTATATTTTTCAAACAAAAAAGTTTCTCTACACTATACTGCTCTTCAAAGGACCAGTAAACTACATCTTCTTCTACGCCGCTTCTTACATAGCACCAGCATTATGCTTAATTTTTGGAGATTCAGCTTGCCATGTATTTTTTGCAATTTTTCTAGGCTATGATACAGGAATGTTTGGGGTACACTGTAAAAAAAAATAATGTATTACATTTTCAAATATGCATTTATTTTTGTTTCCAGCAACATGTAACAGTCACTGCTGGTGATATTACAGGTGGGGCATCATTAAAGGTGTTTGTGCATTTGCTACAGGTATGAATCACTAAAAAATACCGTATTTTACCGATTAAGAGTCGCCCTTGAATAGAGACACCAAGAATACCGTATTTTTGCAAAAGTACGCTATTGTTTCCGTATTTAACCTCACGAACGATATTCGTACGGCTCTTCGTGACGTTCAGACTTCGTTTGATACATTAAACAAATGTAATAAACAAAAAACCGAAATTGTAATTACTGACAAAAATGGCAGTTTTGAATAAGAACCGCGGCTCTTAATCGATAAAATACGATAAATTAAAAAATAAAATAAACTTACCGGTAGTGATCTACATTTTTATTGCAGCAAGTTAAATACAAAGAGTTTAGACGTTTTGACTATGGACCATTGATGAACTTTAAGAAATATGGATCAGTAAGTTTTTAAACACTTATAAACTGCTGCTACGGTTCTAATACACCAAATTTCCAAAATATCCTAAACAACTCCAAGCTTAACCATATTTTATTGTGTTATTATTTTTAAGAAATTACCACCAGTTTATGATCTCAAGAAAATCACCACTCCAACATCACTTATGTGTGGGGCCAATGATCCAGGAGCTAATGCAATACAGATGGCACTTTTAATGCGACAAATTAAAACCGCCAGAACAGTTTGGATGAATCACACTCTGTTCAGTCATGCAGATTTTGTCTGGTCCATAGATCCGATCATTAAAAGCGATGTTAACCAAAAGATTCTGGGCGAGATCAAAGACATCAAATTGAGCCGAAGTTCAAAAACACTCCACCACACGGACTGATAAAACCAAGGAGTACGACATTCAACCGAATCTCTTACATGGACTTTCGAATCTCGTTCTGAATCCCGGAATCCCGAATCTTTACATTTTATAAAAATTTTGAATTTTTTGTCGAAAATTGGACAAAAGTAAATACGTAACTAAAAACTTTACATTTTAAAACTGCCAATAATTTAAGTTGTAAATAAAAATTCTAATGCTGCAAAATCATGGAGACAAAGAAATGTGAATTCCATTTTGCATTTTATGTATCAATTTAGAAAATTATTTAAGTGTGCTGATTGGTCCAAACAATCGCAACATCATTTGCCAATGTCTAACACAAAAATTTTAAAAAATTAACTCACCAATTTACCGTTAAAATATCATTCTAAATGAAAAATAGTTTGTCCTTTCACTGCAATTCACAGTACAATTCACGTTTGTTGTTGTATCAAAACTGTATCGATATCAATGGCGTCGAAGCCCGTTGTTCTATTCAGTTGTTTCGATTTGTGTGTTGCACCCTAAGTATTGTAATAATATAATATACCGTATAACGTTGTAAATCAATAAAAATATATACAAATTTTACCCATTTGATACTTGGTATTTCTTATTCTGAACTTCGGATGCTACGAACGGCGTGACCGGAAGCTGCAACCTCGAAATGGCGGCGGTGGCGAGAACGAAAAATGCAATCTAGAAAAGGTGATGTGCACTTGTAAACACGTGGCAAAATAGTTCAGTACATATATTTTATGTATTATAACAATTCCTTTAAATAATCCAGCCTTCAATAGGTTGCAATGACATCCATCACTGTCAATATTTGATGATGATTGCGTCATTTCCAGAAATGCTTTTTAAAAAATGTAAAAAAAAAAATATATAATAGAACATTCAGGGAATCAATAACAAATATCTTTGCAGTCCCATCCAGCTGTCTCCATTCATGCTTAATTTTGTGACAATTTAAATAATACTATTATTGGTTTCAGGGGCGGATCTAGAAAATCTCATATGAGAGTGGACATTTTGATTAAATTTTTGTTATATACAAGCTGAATGTTTTCAGTTCTAAAAATATTGATTTTGGCCTAAAAATATTAATTTTGGCCTAAAAATATTGATTTTAGCCTAAAAATATTGATTTTGGCCTAAAAATATTGTTTTTGGCTTAAAAATGATTGTTTGTGGCCTAAAAATGATTGTTTTTGACCTAAAAATGATTATTTTTGACCTAAAAATGATTATTTTTGACCTAAAAATGATTATTTTTAACCTAAAAATGATTATTTTTGATCTAAAAATGATTGTTTTTGACCTAAAAAAATTGTGGACAAAAATGATTGATTTTGGCCTTAAAATGATTACTTTTGGCCTAAAAATGATTACTTTTCGCCTAAAATGATTGTTTTGGCCTAAAAATGATTACTTTCGGCCTAAAAATGATTTTTTTTGGCCTAAAAATAATTGTTTTTCGCTTAACCCTTCCAACCCTGAGATGGGTCATTTTGTGACCCTGTTTTAAAAAAATCATTATTTTTATAAGAAATAATTTTTTTTTCTCTCTGATTTTTGCTGACTATTCCTTTGAAACATCACTAGACACTATACCACAGTTGAAACTTTTTTAATTTTTTAAGTTTTTCTATAATTTGAACTCAAAGTTTAACTGGGTCAAAAAAGACCCATCTTAGGAGTCCAAAGGACATAAATCATGATCATCAGCAGGCTCCGCTAATGTCAACCATTGCCACCAGGTGTCGCGGCGGCCATCTTTGTTGTTGTCAAAAACACACGTGTTGGCCAAATTCCTTCGGAAATCTTTAAGACCCGGATTTTGCGCATGCGCAGAATCTGGGTCATATAATGCCCATCTTAGGGAGAGATGGGAAGCCAATTCTTTCGGGTTGGAAGGGTTAAATATGATTGTTTTGGCCTAAAAATGATTGTTTTTCGCTTAAAAATGATTGTTTTTGACCTCAAAATTAGACTTTGACCGATACCGGTATCGGTATCGGCTATCGGCCGATATTTCGATATTTACCGATATCGGATCCGATATATTTTTGCTCGGCCGATACCGATATTGCCACGTTTCGAAAACGTATCGTTTTAGACGAAAACGATACGTTTTCGAAACGTCTTTGAAGCACTATAAATATAGAAGGTTTGTTTTTAATTTTATTTAATCACTTCAACCCCGTAAAACTATTGTTTGGAATTATTGTTTAGAATTTTAAATTTTTTAAATAAAATAAACGCAATTTTAATTTTTTTTTTTTTTTTTTTTTTTTTTTGGGGGGGGGGGGGGGGGGGTTGTCGGACATTTTAATTTTAATATCGGCGCAGGTATCGGTATCGGCCGATATTCGATTGCCGATTATCGGTATCGGCGATACTTTAAAATATCGATATCGGTCAAAGTCTACTCAAAATGATTGTTTCGGCCTAAAAATGATTACTTTCGGCCTAAAAATGATTGTTATTGGCCTAAAAATGATTTTTTTAGCCCTCAGAATGAATCGTTGGGCTGAGAATAAATATTTTTGTCAAGAATGAATTTTTTGGGCCTAAAATATATTTTCGGTCCAAAAAATGGATTTTTCGTTCAATAAAATGGATTCTTGATTTAAAAAAAATAAATTTTGTCCAAAAAATTGAATTTTCCGTCTTAAAAAATTTTTCTGATGCACAAGCGGGTGGTCATGCCCCCCTCCGATTTTTTAAACAAAAGGATATGATTTACTGCGTTTAAACATGTTTTAACAGTTTCATGGCACTGTTGAATAGTTTCTATCATTATTGTATAAATGAAAAAGTTACAAATAACTTATCAAAACTTGACATAATTGAAGAATGATGGTTCCAGGAAATAGAACAACAATAACTGTCACATCTATATAATAGTGGCTGTGTCAAGGACAAAAAATATAACTTTCTGTTCCACAGCCACAGAGTTATGACAATGAAAGTTCTCTCTCTTTTGCTGCTTGCAGTTTTCATTCCATGCAGTATTCCAGAGGTTGTCCAGCCCCAACAATTCATCCCAGACCTCTTTTTTCCAGGAGACTTACATAAAAGATTGGAAGTATACAAGGATGCCATCAGTGGCACGGTAAGTAATTTCTCAAGCGTATAAGTTATAAATTGTAAGTTATAATGGAGAGTTTGCGGACATGCTTTTTTCCTTATAAATAGCCATCCTTTATGACGTTATGGCGTCATAAGCATAAGGATGGACTGTAAGCATAAGGAAAATGGATTTTGATGAGAGTACCTTATAAAATAAGGCAGCCAATCAGATGTCGTTTCCTTATGATTTCTCAAAATGGCTGCCAACAATTTCTTTTCCACCTCCAAATACTGGCTATATTATTGAAATTCTGTTGAAATGCGATGCTCCAAAGCTTATAACATTGGGTAGCGTCCTGTGGAGACAGCCTACAAGAGTTTCAGTCTTACTCAATCCATGTTGTTTTGATCATGTGATCATGTGATCAAAATTACTAGTTTAAGAACATAACATAAGGTTATAAGGAAACTCGCCGCAACCAAGTTCTTAACCTCATAAGGTTATAACTTATAACACTACAAGATCATAAAAACCAATTTTTATAAGGAAAAAGGCATGTCCGCAAACTCCCTATTTAAGAAAGCGCTGTGCAGGCATAGTCGGTCATTTCTATACTCTTGTTGAAGTCAAAAAGGCCCTCAAATCCCATTGGTCGAGCCATATAACTGGTGTAGTGATCCAAAAAAATAGACCCAAACACCAGAATTGCATTACAATATACAGACATCGTAATTGATTGCCTAGGTAACGGCCAAAATTTCAAAAATTATATGCTTTCCAGACAAAGCAACCAATAAACAGAACAAACATGAGTTTCACATTTATATGTGCATAAAACTTGCTTTCATAAATGGAAATAACATTTTTTAATAAGAAAAATCAAAATTATATTAACTTAAATGGTCATAACAATCACAAAAATAAATAAAAGTCAAAACTACTTCTCTTACAAGTTAGTGGTACCGGGTGGCCCACATAAAAGCGGCCCCATAATATTACATACACACATTTTCGGGCCGCTTTTATGTGAGCCACCCGGTAGTATGCAGTCTGGAGTTAGTAGTAATGAGGCTCGATCAATGGGATTTGGGGGCCTTTTTGAGTTCAACAAGAAAGTATAAGTATCTTATGCGGGCTTTGGACAAATCGTTGACGGTACAGTTTCAAAGGTTTTAGGGCACTTTTAGCAGCATATCTTGAAAAAATAAATATTACTTCAAGGTCTGGACAAAGAATGTTTGCAAATTCTTTTTTTTTTACTTTCAAATTAGCCTGCACTGATTAGAAAACATGGATATCCAGTTGAGTCTCATGTGACCAAAACCAAGGATGGTTATATCCTTACCATGCAAAGAATACCACATGGACTCAAAAGATCAAAAAATGATAGTCACATACCAATTATTATACTTCCCGGATTAGCTTGCAGTGCTAATACTTATATAGGATTGAATAACAGTATTGGTAAGTGCATTTTAAGTCGGAATGTATAAATCTCTTAGTTTCTATGCTATGTATTTTTATTTCCGTTAGCGTATTACCTGGCTGATAAAGGCTATGATATTTGGTTGGGAAATCATCGAGGTAGTGTCCGTTACAGCAGACATGTCGAGCATTCAATGCTGTCTAACAAATTTTGGGATTTCAGGTACGGTTGAGTTTTGTCTAAAGCTTAGTACTCATAAGCAGTTTCCTACGTAGGAAAACCAGTCTGCCCACAGAAATTTTGCCTACAGAAAAAACTGGTACTCACAAATTTCATTCCAGTCTTGTAATGTCTGAGATATGTTCTGTGACATAAAAGATTAAATTTCTGGCATGTCGATGCAACGGAAAGTTGATCTTCGTTTCCAGGCACAGTAGTAAAGATCGGTCTTGACAATTTGTGACCGGTCGTAATTTTTTTTAACCGGTCTCAAATATGGCAGCAATCAGTTATGCCAACAAATCCAAACAACTGTATATTCTATTTATAAAAATAGATTATTAGTTTATAAATAAAATTAAAAATTAAAAACAAATTAGCAATTTTATTCATCCTAACTCCAAAAGTAGCCTTAAATTTTTTTATTGGCATCCATCTTGTTTCTTTTTCATGGCCATTCACCATTTCTTTTCTGTTGCATAGAGCTGTGAGTACCACAAAAAGTCTGGTGTGACAGACTGGCACACGTTCTGCTACCGGATGATTCTGATAGGCTTTTCTGTCGAGTCTATACACACAGAAAAGTTTGTGGGCATACACTTTTGTTAGCAGATGATCTTATGAGTACTAAGCTTAAGAGTTTTTGTCTGGGGCCGATTGAGGAAGGAATACGGGCACAGCCATTGTGTATTGTCGAGCCTCGTTGTAATGAATCGCAACGAAGTTCGACTGTAATAACAAAATTTGTTCTGATGATATCTAGGACAATTAACTATAAGACTGTACATTAACATACATTTGTTAGAAAGTAGAGCAATTCTGTCCTGTGATTGTGGCTCTACCTATGGCCAAAATGACTCGAGCATGACGTCATTTTTTGGACAAATAGCAAATTGTTCATGTCCAATGTGTAAACGCCTACTGGTAACCCGCTATTTATCCATAGAAAGTTGACTGGTCAATCTGTCCTTAGGTTTTGGGTTAAGTTGTTATAATAAATTTTTATTTTCCTTTATGTTTCTATAGTTGGGAAGAAATGGGTGAACTTGATATTCCTGCTAAAATTGATCACGTTTTAAAAGAGACGGGCCAAAAAAAAGTGATTTTAATGTCATTTTCTATGTCATCAGCAGCAACTTTAGCATTTCTTTCTACCAACTCAGATTACAATACTAAGGTAAGAGACATTTTCAAAACATTTCAATCTGTATTGTACAGTTTTAATTGTTTATGATATGTTTTAATTTTTGAAAGGTGGCAAGACATATTGCTTTAGGACCAGTTGTAATTGCCAAATACCAGGCATCTGTTATTATTGCTATTATGGGTTCCTTATATCCAATAATGAGGGTGAGGATGATATAACATGTGAACAGTGAACTTAATCTCAATTGCTTTGCAGTTTGTTTATACTTATTCAGTCAACAAAGGCATAGCCAACTATATCGGTTTCTTCGGTCTCTCATATTTGGCGCCAGCTTTCTGTTTAACCATTGGTGAACGGCTTTGCATGACATTTTTTAATTACTTTTTGGGCTATAGTCCTGAACCGTTTGGGGTAAGAGAAATGTATTAGAATAATCTGGTATAAAAACATTTTCTAATTACTATGGTATTAATATTTCAGCATAGAATCAGTATGACTGTCAGTGATGTTACTGGTGGGACTTCATTTAAATGCCTAATTCATTTGTTGCAGGTAATGTTTTAATTCAATCAATTCTATTGAAAGAAATTGAGGTTATTAAACAAAAACTATGTCAACAGCTGTAACTATTGTATTGGGTTGAATCTCCTCAGATAAAGAAATTGCATATGTGCTGCATATCTACGCTGAGTAGCTAAACCTAAATGGGAAAACCAATGTTGGTTAGGTCAGGTTAAAAATGCTTCTGTCCCGGGCCGGATTTAGGTATTGCAGACGCAATAGGTGACGATAATCGATCAATTTTGGCCCAAAATAATTCGGTTTTCTTCACTTAAACAATAACAGAAATTATTCCGAAATCTTATCTCTACTTCTACTTACAAACTGCATGACGACAAACAATTTGGGCAATTCTTCTGACTGTGGTCAGAAGAATTCCTTAAGCTGAACTGACGACGTGGCGACTTCATGCAATTTGGGACTTTTCTCGGCTTGGGCAGCACAATGAACTCCATAGGAGGCTACGATAATGTCAACTTTTGGCTTCTACTTCATCGGCACTTGACAAGCTCAAGGTTAGGCTGTGGTGTTAGCTCAATTCAGTTCTGACTGAACAAAGAATAACTCTCACAACAAAGAATATTTGTAGCAAAAAAGCTTCCACTAATTATAAAAAGGAGTCCAAATTATTGGCAAAGTAGTCACAAATTACTGCGGTGAATTTTGTGTTTCTAGGAGCAATTTCTGGGTGACTTTCATGACAATGGTTTAGTTTAGACTGCCTTCTCAATCTCAGACAGGATATGCATCCTGTTGAGACAGGATATGCATCCTGTTGAGACAGGATATGCTTCCTGTTGAGACATAAGGGCTTGTAGGCCTATTGCCCTGGCAACGACCTAATTGTTCATAAAAACCTATTTTTTTGGACAAAATAAAAGATAATAAACAGAAATAATTCTGATAAAATAAAATATATATTCCCAATAAATATTCTGATTTTTAGTTTCACCCTGGTGACTACCAAGTCACCATAAAATACATATTACATTTCCGATTTAAATACATTGTGGCTTTGGGTTATATAACTTAAATTCCAGGAAAAAGAAGCCTCTGGAATGATTCCTCAAAAATGTAAACATATGCCACAAAAGCATTTTTTTATTGCTTTCACTTCCTTGTTTGTGGCATATATGGAAATTTTATGCTTTCCACTCTGTGCAACACATCAAAAACAAACAATTTATCTGTTTCTTGCTTATTTCTGTAAGTTTACTGAATTGGAAGGTTGGTTTTAAAATTTTCCTGGACAACCTGTAGACCTGAAGTCACAGTAATAGCCGAACCTAACCTAACCCACCAAGCTCGTGGAAAGTGATAAAACATAAACTTGGCAGCAAATGGCTCCAAAACACGTAGGTGGCTTTTGCGCCTTTGCTCCCATACATGCCAGGTGTATAACATACGGGTTAATAGTGTTGTTTTGTGTTTTCCTTATTTCTTTGTTCAATTTATTTCCAAAAGTGAAGGCTGTCAAAATGATTTTAAATTGCTTTTCCTTATATTTTCTCTTAAATCCTTCCTTTTTGGAATTAACTTATCCTGAGGATAATGCAGGATAAAGAAATTAATAGACGATTTAGATTTTCTCAGTTGTGGGAAAATTCTATAAATTGTAATTACCGAAACATATGGAAAACGTTTCATTTGTCACACTTTTGTGGTGTTTTTTCTGGCAGATACGTTAAAAAAAACCCGCAACCTCTAATACCGCGCGATTAGAAAATATATACGGCAACTAATTTGTTTGCATTATTACTTTTAGCAAGTAGTTTCCCCAGGGATGAAGCGCTTTGATTATGGCAGAACTGAAAATCTAAAAAGATATGGAACAGTAAGTGTTTTAAGATATTCACAATGGTGTTGATGTGTTTTATAAAATTGGCATAATATTTTCTATAAGGTAACACCACCATCTTTCAACCTTAGTAATGTCGCTGTCCCCAGCTCCTTCGTTTACGGTGCTAATGATCCAGGAGCAAATGGAATCAATATTGAACTGGTCGCAAGACAAATGAAAGATGCCAGAAAAGTATTAATGAATTATACAATGTTTAATCATGCTTCTTTTGTCTGGTCGGTGGACCCAGTACTTAAACAACAAATCAATGAACAACTACATGAAAATGCCAAAATGATTACAATATGAATAAATTGTTAATTCTAAAACATTTCCTGTAAAACTCGCATGAGCACATAAATAAAAATTAATTCTAGTACTTATTGTTTTTTAGCACTTGGCTTAAACTTAAAATATATTTAGGCCAATTCCCATCAGGCCACAAAGCAGGGGACTAGATATTCCCACCAAACCCTCTAGGCACAGCCCCAGATTTCCCATAAGACCACAAGTCATTGACCTAGAATTTCTACTAAGCCCTTTAGGCATAAGCCTAGATTTTTAACCTCCCTCAAAGCTTGGGCCTAGATCTCCCACTAGGCCTCTAGGCGTAGGCCTAGATTTCCCACCAGGCCTCTAGGTGTAAGCCTAGATTTCCCACTAGGCCTCTAGGTGTAGGCCTAGATTTCCCACCAGGCTTCTAGACATATCTAGGTGAAGATTTCCCACTAGGCTTCTAGGCATATCTAGGTGAAGATTTCTCAGCAAGCTATCTAGGCGCAGGCCTAGATTTCCTGCCATAACAAACCAGCAAAGAAACTAATAGATGCCGAAGCCAGTATTACGGATTAAATTTAACATAACAGTTTAAATTTAAGGTGGGGGACCTAACATATTTTTGCAGGGAAATTGAAAATTTGAAGTTCTGCTGGATAAATATTTGCTAGAAGAATAGTGACAGCATTTCATTTAGCATTTTAAGCATGTTGCACAAACTCTATAATATTATTAATAAAACATTTTCTTGACTTTGATGTGTAAATTTTAATTTTTCACCTGGTGAAATTGCCACTCCACCCATCCCAGGAATTTACCACTGAATAGAATATATATGTATAGCATTGCATAAAAGTTTCAAAACACCTGCAAATAAAATGGAATTTCCAATACCAACTTTTCTTTGAAACACTGTTCCAAATAAAACAAAAGGAAAATAATGTTGATTTTGTGATAACTTTTTATTAATTTATACAAAACCTTAATGAACTTTAGAAAAGAACCTCAATTTGATCATTTATCCAAGTTGGAATCATGCATTTTCTCTCTCTCTTCTGCCTAACTTCAATTCTTTTAGTCTCCTCTATTTCAACTTCGTCAGAACAAAAAACACATTTCAACCAGTTGACCAAAATAATTGATGAGTACGAGGACACAATCGGAGGCACAGTATAAATACATCAGAAATTTAAAGTAGGTGTATGTACATCTGTAATTGTATCTATTTCTTACTCAGCTTGAACATATTGAAGAACTAGGATACCCGGTCGAAAACCATGAAGTAAAAACTGTAGATGGATTCATCATATCAGTTCATAGAATTCACCATAAGTTTGCAAGAGGCAAACCACTTCTTATACTTCCAGGCATATCTTGTTCAGCCATGATTTATGTTAGATGGTCTAACAGTATAGGTAAACTATCTGACCACCACAACTTGGCCTTTTACCAGTGCCGGATTAAACTCAGTGGAAGTCCCTAGGTAGTCAAAATATCAGAGTCCCCTTGCAAATAATTTACTACAGTCGAGCCTCGTTATAACGAATCGCAAGGAAACGTAGAAATCCGTTCGTTATAAAAAAAGTTCGTTATATCAAATATTTTTAGCATGGTGTTCTATGGACTGAAAAAAAAATCAGATTTACTCACTTGTAAAGAATTGTAAATACATAGGTAGATGGATTTTACAAGTTTGTAAATTAGATTAACAAAAAATTGAAAATAAGTCTTTTCCAAACATATTTACAAAAGGCAATGCCTCACATAAATGTATCTTTAGGTCCCTAACTTAGTTTAGCCCTTCCTGCCGGCACTGCTTTTAATAAAGACAAACTTGTGGTATTGGGTCAAATGAATAACAGGAAAATACACCAATTTTCCTGCTATTCATTTGACCCAATTTATTGAATAGCTCCATTTCTGGCTGATCAGGGATATGATGTCTGGTTGGGAAATAGTCGAGGTGATGTCCGCTATAGTAAGCACGTCAAATACACACTCCATGATTCAGAATTTTGGAACTTCAGGTAAATTATTTCTACTCTAAATTTCAGAACTAACCATCCAAGCCTGCCAATGTGGCAGCAACTAACCTTAAAATTTAGTCAGCCAATGGTAGATAAAGATCTTCTTGGGCCTCTGGGACCCCTAGGCACAGGTTATTTGGCTTAGGGACCCCCAGGGCATGTGCTAAATGTGTCTAATGGGTAATCCATCAGCTGGGGGAGTTTTATAATTGAATTCCTCTCATTATTTACAGTTGGGAGGAACTGGGCTATTATGACACTCCAGCCATAATTGACCATGTTTTAAACAGCACCAATCACAAACAACTGATTCTTATTTCATACTCCTTATCAAGCATATCATCTTTAGCACTTCTCAGTGTTAAACCAGAATACAATGACAAAGTAATGAAATTGAAAAAAAAATTAAAATAAATTAATTGAACTATTTTTTTTGCTTTTTTCTAGCTAGACATACATATTGCATTAGCTCCAATGACAACTATACCTTACCAGGTATCAGTAGTAATGTCTCTGTTTATGACACACTATGAAAGCATCCAGGTGTAAAGAATACTGCTTGTACACCTTTCTAGGGGTGTACTTTGTGTTAAGCTAAATCCTTTTATACTTATATTTTGTTTTTAAGGCTTGGTATGATGCACTTGTTGATAAAGGAAAAGCAACCCATCTATTTATGAATAAGAAGGCAATGCACTTTTGGCCTGCAATGTGTTTATCATTTGGTTACAGGATTTGCAAATTTGGTATGGCTCTCTTTTTAGGATTTGCTCCAGGATTCTATGATGTAAACCAGAGACATTCAAATTGTAGATGAAAAGATTAATGAATGAATTTTGTTATTTCAAGGAAAATATTGGGATTGTTACTTATGATATCAGCAGTGGAGTTTCAATTAAGACATTTTTACACATTCTACAGGTATTCATTATTTTCCATTGCCAGAAAATCTAAAACGAAAATTTAAATGAAAATAAATCAAATCAAATGTGCCTTGTACATTTTGTTTGCAGCAAATAAAATTTAAAGAAATGAGACGTTATAGTTATGGTGAAGATGAGAATAAAAAAAGATATGGATCAGTATGTATAGTATTTTAGTTCTTGATTGATTTATTGATTTATTGATTTATCTATTCAGAAATTACCTCCTGCTTTCAACATGAGTCAAGTTAGTTCTCCTACAGTACTTATCTCTGGAATCAGTGATCCTGGAAGCCACACACTCAATGCTGAACTGTTATTCAGAAAAATGCCAAAAGCCAAAAAAGTGACGTTAAAAATGACCATGTTCACTCATGCTGATTTTGTTTGGTCAACAAACCCAACTATTAGAGATTACATCAATCAAGTACTCTTGGAAAATATTAACACAGAAAACTTTAATCCAAACAACAATAGCAATTAAAAATGTTGAATTAAAAAATGATGTGCTGTTTATTGACATGTGTACATCACTTTGTTTTAGTATACAAGTATTAAAAAAAACAAAAATAGTAATAAAAATGCTCACGATTGATTACCAACTGACTTCTGGACACCAGACGCTGGAAGCAATTAAAATACTCATCTAAATCTATAAATGACTATAAATTCATGCAGTCTTCAAACCCAGTTATTGAAAATAAGATTCAGGATGGCGTTTTCTCAAATGCTAAAAACATTTATTTTAATTAATCTAACTAAAAGCTGTTTTCAATATCAAAGTGAGAGTGAAACAGGAACTAAACTATTCAAGTTTGACATATACAAGCAAATAATTGCAAAAACTGTAAGTAATGTTTCACTCAATCCATGTTTCAATCTAAGATTACCTTAACTATAGATTCCACACATTAGAAGCTTTGGATACAATGCTCGAAGTCACAAAGTGTACACCAGAGATGGTTACATTCTCACAATGCAAAGAATATTGCCACCTGTACAAAACAGTGTCCCTGTGTTACTACTTCCTGGCGGATCTTGCGCGCCAATGACTTATGTAGAACACAAACATGCTATAGGTATTTAAGTATGGTAGAAGTACAAATTAGCTCATCACTAGACTGGCAAGCTCTCTACTGCTGTTGTGGATTTCATGTTGGATTATTGATGTGTAGTACAGTGGTTCCCAAACTTTTTTGGTTCACAACAAGCGGTATAATTGCAATATCGCAACACATGGCAATAGAGAGTTTGCGGGATGCATTTTTTCCTTATTTTGCTCCACGATACACTATTTTAGTGCCATATCGTAAGGGAAAAATCTTTAGTGTATCGTTTTCAACAATAAATTAAAATATAGCGCAGCCAATCAGAATTGAGAACATTATATTGTTAGCTCCGCCCATTGCAAATGGCGATTATTTTGTTGTCCCAATCAAACACATCATAGTCATAGGTACGTAGATTGAATGATAAGTGAGGCCCAAAATTGAATTTTAGGCCCAAAACCATATTTTATAAGCATAATAATGGAATTTTATGCAGAAATTTGCACATTTACGCCCCCAAATTGAATTTTTAGGCCCAAAATTACTAACTGTCAGTAGTTGGCTGAAATAGTGTAGTGATAAGGGAAAAGTGCAGCCCGCAAAAACTTAATTTATCATTTTCCCTTACACTATTTTTATACCGTATAGTCTTTAACTGTAAGGGAAAAATGCATCCCGCAAACTCTCTAATGTCGCAACATACAACAATATCGCAACATATGGCAATATCGCAACTTGTCGCAATGTCACAACATATCGCAATATTGCAACATATCGCATTTTAAAATAGCGAGATTACAACAACTTCCCCTGGTGGTGGAGACCCTCATTCGGGAGTTGCAAGTTGGATCAAGGTGACACAAAACATATAGAACATACCGGTATACCAGTCTTGGTGCCCCTGTAAGTTAGTCCAGCGTCATTGTAGGTCCACCATGGCGCACAGTTTGGAAACCACTGGTCTAGTAGTTGGAATCCTCCAGTGGTTTTTATGTATTACGAGTAATTCTTTCTTTTTAATAACAAATAGGTTTTAAAGTAGCAGACAATGGATATGACGTGTGGTTGGGGAATTTTCGAGGTAACATGCAATACAGTCGCCATGTTAATCTTTCAATATTCAGTCAAAAGTTTTGGGATTTCAGGTAAATTTCGGTTCATCAAAAGAATTGAAATTGTGCCACACATCTATTGCACATGACATCATTGATAAAAATCATTTCTTACAGTTGGGATGATCAAGGATATTACGACATTCGCACAATGATCGACTTTATTCTACAGACCACCGGCTATGAGAAACTAATACTAATTAGTTATTCTTTGTCAGGAGCTTCTGTATTTGCATTGCAATCAACAAATCCTGAATACAACAACAAGGTAAATCACTAAGAATGAGTTCTTAGTGTAAATGAGGCTAATCTTTATTATTTTCTCTAACACAGATAGTAGGTCACATAGCATTAGCCCCAGTTATGACACTTCGCTACATGCCCAGTATACCTGCTCGTTTTGGACATAATCTTAAATTTAAGGTAACAACAATATAAAGAACATTTCTCAAATTTATTGTAATTTGTTGATCTTATTTTGACTACAGATATCTACAGGTTCACTTGCAATACCACACGCCATATTGTTACCCGGTTTTGTATTTTTAAAACTTGTAGGGACAATAGTTTGCTTCATTTCTCCTTTGTGCTCCTACGTTCTCAAAATATTAGGCGGCTTTAACCCTTATCTTCAGTGGGTGAGGATTGATTATACAATCTGCAATGGCGACCTAAAAGATAACCTAGCAATAACATTGATCTCCTCTTACTATTTTTCCTGTCTAATTAAGTAAATTTTCTTTTATGGCATTATCATTGGTCGCCATAGATAAGTTCTATTGTACCGGCCCAACAGTGCAAGGAGGGTTACTATTGTCGGGCCGGTTTTATTTGGTTCTATGTGATTTTTATTGTACAATTGTTTTTAAATTATAGGGTCAAAGTGCATTGATTACTGGCCATATAGCAGGAGGTCTGTCAGGGAAAGCATTTCAACACCTAGCTCAAGTAACTTCAAAGCTAGTTGTATTAATTATTACAATTTAGTAGACTGTCAAGCAATTTCTGCCTCCAATTTTACAGATGATTCACTCAGACCCACAACACTTTGATTATGGAAACACTTCTAATATACAAGTTTATGGAACGGTGTGTAAATATCCAAGCACCTGCACCTACAGTAAACTTCCTCAAGACTATAGTTACTCACGTAACTTAAATAAATCGAAATGTTCTCAAAACTTATCTTGAAGGACGTATGGAGTCGGATTTAGTTCGAAATTGTTGCAGACACAAAAAGCACACGATGTGTTGGTTACATTTACAAAGAATAACTGAAATTTTTATTCATTGTGTTGAATTACAATAGAAATGGGGATTAAAACCCCTTATTTCTCGGAAAGGATTAACGTGGGTCACGGATAAGTTTACTCCCGCACCACAGTGGTAAGATACATAACTAAAATGGTTCCTTTTGGAAACCACCAGTTTCCACAAAGACCGGCAAAACTCCATCAGGGAGTATCAAAGACTCCCTCTAAATTCTAGACCGGACACTTTCAAAATGGATTTATTTCAATTGTATTATGAAATGCATTATTTACTGTACAAATAATATACTTAATTAAGTGAACCATATGGGTTGTTATGAGTTAATTGTACGGTAACTATCCAACGTAATTATTTTTCAGGATACACCTCCAGCCTTCAACTTGAGCCTAGTCACGGCACCAACAATAATATTTGCTGGGGCTAATGATGCAATTGCAAATCCATTGGATACAGAGATTATAATTAGATTAATCAAAGCAGCACAAAGGGAAGTTATCAGTGAACCAAGATTCAATCATATAGAATTCATTTTAACCCCGCCTGCACCATATTTCGATGAAACTTTACAAAAAATACTCCAACATGTGGATAACTTTGCTACAATGATTTCCCAACATTAACTATCTGTACAATTTTCCCCTTAAATGAAACAACTGAACAATGAAGGCGTACCGGTATTATATATGTATCTGATCAACCGGAAATAGTGCTTGTGAAGAGAGACTGCATCGATAGTTGAAGATATACAATCAAGTACTCTTAGAAAACATTAATACAGAACATTTTAATCCAAACAACAATAACAATTAAAAATGTTGAATTGAAAAATGATGTGCTGTTCATTCACATGTGTACATCACTTCGTTTTTGTATACAGGTACTGTATTAAAAAAAACAAAAACAGTAATAAAAATGCTCAATCTTGATTACCATCTGACATCTGGATACCAGACGCTGAAAGCAATTAATATATTCATCTAAATCTATAAATGATTATAAATTCATGCAGTCTTCACACCCAGTTATTGAAAATAGGATTCAGGATGCAGTTGTCTCAAATGCTAAAAACATTTATTTTAATTAATCTATCTAAAAGCTGTTTTCAATATCAAAGTGAGAGTGATACTGGAACTAAACTATTCAAGTTTGACATATACAAGCAAATAATTGCAAAAACTGTAAGTAATGATTCACTCAATCCATGTTTCAATCTAAGATTACCTTAACTGTAGATTCCACACATTAGAAGTTTTGGATACAACGCTCGAAGTCACAAAGTGTACACCAGAGATGGTTACATTCTCACAATGCAGAGAATATTGCCAACTGTACAAAAGAGTGTTCCTGTGTTACTACTTCCCGGCGGATCTTGCGCACCAATAACTTTTGTAGAACACAAAAATGCTATAGGTATATTTACTTATGGTAGAAGTACAAATTGGCTTGCTCTCTACTGCTGGTGTGGATTTTGTGTTGGATTATTAATGTGTAGTACAGTGGTTCCCAAACCTTTTTTGGTTCACGGCGCCCGTGCATACCACTTGTGAGAGTTGACGAGCGTCATTCGCGCATTAGAGTGTCCAAACAGCGTTGGACACACATCACGTTGATAGGATTGGGTAAAAGATACTGTGTTTATGGTTTTAAGGCCTTTATTCAGTGTCTAGGGGTCAGAATCTCATGCCTCTCCTATTGCTATCGCTGCATTGCTGCAGCAGACCTGCGACCACATGCGACACATATGGTTAGGGTTGACCAGTAGTTCAGCGTGGTCAGACAGCTGTTCATTCAGCCCATGGATCGCTCACGGTACTGGGACTGACAGACCAGTCAAGTCCCTAAGCATCATCACGGTGAACAAGACTGGAGATCAGCAAGGTGTGAACCAGAGCTGTTCCTAAGTAACTCTGGGCTCTCAATAGGATGTTGGTTCTTATTCAGGGTGGAAGAAAAGGCTGTTCCCCTCTAAATACTTCCTGAGCAATTGCATCTAGGCCAACTTTGATGAAGCAATCGTATAGGAAGTTGGGTGTGAGCAATCCAATGATGTCATCAAATTTGATCTTGAAGGCCATTTTCAAGGTCATTCACTTGCTAACTTTTAAACCAATCAGGTTAGAGAAAAATTTTCAATGAGAAAGTTGTAGAGCACCATCAAATTAGTACTATCCAATTTATCTTAGTCATCTTAAGTCTTGGCGCCCCTGCAAGTTAGCCCAGCGTCACTGTAAGCCCACCATGCGCACAGTTTGGAAACCATTAGTCTAGTAGTTGGAATCCTCTTTTGAGAACTTCCAGTGGTTTTTATGTATTAATTCTTTCTTTTTAATAACAAATAGGTTTTAAAGTAGCAGACAAGGGATATGACGTGTGGTTGGGGAATTTTCGAGGGAACATGCAATACAGTCGCCATGTTAATCTTTCAATATTCAGTCAAAAGTTTTGGGATTTCAGGTAAATTTCGGTTCATCAAAAGAATTGAATATGTACCACACATCAATTGCACATGACATCATTGATAAAAATTATTTCTTACAGTTGGGATGATCAAGGATATTACGACATTCCCACAATGATCGACTTTATTCTACAGACCACCGGTTATGAGAAACTAATACTAATTAGTTATTCTATGGCAGGAGCTTCTGTATTTGCATTGCAATCAACAAATCCTGAATACAACAACAAGGTAAATCACTAACAATGAGTTGATAGACTGATGTTTGTGAGTGTAACCGAGGCTATATCTTTATTCTTTTCTCTAACACAGGTAGTAGGTCACATAGCATTAGCCCCAATGATGACACTTCGCTACATTTCCAGTGTACTTGCTCGTTTAGCACATAATCTTAAATTTAAGGTAACCATATAAAGAACATTTCTCAAATTTATTGTAATTTGTTGATCTTATTGTGACAACAGATATTTACAGGTTCACTTGCAGTATCACATGCCATATTGTTACCCACTTTTGTATTTGTAAAACTTGTATGGACTATAGTTTGCATCATTTCTCCTTTGTGCTCCTACTTCCTCAAAATGTTGGACGGTTTCAACCCTTATCTTCAGTGGGTGAGGATTGATTATACAATCTGCAATGGCGACCACTTGCCTAAAAAACAACCTAGCACTAACATTGATCTCCTCTTACTATTTTTTCTGTCTAATTAAGTAAATTTTCTTTTATGGCATTATCATTGGTCGCCATAGATAAGTTCCATTGTACCGGCCCAACAATGCAAAGAGGGTTACTATTGTCTGGCCGGTTATATTTGGGCCACCCGGTATTATGATTTTTATTGTACAATTGTTTTTAAATCATAGGGTCCAAGTGCATTGATTGTTGGTCATGCAGCAGGAGGTCAGTCAGGGAAGGCAATACAACACCTATTTCAAGTAAGTTTAAAGCTTATTAGAATTTAGTTGTAGTAGACTACGAAGAGGTTGACAAACTATTTCTGCTCCAATTTTACAGATGATTGACTCAGACCCACAACACTTTGATTATGGAAAGATTTCTAATATACAAGTGTATGGAACGGTATGTAAACATCCAAGCAACCTGCAACTATACTCTTGTTCGAGTCAAAAAGAGCCCTAAATCCCATTGGCCGAGCCATTTCACTTGTGTAGTGATTCAAAAAAAATAGACCCAAACATCAGAATTGCATTACCATGTACAGACATTGTAATCGATTACCTATACTCTGGCCATGTGTAAGTTGAGCCTAAATCCGAGCTTTTTCTCTGGTGTAGTGATACAAGAAAATAAATCCAAACACCAGGATTGCAACCGATCTACTGAAATAGTAAGCGAACGTTCTAAGATTTCTGGAAGAAGCAAGCAATAAACTCTGAACTATTTTTCCTGGTGGCAGCACAGAGTGAGTTATGAGGCTCGGATTTAGGCTCAACTTACACATGGCCAGAGTATATTGTTAGGAAATTGTTTGCTTTCCAGACAAAGCAACCAATAAACAGAACAAACATGAGTTTTACATTTACATTGTTATTATTATTATTATTATTTCATAAATGGAAAGAACATTTTAATAAGAAAAATCAAAATTATATTAACTTAAATGGTCATAACAATCACAAAAATAAATAAAAATCAAAACTACTTCTCTTAGTGATAGTATACAGTCTGGAGTTAGTAGTAATGAGGCTCGACCAATGGGATTTAGGGCTCTTTTTGACTCGAACAAGAGGATATAGTAAACTCCCTCATGACCGGGCAAAACTCTATCCGGTAGTACGAAAGACTCCATCTAAATTCTAGACCGCGCACTTTCAAAATGGATTTTTTTTATATTATATTATGAAATGCATTATCTACTGTAGAAATAATATACTTAATTAAGTGAACCATAAGGGTTGTTATGAGCTAACTATACATAATTATTTTTCAGGATACACCTCCAGCCTTCAACTTGAGCCTAGTCACTGCACCAACAATAATATTTGCTGGAGCTAATGATGCAGTGGCAAATCCATTGGATACAGAGATTCTAAGTAGATTAATAAAACCAGCACAAAGGGAAGTTATCAGTGATCCAAGATTCAATCATTTAGATTACATTTTAAACCCGCCACCACCATATTTTAATGAAACTTTACAAAAAATACTCCAACATGTGGATAACTTTGCAACAATGATTTCCAAACAATAATTATCTGTACAATTTTCCTCTTAAACCAGATGTTTATTTCATCCTTAAAAATGACTGTTAGATGTGCAAACACAATAAGTAATTAATAAATGTCTGCATTTGGAGATTACAGTACACACTGGGATAATTTATTATTGTTTAATGATGCCAGATATGCTGGAAATTAAGTAAAAGCAGAATTTGTCACTGTACACACAAACCACTAATGACCTAAACTTGAATTCACCAATTGCAAATGGAGTTGTAAACAACATCAATGATGATTTTTCTTTGTGCAATCTCAGTTCTCTATAGCATCATCAAAAGAGGAAACTTTAGCCTCCAATCAGACTGGGATCCATTCTAAACCTCAGCCTTTTCCAACCCCATTAACTTTGATCTAAACTCACACCTGAAATTAATTCAATTACCTCATTAACCAAATTGCACTTCCCTTAAAAACATTAACAATTCACTACTTTTTTTTTGCTCATCCCCAGCTTCTTCAAACTCCCTCTGGTGACTGAAAAATCAAAGACAAATTGTTTTTCACGGTTTTCCTAAATCGAGCACGCGATAAAGAGATTAAGAGCAGCAAGTCTTTAATTTGAAAACCAAGTGAAGCAACAAATTTATCTCCATTTATCCCGTCAATATTACAACTCCGCTCCATAATCTACATTTTAATTTTGCTTCGGCAATAGGTATACTAAAATTGGAACGATTCAGAAAAGATTAGAGGGCCAGCACGCATGAATGAAAGAAAAAATCGTCGAGCGATAAAAATACATTTTCCGTTTAACGACTTTTCTCTCTACGTTGCTTCGATGAAAATCGAATTTTTGATTAACGTTGACTTATATCAATAAACCAGACTGTTCTTAAAGTATTTGACCAACTGTAGGACCATCATCTATAGGTGCGTTCAATTTTGCGAAAAGAATGACAAATCTTTCCTTTTCTTCCTTTTTGGACACCGGAAATGACGTAAAACACATCATCCAAAATCGAGGGGGTAGCCAATGCTGGAAATCTCGTACAAGCAAAGATTTTGGATTTCAAAATCCTCGAAATCTCATGAAATCCTGGAAATCTTTAAAATTTCATGAAATCCTGGAAATCTTTAAAATTTTATGAAATCCTGGAAATCTTTAAAATTTCATGAAATTCTGGAAATCTTATAAATTTTCTTCCAAATAGTCACAAATTCTAGCAAAATATTTTAAGAAACCCACATGAAATTCTGAGAAACCCTTGTAAAATCCTGAGAAATCCTTGTGAAATCCTGAAATCCTTAGAAATCCTTGAAATCCATAGCAAATCCCTGAAATCTTCGAAATCTTTCAAATCTCGTGAAATCCTGGAAATCTTGGAAATCCTGGAGATCTTATAAATTGTTTTGCAATTTGGTGTAAATTCTAACAAATCGAGCTGGAAATCTCGCACAGGCAAAGATTTTGAATTTCAAAATCCTTGAAATCTCATGAAATCTTCAAGGATTTCAAAATCTCGTACGCGATTTTTGCGATTGGCTACCCCCTCGTCCAAAAGATACTTTTACAAAAAGTAGCAATCGGCTATATTCCCACTAGTGTGCGTCAACCTGTACAACTTAAAAGGTTTCAAAACAAAATAATAAAGTCAACGAAACAGTCTCAAAGGCCTAATCAAGCATGCAAATACAGTAGTGGCTATTTCAGTCATTTGTTTACAATTTTTTTTTTTAAATTAGCATACATTGTAAATTTATGCACGGGGCCCCAAAGTTCAATTCGAAACCCCGACCCGGAGTCACGTTTGAAAAGGTGCTCCATAATTCATCATCTGAAATGGGGATCAAGTGAAGTTTTAGTGAGCTGCTCCCACTGCCGCAAGATGGCGAATGGAGATGAGGGTTGTAAAGTTGTAAACTTTCCAGATTAGATGCACAAACAGCTGAGCTGACATTCTTGGTTTTTCTTCTCTCTTTAGCTTATTGCATTCGTTTTACGTCTTCTCAGACCCACGCGTTTTACGAGCTGCGGTTTTCGAGAGCGGCGGAACTGAATGCGGCTTCCCCCTTGTGGCGGTATCTCGCGTCACTTGTCGTAAATGGAGCTGATTTTGAAAAATAAAAACGGCTATTAACTTGTTTTCGGACGTACTTTTTATTATCCGTACACATAAATTCTCAACTTTTGTTAAAAGTTAAAAATTATTTTTTAAAAAAAAAATGTTACGACAATAAAATAAAGTTTTCGCGTTCTAATACATCGCTATAGAATTTCAATCTATATTTTAATTTTGCTTCGGCAATACGTATACTAAAATCGGAACGATTTCTAATGGCGTAATGTCACTTGGCGGTGAAAAATTGCAGTTGTCTTGAGGGGGATGTTCATTGCACACACGCA
Source organism: Strigamia acuminata (assembly GCA_949358305.1). Taxonomy (NCBI): domain Eukaryota; kingdom Metazoa; phylum Arthropoda; class Chilopoda; order Geophilomorpha; family Linotaeniidae; genus Strigamia; species Strigamia acuminata. The sequence continues at coordinate 9,363,658 of OX442314.1, forward strand.
CACAACTAAATAACGGATAAATTTTTCAATAGAAAAATATTTTTGCAATTCAAACTGATAGTGTTTATTTTCTTGTGTCTAGTAGTTTTCAAGAGGGGTCTCTGAACTCTACACATAGCTGGGAGCAATCAGAGAAGAGAGAAATTTTTTTTTTATATTTTAAAAAAGAAAAGAAAAAGAATATGGTGGGGGGAAAAAATGGAAGGGGAAGAGAAGAAACAGGCTCAAGGCGAGAGGAGAATTTTTATTAAAAGCTTTGTTGTGATTCATCTACAGCATTTAGGCTTAAATAAACATTGGAAAGGCGATGCGCAGTTTGAGCATGAAACTTCAACATCTTTTCCCAATTTTTAATGTCTGTTTAAGAAGATTGAGTTGGTTTTGTTTTAAAGAATAAGATTTTGATATTTATGGTTACTTTAGTTTGGTTTGTTTAATGCGTTTATTTTATTTTTTTTAATCTTGGATTTATGATTTTTATGATTCAAGTATTTAATGGTTTTATTAATTAGGTTCTATTGTTGTTGTTTGGAGTTGTATCGTGTTCGTTTGGTTTTTATTGCTTTTGTTTAGGTTTTATGACTTATGATTAATTTTTATTTAGATTTACGTGTTGGGTTTAGTTTTTATTTTTTATTTAGATTTTGGTATTTGGGTTTAGTTTTTCTTTTCATTTAGATTTTGGTGTTTGGGTTTAGTTTTTATTTAGATTTTGTGGCTTTTGTTTAGTTTTTGTTGCTTTTGTTTAGTTTTTATTGCTTTTGTTTAGTTTTTGTTGCTTTTGTTTAGTGTACAAAAGCAACAAAATCTAATATTAGATTTTGTTGCTTTTGTTTAGTGTACAATTAGATTTTGTTGCTTTTGTTTAGTGTACAATTAGATTTTGTTGCTTTTGTTTAGTGTACAATCAGATTTTGTTGCTTTTGTTTAATGTACAATCAGATTTTGTTGCTTTTGTTTAGTGTACAATTATATTTTGTTGCTTTTGTTTAGTGTACAATTAGATTTTGTTGATTTTGTTTAGTGTACAATTAGATTTTGTTGCTTTTGTTTAGTGTACAATCAGATTTTGTTGCTTTTGTTTAGTGTACAATTAGATTTTGTTACTTTTATTTAGTATTTCCTTAAGTTTTGTTACTTTTATTTAGTATTTCCTTAAGTTTTGTTACTTTTATTTAGTATTTCCTTAAGTTTTGTTACTTTTATTTAGTATTTCCTTAAGTTTTGTTACTTTTATTTAGTATTTCCTTAAGTTTTGTTACTTTTATTTAGTATTTCCTTAAGTTTTGTTACTTTTATTTAGTATTTCCTTAAGTTTTGTTGTTTTTGTTTAGTTTTCATTGTAATTGTTTGGTTTACACTATTTTTGTCTAGTTTTCATTCAGATTTTGTTGTTTTTGTACTGTTTTGATTGTATTTCTTAAGCTTTTATTTAGATTTAGTTGTTTTTGTTATCTCACAGCTTTCATATTTTCTGTTAGTTTTATACTTTTTTCTTCACTGTTTTTATTTAATAAATTATGCAAATAATTTACTATAAACTCCACAAAACCAAACAAAAAAAAACAAAACAATTGCCTTCCAAACTATTCCCTCTCCCCAACCAACAACAAATTAATTCTCCTCACACATTTTCTCACCCATACAACTCAAACAAACACAAAAACAACTTGTTTTATTACATTTATTCTATGTTAACCCCAATACTTGATCTTCATTTCTGATTTAATGTAATAATTTCACTTTTATAGCTTGTTTTCTACTTCACAGCACCACACTCCCAACCCTAATCTTGTATTTCTCCCTCATGTGTATTCATCTGTTCATCATCTTTCTTCTTTCAATTTTTTTTCATTATCCTTTTTGCTTGTTGCATCAAGCAATAAAAAGAACAACTTGTGGCATTTCATTGCAACAAACCTCTGACCTTTCACCAACTTTTTCCATACAAATACAAATAGGTCAAAGATCACTCTAAGAGGAACTTTGATTTGTGTGTGTGTGGATGATGCTTTATACTAATTGTCTCCCATCCACTGAACCAACTCATATTTCTCTCCTTTAATTTTTATTCCAAACAGGTTGTGAAAGTCAAAACCCAATATCATTAGTAATATCAAATACAAAATTACCCAATAATTTTTAATTGTCTATTATATTATCTTTAATTTCAGTTTAATTTAATCTAGTTTGATTTTTCAGGTGTGAAAATGAAGTGGATATCTCTTAGTGTCATCTCGGCTTTGATTTCCACCTGCATGTCAGGACACATGGCAAACCAATTCGTTCGGAAGACTGACAGACCTGAGATAGAGTATGCTAACTAGTACACTTAATGGTTTTATTTAATGTAATCGTCTCAAGTTTACCAGAAAACTAACGTCATGTAAACGCACTCGGTTAACCGGATAAATAAAATCCAAATTTTCACTTATTTGGAAAACTGTTACCATGTAAACGTAGTATATTGTACATCCTGATTAATTCTAATTTTTTGTCCACCACCCTCGTTATAACGAATTCCAAAAAACCCGAGAAATCGACCCGTTATAACAAAACTTCGTTATATCAATTTTTTTTAATATGATGTTCTACAGCCAACCAACCAACCAAGCCATTTCTAACTATTGGTTAAATCAAGCAGTTCGTTATAACGAGGTTCGACTGCATTAAACAAAAAAAATAATTATTTCAGAGGATGTCTTCCACAAATAAGTTTGTGCACCGTCGGCGCACAACCAGAATGCTGTCAACTCTACACTTGCACCCACACATTATTCAACGAAGATACGCGCTGCATGCTCAAATTGGACAAAGAGGGCGAGCCGATTGATTGGACGGAAAAAGTCGGCTAAACTTCCACGAGAAAAAAAAAATATCAAAAAATAATTTGTAACCCTTTTTAAATTACACCACTTATAAACCTAAATAGAAAATAAAATAAAAAAAACCAAGCATGAAGCAATGAATGTCTTTTGGGGTATTTGCACATCAACTGCAGGGTCCATCTGGACTCGGGACCTTGGCTGATTGCCAAGTAAGTGGAGGAGCCCTCGTTTAGGTGCCCGGGCAGCAGGTACACACCCCTTCTCACCCCTACTTTGCTCAAAGACCTCGTACTCGTGGCAAATTGCCAAAGAAACCATTTTTTTCTTCTTTTTCAATTCGGCCATTGACACATGAGAGATGGCACAAAGAGATTAATTTTTTAAAAAAATTAGGTTTTATTATAATTTTTTTTTTTTTACTATTATGTTGTTAAATAGAAGGGGGTAGAAGAATCAAGGGGTGGATGGAATTAGAAAGCGAGGTCTGACTGTTTTCTTATCTACTCATCCGACTCCGTCTCCTTTTCTTGCGTTATGAGCGACCCCTGGTGGCAGGAAAATCTCCGCCAGCTGTTGGATGACCTCAGGAGTTGAGTGACAAGCTGGTCGACATCAGTGGTAATATGTAGCCAGGGTATTTACTGTTCTTTGGGGTCTCAAAGTGCGAGTTTTCGTTTCATTTTTTATGGTCTTGATTGCAAAAATGAATAATTTGTATTAAATTTAGATTTGACCTCGTTATAACGAAGTGTTTACGGATATACAGTATACTTTCTTGGTTGTCAAAGTGTGAGTTTAGAGTGTTTTTGTTTCATTTTTTTGTGATTTTAATTTAAAAATTGAATAATTTGTATTAAATACAGGTCTGACCTCGTTATAACGAAGTGTATATAGAGTATATACTTTCTTGGTTGTCAAAGTGTGAGTTTAGAGTGTTTTTGTTTTATTTTTTTGTGATTTTAATTGAAAAATTAAATAATTTGTATTAAATACAGGTCTGACCTCGTTATAACAAAGTTAAGTGTTGAGGAGAGTGCCAAAACCATGTTGTTGAAAAAGAATAAATTGTTGGGGTTTTGAGAATGGCAATTCAAAATATGATGAAAATAATTCGTTATAGCGAGGTTTGGCCTATATATTACAAATTGAAACCGGATCCGTATGAGTAACTTTTTATTACTTTTTTTGGATGTTAAAACAAGGGATGTATAATTATAATTAAGTATTGTTTTGTTCGAGAGGAAAAAGTCAACGTTTAGAAATCCGGCTGCCATTTTGAAGTTGAAAAACTCGTCATGGTTTTGCAAGTTGCTTAAAAAGATAAACATGTTAACGACTCTTTTTTTGTAATTAAATTAAGTCTTGAGAAGAAGAAAAAAGAAATTAAAAGGATGGGAAATTTTTAATGTTGAATATTGCGAATTTCCGCTGTGTTGATTGAGGGTTATAAAAAGAGTTAAGAGTTTGTGATTATGAGGATATGAAACTCAAGATTGAGACTTGAGAGTGTCTCAAAGTTAATTGCGTAACAAAACTGATTTAATTAATTTAATAAAAACTTTTTAGAGTTCAATTTGTTTGGTGTTGAACTCTTTATTAAAAAATATCGTCATTGTTAAAAAATGAGTAATTTAAAACAATGTTAGAAATAAAACACAATTTTTTTTAATTTCTTTATTCAACAATATCAAAATAAAAACTGTTTATAATGAGTAATTTTAAACAATGTAAACAAAAACAACAAAAAATAACAAAAACCGGTTTTTATTTCCATATTATTTCCTCTCCTATTGTTAATTTTTTTTTAAATTTAAACCTAAAATTTAAAAAAAAAAAAAAAAAAAATGGAGTTAAATATGGAAACTAATTTACAAAATTCAAAATAACATTTTATAACCCAAAATAAATTTTAAAAAAATAATAAAATCTAAAATAACTTGCCACTTTCACAAAACTTCGTTATAGCGAGGTTCCATACATCCAACCCATCAAATTAATTAAAAACGCTCTTAATTACAACCAAACCCGCCATATTTTTTCTCCAAATCCAGCTCCATATGACCAGAGTAAGGTTACGCTTGTGCGCAATTCATTAATTAATCATAGTCACTACATGGGGGTAACCAGACGCTTGAAGAGAGGGACGCCATGTCAATTAGGATCCACTTCACGGACCCGGGTACGCGGGACACAAACACCACGCCTACTAACCCACAAAAAACAGTCAAATATCTAAACCTTTTATGATAAAAATAATAATAATTCATACGGGCCAATCTTTGCTTTCTGCATCCACATTTCGCTTCCTATTTCACATTCCAGTTACATGAAACGTTTCTTCATCTTCTTTAAATCATTCATCGTTGCAATTTGACTCTCTACAATTTTCTTTTTTATACATAAACTGAGTTTTGACCTTCATCCTCCCCCTTTATATTAAATTATTTTTTCCCCTGCTATTTTATGACAGTGACACCTTGCAACATGTCTGCAAAACCAGCTCGCGTGCATTTAAGTGATGATCCTTCATTTTGTTGACACCGAAAGAAAAAAATGAGATTTTTCTTTTTTATTTATTTTTCAAAAGAAAAAAAAAGTTTTTCTTCGAGTCAACGGCAGACGGTTTTGTGATGAGTTATTTGTTGAATAATGCATGTCAACAATGTCTTTTTTTTACAACTTAATGTGTAAAATTATTATAAAGTGTGTATTGTGGTAAAAATGTTGGTAATGATGTTCCATGTCCTCCGAAGAGGGCAGTTAAATCTAATTCAAGTTGCTATCACTTTCAATTTATGGTTGGTCACTCCTGTCCGACATGAAAACTGAAAAAAGCCGCTTCTGTAAACATCTTTACCGATTACTGTACACAGGCCAATCAAATTCGCCATAATGAGGTTTACAAGCAACAAAAAGCTAAAAAGATAAAACCATTTCAACAATTAAACTTGAATTTCGTTATAATGAGGTTCCAAGCAATAAACAAGCCAAAAATAAAACTATTTCAACAATCAAACTTTTTATTTCGTTATAATGAGGTTCGAATCAATAAACAAGCCAAAAATAAAACTATTTCAACAATTAAACTTTTTATTTCGTTGTAATGAGGTTTGAATCAATAAACAAGCCAAAAATAAAACTATTTCAACAATTAAACTTGAATTTCGTTATAACGAGGTTCCAAGCAAGAAACAAGCCAAAAATAAAATTATTTCAACAATAAACGATTAAATTTAAACTTTGCTATAATGAGGGTTTCCAATATCTAAAAAAAAACAATGTTCTTCATGTACCTGGATAATCAAATCTTGTTGCATCAATCAAACTACAATTCCCCACGACATTCGTCAAATAAAAAAATCCCTTTTTGTCACGTTCGGACGAGACTCATCAGCGAAAAAGAGACGCGTGGCAGATTTGTCATCGCACAAGACAAGAGAAACTGGTAAAGAGAGTAGAGAGAACTTGACTGATGATGTTTGTGGCACCAAATACAATGTCAGTGGCGGAAAAATGGCGGCATACCCTCCACACCACTAAAATCCATCAAGGTCAAACATCCCCCCATCCCAAAAAAAAAACCAACGCGCGCGTCCCACTCCCTCCCTACACCACATCCCTCTCATCAGTATGTTTGATGGATGCCATTGGTCCTATTTCATCCTCTTGGAATGTCCCACTTTTTTTTTCCTTCTTCTTTTACTTCTTCTCTCTTTTTGTACTGCAGAGAAGTTCCAGATGTGTGTTTTGTATAATGTGTTGTGTTTTCTTCTTAAACCCCCCCCCAACCCCCCCCCCCTCACCAGTCTTCAATTCCACTCCATTTTGTCTTTTTTAAAAACTTAAATCTATCAAGTTTAACTAACTCCATTCAAGTGCAAATGCTGATTGTGTGAGAGTTCTTTGCTCTCCGTGGTCATGAATTCAAAGTCAGCGGAGTGGAATTAAAAGGGTTAAAGTGGTCGAGATTTTGACACCAATGGGGCTCATTTGTTTTGTACCAGTGGACAGTATCAAAACCCCATTTTTCAAAAAAATAAAAAAAAAACTTCTAAAACCCTTTTAGAAAACCCCATCTGAGTGACCCTTTGATGTGGGTCTTTAATTCAACACAATGCAGCCCTCATAAGCTCTTACATCATCAAACAATGGCGGCCGGAAGTAGGTGTTTTGCAGTCCAAGTCTCCAACTGGTTAATGATAGGGGCACTATTTGAAATGTGCCAATCAAAATCTATTTTATTTTTCTAAAGGGAGGAGGAGGGGGGGGTTATTGGAAGGAGGGGGGGGGTCATAAAATGAAATTCAATTGCTATTTTATTTACTATCAGATTCTCTTGTTTCCATAGCAACTCGATTGACCTGATTAGTGTAATTTGTTGAGTGGGCAGAAGGGGGGGGAAGGGGATGGGGGGAAAAGAAGGAACAAGAGTTTGTTTTTAAAGCTTAATTGAAATTTGAATAGGGAGTAAATGGAGATGCAAATATATTGGCAAATTGTTTTCCTCTTGCTATTTTTTTTTTGTTTTTATTTTTTTAAATTTAAATCCCCATTTTTATTTTTTTCCGCAAATTCTTTTGTCTATTTGATGAAACTGCAATTTACTTAATGGACGCGCAAATAAGAGACACACAACCGGAAATTAATGAGATGGCATCAATTTTTCCCTCGGTCTTTCTCTCTGCAGATGCATAACTAATCAGAATCACATGACAGAAGCTAAAATTCATCATTTCGTTATAACGAGGTCCAGTTTTGAAAATGTTGTTTTCCTATGAATTATCATTATTTTTTTAATGTAAATTATTTAAAACACTCCAAACACAGCAACTTTTAAAAATAAAAAGTAAAAATCAATTTCGTTATAACGAGGTTTTCTCCATTTGTTCTCCGAATCCGACAAACAAAGTGAAAAATGTCAATTGCAACTTGGTAACTTTTTAGTGTCTATCAATTTCTCCAAATGCAGGCATCATTTTTCAAATGTCAAGCCAACATGGTTGACTCGTAATGGCTTCCATTGGACTGTGTTAGTGGCCATCAGGGAACTAATGAGGGAGGAAGAATAAGGCATGTGTGGGTTGGCCAGGACTTGGAGAGAGGATAAAAAGAAGCTGTCCACTACAAATCAAACACAGCGAGCAATTAAGCAGTTTTCTGTCTCCCTTTTTGTCCAGTGGCTCAACTCCAAGTGCCTCTTATCACCATTAGTGCAATTTTTGATGACAACACCCAACTCTGAAGTGGGCAATTTACACTTTACCAACAAACAACACACAATATGACAAACCCATGTCCAAAATATATCCATTTTGCTTTTTACTTCTTTATAGCCCCATTTTGTTGCAAGGCTTTGTCTCATAGAAATAACAAATTCTATCAATGACTATTAAATTGCCATTCTACCACAACAACCCCTCTCCTATTGCTGTTGCCTTGGCAACCATAAAGAGCATAAAGATTGAAGGGAGGGAGGGGTGGGGCAAAATCCCCCCTGCTAACCTGTAATTGGAAAATATGATGAGAGAGAAATGGATCAAAGCAGCTTCATACTGGAGTACTCCCACACCACTATTTCGATTTGTAAGACCTTTCAAAGGATTATCAGTAATAACAGGGCACTGTATTAATTAACAATTAATGAGTCCATCACCAGGGCGGTACTCACTTCATGTATATATTTATTGATAGCAACTGGAGAAATAAATAATTTAAAAATAATAAGGATATTCTTTATTCAAATGATACAATTTGGTCAATCTTTAATTAGCCTCTCAAAAATGACCATTTTTATAAGTGGTTGGAGCAATTCGGCTTAAAGCGAAAACCCGATATCAGTCTCCGGCAGAAAAATGGCAAAAACCTCGTTATAGTAAACTGCCTAGTGTTCTGTGTAACAATTTGCTTTTACATTCAATAGAATCAACTTTAAAATTTCCAAAATTTGGATCCAGCTAAGACGTAAAAAACCCAAACTATTAGAAATTCGCTATAACGAGGTTGGTAGTCTAAAAAACAAAGTTTTCAACCCAATAATTCTGTATAATTGCAAAAAAAAACTCCTTAACAGCAAAAATTTCACGATAACACAAGTAATTCGCTATAACGAGGTTTACGTCAACTGGAAAAGTAATTTCTTTAATTTAAAACATTTTTCAGTTCTAATGATAAATTTGTTGGTTTTTTCCAAACGTTCACTCATGTTGTGACCATGACAAGCGAAAATGTGAGATTACCCCACCCCTTTAAATCCTCGTCTTGTATCGGTTTCTCAATAGTGTCCATCCATTTTGACGTAATTTTTTTACATTTTATTAAGGAATGACCAATTTAGTGACGACAGATGTCAGTTGCAGATGATGCCCTAATTGGGAGCTTCGTTTTCCAAATGATTATAACATGAGTTGCAGAAAGAGGACGCAGCTTGTTATCAAAACGCTCTTGAGAACATGACCTAGCACTACAAATGTAATTAATTGCTCTACATAATGAGAGAGAGAGAAAGTACGGAATTGTCACCCGTTTGATCCCCCACTTTGAGGTAAAATGAATTAAAACGCGAGTCAATTTGAAGCCTGTGCAGTCATCAATCTTGTCTGGTCGTGGCAGTTTGATAAAGAAAATCCCTCCATCTCCCCCACCCCACCCCATAAAAAATGGTGTAAATTTCAACCACTACTGACAATTTATCATGGAACCCCCAAATGACCACAATTTTAAAAATTTTATATTTAAAAAAAAGAAATTATTTAATTAAAATTAAAACCTCGTTACAATCCAAACTCCGTTATAACGAATTACTAAAAGTAGAAACAAAAGTCGTTGTAACGAGGTTTTTGCTGTTTTACTTTTATTAACTCGTGGGACTTGAAATGTTCAACCCTAGCAATTGCAAGGGGCCTCCCTGGGATTGGTGTACAATAGGCCCTCGTTATAACGAAGCTCACTATACACTGATTCACTGCACAACTGTACTTGTAACCAGATATTGTTACAATTATTATGATGGAAAAGCTTGCTGTAACCAGTATTGGGCGAGATCTCAAGTCATGCAAGAAGTACTGTCAAAACCCGGAACAGGTGTTGTACCAGCAATGCAAGACCCAGTACTTTGAAAAAAAAGTACAGTATACTGTATACAGGTACAGCAATAGTACTGAGAAAAATCACAACAATATCATGTACTTACAGTGTTCTTAGCATTGATTGTAGTCAATTACGATTTAGCGTATAAAAGAAGCAGCCATTGAGCCAGTGGCCAAATGCCAAACACTGGCTGTAAACCACACTGTAACGACACTATAAAACTTTGTTTTACGCTGTAAAACCTCGTTATAATGCTGTAAAACCTCGTTATAACGCTGTAAAACCTTATTATAACGCTGTAAAACATTATTATAACACTATAAAACATCGTTATAATGCTGGTAAAACCTTGTTATAACGCTGTAAAACTTGCTATAACGCTGTAAAACCTCGTTATAACGCTGTAAAACCTCGTTATAACGCTGTAAAACCTCGTTATAACGCTGTAAAACCTCGTTATAACGCTGTAAAACCTTATTATAACACTAAAACCGTATTATAATGCTGCAAAACCTCGTTTCAACACTACGAAACCTCATTATAACACTGTAAAACTGCGTTATAATGCTGCAAAACCTCGTTGTAATGCTGCAAAACTTTGCTACAATGCTGTAAAACCTCGCTATTAACAAAATTTTAACTGAACTTTTACACACTCGCTTCGCGCTGTGTTTTTGGAACAAAGTAATAACACCAATCAGGGTCGACTACAACTGCAAAATTTCGTTGTATCGAAATTAGACCATCCTGTATAACAAACCCAAAAAAATTAATTCAATACTTTACACCTTAACATAAAATCACATTGTGCATCAAATCAATTTTTTACCAACCCTCGCTATAACGAAATGTGCTGAGGGAGTGTCATGTTTATTTATGTCGATTGTGCGTTTTAACTGATAAGAAAAGTGATAATTGAGTGCATGTTGTACGCGTGTATGGATATTATTCATCTGGTTTTGATGTCGAATTTAGTGGCATCCTGTGAGCGCGTTCCGCCTGGGTGGCCATGCGATCACTGATTACCGTGTTCAGCTGCGTCCTGTTCACTCATACAAGTGGAAAATACTCCCTCGTGCTCAGTGTCCTGTCTATCCACTGGATTGGCGGGAATTTGATCGAGGAAAAACGAGGGGTGATCGAGGTAGAGAAAGACAAGAGAAGAGAGTGGGGGGATCACTACTATTGTGTGTCATGTGGGGGGTCCTCTTTTATCCTACTCTTTAAATCATTGATGCAAAAAAAATTGTTTATTACCGTAATATCAATAAATAAAAAATGACGCTATTATTATTATTAGGAAAACAAAGTATGACAACATAAATGATTTTTTTAAGTCTCCATCTGTAGCTGATGGAGGGCGTTTACTGGTCAATTTTAGTTTTGGTTAATTGTCGCTGTGATGATAATTTGGGATGATTTATGGGGGTATAAAAGCAAAGTTTTGAAGATTTTGTAACAAAATTCAGCAAAATTTTACGTTTTTTAAGAATAAATTATTTTTTGTGTTGTTTTTAAAGTAATTTGTACACATTCTAAGCAATTTTCAGCAAATTTTTGTGTATTTCAGCAAATTTCAGCGATTATTGCATTTTTTTTGCAATTTTGTTCTTTTTGCACATGGTTAGCAATTTCCGTTAGCTTTGCAGATTTTTAGCAAATTTCAGACATTTTTAGCAAATTTCAAACATTTTTTAGCAAATTTCAGACATTTTTCAGCAAATTTCAGACGTTTTTTAGCAAATTTGAGACATTTTTCAGCAAATTTCAGTCGTTTTTTTTTAGCAAATTTCAGATATTTTTCAGCAAATTTCAGACGTTTTTTAGCAAATTTTAAACATTTTTTTAGTCTTTCAGACTTTTTTTGTACATTTTAAGCAAATTTCAGACTTTTTTGTACATTTTTAGCAAATTCCAGATTTTTTGCACAATTTTGCACATTTTAGTCAATTTTCCACATTTTCAGCAAATCTCAGCCATTTTTTTACACATTACAGCAAATTTCACAAAATACACCACACATTTACCAACTTTCAACTCCACAAAAATCAACTCTGCAAGTCAAACTTTTAAAACAGAGAAAACATAAAAATTAAAAACTTGCTGCTGGCAATCTGAAACCTTTCACATATAAACCTTAACCACAAAAATAAAAAAAAACCAAAAAAAAAAACCACGATTTCCTCCCGTTCATTTTCCATTCCAATCCATCTGTTACCACCTCAAGACATCCACAAAATGTCACAAAATCCACATCCATTTAAATACTTTTATTTCCAAAATACCCCCACCAACCCCACCACCATTTTATTCAAATACCAAACACATGTAAACGCCTAAACCTATTTGCTTTTACAGCAAACATCTGTTTGTTTTTGCCCTACTGCTGCCAGCAATACCCCAACATCAAAAACATAAAAAAAACAACAAAAAATCCCAACAATTTTTTAATCCCAAAAAAAAAAAAAAAAAAAAATCGACATTTATTTAAGATTTATCTAAGATTTATTTAAGATTTATTTAGCCGGTATTAGCATCTAATTTCCTTGTTGGCAACTTGGCATTAGACGAGTGCAGCGCAGTGAAGCGCATTCCCAGGCGGTGCTTTTTGTGTTGTCTCAATCTCGCCCTCTCGTCGATAATTTACTGCTGTTGCTATTAAAATTTTATGGCAAATTCCTTTATTTATTCTCTCAGATGCAAATGCACGAGGGATTCAACTCAACTCGTCCCACATTAACAACTGATACTTTCTTTTTTCGTCTCCCACTCTCGCCCATTTCTCAAACTGCGTCTCTTTGCCCAAATAAATCAATTGCAGACCCAGGAGTGCATTAAGCTAAGAGACACAGACATGCGCACAACAAATTACAACCAACTCATTTGTGCGCATTCCTTTTTCAACAACAATGCTGTGTTCGGACTTCACTGCATGTTTTGTGTAGTGACGTTATCTTTGCCTCAGGCGCTGTACCCCCAGCGCCACCTTGTAGCTTGACCCCGAATAAAGCACTTGTTAGTTCTTAGCCTAATATGACTGACCTTTCATTTCAACCATCCTCAACATAATTTGTTATTAGTAAGATATATACTAAATGGCGACGAGATAAGGATCCGAAATCCACGTGCAACTAATGAATCCAGTAGCGACGCAAGTTTTTTTCGTGTTTTTCGAACTTTTGAGCGCTTTTTCGGCCCGTTGCTGACCACGCCGTCCCGACGTTAGGCCTACGTTCCATTGTCACGTTTTCCTCGCGTTTTCGTACTCAACGCCGACTTTTGCCATCAAAATGTCAGCTCTAAAAGGGACACCGCGGGAATACGATCCAACAGAGGATTGGGGCCTGTATTGCAAGCGAATGACGAGCATTTTCGCTTGTAACAAAATCGTCGATGACCAGGAGAAGGTCCACACGCTGCTGTCGTACGTCGGCATGCCGACGTTTAAGCAGCTGGACACGCTCGCGGCGCCGAAGGAAGCTGCCGACTTGAAGTACGCGGACCTTGTGGCCTTGATGCAGAAAAATGCACGCGCGAAGCCGCTCGTGCTGGGAGAAATTCGCCGTTTTCACCGCCGTGATCGATTGCCGAATGAAACCGTGCTGGAGTATTCTCTCGCTCTTCAGGACCTGGCCCAAAACTGTGAGTTCGCCGACAAAACTAACGAATTAAGAAATCGCTTTCTTTGTGGCCTCCAGAATGAGCAAGTGCAACAGGCGCTCACGTTAAAAAAAGATTTGACGTTCGACGACGCGGTCGAGTTCGCTGCCGCTGCTGAAGTGTCGCAAAAGGAATTTTCGACAATCGCGACGCAGAATGCATCGGCGCTGCCGGTGCACAAACTCCACTACGACTCCAAACCACGTCACGATGCGTCAAGGGGTAGAAAACGCTCCTCGAGGGGCACTACCTCGTTTCAACCAGGCCGCCAACCATCCAACTCGAAAGGAAATGTGTCGGCGTGTTCTGCTTGCGGCAGTAAGTCGCACACGCGTGAAGCGTGCCGTTTTCGCGATGCCACGTGCCACGGATGCGGAAAAACTGGCCACATCAAACCAGTTTGCCGGTCGGTCTTGAAGTCACCAGCTCCAGTCCATGCAGTCGAGATGCCACAACAGCTCACGTACTACGCTGTCGAGCCGGATTTGACGACGACCGTCAACGCGATTGGCATTAAAGCCACACAACCAATTATTTTGGCCATTAAAATTGCTAATGTCAATCTCCTAATGGAAATGGACACGGGAGCAGGCGCTACATTTATAAATCTCGAAACTTACACTAAATATTTTTCAAATTTTCCATTGCAGCCCCTTCCGATCCAGATGAATACGTATGGCGGCACAACACTCCGAATGGAAGGGGTTTGCGAAGTTCCGGTTCGTCATCGTGATCGCGATTTTCGTTTGCCGTTGTGCGTGGCGACTCACGGCCCCGTCCCACTTCTTGGCCGCGACTGGCTCGAAGCATTTGGTTTGCTGTCGAAAACTGGCGACCTGGTGGGCGCAGAAGTATTTTCGTTGTCCACATCGACGCCAACGCCCGAGAAGCTCGATACACCGTCGTCCAACAGATTGGACGAGATTTTGGAACGTCATGCCAACGTTTTTCGCGATGAAATCGGATGCTACAACGTGCACAAGGTCCACATCGATATCGATCCGGCCGTGCAACCGATATTTTTGAAGAATTACCCAGTTCCACTCGCGATGAAGCCACGACTGGAGGAAGAGCTGCGCAGACTGCAGGATTTAGGTATCATAACTCCTGTCGCTTCTTCTAAATGGGCGACACCTATTATGCATGTCCTTAAATCAGATGGCACGTTAAAGATAGCGGGATGCTATAATAGAACCATAAATAAGGCGGTTCTCCCCAACTCTTACCCTTTACCTCTGTTTGAAGACGTTGCAGCGAAGTTGTCGGGCGGTGAGACGTATTCTACTCTAGATATGAATCACGCCTACAACCAGCTGGAGTTGGATGCAGAGAGTAAATTGGTGTGCACAATTAATACCCACTTGGGTCTCTTCACAGTAAATAGACTTTTTTACGGGATATCCAGCGCGCCGGCAATCTTCCAACGCGAGATGGACAAATTAACAGCCAAAGTCGAGAGTACGCAGCCGTTCATTGATGATTCGGCCGTGACCGGTGCAACAAACGCAACGCACTTATGCAACCTGGATCAATTATTGGGTGCATTTGACAAAGCCAATTTAACATTAAATAGAAAAAAGTGCAAGTTTTTGCGTGCTTGTGTGCAGTTTTTGGGGCTGAACATTTCCAAGCTAGGAATCACGCCAGTGGACTCAAAATTGGCTCCACTACGCAACGCCATGCAGCCAACCGACGTTTTATCGCTCAAATCGTTCCTGGGGCTCATAAACTATTATGGCAAATTTATTAATAATTTATCCACTTTATTAGAGCCGCTTTACCGCCTCACGCGCGACGATACGCCGTGGACATGGGGACAGGAACAACACAAGGCCTGGACGAAGGTCAAGGCTGCAGTAACTGTCGATTCAGCGCTGGCACACTACGACGCGAAGAAGCAACTTTATCTGACCGTTGATGCCTCGCCGGTCGGTGTGGGCGCCTTTATTTCCCACGTAGAAAATGGAATCCATCGTCCAATTGCCTTTGCGAGTTCCCTCTTGTCCAGCGCGCAGAAAAATTATGCGCAAATCGACCGTGAAGGTCTTGCGATCGTTTATGGCGTTCGCCGCTTCCATCACCACCTGTTTGGGAGAAAATTCATTTTACGAACTGACCACAAACCGCTGGTGGCCATTTTCGGAGAGAAGAAAGGATGCAATCAAATTGTCGCCGCTCGCCTGCACCGGTGGGCAATTTTCCTGAGTGCCTACGATTATGCTATCGAGCATGTGCCTGCGGTCGACAACCAAATTGCAGATGGATTGTCTCGCAATCCTCAACCTGTTGTCGACGGTCGAGAAGACCTCGACATGCACGTTAACGAAATATTTTCCGTTTCTCTTTCGCAGTTTCCAGTATCGCAAGCAGCCTTGCGTGCAGCATACGACGCAGACGCCCAATTGCAAGCAGTTCTGCAGTGCATCCGAGACGAATGGAAATCAAAGACACCTGACTTAATAAATTTTTATAAGCACAGGTCCGCCTTTTCCACACATGGACCATTCTTGTTCCTGTCGGAGCGTTTGGTCGTGCCAGAGCAGCTTCGCCGTGCAGTCCTGACGGAGTTGCATGCAGGACATTTCGGAATCGTTCGCACCAAGTCGCTCGCTCGCTCAACAGTTTGGTGGCCGTCAATCGACCGTGACATCGAGTCGATGGTGCGTTCGTGCGACGTGTGCCAGCGCGCACTCCCGGATCCGCCAAAGACGTCCGACCTGCGTTGGCCCATTCCCGACGAAATTTGGGGGCGAATCCACCTCGATTTCGCCGGCCCCTTCCATGGCAAAATGTTCCTGCTGGCTGTGGATGCGCGCACCAAGTGGTGCGAAGTTCGTATGATGACCGCCACTACCTCGAAAGCAACAATTGCGGTTTTAAAATGTTGGTTTAAACGTCACGGCTTGCCGATCCACGTTCATTCCGACAATGGGCCGCAATTCACTTCAGCGGAATTTGTTGACTTCCTGTCACGGAACGGCATCCGACAAACTCGTTCACCGCCTTTCCACCCAGCTACCAACGGAGCAGTGGAAGGCTTCGTGAAGACTTTTAAAAATCAAGTCGGAAAATTTCTAAATTTGAATTTGAGCATTTCAGAAGCCGTTGACCAATTTTTAATTGCCTATCGCTCGACGCCGCACGTTTCTACACGGACTACGCCGTCCGAGGCATTTCTACAACGAACTGTTCGAACTAGATTACATTTGTTGAACCCCCGCTTAATGCCGGAGCCAACAACTGTGGAAACGCGCCGTTCCTTCGAGCCTGGGGAATTGGTGTTCGCGCGCGACTATTTGCACGCCGCGAGATGGGTTCCTGGGATAATATCGCAGAAGACATCGTCCACCACGTACGATGTGGCCGTCGGAAATGCCATAATTTGGAACCGACATGCGGACCAGCTCCGAAAACGCCAGACTTCGCACGCTCAAATTCCGGAGGGGGGAGGGAATCGCGGACATTTTCCTTTGATAAGTGACGACTCAAACCTCGGTAATACACCCTCAGTTGTACAACCGCAAGTCCTAGTTGCTCCTCCCAATTCACCCAACCTCCTAAACGTTCGTGATGCTTCTCCAGCTCCTACACCTCCTCCTGTTCCCGTCAATACTCCTGTTGTGCCGTACCGCCATCCCCAGCGTATTCGCAACCCGACACAATTTTACGGATATAATAACAGTGATTAAGTGTATTTGTTTTTATTAATCGAATTGGTACATTGTCTATCGTGAATGAATTCTATTATTGTATTTGTGATTTGATTAATGTGCCATTAATGGGGAATGATGCTGTGTTCGGACTTCACTGCATGTTTTGTGTAGTGACGTTATCTTTGCCTCAGGCGCTGTACCCCCAGCGCCACCTTGTAGCTTGACCCCGAATAAAGCACTTGTTAGTTCTTAGCCTAATATGACTGACCTTTCATTTCAACCATCCTCAACATAATTTGTTATTAGTAAGATATATACTAAACAAAACATTTTTTCTCTCTCTCTCTCTCTCTCACAAACTCGCAAAAATATTTCGTAATTGGTGGTCGTGAATCATTCTGCCGTCAGATGGCAGCTTCCACTCGCGCCAAATATCCGGTTCCATCTCGATGCATGAGATATGGAAGGGGGTGCAAGATACTGTCGAACCTCGTTATAACGTAGTAATCCCCGGGTTCCTTACAATTCGTTATAACGAGGTTCGACTGAATTTATCATCGCGATATAACGAATTGTCGTTATAACGAAGAAATTTTACGAGTTCCTTACGATTCGTTATAACGAGGTTCGACTGTACCTACGTTTCGGGATATAACAAATTTTCGTTATAACGAAAAAATTAACCCCGGGTATCTTCAGATTCGTTATAACGAGGTTCGACTGTACCTATGCATCGGGATATAACGAATTTTCGTTATAACGAAAAAATTTCTCAGGTTTCTTGCGATTCGTTATAACGAGGTTCGACTGTACCTGTGTAACAAATTTTCGTTATAATGAAGAAATTTCCTCATGTTCTTGCGATTCGTTATAATGAGGTTCGACTGTACCTATGGAGTTTGATTCTCCCCCTTTTCTTTTCCGGTATGTTTCGTGTGTTGTTGTATAATCGTCTCGCGAAAGCCGATCCTATGCAAATTGCCGGTCCCGGGAGACGAATCCCAATCACATCTTTCAATTGGATTTGGGCTGAGCGAGTTTCAATTTTATTCCCACACAACATGTTTTTTTTTTTTAAAGAAAAAAAACGTAATGCATCGAGTTCGTTATAGGGAATGTTGGTTTTAAATTGGGTTGTTTTGTTTTGTATTTTTATTTTTTTTTGTCATTTTATGTGAAATCATTTTTGCAGATAAATGTTTTTGATGAGTGATTTGATTGGTAATTTTTATACAATTACCAGTACAGTATTACTATTAGGAAACACGGATTTTGATTGTGATTGATGATTCAAATTTGCAATTGTTTGGGTAAATTTCAAATGATTGTAGTGATTTTGTGCACATTTTGGTTGAATTTCTCATGAACTTAATGATTTTGTGTCAAAATTTGGTTGAAATCCGAACACATTTCACAAATTTCTTCAATTTTCGAACAATTTTCACAATTTTCTTCAATTTTCGAACAAATTTCACAAATTTCTTTAATTTTCGAACAAATTTAACAAATTTCTTCAATTTTCGAACAAATTTAACAAATTTCACACATTTCAAACAATTTTCACAATTTTCACAAATTTTACAAATTTCAAACAAATTTCACAAATTTCAAACAATTTTCACAAATTTCACAAATTTTACAAATTTCAAACAAATTTCACAAATTTCAAACAAATTTCTTCAATTTTCGAACAAATTTCAAACAAATTTCTTCAATTTTCGAACAAATTTCAAACAAATTTCTTCAATTTTCGAACAAATTTCAAACAAATTTCTTCAATTTTCGAACAAATTTCAAACAAATTTCAAACAAATTTCAAACAAATTTCAAACAAATTTCAAACAAATTTCAAACAATTTTTCACAACTTTCCCCAACTTTTGACTAAAATCCAATCCAATTCCACTATACCATCTCAAACATTTGTTTCACACTCCAAACAGAATTCCTAATTTTCATCAACATACATCCTTTCTTCCACATTCACAATTCCCCCCCACCCCGCCCCCCCCCCCAAAAAAAAACATCTTCACCAACAACCATCCTTACCAAACATCCAATAAACCTCTCCACCAAAAAACCTTCCCCAACCCAAAAAAACCCCCAACCGCTCCATTTTTTAATTCCATTCCAACCCCTCAAAAAACTCATGTTTATCAACTCAATTTAAATATTTGCCCAACCGTCCTTACACCGAGGTCGCATTTAAAAATCACCCCGACTCCCAAACCCTAAAAAAGTGTGAGTGACAGAAGCTGATCTGGCAACAATCTCCTTTTTTTTCCCCGCGAGGGGGCGTGCGCTTCTTAATGGATGCGGTCTGGTCGCATGGACGCGAAGCTTTTTCACCATTTTAATCACGAGCCCCCAGAATGCCACGTGCTCAACCCCCTCCCCACCCCCACCCTTCCCGTTCCCATCACTCGAACTGCCCCCCCCCGCCCCCCCATCCCTACTCATCACCCCCCCTGTGGGTTTATCGAGGATTGCTGGCGTGTTAGCCGAATTGAGGGTCAGGGGTGAGAATAAGAAAAGACTGGGGGGGCAGGGGGGGGCAATGAAGAGGGGGATGAGATGTCCAAAGGGAATTTGGACTCGCATGTAGATGAGTTTGTGTGGGGGACTACGCCCTTCAAAAGTGAGCTGGGATTGCGTGACGTGTGGAATTCATAACTAGACTGGTAGTGGACAGTGGACACTAATTTTTCCAAGTGGTGGATCCGATGGATTTCAATTTGGCAAAGAGGTTGGGGAATTCCGAGAGTAAATCCCATCAAAATGGAATTGTGAAGGTGTAAAGTTGGTCGGTGGGTTAAGGGACTAGCGAAGGTCGTTTCGCACACCCCGTGATGACCGAAGAGGTTAAGTTTTTTTTTTTTTTTTTTTTTTTTTGAGGGGTGTGGGGGTGTGGATTGGTTGTTTGGGGCCGTTGGTGTAGTTTATTGTTGTGTAAAGTATTTTTTTTTATTGAAATGCACTTAGGAAACGTCAATTGAATTTTGGACGGGGAATATCGAATTGTTGGCCGAAGCAAGTCGACCGTCGTCCGCGTGGGGACTCGATCACGGTCGGATAAATTATTTCAGCCGAAAGCCAAACTTTTACAATTTTGACAACGTTTAGAGCAAATAAAAATAACATAAACACACCAAATCAACATTTCCTCCAAAAATTAAAAAAAAATTAACTGTGACACGATAAAACATCGATTGAGTTTTGGACGGAAATTATCAAATTGTTGGCCGCGGTAAGTCGACCGTCGCCCGCGTGAGAACTCAATCACGGTCGCATAAATCATTTTTCCACCAAAAATCAATCTTTTAACAACATTTCCATCAAATTCACGTAAACACAACACACAAACACAAAAAATAAACATTTTCTCCCGAAATAAAACCCTACACAAAAACCCAATTAAACACCGACACGATAAAACACCAATTCACTTTTCGACGGAGATTATCAAATTCTTGGCCGCACCAAGTCGCCCGTCTCCGGCATCACAACACCGCCACCACCGTACAAATCAAAAACCAAACTTTTTCCAACAAATAACACGATTTTTTGATAAACCGGATCCACAACCCCCTTCACCCCCCCACACAATAAAAAAAAAATTCTAAAAATTAAAAAAAAAAAACCTGAACAATGTGACAAATGCAGGGGGTAACAGGGTCACATGATGGATGACAATGACTTTTGATTGGGTTAATTGGACGCGTGTCTTCAAACTCACGTCGGACAGCCGCAAGAGGTCGTCCCAACTGTTATAACAAGCCACATTTAATGGATTTCCCTTAACCCTAAACCATTAACTATAATTAAAATAATTGACGTCGCATGTCACGTGTCCAGCAGTTGTCAAGGTATTGCCCACTCTTTTTTCCCCATTCCGCATTTTACACCCCTGCCCCCCCCACCTGCCCCCCCATTCAACTCACAAATGTGAGGGAGGAAGGACAAACAAAATCCCTCTTTGTCACAGCGCCTTATCGCCACCAGAGGGGGCGGCATAACCAATTTAATCATGGTTACCCCCTTATCGTGGCCCCCTAATCAGTGACAACCCCCTTGTAGAAGTACACAACACTTCCCCACCCCCACCAATCCCGGCTTTTCAGCATCTGAGTGACACTTTGCCCTCCCCTTGTGTCACCAACACCGAAATCCTCCCCCCGGAGCTTTCAATAAATATTTAATGTTCAGAAGTCTCTTACCTTGAGGCGTCGCTTTTATGCTATCGAGCAACCGGAAGTGGATATGTTGCTCAGGAAATTGTCACCTCGGGCTGTTATTTTATCCAATTATCATCAACCTGGAAAATAAGTGGCGACTTGTTAACACCAATAAAGTGGACATTTTGTCAGAAACGAGTAACGACTTAGAAAATCAACAAATCATTCTGATTGGATAGAAATTAAATATTATAATTTTTTTTTTTTAAATAATAAAATTTTAAAAAATAAAAAAATAACATTAAGTATCATGCAGGGTGTAATTTTCAATATAAAAATAATTTTTTATAATTAAATTTCAAAAAATTAACATTAGGCATCATGCAGGCTGTACTTTTCGACCAAGTTACCGCCTGCATGATGCTGGAAAATTCGCTTTTCAGCCATTTTTAAACGAGAATTATTTTATTATTATTAAAAAAACGAAAAACAAGCATTACAAAATAGAAAAAAACCAACGGAGCTTAATTAATTTCCTTCTTTTCATCATCAAATTCAATCTCTTTGCTTTTTTCGGCAACCAGAGCGCCTTGATACCTGGCCACGGCTTTGTTGCCTTCGCAAACGGCGTGTCGGGCCAATTCCGGGGGAAGCATTAATCGAACGACGGTCTGGACTTCCCGACTGGTAATAGTGCCGCGCTTGTTTATTTGCGCCACACGAGCAGCTTCGTCCGCGATCCTTTCGAATAAATCGATGACCATACTATTCATAATGTTCATCGCCTTGTTGGTAAGACAAGAACCGGGATGAACGTCCTTCAACACCTTATTAATGTAGCTCATGTAATTTTCCTTCCTGCGCCGGCTTCGTCGCTTCTTATCGCCGCTCATGTTCAACACGGATCGCTTGGTCGCTGGAGCCATGATCTAATGTCCGTTAGTTTCGAATGTGCTTGAAGTTACTTCCAGCGAGCCTATATACAGAAAATTCCGAACGAAATACCACCGTAAGAGTCAATCCTCATTGGTCACTAAGTTTACGTATGCCGTACGAATTTCGGCAGCCAATCAGCGGCAAGAAGGTTCACGGCATGTATTTTTAACCATTAAGTTCGATTATTTACGTTAAAATTCGAATTTACCGACGGAAACAAATTTTTTACTCAAAAATAAAATTATTCTCGTTTAAAAATGGCCGAAAAGCGAATTTTCCAGCATCATGCAGGCTGTAACCTGGTCAAAAAGTACAGCCTGCATGATGCCTAATGTTAATTTTTTTAAAATTTAATTATAAAAATTATCTTTTTTAATTTTATTCAAAGATAAAAGGGGCCCGAACCCTCCACTTAGGCCCAACCAATGGGGCCCAAAATTATACTACTTCCCCAAGGTTCAGGAAACCCAAAATTGACACACAAAGGGGCCCCAAAATTGACTTTTTTATTAGGTCCAGTCAAAGGGGCCCTAACATTGACTGTTCTTCCTAGGTCCAGTCACAGGGGCCCCAAAATAAATTTTTTTTCATGCTCATGGGCCCCAAAATTGACAGTAAATTCCCTGGTGCAGACAAACGGGCCCCAAAAATGACGTTTTCCACAGGTCAAAAGTTTCTCTCCCTAGACCCAATGAAAGAGTCCTCAAATTCTCTCTCTTTTAAGCCCCATGGGGCCCACAATCAACTCATTATTGCCCAGGCCCCAAGAGACCCGAAATTACATATAAATTACAAACATCAATTCGTGTGATTTATGGTTTTTCAAGTGGCTGGGGGCCCCCATTGGCCGGGTCACAGGTGACAACAATAAATGCTCCCCTTTAACGTGTCAATATTTAATCCAAACTTGTGAACGAAGCAAAATGTGACAATGGATTTCCAAGTGACCACTCGGCATGTCCACCTCTCGCGCCCTTCATTCCTGGTCGCCATGGCGACGCGATTTTTCATTCAATTTATGAAAATCCATTGACCATTTGCATTGAATATTGCCAACATTCCTAATTTGCTTGCTGGCCACATCAAAGGAGTAAAGTGAATGAGTTCGGTGAGGCAGGGGGTCGACCAACAGTGTGAGATGACCGCTGGTCATGTGTCGCATTACTCAAATTGCATTATAGACGGGAATTAGCGAGTGTGCGCAATATTGCATTATGGGAATGCAAGACTTAAACTTTGCAGTGCAAGTGCAATCAAATTAATCATTAAAAGTTGAGCGTCGGGGCCGCGTTGAATTTTTCATTTATTTTTAATTTTTGGATTTTTTTAATTTTTTTGTTTTGGTTTTGATGGTCGTGGTGTGATGAGTCATCAAGCGAGATGCATACGCAATTAGGCTGGGGGTCAAGGCCTCGAAGATGGGGATGGACAGACCCCCCCTGGTGATGGACCGGAGTCCAATTAGTTGCAGCATCCCTGGGAGAATCAAAGAGAGGATTAGGAAAGATGGAGTCATCAGATTGGGATTGGGATTGGTGAATTAAATCGAAATTTTGATTTGGTTTTGTTTGGGGTTTTTTTTTTTTTTTTTAGTGGATAAAAATTATATAAATTTGAAATAGATTTTTTTCCGCCATTTTGGATTTTTAAATTTTTTTTTTTAGATGTGTTTTCTGTTTTTCACCTTTTTCACAATTAGTTTGTACGCCATTTTGGATTTGATTGCCGACATTTTTTTTTTTCAAAATTACTGTTTCCACCATTTTACATCCTAAAAACAGCTTTTACACCATTTTACATCCTAAAAACAGCTTTTACACCATTTTACATCCTAAAAACAGCTTTTACACCATTTTACATCCTAAAAACAGCTTTTACACCATTTTACATCCTAAAAACAGCTTTTTCCACCATTTTCCATCAGCCTTTACACAATTTTACATCCTCAAAACAGCTTTTTCCACCATTTTACATCCTAAAAATAGCTTTTTCCACTATTTTACATCCTAAAAATAGCTTTTTCCACTATTTTCCATCCTAAAAACAGCTTTTTCCACCATTTTACATCCTAAAAACAGCTTTTTCCACTATTTTCCATCCTAAAACCAGCTTTTTCCACCATTTTCCATCCTAAAAACAGCTTTTTCCACCATTTTAAATCAACTTTTGCACCATTTACATCCTAAAAGCACCTTTTCCGCCATTTTAGATTTTCAAAATTACTTTTTTCGCCATTTTATATTTTTCTAAATTAGATTTTCCACCATTTCCAACTTTTCTCGCCATTTTATACAATTTTTAAAAATTAATTTTCTCAAGCAAACGGACCCACCAAGCTTTTGTTTACCATTTTTAACGGCGAAATAACTCACCAATGACACTTGCATTTTATAGAAGTCATTTAGTTGATGCAGTTATTTTAGCCCATTAATCTTAATAGAAATTTTTGAGTGGACATTAAAAAAAAAAGTCATGTCCCTGCGAGGACAGCGATTGATGTTGTATCAGTTGAGACTTGATTTGGAGAATAAATGGCACGCGATTTTACTTCAAACTAGCAAACCATTTGTATTTATTTCAATTGGTGTCTTATTTTCATCGGAATGGCAGTTTAATGCACGACCCGAGACCAGACGCCATGTTACACACGTGTGATTTATGGCGCGTCAAAACGACTCACTTGTCACAAAGTGGCAGCACCAACGAACAAATTGAACAATGAAAAAAATTAATATTATAAATTAAAAAAAAAAATTTTTTTAAACACCATCCCTATATGCTTCAACAATACACTGAAATTATGTTGCAAATATAATAAATTTGCAAAGATGTAGTTTGGATGTTCTTGGAAATACGAAAAAAAAACATATTAAACGACTAAATATCCATCAATTGATGTCTGAAATGAAGAAAAATAGTTAAAAATATGTCTGAAATAATAAAAAATAGACAAGAAAATGTCTAAAATGATGAAAAATAGACAAGAAAATGTCTATAATGATGAAAAATAGACAAGAAAATGTCTAAAATGATGAAAAATAAACATGAAAATGTCTGAAATGATGAAAAATAGACAAGAAAATGTCTAAAATGGTGAAAAATAGACAAGAAAATGTCTAAAATGATGAAAAATAGACAAGAAAATGTCTAAAATGATGAAAAATAGACAAGAAAATGTCTAAAATGATGAAAAATAGACAAGAAAATGTCTAAAATGATGAAAAATAGACAAGAAAATGTCTAAAATGATGAAAAATAGACCAGAAAATGTCTGAATGATGAAAAATAAACAAGAAAATGTCTAAAATAATGTAAAATAGACAAGAAAATGTCTAAAATGATGAAAAATGGACAAGAAAATGTCTAAAATGATGAAAAATAGACAAGAAAATGTCTAAAATGATGAAATATGTCATGTCTAGACCGACCATGTTCGTCATTACAACGCTATGATTCGTAAAGTCGCAATGATATAGTGATATTTCTGTTATTTTGGCCGGAACCGCAGGTACCGCTTATTTTTTCAGATTTTTTTAGATTTCCCGGTTCCGTAATTTTCCATCCGGTTTCCCTGGACCGAAACCCTAGATAATATTTATTTGTCAAATTGTCAAATATGAATGCAATTTCAATCACTTTCTTTTTAATTTTTTTATAAAAAAAAAAAAAAAAAAAAAAAAAAAAAAAAAAATCCAATATGCAAATCCACCATTTTGTTTTCTGACTTTCCCTTTGATCTTTTTGTTTCAATTAAAAAAACCCATCAAATTAACTGCAAACTTTGCTCATTTCAAACCTGATTCAATTAAATAGAGAGAGAAAGAGAGACATTCACTATATTCACTATACACACAATTAAAAAATTCCACCATTTTTTCCCCTCATCTCTATTAACTCGTTTCTTTCTTTTTTATTACCCTCTTTAAGCCTAATTTCACTGCTTTTAATAGAGTACAGAAGACAAAATGACACCCAAATCAAATTGCTACCAAATTTGAATATTCATGAGACAAAAAACACACAAAAACAAAATTACACACAAAATGGAGAATCAAATTCAAATATTTTCCAAAAAAAAAAAAAAAAAAAAATCTTTTGCAAAACATTTTTTTTTTCAGAAAAAAAAAAAAAAATGGCGGAACAAATGACTTTTACTCGTGTTTCCAACCCACTGACTCTCTAAACCACTTTGGTCCATTTTTCAAACAAAACAAAGTCGAAAAATTTAAAAATCAAATCTGCTGTTTAGGCCAGCCAGACTCGGAGCATACATAGGGGACATTGATGGATCCCCATTTTCAAATCATTTCCGCCATTTTGAATGCACAAAACAGCATTTTGATGCATTTTCTAAACTCTCTCCCATTTTTCCCCCTTTCAAATTCAAT
Organism: Strigamia acuminata; assembly: GCA_949358305.1. NCBI lineage: Eukaryota > Metazoa > Arthropoda > Chilopoda > Geophilomorpha > Linotaeniidae > Strigamia > Strigamia acuminata. The sequence continues at coordinate 9,390,383 of OX442314.1, forward strand.
ACAAACGAGACATTTCCATTCAATTTGAATGGATTTGTCCCAAGAGTGCTGCAGCAAAGCAAACCAAATGACTAACCAAATAATTGCAAGTCAAGGATGAAACGTCGACTACATCGCGTCCAATTGGCAGTCAACTGAAACCAAACCCCAAGCGCCACTTGATTAGGGCACCCACGTGACCACGTCCAGCGCTGAACACCTGTCTCTCTCGCTATCATGATTCAGAGCTTGTCAATAAGGGATCTATCTGCATTCATGCACCAAAGGGGTCAGAATTAATCTAGCCGTGCTCGTTATTGTCACTGTATTCGCTCCATTGTATTGGCAAATTTCAGGGCGTTTATTGTGATTCAGAGGTTCTGTTTGGGTGATTTTTGGTGTTTTTTATAAAAGGCAAAAACGGAAATATATTTTTTAAAAATCCGTTTGAAATCCTGTAATTTTCAAATCCATGGTAAATCCCTGAATTTTTTTTAGTAAATCTTTGAAATCTTAAAAATCTCTGAAATCCAAGAAAATCTTACAAAATCTATTGTTAATTCTCCAAAATCCTATAAAATACATAAAATCCTTCAAATTGACTTGTAAATCGTGGCAAAATCTTTACAGAAATCTTGACAAATCTGGCTGAAATCTTAAAATCTTCAAAATCTTGTGCTTTTTTTTTATCGGCTTTCAATGAGGATTTTACGACTGTTTTCACATTAGATGCGTTAAATGTTAAATGGATTTCCGAAATCCTGATTTCCTTGATTTTCAGATATCAAGTATAAATCGGATCTATAAAAACGGGCAGCGTCCAAATTTGCGATGACCGGATTTGCGATGGAAAAAATTGCGATCCCAAATCTGCAATGACCGTAATTGCGACCTTCCAAATTTGCGACGCACATTAATATTAAATCGCTCCCAACAATGCGACCTCCCAAATTTGCAATTTATAAAAAATGGTTCCACGACACCACCGCCAATTTGTAACCGAAACGAAAAATGACTAAAAACGATCAGAATTGAAAGAAAACCACCCAAAACGACCAAAAAACAATCAAAAATGACCGAAAACGACAAAAAATGACCAAAAACGACCTACAATGACCGAAAACGTGCCAAAACGACCTAAAACGTGCCAAAAGCAACCAAAAAAGACCAACAACGACCGAAAATGACCGAAAACGACCAAAAATGACAAAAAACGACTTAAAATAACCGAAAACGTGCCAAAACAACCTAAAACGTGCCAAAAGCGACCAAAAATAACCAAAAACGTGGCAAAACGACCTAAAACGTGCCAAAAGCGACCAATAATGACCAATAATGACCAAAAACGTGCCAAAAACGATCTAAATCGACCGAAAACGTGCCAAAAACGACCTAAATCGACCGAAAACGTGCCAAAAACGACCTAAAATGACCGTAAATGTACAGAATACAACAGAAAATAAACGAAAATTTGCAACGAGGGCGACGACAAAAACTTTATGAAACGATTATGGGTGCAACAGTGGCAAAGGCGAATCAAACAAACGAAACATTTTTAAACCGTCGCAATTTAAAAACGTCGCAATTTTTGAAGCAATTTTAGCGATTGCAAATTTGCCCACCGCAAATGTGCTCCTACACACACAAACACTAAAACCTTGAACGCATTGACAAAAATGCATATTTTAATATATTCATTTATCTTAAAAAAAAAAAAAAAAAAAAGCATAAAACCCAATTTAAATGCCGCATGCATGTTTCCCTCAATAGAAACAGCATCAAGCACCGACCAAAAACCTGCAATTAATTTTTTGCTCATTCCAATCTCAATTTCCCAAAATCTTCCCATCCCTGCCCCAATTATTTCCTTTATCAAATTCCGTCTCAACCCTTTGACTCCCAACACTACAGAGCATGGTGGACCTCTCCAATACTCTTGAATAATCGTCTTGTTTACAACAAAATTGCCAACTCACCATCAACTTTTCAACTCCGCTGAACCCCATTAAGAAACTCATCAACGCTCCATACAAAATTGACTTTTAATTGCGCACAAATGAGCAACTCGCCACCATTTTCAACACACACCCACAACTCCGCTCGCTGCAGCCGGAAGTCTCCCTACAGCGCTTCCTGTTGACCGGCAAACGACACTCGATGACCATCAAAGGGTGGACAACAAAGACGCTTCAATTTATGCAAGGATGTCGCACATTTTCTATTTTACGGCGGGGGGGGGGGCGTTATTCCAAACCGGCCAATGGTCAGAGAGGTTCCACGAGCGAAATGGGGGTAAATGGAGGGGGGATTAAAGTGTTGTGCATGTTTTTTATACCTACCCCCGCCTCGCCAGGTCAATAAAAATAAATATTGTGGCGCGACCTCGTTATAACGAATTTTTGTTTAGCGTCGTTTTGATTGGGATTTCGTTGTAGCGAGGTCGGATGTTACACTCGTTTACAATGTCCGAGCAATCAAAATGCGAAGAATGAGTCCGGGAGCGGGGCTGAGATGTAATCCTTTCACTTCCGGTTAGAGATCACTTCCGGTCGCGAGTGCGGACGACTGAGCGGTGCGAAATTTCAATATGCGCGTTTTATTCGCTAAACCAAAACGACCCCCGCGGTGGAGTAATGGCGCATGCGCATTGATGAAACCATTATGACGTCGCGTTTTGTGTACACACTCAGATTTCTGTCTTGCTTGATTTACGAGCGACCTCCCACGCAGTCGAGAATGCGAGATGACCCGACATTCCGCTAAAGATTTGTTTGTTTGCGACGTCGGAGTGCGTCGTCGTGCAAAGTCAAGTTTACGCGCATAAAAGAGAGAACAATTGCGCTAAAAGTCGGCGAAAGAAAGTAATTATTGTCCTTTTATTTTTTATTTATTTTCGTTTTTTAGTTTTATGAGGGTTTGGTTGATTAAGTGTGATTTTCAGGATATTTATTGATGTCGGTTGTTTAGGTGGTCATCTGAAGATGGATCAAATCGAATGCTTTGAACAAAAGCGCGTAATTGTAAGTGTTTCAAAGACAGTTACATTGATGTATGAAGGAAAAGTGAATAAAATGGGAGTCTAAATGATGAAAAGTGAATAAAATGGGATTCAAAATGATGAAAAGTGAATAAAATGAGTTGGCCTTCATTTTAAAAGATGAAAAGTGAATAAACAAGAGGAAAAACGACCATAAAGAGCTTACAAATGACCTGAAATGGCATAAAAATGTCCATAGACAAAATAAAAATGTCCATAAGACCATAAGCAGGATCAAAATGCCAATAAGCAGGATCAAAATTACCAAAACATCATAAATGACCATAAACCATAAAAAATATCAAGAACAGAATAAAAGTGACTAAAAATAAAATGAAAATAACCAAAAACAGAATAAGAATGACTAAAAACCGAACAAAAACAACTGAAAATAGAATAAAAAGACTAAAAACAGAGTAAAAACGACTACAAACAGAATACTAACGACTAAAAACAGAATAAAAAGACTAAAAACAGAATAAAAACGACTAAAAACGACTAAAAAGAGAATAAAAAGACTAAAACAGAATAAAAACGATTAAAAAAGACTAAAAACGACTAAAAACAGAAAGATTACCAAAAACAGAATTAAAACGACTTAAAACAGAAAGATCACCAAAAACAGAATTAAAACGACTTAAAAAAGAAAGATCACCAAAAACAAAATAAAAACGACTTAAAAAAGAAAGATAACCAAAAACTCACTAAAAACAACCAAAAACAGAATAAAAACGACTTAAAAAAGAAAGATCACCAAAAACTCACTAAAAACAACCAAAATCAAAATAAAATCGACTTAAAACAAAAAAGATCAACAAAAACTCACTAAAAACAACCAAAAACCACCAAACATCATTATAAAAAAAAAAAAAAAACCCAAAAACAATCAAAAGTACACGCGTACACGCATTCTGCACGTTTCGTCCCACCACTCTTCACCCAAACCCCCAGCTGCAACCTGAAGTTCACCCACAACCCAAACTCGCAAACCCACTCGACGAATGTTCATTTCGCCTTTCCAAGCAACCACTTGTGTTTCCATCCAGGTGAGTGCCCGCATTCGCGAGGTCGGTTACGGTTACGGCGCTCGGATTTACGGCGTCTCCTCTCTTTCTCAATCAGTCCGATTTTCCACTTAATTGCAGCGTCGTTTTGGTGGATCCTCGTGTCGCTGGCAGGTGGCGCTTTCGCTCAGTCGAGTGCTAATGAAGGAAATTACCCGCTCTGAATATTTTCTTCCATTTCTCCGCTCGCTCGAGCGAACGACGCTTCACCTGCATTTGTCATGCGACTGAGCACGGGGATTTGTTCTCCCATTAATCCCCCCCCAACCCCCTCTGTGTTCGCCTTCGTGTACTTCTTCAATTCCCGACGACTAAGATGATGAGCGCGCGTCCCTCGAGGAATTACGGATTTGTTCGCGGGGATTAAGATTTGATCTCGATTAATAATAAAACGAGCAGAGAGATTTCACCGGCGAATGACGTAATCACTTACTTCCGGTGTTCGGACGAATGATTTTTTAAATGTCGAGGATTATTGGTATTTCTTTTGGCTTGTTAAGAGCTTTGCAAATGCAAATGGCGTCTTATTCCAATTTAATTTCCACTCACTCGCACTCGATTGGGTGTGGAAGACATTTTTTTTAATGACACACCTTGGGAGTCGTTTTTGCATAATTTCCTTCTTCGTGGGTCGTTTCGCGCTAATTCGGAACATTTTTCATTTTTTTTTCTTTCTTTTTGAATGGTAAAAAATAAAAAATGCAGTAAAAGTTGACAACAACTTGAAGTCCGCGCCGTAAGTATAGAATAATCAGTTTTTTTGAAATATTTCTTTTTGCGCTTCATCTGGAATCAAACCAATTTTTTAATAAATGTATTTTGTCATTAGAATTCATTTAAAATTAAAAGCTTTATAATTTTTTTAGAAAAATAAATTAGGCACTGATTTTACATAAAAATGGGGTTGACGTAAGTATAGAATATTTTAGGTTTGATGCAAAAAAATGGATAAAATTAACATCGCGTAACCTGCCTTTGTCTGATTAGTCAATCAGTGATTACGTCATCAATTTTCTGCCATTTTTGAGTTGTATTACTTGCTATTTTCTTATTTTGAAGCAATCCCTTGTACAAAACTTGCAACCACTGTGGAAATCGCTGAAATATAGCGATTAAAGGCACTAGGGGCTCTCCAAACAACAAATTGATAGAAGATTAGGAAGAAATTGGAAGAAATTAATCAATTGCATCAAAAATTCTAACAAAAACATGAAAACCAAATGTCCATAAACATCAAAACACAACAATCAAACTTCCGCAAAGTCCCCAACAACAAAAAATAATAAATAACAAAAACAAAAAAAAAAACACAATAAAAAAAATCCCAAAATGCACTCCAAAATTTCTCTCCAGTTATTAACAACCCAATTTGTTATCCCCAAACGACTCTCAACTTCATTTGTCCAAATTTTTCTTTCTCCAATCCCATGTCCCCCTTGTTCCACTTTCTCCGCAAACATCGCCCTCTTCCTGCCAACCGAGGACTTTTCGTCCAAAGAAACGCAACCCATCGAGTCATTTATGTCCCTCTACAACCGGAAGTGCATCATAATCTCATAGCTCGCCTTCTGCCAAAATGAAAGCGATTTCCTGTCACTCGCTCGACCTCGCCGCCATGATTAATGGCCGCCGCGCGCACTCAACTCGCCTCTAACCTGTGTTTACTCTGCAAAATCAATGCGCTTTTTCTGTCACGTGTCCATTAACTCGTCCACGGACTGTCTGTCAATATTGCGACACTTTTCCCGGCCCGGGGGGACTTGTTCTCGGTCGGCAGCGACGATTGTTTGACTTGTTTCCATGGAAACGTGTGTCTAATTGAGTTAAAAGGAGCGAGTTCGAGGGGGAAGTTTTTCCTATCCCCGGTAGAGGTCCGCGGTAATTGGACGCTGCCCCGCCATTGTGTCGCAGCGCAGAAATGCGACACCGGGAATTTTTTACCTGGGGAATATACGTTACGTAGGATTTTGATTAAATGGAAAGAAAAAAAAATGCGGGAAGTGACTTTTGTTCGCTTTCGAGGACTTTTCGGAGACGGTGAAATTAATATTTCTGCAAAAGAAAAGCCGGAGATGGTGGAAAATGCGTGCTTTGTGTTTCAAGAGGTTTTGCGAGCAGTATTTGATACAGGAACATGTAATTTGATGTTCTAGTGGAGAAAGAGGATGTTGACAATAGATGTGTTGCATCTACAGTATGTGGATGCAACTTCGGTCCGTCGATCGGCTTACGGATACAAAAAGGGTCGTGGAACGCTTTAATTTTGATCTTGGGTCCGTTTCGTTGCTTCATTTAGACTAATTCGATGGTGCTCTACAACTTTGTAATTGGAAATTTTGTCGTATCTCTAGTGGTTTCGAAGTTTCCGGATGAATGACCTTGAAGGTGGCCTCGAAGGTCAAATCGGAGTTCGGCGTTGAGTTGCCCCCACCCAACTTCCTATTTACTTCAATCAACAGATTTGAGCTAACTCTTTTCGTTTGAATGATATTGCATCCTGTTGTGCGATATCATTTCGTTTAACGGCTTTTAGGTTTAAGGACAACCCTGGGTTTATTATGTACAGATCACAGAGTGACAAGACAATTTCAAACAAAATGGCTGCCAATCTAAACTTAACAATTAACTGTTGAAAGAAATGTTTTTCACTGATTTTATTATGCCACCTAGTGCAGAAAAGTGGCATAATGATGCACGGCGCTCCCATTAATGGTGTTTTATGTTATAAATATTAAGTTATGTTATTAATAATTGAAAAACTATTGGTATTTACTCATTTTTGTCTTCAGTTTTCTCTCCATCCACGTCTAGGCCAAGATATTGAGTTACTTTTACAAAAGATGCTTGTCGACACAGGGCTGTGCTGTCGCGAAGGGTGAAAAGTGAGCCCCACTTCCGGTTGTAGAGAGACAGCAAATCGAGCAATAACAAAACACTTTTGTGATTTATTCGTGATTTTTTTACGTGTATTATTCACTCGCAGCTCATTTACAAGCATCAGAAACACATCACGCATGCGCAGTTAAATTATAAATGTATTATAACATATATTTATGTTTTTACAACACTACAGCCGAAGTTTCATTGTGTGCAGTTTTCGATTTCTCTGCTTCAAGAGTTTCTAATGTGCGATATACACAAACCAACACACGTGACTGATTGCTGCAAGCCCCTCCGCAGGAGGGAGGAAAGTTCGTGATAATAGAGTGGACTGATGTACCTAGGCATAATGCAAATTGACAAAGCAAACTCATTTTCCTAACTGCAGATATTATAAAACAGGTCAGGTCACAGTGATCATCGAGATAAATGGAAATTTCAAGAGTGGTTGGTTATTGCATTTCCTACTATCGAAATGGCCCGAAAATTCACTTTTTTGGACCGAAAATTCATTTTTCGGACCAAAAATTTTGGACCAAAAATTCATTTTTTAGACCGAAAATTCATTTTTTTTAACCAAAAATTCATTTTTTTTAAACCAAAAATTCATTTTTTTAAACCAAAAATTCATTTTTTTAAACCAAAAATTCATTTTTTAAACCAAAAATTTTTTGAATTTTTGAACCAAAAATTTTTTGAACCAAAAATTCGTTTTTGGAACCAAAAATTCATTTTTTGAACCAAAAATTCATTTATTGAACCAAAAATTCATTTTTTGAACCAAAAATTCATTTTTTGAACCCAAAATTCATTTTTTGAACCCAAAATTCATTTTTTGAACCCAAAATTCATTTTTTGAACCCAAAATTTATTTTTTGAACCAAAAATTCATTTTTTGAACCAAAAATTCATTTTTTGAACCAAAAATTCATTTTGTGAACCAAAAATTCATTTTGTGAACCAAAAATTCATTTTGTGAACCAAAAATTCATTTTGTGAACCAAAAATTCATTTTGTGAACCAAAAATTCATTTTTTAACCAAAAATTCATTTTTTGAACCCAAAATTCATTTTTTGAACCCAAAATTCATTTTTTGAACCCAAAATTCATTTTTTGAACCCAAAATTCATTTTTTGAACCCAAAATTCATTTTTTGAACCCAAAATTCATTTTTTGAACCAAAAATTCATTTTTGCATAGTTTACCCACACATTGTTATCCAGAAAATAAAATGTCGGTTTACATCCCTTTTTTCCACATATTTGAAAAAACGACAAAACAGACAAAAGGAAACAAATTAGACAATTATTCCTCTGACAGGTGAACTGATTGAGGAGTACACGGGCAGGTGAAGGGGATCCAGACCATTGCCTTGCTGTCAGATACCACATCAATTTCCTCATCTAATCCATCCCATTAGGCAAATGGCGGGTAATAATAAGACGACGTCACGTCACTTCCGGGTCAAACAATAAAGCTCTAACATCCTGGTTTATTGTCCAAATAGATTTGTTGTTTTATATATTTTTTTGTTTCAACAACAGGTGAGATTGATGAACATTTTGCCGACACTTTCCGTGCAATCCCCAAAAACTCCGCCCTCCGGTTGGGCTTCCCCGCAATGTGTTTTTCATCCAATTAAACCCAATCAATCTCTCATTGACACGCAACTTTTCCTTTTTCATTAACCCAAACGTCCTGCACCGGTGTAAAGTTACGACCTGTACGCATGCCCATCGGCTCGTTTTATTTCTCTTTTACGTGTGGATTTATTTTTTCTGTTTTGTCTTTTAACAAAACCGGAAATTAAAGCTCGGTTCCCCCTAATGCAATTAAGGATCCCCCCTGAGTGACCACTTTATTCACCTATGACGTGTTTTCACGTGTACGTCGTACATTTTTACGAGGCGTGTTAAAACAAGTTTCAGGTCACGGCGCTTTCACCTGTTCTCTAATAAACAAACATGGCACCCGATGCATGACCGCAAACAAAAACCCCGCGTGACCACTCGTTCATCTTGCAGGTGATGTACAAATAATGAGACGCCAACAACACGCTTTCATTAACCGGCGCTACCTGGTGGCAAAATTTCGAAAACTCGCACTTCGGCATCCCATTTAAAAGATTTACTAAATCCAACTCTCTACCTCCACGTAGTCACCCCTGAGACGCACAATTATGATTTTTAGACCAATAAAGCTAATTAGCGATAACCTACGCATGTTTCGATCGTAAAACCATCCGATTGTTGATCTATCGGTGAGGTTAAGAGTAGACGTGGCCCGGGTCTCCAGAATCCAAGAATTCTCACGTATGAAGGAAAATAACCGGCATCTGAGGGCTCACGACATCAGAGGGTCAAAGTATAGTGGAATATGTATCTACAAAAAATATATAAAATTTAAAAAGGGCCCATCTCAAAGCCAGGGGACCCATTTCAACATTTTGCACAGAGATAGTAAGTTAGTACTTACGCTGCAGCTTCCCTCTCAAACTTTGATTTTTTTTCTTTTTAAGTCTTTTGACCTAAATGCTCCACTCACTCAACCAATTCCATCACTTCCCTTCAAACCAGCCACTTAAAAAAAAACACACCCTAAAAAAAAATCCACTAATTTAATCAATTAAAAACAAACTGATTGACACCCACCAGATGGCAACATCTCCCACCTGTTGACAATTTCGGTAATTGCATTTCAGTGTCTTTCCTTCGATGTCCAGTCGGAGCAATAAGTTTACGCTGCACTTGTTCCCATCAAGACATAGCAGATGCGTCCTTTCCCTTCAATTCACCCCATCCCCTCTTAATATGGAGAAGAAGGGGGGACCGAAGCTTAATGAGAGAGCAGTTGCACGAGCAAGCAAATTGAATTAAGCTCTCGTAGAGTTTTCATGTCAAAAATAAAAATGGCCGAATTGGTCGAGTTTGAAAAATCGTTTTCAAAGACTCCCGTCCCCCCCACCTACCCCTCACTCATCCCTTTCCCCACTCGTGACCATTCGTTCGAAGCGGAATTCGATTAATGAGCACGCCTGGATGCCGCCATCGCGATTTTGAGCCTCTCTTTCATTTTCATTTCGACTTTAGAATTGAATGAAACCACCCAACCTCTTGCGCGTCCCCCGTAATGTCACAACACGTGCTGTCGAGTAATGTGGCTTATGTAAATCTAGTTTGGTAAATAGTAATTGGTGTTGAAATCGATGTTTTCACGTCGAATCGTGATTGGAAGATGATGTGTTGTCTTGGAAACGGAAATAACGGAAGATTTCACGTCATTTCCGGTATTTACACCTGACGATAATTATTTTTTATTCTTCCCGTATCGACGTTTTTTGTCGTTTAGGAAAATAAACCCGCGGGTGAAGTTAATTATGCTATTCAACAAGAAAAATCGAATTAGGCCTATTTTCGATGAAAACGAGCGAGTGGAAGTTTAGAAGGGAAAACTTTGGTATTGTAAGACTGCATTCCAATGTATGAGTGTAGCATTTACAAATAAGGAGTATTGAACGATAGCAAAAACAAACCTGCGGGTAAAGTTAATTATGCATTTTCCGCAAAAAAAAAATCAATTAGACGCTACTTTTTCATGCAAAATGATTGAGCAAAAGTTTGAAAAGAAATCTCCAGCGGGCATTATTTTCAACCAAAAAAAATAATAACAATGTTTTAGAAAACTCACCTATAACATTTTTCTCCAAAATGGCTGACACCGACACCTAAAAGCAGAACAAAAATATGAAATTGAACTTTTATTGACTAAAGAAATTCCACTATCAAAACACAAAGTCATCAAAATGCCCAAAGTGCGCATGCGCACCGTCCGGATGCTACAATGATGAATACGCGAGTGAGTAGCCGGATTTCCGCATCGAATAACTTGACCCAATTTTAAATATGCAAATTTTCTTTCATACTTATTTACCCCGCCGTCCCTTTCTTGGTCTTTTACATTCACGCCCATTTGGTCTTAAACTAAAACCTCGCCAGGGGTCGACCCCCGTTACAACAAAGTCCCGACGTTTGCCACCTTTCGCTGTAGCGAGGTTTTATATCCAATTCATCGGCGCACGCGTAATGGCTTCCGCTCTAACAAGCCGACATCGTTTCCGTTTTTGGCGCTTTGATTTAATACTCGGCCGCCATATTTTTTTCTCTCATTCCTTTTATTTTGGGTGTTGGTCACTGGGCGGCATCTCTCATCAGTGGCCTCTTCATTGCACCCTTTTGTGTCGGAAGTTGTCGCTCGTAAAACGCGCCCATCCTCACGGCTTCACTACGCATGCGCAACGACTGTTTGTCTAAGTCGCCATCATTCATCATTTAATCGTCTTGGGAAAAATCCTCAAAAAAATGCAACAAATCAAAACTTCCAAAAAAATTCGTTATAACGAGGTTTTCAAATAATATTATTCTTTTAAGATAGTCAAACCCCATTGCAGTCAAACCTCGTTATAACAAACCGCGATATAACGAATTTTTGTCATAACAAACCGCGATATAACGAATTTTTGTCATAACAAACCGCGATATAACGAATTTTCGTTATAACATACCACGATATAACAAATTTTCGTTTTTACAAACCGCAATAAAACAAATTTTCGTTATAACATACCACAATATAACAAATTTTCGTTTTTACAAACCGCAATAAAACAAATTTTCGTTATAACAAACCACGATATAACAAATTTTCGTTATCACAAATGCAATATAATGAATTTTCGTCATAACAAACCACAATATAACGAATTTTCGTTATAACAAACCGCAATATAACGAATTTTCGTTATAACAAACCGCGATATAACGAATTTTCGTTATAACAAACGTAATATAAAGAATTTTCCTCATAACAAACCACGATATAACGAATTTTCGTTATAACAAACCACGATATAACAAATTTTCGTTTTCACAAACACAATATAATGAATTTTCGTCATAACAAACCACAATATAACGAATTTTCGTTATAACAAACCGCGATACAACAACTTTTCGTTTTTACAAATCCTAAAAAATGACTTGGTTGGTTGGTTTTTGCCATTTTCGGTCACTTCGTTATAACGGGGTTGGACCATAAACCAACATTACTTTTTAACAACTTCACACCGCTCTTTGGCTTGTCAAATTTCAATCTGCTAGCTCACAGCTCAACATGCACGCGCATTACCTCTGACTCATGACACCTGTGACTCACACCGCAAACACCTGTGGAAGTGGCCGAAATCCCTACTCGGCACTGGGCGTCTTTTCCGCGCCTCCTCCATCTTGCGGTCAACAGATGGAGACACTTTGTGGTCACCTGAGTGCATCCATCAACGTCAACCACCTCTGACCACCCAAATCGATCACGTGACCAACGACCACTCAACAATCACAAATTCTCACCTTTGTAGCGTCAATTGTTTTTTTTATTCATCAAAACTCTAATGGCTTCTAATTTTGTCTTGACGCCCCCCCACGCGTCCCCCCCGACCTGGTCACGCCTCGCGGATCGACCAACGCGTCTGCGTTGACAGTTTTGGCCGGACGAAGAAGTGATGTGCGTTTGGCACGTGAAACAAATTCAATTTGGCAACTTCGTTGTAACGAGGTTTTCATTTTAAATATTTCATACTAATGGACGCGGGGGGTTGTGAATTTCTAATGAATTCACCTAACTCCATTAGTCGAGTGTAAATTATTAGCACAGACCAATTAACCCTTGAGGTACTCACTTCATGCAACCTCGTTGCAAACTCCATCAAATTTGCATCGCCCGCCGTCACTTCCTTCGTTCGGATTTGAATTTTAAACTTCGCAGGTGTAAATCTTCAATTAAAAGGATTAAATCGCCTAATCCGGTTAGAAATTTTTTTTTTTTATTAAATCACAAACATATTAAAAGATAACTCTATAGTCTTGACTTTTTAAATACTTTGGTGGGATTTGGATGCTAAAACAAATGTTTTTTTGCGGTTGAAATTACTATTTTTGCACTTGAAAATGCAGTTTTTTGTCTAAAATTATTTTTTTGCACTTAAAAATGCAGTTTTTTGTCTAAAATTTGTTTTTGCACATAAAAATGCATTTTTTTTGTCTAAAATTATTTTTTAGCAATATTTATCTCAAGAAATGCATAATTTGCGTTTAAAATGGCGAATATGTATATTTTACAAAAATGCAATTTGCGCCCAAAACTGCGGTTATTTTTGTATCAAATTGCATTTTTCACTCCAAAGTCTATGCCTCAAAACTGCAATTTTCCACTTCAAATTGATTTTTTTTTGCATTAAAACTGCATTTTTTCACTTCAAATTGCAGTTTTTTGCATCGAAGCTGTATTTTTTCACTTTAAATTGCAGGTTTTGTGCATCAAAACTGCAGTTTTCCACTTCTAAATGCAGTTTTTTGAATCAAAACTGCATTTTTCCAATGAAATCTGCATTTTTCCAATCAAAACTGCATTTTCCACTTCAAATTGCAGTTTTTTCCACTTCAAATTGCAGCTTTTTCCACGTCAAATGCCAGCTTTTTCGACTTCAAATTGCAGTTTTTTGCACTAAAGATATCGAATATTTATCTAGAAAAATTAATTTCGCATTTAAAACTCTAAGTATTTGTCTAAACAAAGCATTTTGCACACGAAATTCTATCATCAACCCTGAAAAAATACATTTCTCCACATAAAACTGCACTTTTTACCTACAAAAATGCATTTTTAGACATAAAACCGCAGTTTTTACCTACAAAAATGCATTTTTAGACATAAAACTACAACTCTAATCCCAAAAACAACCATTTTCCCACCTATACAAACCACCAGAACAACTCCATCCCAATTAATCCAACACCACCAAACTTACTCACCACCAATCTGTAACCAACCCTATAACGTCTCGCTTTTCACACACAAACATCCTATTTCCCCCACACTAACATCAATGACAATGCAAATTTCACCAACAAATTTACAACTCCCATCATCCCAACAAAAAAAAAATCTAAAAATTAAAATTTTTTTCCCCCAAAAATGCCATAAATTTTCCAAATGCACAAAATGCAAAATTCACTTTGTCCCCATGATTAAGCGTCGTTTTAGGTGAACATCAAAGTGACACCGGTCAAGCCTTTAAGTCCCCAAATGAATGGCTTTTTCCTCTTTAATGACTCCCGCTTTTGATCTATACCGTAAAACTAACACTCCTTAATCCTTTTCTCCATTTGCATCCCATAAACCCCGATTAAAAAACAAAATGGCGAATCAAGTGTAAATAAATCAACACCAGTGTCTTTCTCTCCGTTTTACTCACCAAGAAAAAAATAAAGATGTCGGAATTTATGGCGATTATTGTTTTATTATAATGAGGTTGTGAATTATTCAGTGTATCATTAGCGTTCTGACACTTTACAAATGGCCGCCCATTAAATGCTTCAATAAGTTTGGCGCGTTGTTTCACTTCAATTCATCAATTTCACAGCACAAATTTCATAAAAATCAACACAAAATGGCGTCACAACAGCCAAAAACCTCGTTATAACGAACAGCCCTCCATAAATGACAATTAAGGAGCGCCGTGGCTGTAAAACCCTAAGAAACAGCCGTTGGAATTACGAGCCCCACCATCCAATAAATCTCCGGCTAGCCATTAACCCTTCTAACCCTTGTCTGCCTCCTGGTACTAACACTAGGGGTCCTCACTTTTGTTTGTTCAACTCTTTTCATTAATTCTTTCCATTAAAAAGCAAAAAAAAAAAATTAATAATTAATTTTATTTTATAATTTAATTTTATTTTTTTTGAGAATTTTGTCACCAGGTGGAAATAATCAATGCACTATAAAAATAAAAAAAAAATAAAAAATTATTAATATTTTTTTTAATAAAAATAAAAATTTTATTTCATAATTAATTTTATTTTTTTTTTTAGAATTTTGCCACCAGGTGGAAATAATCAATGCACTATAAAAGTGTAGTTTGGAAGTATAGGCATTGTTTACAGCGTCCTAAAAAGACATTAGAGGATGTATTACATCATAAATCGCGTTCATTTCCAGGCCACATACCAAAAAAGACATTGCAGTAAATACAACATTCTTGGGCGCACCAGTATATCTCGCTATCACTAACCCAATCTTTTATTAAGCTGTGTGATTGATTGATGACGATAGAAGCCAGGGTTTTGCTTGGATTAGGGGTTAATGTATACATATAAGGTGGAAATTGAGCTGGTTTCTGGAGGGTGGAGAGTGTGGTTATGATTTGTGGGAGAAATCAGTTGTTTGTTGAGTTGGTGAAATCCATTTTCATAGTTGGTTGTATTTTGTTTATTGTAATGCACTGGATGTGATCGATTTCTGTAGTCGATTTTTTTGGAATAATCGATTATTCAATTTAAGAAAAATTTGTCTTGATTTTAAAATATCGATTTTTATTGTCTAAAAATTGAAAAAATCGATTTTTATTGTCTAAAAAATGGAAAAATCGATTTTTATTGTCTAAAAAATGGAAAAATCGATTTTTATTGTATAAGAAATGGAAAAATCGATTTTTAATGTCTTAAATATACAAAAAATTCGATTTTTAATGAATAATTAATATCATAATCGATGTTTAATGTCTAAAAAATATTAAATATCGGTTTTTAATGACTAAAAAATTTAGACTTTTTTTTGTCTGAAAAAAATTAAGACTTTTGTTGTCTAAAAAAAAATTTAGACTTTTGTTGTCTAAAAGAAAATTTAGACTTTTGTTGTCTAAAAAAACAAAAGACGACTTTATTTCCTTCAAACAAACATCGATTAAAATTCGATTCAAAATCAACCCTCAAATATCGAACAATATAAACACTCCACACACCCAAAAATCATTTCCCTTCTTCACATCCCCAATCATCACCTACAAAACCAAAAAAAATCGAAAAAAAATCAAAAAAAAAATCGGAAAAAAAATCGGAAAAAAAATCGAAAAAAAATCGATTCACTTCGCACACAATTCAATTCCATCCCAAGCGCCTAAACACCTTCCCCGCAAAATCCCAACACACCCACCAACGGCTCAACCCCGTCATCAAGGTCTTAGAAACCGATAAATCGGACAGTCCAAAACGTCCAAAACTATAATCGCAACTCTGACCGCTCCTCACGCATGACTAGTCCTCAAAGGGTTCACAAATCCACAGCCGAGTGGCGCGCTAATGTCTTCTTGTCTTGTCCTTGGAACCCCTAATCCTCTTTGGTGATTAATTCGACTGGACATCATCAAGCGAACTCTCTTCGTGCACCCGCCCGCGCACGCAGGTGGGCGTTCCGAAGCAATTACCGATTTTGATCCAACGCCGGTGATAAATGCGACTGCCACTAGATGGCCCTTCACTCCATTTCCAATCTCGCTCACCAGATGGACAAAATTCTGATTCGAGTCATTAATTTGAAAAATGATGCAAACGAGGGGTCATTTTCGCGGACCCCTCGTGCAGAAACCAACCAAATCGACTCTCCGACGCTCAGGTGTCCATTTTTTCCTTTTGTTTTGCGCGCATGTCAGATTAAACGCGACTAATGACACAACACTAATGGCGCGCCGCAAAAACAAAATGGCCTCGCATTAGCGGCGTGCAGCTAATTGTGAATTATTAATTTATTTATTTATTAATCACCAATCCAACACCCCCATTCAAATGCATTTACAATACAATAACATTCATTTCACTCGACCGCTGTAATTATAGAGGACATTCGATGATGGATGTCGCCACCAGATGGAGTCAATTTGCTGTTTACACATTTTGCGTTTTTGTGTCCCACAGGACGAGTCAAATGAAGGAGATAACGAATCTGTCAGGTGAACATTTCCCCCTTTTCACACTTCTCACTCACACTCAACACCCCCAACCCTTTTTCTTTTATCTCATTTGCCCTCCCACATCCCTTAAAAACCAATATGGCTGCATTGAATGCATTGCAAATTAGGCAATGTGTTAATCCACCGAGACCGGAGACAGAGAAGTTGGGGAATCAAAGGGTTTACCCCCTTTTACCCACACTAGGGTATTAATTAGCTGTCATTCATGCATTGAGGGTGTCACACACTCTCCCTGGTGGCAAAATGAGTGGTTAAGCTCATTCATCTGTAGCAGTATTGATGAGGGGGTCAAAAAGAAGAGATGAAAAAGAGGGGGTTAAGGGTGATTCCTAGCGTTTTGCTTGGCTGGATGGATGGAGGGTTCAAATGTGGTGTGACAACTCAAACATGCTCACTTGAAAAGCTCAAGTATTTTGGATAGTATAGGAGGACATCGACTAAGTTTATATGGACGCAAAAGTATTTGAGCTATACTCTGTCTGACCTTAAGAATAGAGAAAACTCCCATTGGTCGAGACTTTTTCACTGGTGCAGTGATACCTAAAAGTAGAACAATACACCAGGCTTTAATAACACATCAGGTTTTATTAAACACTTCGTTGTTGTTTTTAATGGAATTCTTAGTGTGAATAGTACGATCGCGATCACACACTCCACAGTAAGGAGTAATAAGGCCGGAGTTTTCTCTATTCTTAAGGTCAGACAGAGTATAGTCTAAAGCTAGGCTTACACGTGTGTTCACACTAGGGGCGACGCAACGCAACGCAAGGAAAAATTAGTCAAACGCAACGCAGAGTCTGTTCACACGTGTCCTACAGTGTGAACAGACTCTGCGTTGCGTTCGACTAATTTTTCCTTGCGTTGCGTTGCGTCGCCCCTAGTGTGAACACACGTGTGAACAGAGCTGAAACAATTGATGTTGCGTCTGGCCAATCAGATGGTTTCAATGAAACCAGGAATTGGATCTAGTTCTAGAACTAGTTCTAGAATCCCTAAATGGCGGCCTGTTTGCATATGGTAAAGTCTCGCCAACCGGACGAGAGTTGGAGTCGATCGTGATTGGTTGGCCGCAAGACCTTTCCTTTCGTTGCGTCGCTTACTTCAACTTGGAGTTGAAGCAAGAATCGGCGTCAACGTCAAGAACTGTTACAGTCAATTTCCAGAATAAGTATATGCTTTTTCAAAAAACCAAGCAGACTATCCTATAGCAAAGTAGGGGTGACGAATCTAATAGTATAATCAAATTTTATGCCGATTAGCCCATCTTCGCTCCTCGGCTTTCCACCGTTCCCAGCAGAGCAACCAAACGTCTGGAGTTGAAACACTCCAACATCTACAATTGCTAAGCCTAATTGGAGTTTATCTCAGATCCTACCACGGTCTTTGTCCTCCTCCATTTTTGCCTCCAAGATTCCCTTCTCAAACCCTATTTGAAGCAAAGAGGGCGCTAAGAGTAGGGTGATGAATAACTTGTGAGTTAAAAGTTATCCCAACTTTATCCAAAGGGTGCCTCCAACTCTCACCCCTCCACTATTCTCTCGGCCCGTGTTAAATTCCCACCGGATTAATTTATAAAACAAGAAAACACAAAATGGCAGCTGTCGGCCGAGATGGATGTTGCCGCGGGTGGGCGTCACTTCATCCATCACAAACAAAAATGGCCGCCACGGGAAAAGACGAAGGCAAAAGGTTAAGCTGCAAGGCCTCAACCTCATTACAGCAACAGCGAAGCGGCCAACAGTTCCTCCTCATTCCTCTCATTTCTGCTAGATTTGTCATTGTGACATCATCGGAAAGAATTGGGGGAGGGGTAAAAGGCGGGTGGGGGTGGGGATGGGTGACTAATGATGTTTGTGGCACCCGAACACAATGTCAGTGGCGGGAAAACGTGGAGGACGTCCTCCTCCTTCCCCCTACTGTCCTTCCACGCCATCAATACGAATCAGCCAAACGCACCCCGCACCAAAAGGCACAAGGAGGGGACGGAGATAATGGAGCTGGGCATCGAATAACTCACTAAAAATATACCTACGACACTCTGGGTCTCATCAATGTCAAGTGATGGAATAACACATCGGTGGATGCGTTGGCCGGGTTTTCGTATGTGGAATTGTGTTGAAAAAAAGCCGTTGGTTTGCGAAGAGCAATTTTCTGCTTAACCTGCAATTTGTTTGGGGAATAATTGATGGATGTAGTGAATTGATGGTTTGCTATAAATGTTTTTTTCTTTCTTTGCTTCTTGCAACAATTACAGCAATGATTGTTTTTCCTTCCGGGAAATGAAGTTGCAAACACGGATGTGTAATTGATTGTGATTGTTGCAATTGTTTTTATAAGTATTGTATGATTATTGATTGCAACAACAATGATTTTATAATAAATGATTTATGCAACAATCTGTGTGCAGCGGGATTATTGAGAAATGATTAGTAATAATAAATCAGCATCGTTTGGGTAGTTGCAACAAAAAGTGTACAATAATCAATTGAAAAACAATAATTTATAAAGCAATTAATACAACAATCATTTTCTACAACAGTCATTTCTGCAACAGTTATTTCTGCAACAGTTATTTCTACAACAGTTATTTCTACAACAGTTATTTCTACAACAGTTATTTCTACAACAGTCATTTCTACAACAGTCATTTCTAGAACAGTCATTTCTAGAACAATCATTTCTACAACAGTCATTTCTAGAACAGTCATTTCTACAACAGTCATTTCTACATCAATCATTTCTACAACAATTATTTCTAAAACAACCATTTCTACAACAATCATTTCTTCAACAATAAATTATCCACCAATCATTTCTACAACAAAAAATTGGCCAACAATCATTTCTACAACAAAAAATTGGCTAACAATCATTTCTACAACAAACAATTGGCCAACAATCATTTCCACAACAAAAAATTGGCCAACAATCATTCCTACAACAAAAAATTGGCCAACAATCATCTCTACAACATTCATTAATGCATCTGCTGACCTGTCTATCAACTTAAAATTCCAATCTTTGCATCAACTTCCTTCTCTTTTATCCAAAACAAAAAAAGCCGAATAAGAAAAGCGAAATACCACGAGCAAATACAAATAGCAGATTGAATTGAATGCACCAAAAGACATAAAAGAAATTCCTGCAAAGATTTGCAATTCAAACCATCTCTTTTTCCCACTGCGAATGTCATCGAGGATTAACCCTTTGATTATTCACATTCATCGTCAAGAAATACAAGGATGAGAAGGTCAACCATTGGCAAAACCCGAGGAACGTTTTGATGGAGTTACACGTGGGTGGGCACTTTTATCCAGCACCCCCCTTTCAAAGACTGCTCGCCTTCGCGGACCGAGCGCGCCACTTCATTATAACGAGGTGGCGCGTTAAGAAGCCTCGTAAAAACGCGCGTTTCACATTAGCACCCCCTTGCCTTTTATGCACGGACAACTGGGCAAACTAATTTCACTGCACGGTCACCAGAGGGCGCTCCAGGTGATGGACGTGACGGACCCGTTGCACAAAGAGAACAAAACGCGTCTCTAAAGGGTCCTTTTGTCACACTTTTCGAATGCCACTGGGTCCACGTACCGGGACAGGGTTTTAATGTCAATCACTTTATACAATTCTTCGACACAATATTCTTTTGTGTGCCTAAGAAATGAGTTTACTAACAAACAGTTAAATATTTGCTTATTCCTTGCCGATATACTTGTATTTCATTTGCTTTTTCAACAGAAATTTCTTGTTTTCCAATTTTACATTTTATTTGCAAATCGACCGAATGTTTGTTTATGGTTTTATAAACATTTTTGTTCAATTTGTGTTGAATATCATTTAATTAGTTATATTTATATTGTATTTATGTTGTATTTATGTTGTATTTATGTTATGTTTATGTTGTATTTATTTAGTATTTATGTAGTATTTATATTGTATTTATGTTGTATTTATGTTCAATTTGTGTAGTATTTATATTATATTCATAAGTTAGTGCATTTGTTATTTGTAGGATTTTAAAATGCCTAGTTTAGGCACCAAAATGTCTAAGGCACCAAAATGTCTACTTTAGGCACCAAAATGTCTACTTTAGGCACAAAATGTCTACTTTAGGCACCAAAATGTGTACTTTAGGCACCAAAATGTCTACTTTAGGCACCAAAATGTCTACTTTAGGCACCAAAATGTCTACTTTAGGCACCAAAATGTCTACTTTAGGCACCAAAATGTCTACTTTAGGCACCAAAATGTATAATATATAATATATAAAATTGCTATAATATTTGTGTTATATTTATGTTGTTTTTTCGTTGGATTTGTTAGGTTTGTATAGATTTTTCAGACTTATTCCACAATTTTTGTTAGAATTATATTTAATTTCTTTTGATTTTTCCAAGTTGACTTTAAAGGGTTTATGACAAGTGCAAATCTCACGCCATTAATTTTTTCATTTTCTTTTTAATTTACCAAAGGAATGAGTGAGGTAGAGGGAAATAAATTTCAGGTTAATTTAAGTCTCCCGTAAATTAATTTAAAAAATGCGATATTTAGGTTCCTTAGTGATAAAAAAGGTATAAAAGTAGGCGATGCACCAACCTGCACACGTACATCCACACAGTAAAAAGTTTATTAAAGCCTGAATGTGTTTGTGTAATAGTACATGTAAATGAAATGCTAATTGATTAATGTAGGTGATAAAAAGAATGTTTGTGCCTTAAAGGATTTACGACACCAAAACCTTTTTTTAAATTTATAAAGAATTTTTAAAAATACTTTGCGAATTTGCTTTGCAATTTTGAGCTTGGCGTGAAATATTTTCATTCATATTTTCAGCCATTTTTATTGATATTATCAATTATATATTCAGCCATTTTTATTGATATTATCAATTATATATTCAGCCATTTTCATTGATATTTTCAGCCATTTTCATTGATATTTTCAGCCATTTTCATTGATATTTTCAGCCATTTTCATTGATATTTTCAGCCATTTTCATTGATATTATCAATTATATATTTAGCCATTTTCATCGATATTTTCAGCCATTTTCATTGATATTTTCATCCATTTCTATTGGCATTTTCAACCATTTTCATTTAGGATAATTTGTGACAACTTCGGACACTTCCGGTTCCACATCATTCAATATCGCAAAAATCACCCAACCACCCGCTAAATGTCGACTTCCTTCTTGCCAACACCTCATCCCACTCAACCCCAAAATTCCACTTTCCACAAAAATTCCAATTCAACAAATCCCATTTTTTTACAACCCCCCCACCCCCCCCCCCCCCAAAAAAAATAAAAAACTCAAATTCCATTCCCATTCCTTCCCCACATAACAAAAAACCCAATAAAACCCCTCACCCACCACCCCACTCGAGTTCTGCACACCTGAAACTTGTTGCAGATTAAAGCCCCACCCCACCATCAAAAATCCCTCGTCACCCCCACCCCAAGAACAAGAGCCATTGTGCGTGAAAAGTGAAGTGTCGCGTGCACTTCTGCACATCATTTGAAAGAAAAAAAAAGCGCCGCCATTCCAACTACCACTCACCTCGAGGTGATGGCTAAGAAAAATATCTTTTGTAAGTCGACGCCAAGTCCCTCGACTCTCATCTCAACACCCCCTTTCCCTGTCGAGTGTTTGCACAATTTAACAAAAGATGGCGGCGCGGGTCTTTGATAAATTTCCCGTGGCGCCATTATGCCATGAATCCCTCTAATTGGATGTGTTCAACAGTGAGTTTGCAGAAATAAAAAAGAAAAGAATTGCTCGTCGTGGTTGGATGGAGGTAAAGGACATGTCACGTGATATTCACCCACCCCACCCCTGCTTTATGCAAATGTTATTAATTCGTCACAGTTTTTCATGAGAAAATAAATCCGGGACTCAATTAGGGCGCATCAATCATCGATGAGGGTAAATGTGTATAAATGAGGCGCCATTTTGGATGGAAACGACATCTGATCAAACATGGCGGTAGGTGGTGCGGCTTTGACGAGCAATTCGCTCGGATGGACTGAAGTGATCGTTTTTGTTTTCCCTTTGATTTTTATTTGCAAAATGTTCAAATGAAAAACAAACTGTGCGCTGCAGTAAAGCGGCACGTCGGGCGGAGTTTTTTTCTCTGCATTGCGTGGGATTCAAAGTAAGGATTATTTAGAGCCGCCCTTGAATAGTAGCCGCGCTTCAGAGAGGCGGTTTGAAATAAAAGCTGCTTTCAAGTAGTAGCCGGGGCTGCTATTTGAGGGCTTTTGTAACCAAACAGGAAACGTTCGTCGATGATGATAGAAAATTTTAAAAATAAAATTTTAATGAAAAAAGTGAAATTTTAATGGAAAAAGTGAAATTTTAATGAAAAAAAGTGAAATTTTAATAAAAAAGTGAAATTTTAATTAAAAAAAAGTGAATTTTTAACGGAAAAAGTGAATTTTTAATGAAAAAAGTGGAATTTTAATGAAAAAAGTGAAATTTTAATGAAAAAAGTGAAATTTTAATGAAAAAAGTAAAATTTTAATGAAAAAAGTGAAATTTTAATTAAAAAAAGTTAAATTTCAATCAAATACATGTAATTTAAATGGAAAAAAGTAAAATTTCAATCACATACGTGAAATTTCAATGGAAAAAAGTGAAATTTTATTAGAAAAAAGTGAATTTCAATGGAAAAGAGTGAAATTTCACTGGAAAAAGTGAAATTTCAATAGAAAAAAGTGAAATTTCAATAAAAAAAAAAGTGAAAAATCAATGAAAAAAAGTAAAATCTAAATGGAAAAAAGTAAAATCTAAATGGGAAAAAGTGAAATTTAAATGGAAAAATTTCAAAAAAAAAATTGAAATTCCAATCAAAATATGGTAAACAATTGTGCTAAGAGCCGCCCTCGATTAAAAGCCGCTGCTCAGAATGCCGCGGCTCTTACTCGAGAAAAGACGATAAGCAATATAAATGAAATACTTGTAATTACAAGGAAACTGAATAACAAATTGTATAAGCATGTTCAGAGCGTTTTGCCACCAATGGCGCCACATAATATACAGCCGCACTGCATTCTGGGATGACAATAGGTAACAAACATGCTTAGTTAACAAGCAATCTGTGACACGTAATTACAGACATCCAATCA
Organism: Strigamia acuminata; assembly: GCA_949358305.1. Taxonomy (NCBI): domain Eukaryota; kingdom Metazoa; phylum Arthropoda; class Chilopoda; order Geophilomorpha; family Linotaeniidae; genus Strigamia; species Strigamia acuminata. The sequence goes on from OX442314.1 coordinate 9,414,328, forward strand.
GCACACAGAACAACGGACAACATGTCCACAAGCGACTTACAATCGAAAACTATCACCGTAAGTGTCTTATTCATATTCACTTTGTAATCACAACTCCTGACATGCAAAACCCGCGGATGATGTCACACTCGACTTATCCCCTTCCCATTTGTAAATATCCCGTGGACAAGAGCAACGGGTCAGAGAGAGACCAAGGGAGGGGTTGTGATTCTAACATTACCATGCGATGCGAGAGAGACGCACGGGTGATAAACCAGTCAATTTCCCCTCCCCCTTAAGGCCTCCGGAAGTCCCCCTTCAACCCCCCAATCAATAACAACTTTCTTTTTCCATGTGTTCCTTCCATCCAACAGTTTGCTCAAAGGCCAATCAGATGGAAATGCGAGACGCGCATTACCAACTCACGTGACAAAGCCGAAAATCAACGCCAGGGGTAGGGCCACCTCCTGTCACGATCCCGACCGATACCGGCAGGGGACGCGGGTAATTGAACGTGCATCTCATTCGCACGCGCATGAAACCTCGTTATAACAAAGTCGGGCCGCCGCATAAGGATCTTTGGCGGAATCTTTAGCGAATTATGAATTATGAATAGTTATGATGTCGCATATAACGAATTATCGATATAACGAATTATCGGTATAACGAATTTTCGATATAACGAATTATCGATATAACGAATTATCGATATAACGAATTATCGATATAACGAATTATCGATATAACAAATTATCGATATAACAAATTATCGATATAACAAATTATCGATATAACGAATTATTGATATAACGAATTATCGATATAACGAATTATCAATATAACGAATTTTAAAAAATGATTTTTTTTAGATAATTCGTTTTAACGAACTCTCGTTATAACCAATCGATTTTTCCGGTCCCTTGCGATTCGTTATAAAGAGTCTCGACTGTACTTTATTTTTTAAAAATTTAAACAATTGTGGATACACACTCCTGTGGTCTCATGTTCAAAACCCTCGTTATAACGAAGTTGGGCCCACGTTTTCCACACGACTCGTTTCGATGCTCGTTGACTCCCTTCTCCTTTGCTTTGCGCTCCTTCGGTTAATTGCACGGCGTTTCATCCGCGTTCGTTCGCTGCACATCAAAGGAGATAGAGATGGAGCTGGATTGGGAGCCAGTTGTGTATTTTCCACTCTGGATGACCACTGGTCACTTAATCAGAGTCGTCGCATTAGAGCAAATTGCATTTCTCACTAATTGGACCAATTAGTCAAAGTTTTGGAGGTTTTCGTTAGAAATTTTGTGTATACAAACAGTTTCGCTTGTGTCGAAAACAACTTTGTAGCCATGACGACTCAAGCGAGCACTTGGCTTGGATTGGATTCACTTTGGATGAGTTTGGAATTTACATGTGCATAACTCACTGCGATAGGTAATCAGAGAAATTGGTTTTCGATGAAAACTTGAAGAGTTTCGGCCGATTTCGCCGCGTTTGAGTGGTTGAAAGGTTGTCAAAGTGCGTTTCCTTGTTGTGTTTTTGTTTACAAAAACTTGGGAGAGATTTCAATTGATTTGGTGTTTTATTGATCGTGTGATTTCAATTTTTAAGTCTGATATGATTTATGCAGTGAATCGTTTGTGCGGATTTAAATATGAAAAATTAATTTACAAATAAGAAATAAGTGGCGTTTAATTTTGTACGATGTTGGTGCAGTTGTTGACATACATCATCTGGTTTTGGAGAAAATCTCGACGGATCTCTGAAAAAGCTCGTCGGATCTCGAAAAAATTTCGTTAAATCATGAAGATATCTCGTCCGATTTTTAGAGAAATTCTCGTGGGACCTCTGAGACAGACTCGTTTGATTTGGGAAAAAACCTCGTCTGATCTCGGAGAAAATCACGTCAGATCCCGGAAAAAATCTCGTCAGATGCTGGAGAAAATCTCGTCAGATATCTGAGAAAATCTCGTCAGATATCGGAGAAAATCTCGTCAAATATTGGAGAATATCTCGTCAGATCTCGGAAGAAAATCTCGTCAAATCTCAGGGAAAATCTCGTCAGATCTCGGAGAAAATCTTGTCAGATCTCAGAAAAAATCTCGTCTGATCTCAAAGAAAATCTCGTCAGATCTCGATTAAAATCTCACAGAATCTCGGGAAAAAATCTCATCAGTACTAGAAAACCTTACACGATCTCGTCACATCTCAGAGAAAATCTCGTCAGATCTCAGAGAAAATCTCGTCAGATCTCAGAGAAAATCTCGTCAGATCTCAAAGAAAATCTCGTCAGATCTCAGAGAAAATTTCGTCAGATCTCACAGAAAATCTCGTCAGATCTCACAGAAAATCTCGTCAGATCTCGGAAAAAATCTCGTCAGATATCGGAGAAAATCTTGTCAGATCTCTGAGAAAATCTCGTCAGACATCGGAGAAAATCTCGTCAGACATCGGAGAAAATCTCGTCAGACATCGGAGAAAATCTCGTCAAATATCGGGGAATATCTCGTCAGATCTCGGAGAAAATCTCGTCAGATCTCAAAGAAAATCTCGTCAGATCTCAGAGAAAATCTAACAGAATCTCGGAAAAAAAATCTCATCAGTACTAGAAAACCTTACACGATCTCGTCACATCTCAGAGAAAATCTCGTCCAATCTCAGCGAAAGTCTCACCAATCTCAAAACACTATCAAAACACTAAAATCCCCTCCCAAAAATACAAAATCTACCTGAATCCCCCCAAAAATTCCCAACAAACCTCGCAAAACCTCGTCCCCAAAAAACCCCGCCACAAAACTCCGCACAAACTTCCAACAGCCAAAACTTGATCAAAACAAATCACCCCCAACAAATCTCCCTCGCACGTGATCCACCCAACCAATCATTTATCCTCCCACTTAAACCCAAATTAAACAAAAACTCAATTCAATTAATTCCCCAACATTTCAACCTCTATCTCTCCCACCCAAACAAATCCCGCACCAAACGCCCCCCCTACCGACTAATCCCCGCACAAAACCCCCATTTTTTCCTCCCCAAATTTACATAATTTATCACCCAACTCAAAGTGATAAAACCGAAAACAATCAATCAAATCAAACCGTCTTCGCTTCTCATCTTTAATTGCGACCGGCCCCGAATGATTAATTTATAGATCCCTTCCTAAACCGAAACCGAAAAACCGTCAACAAACAAAACAATTTTTTCTCCGCTCGTTAAAACGAAGTCTCGTTACAAAGTTATTCAGTGATTGATAATTGCACGTGTGGCCGAAATCAATTAGTCGCTGCTAAAATGGCCGCCCGCCTGCCTGGCGTGCGCCCGCCTCGCCTCAACATGTCAGACAGAAGTTTGAGGCGTAATGAGGCGATCTAAGTGAGTCGAGCATTTTGAGAAATGAGGACGGAGGACAAATGAGAAATGGGTGTTTTTGCTAATGGAAGATAGCGACGGACGTGGCTGCATGGCGGCTGCAAAATGTGAAATATCATTAATTAAGGGGTCTGTATTTGCATATGGATGCGGAGTAATAAAAAAAAAAGTGGTGGAGGGGTATGGGGGGATTGTGGAGCCGTCATCGTCTCATTCTTGAGTGCATCTGCGTGGTGGAGGAATAATTAATTTTGTAAGGTTTTGGATTTTTTGGTTTTATGGGAGGTTGGGTGTGGGGATGTGTTTGAATAAATTTGGGTTTGTGGGGAATCGGTTGTTTGGGTTGGAAAATTTTTTTTGGTTGGGTTTTGTTGGATAGTTGTTTGGTTTTGTTTTTGAAGAAAAGTTTTTTTTGGTTAAATTGTTGGAAAATTGTTTGTTTTTGGTTAAATTGTTAAAAAATTGTTTTTTTTTTCGGTTAAATTGTTGAAAAATTGTTTTTTTTTGGTTAAATTGTTGAAAAATTGTTTTTTTTTTTTTGTTAAATTATTGAAAAATTGTTGTTTTTTTGTTAAATTGTTGAAAAATTGTTTTTTTTTTTTAAAAGAAATTGTTTGCTAACGTAGAAAAATTGCTTGTTTATATTGAAAACCAGGCCCACAAAAATCAAACTGGAAACCAGAGTGGTCAAAACCAAAGTAAAAAATAAAAAAATCAGAAAAACTGTTAATACCTGAAAGAACACAAAGACAGAAAAGAAAGAAAAAAGTGAAGAATTATACAGTAGTGTAGTTGAAAAACACATATGAACTCTTCTCAATACCAGTGACAGTTAATGATTTAGAAATAAAAGCAATTCTGGACTCAGGAGGATATCGAAACATCATCAGAGAGAAGAAACTCTTTTGGCTTAAACTGCGGCTTTATCGACAAGATTGCCCACATAAAATTGAGAGTAGATACCAAATTTCTTCAACTCTAAGACATACTTTTTACCCACATATAAACATCTCTAAAAACAAAATTCGTCTTACAATCGAAGGCGTCGTAGAATCAACGAAATACGGCAGGGGTTCCCAAACTTTTTAGCATCGCAACCCATTTTTAAGCAAGGTGATCTTCCGCGCCCCACTTCATCTATCGGTCATTAAATTTTTCAAAAATGAACTTCTAAAAAAAAAAAAAAAATTTATATAATTTTATATAATTTTGCATAAAATTTTATATAATTTTGCATAAAATTTTATATAATTTTGCATAAAATTTTATATAATTTTGCATAAAATTTTACATAAGTTTGCAAAAAAAGCTCATCCTATTTAGACGTATGTGATGGGTGCGTCCCACAAAAAAACAACTCGCGTCCCACCAGTGAGGTGCACTTCACTATCAGAGCATAGTTAATTACTCCCAATTTTATATGTGAGCAATCTTGTCAAATGTCAAACAGAAACTAATTCAAAACAACAAGTTTTTACCCTTTTCTGAACACACATCACTTAAATAACAATTTCCCGCATTCTGCCAATCCAAAATCCCATTATTTTTAATCATAACTTCCAAAGGAATTTTTCAAAAAAAAATCTCATTACCCCTCACAAAACCCACATAAAAATCTAGAAACAAATCACAAACAAAGAACTGAAAAAACAAGAAAAAAAAACTAATCGTCAATTCCAAGCAGCACTTTTTTAAAATTCAAATTTTTTTCTAATTCGACTCGACACACTCATCAAATTAAATCGTTCAACACATAAAACCAAATTCCAACTTCATGAATATTCATCATCACATCCCCTCTCTCCCCATCCATACCCCTTAACCCTTTCACTCCCAACCTCCAATTCACAATCCCCTAGCCCTACACAACACAAACCAACTTAGTTCTTACAAATCAATCAATGCATACACACATGTCCAGTACTTTCCCAACCATTAATCAAACCTAAACGCCGTATAAGCAACATTAGCCCAATGGCCGAAAGACGAATTGACTTATTCATCTGAAATGAATTCTCCTACAGGATTAAGTAAAATTGAAATCACTTCTTTGACTTATAAAAGTGGCTTATATCATGGAACTTCAACCGTGGACATCTATCCACACGTTCAGTGTGTTTTGCCACCGATGGCGCCACATAATACAAAGCCGCACTGTATTCTGGGATGACCACAGGTAACAAACATGCTTAGTTGGCATTGGCAAGCATGCGTGACACGTGATCGCTGTCATGTCACTGGCAAATGATACAAAGAACGAATCATATGCTATTATAATAAATATTCACAAGACGTTACAGAAAGAACAAATCCTTTATCAGGTAAACTTAAGACAGGAAAATGGCACTAATTTAGTGTTTATTCTTAACAAGTTCACTTCTTTAATTCATTTAAGATAATTCGTGTTTTGAGGATTGAATGCAGCTAACAACACTTGTGTCACGACTTTAAGACGCCCCTCCGTCATTCCACTCGACATAACACGACCGTGTTTCGCTTTTTTGAATGTGCCTTGTGCATCCAACATTCCAACCCAAATAAAAAGACTCAGTTAACAGTACCCTAACCACATGCAAGACATCCATTTATCCAACCATCCATCTCCTCACCCTTATATAAAAAAAACCCTCTAAACGAATCTTGACTTCCCTCATAACAAATTCCTTAACCTCTACCCCTTGAACTCCTCATCATCACCATCTTATTCAACTCTTTACGCCCACCTGATGCGAACGAGGGGGTCATGTTAAACATGCATCATCATTTCCCCATCCCCTCGGACAACCACTGTCGATCAATAACCCCCACACCCCCCCCCTAAGCATCACTCAACATCAAATTTCATCATTTTTTGTTGTCCCTTTTTGCGGTCACAAAAGACTCGACAAGCGTTTAATTCAATCAAAAAACACCGCCATTCTCCGTCAGGGCGGCCATTTTCCAACTCAAAACACGCTGTTTGCTCTGAATTGTGCGTTTCAGGACGAACGATCTCAACATCGCCCTAATTACAGATAGAACAAATCCCAATTGTGATGTTTCGGTACTTCTCTCTGTGGGTTAATGAAAACCAAGTCAAAATAATTTGAAGTCTCTTGGGCACGAAATGTTTTCGGAACCTTTTACTAGCTAGGCAAAACAGCAACCGTACACGCATAACGTTTTGATTAAAAAGGTAAACTAATACAACAAAAGAACAATACTATGACACGTACAATACTCACACACCACACATGACATAACATACGTTAACTAAAAATCAGCACTCTTCAAATGACATAAATTCAACACTAAGATACTGTGACTAACAAATATTATATAAAATATTATAAATGATAAAATGCAAATCTCATTTATTTGGTGCACGACGTTGCCAGCGTCTAAGGCTGCCAGCGTCTATATTTTTAGCATTTGTTCAATTTTTTTTTTTTTTTGCCAGCTTATTGCTTGTTTAGCGTTTTAAATAAATGAATAAATAAATTAATATTCAGTTTTTTGCCAGCCTTGTTCTTGCCAGCGTCTACACTGCCAGCGTTTATAGTGCCAGCGTCTCACTTTGCCAGCGTTTTGACCGCCAGCGTTCGTTTTTGCGTAACGTACGCGTCGCATACACGCTAACGTAACACGTCGCGAAAACGTTACCAGTCCGACTGGATCGAGGAGATGGACTCCTCCAGACTGTTCTGTCCACTGTTCTTCTGCTGGATGAAGAGACGCACGAGTGAGAACGACTGGCTGCTCTGCGACGACCTGGAATGTGACGAGACGCTCGACTGCTGCACGTCGTACACGGGCACGCACTGCTCGGAGTCGGACGACACGTTCAGCTGGCTCATGCCGATCTCCGACGCGCTCAGCGACTGGCGCAACAAGTTGGGCAGACTGCGACTCTTCGTCCCCGCCACGTTGGGCGGCGCGCGCTCGACGCCGCCGCCCCCGCCCTTCCTCAGCTTGCTCCACGTGGTGAGCGCGTAGTCGGACTGCACCATCGAGCGGTCGAGGCCCTTGTGCAGCCCGTAGTGCACGGAGGCGGCGTCGCCCGCGTCGCACCCGCTCACGCTCGCGCCGTCGTGGTAGTCCGAGTCCTCGGACGACATGTTTTCGGGCGACATGGCGAAGATGGAGGTGGGGCATTTGTCCCTGCGCACGGCGCCCAGCTCAAGCAGCCATTGGCAGTCGTTGGCGGTGAGGTCCTGCGAGGAGAGCATCAGGTCGTTGCGACGCTGAAATTAAGAACGCTGGCAAAATCCAATAAAAGTATTATTATTATTATTATTATTTTTTTATTACTTATTATTTTTTTTATTATTTAATTTATTATACGCTAAGACCTACTGACGCTGGCAACAATAGACGCTGGCACCATCAGAAGCTGGCAAAACATTATTGAAAATAATAATAGAAATAATAATAAACTCACGCTAAAAAACGAGAAGCTGGCGAATTTCGACGCTGGCAAAACCACGACCCATTTATTTTACAAAAATAAATTTACTTTACGTGGTTAATACGAACTACAGTTATGTAATGAGCGTTTTAGCTCCGTTTCGTGGTAAAACCTGGCGGAAAGTTTTTTTTATGATACCACTCACTTGAGATGTCGATGTTCATCGATTCAAAACGAGGCCATTAAGCCCGACCGGGATCCTTTTGTTTGCTCCTCATCTCGTCGACGGACGGACGCGGGACGCGGAGTTTGTTAATAAAAAGACAGACACAAATGATAGATGAAAATGGAGGTTGTTGAATCAACAAAAGTCTCAAAGGAGAACCGCCATTGCGCTCCGCTGCTTGTGTACACTGGAATTTCAATTAGCGTTCGCGATTTATGGACACAGCTCTCGTTTCCCTTTTCTCTCTCCCTCTGTTGACTGATGCTGCAAAGTCGGGCGTTGCGCTTGTTCCGAGGACTTGCTCAAAGTCATTTCGATGGTGAAGCATTATTTACATGTCAGAAAGGGAAAAAAATATTAAAAGATTTTTGTCAGGAGAAAAATTGTATCTCGGTGATTAGCCAGGCGTTTCGTGTCGTTCGGCAGCTTATTTCGAGTCGTCGTCTTGCGGCGAGATCGTAAACAATGTGGTAATGTAAATAAGATGTGGGCAAATCAATTGGGACTTGTTTTTTTATTTGCAGAGATGGGCTTTGTTTAAATGTTGGTTTTTTGCTTGGAGAGCTTGGAGGTAAGAAAAAAAGTTTCCATTTTTTTAATAATTTCTTTTTAAAAGTTTGTTTAGTCAGCCATTTTTTTTTTTTTTACCGAAAAGGGTAAATCTGGATTTTGGCTTTTTACCCGATATGACGCGTTTTACATCAAAATAAGGATTAAGATTAAGTGAAATTGAAATTATTTCTTCGACTTACGGTATCTCTTCTGCACCTGCTATTGGCTATCATCGTTACCAGATATTCACGGTTGCGAAGGAATTCCTATAACAGTTCAAGCTTCACGCTAAGTACACATAAGACTTTCAGACTCTGAATATTCAGAGTTTGAATTTTCAGATTGTCACGCCGCAAACGAAATGATTCCACCTGTGCGTTTGGCTGTCTTTCCACGGTTGATCCCTCTCCGGCAGATCCAAATGCTTTTCCTCTACCTAGTCCTACGGCTTCAGAAGATGAAGCATTAGGGGATTGCTATTCTGCCACACCACGGTACGTGCACTCCTTATTTGCCCAGGTTTCTCGCACCTATAAGGAAGCTATTGCAAGTCCCGACCGTGTCAATTGGCAGAAATTGGTACACACAATCCGTGCACGTGTTTTAATTACAAATGGCGACCACTTTTACAAAATATTGTAGTTTGATTGTACAAAATAAATGAATTACAGTATTTTTAAATTAATAATTAATAATAAATTATAAAGTAAATTAATTAAACATTTTTAGTCTTATCTGTCTTTGTATTCAGTAATTTCAGTATCCACCTCCGTCTTATGTGTTTGACATCTGTACTTAGCTTCAGGCCCCAAAAAATGTACATCCGCCCCTGGGGTTTTCTGTGCAAATGCAATGTTGGGTCCTTAAGAAAGCAGATTATGGTTTGCATGACCTAAATCCCCCAAACAAGTATTCCACTTACCGGCCCATGACCATGCTGTATCACAAGTGTGAACCTAGCTTTAAGCATTACGCGTTTAGGGACAATTTTCAGGTCGATTGGTTAAAGCGTCATTTAGTTTGTTGTTAGTTCGCTACTAATTTTATAAAGGTCGCAATACGTAAACAAGAAGGAAATAAATAAGTTTGAACCATCTGCGAGTGGTTTTAAGCACTACTGGTAAAAGCCAAAAGCTGTTGACCGAAGCACTCTTTACTAATGCAGCAAAGCCAGCTTAAAAGTTACGCTGGAGCTTTAAAGGGGCAGAAAATTTCAACTCAGAATAATTAATTAAATAAGTAACCGAACTATACTCTAACTCACTATAAGTTGGGCCTTTCTCCCATTGGGCGAGCCATTTCACTTGTGTAGTGATACAAAAAAAAGACCAAACTACCAAAATTGCACTTGATGTACAGACATTGTAATCGAAAAAAATAATTCAAAAATTGTTTGTTTTCCTGACAAAGCAAGCAATAAACTAAACATACATATACGAATACGATGAATTAAAAACAGCTTAAAACTTAATTTTATGAATGAAAAAAACATTTCATTATAAAATACAAATAAATTTAAATCATTACAAAAATAAAAAAAATTATAAAAATACAAAACTACTTATCCCGGTGGCAGTACACAGTCTACAGTCATGCGTAATGAGGCTCGCCCAATGGGAGAAAGGCGCAACTTATAGTACTTATAGTGAGTTAGAGTATACAACACATTCAATTCTAAAATAGCTTTCAAAAACCGTTTTTCGTCGTTTTCCGAAAAATAAAACTTTTATTTGTCACCACACAATTCATCAGGAAATCCACCTAATCGCATTGCATCAACAATCCGATTGTAATTACACTTAAAAGCGTGGCAATTTTTCAAAATTCAATCGCACCCGAGCAAATCTTATCACATAATGAGCGGCCATTCATTTTTTAGACTTTAGTGGATTTGCAGGTCTTTAAGAAACAAATAGTCTCCAGGATTAGTAACTCTGACATGCATTTGCAAAAGAACGAACGCCTTGATAAAGTGAGAAAGCGAGCTCGTCGGGTCGAAATAATTTCGATGCCAACAGTGCGCGTAGGGGGTCTTTGGAGAGGAAAAAAAAGTGGAGGGAGGGGACGGAATTGAAAGGCCAAAAGGAATCCCTCTCAAATCTCGGCTCCACTTATTCATCATCAGGAACGTCCTTAGTCCATTTTTCAATGTACTAATGAGAAACTCCCACAACTAAGTTTCACTCGCTTATTGATTGGTCACACAAATCCTCTGTTCGAGGGCCGGAAGTGGGGAAAAAGTGTCAATGTTCGGTTTGAGTAGTTTCAGTAGTTTTTTTTTCTCTCGATATTTTTCTCGTTTTTTCGGTGGAATTTTTTGCGCTTTTTTTCGAGGTTTCTAAAAGTATTTTTTCGATGGTTTTCATCATTATTTTGATGTTTTTAATAAATTTTCGATGTTTTTCATCATTTTTTCGATGTTTTAATCATTATTTCGATGTTTCTCATCATTTTTTGATGTTTTTCATCATTTTTTCGATGTTTTTCATTATTTTTTCGATGTTTTTCATCATTTTTTCGATGTTTCTCATCATTTTTTTGATGTTTTTCATCAGTATTTCGATGTTTTTAATAAATTTTTGATGTTTTTCACTTTTTTTTCGATATTTTCCACAATTTTTTCAATAAATTTTTTATGTTTTTCACAATTTTTTAGATATTTTCCACAATTTTTTCAATGTTTTCATCCATTTTGATGTTTTCTACCTTTTTTTCGATATTTTCCACAATTTTTTCAATGTTTTCATCCATTTTGATGTTTTCAACCTTTTTTTCGATATTTTCCACAATTTTTTCAATGTTTTCATCCATTTTGATGTTTTCTACCTTTTTTAAATCAATTTTCTAAGTTTTCCTCATTTTCATAATTTTTTTTGATATTTTCCTATGTTTTCCTTATTTTATCGAGGTTTTTTCTTCTTTTTTCATCATTACTTCGATGTTTTTCATCATTTTTGATGTTTTCACAATTTTTTCGATATTTTTCACAATTTTCTCGATGTTTTTCATCCTTTTTGATGTTTTTCCTCATTTTTCGATATTTTCCTCTTTTCTTCAACAGTTTCCTTCGACCCGAAATCAATTTGATTTTTTCCTATTTTTATTCGATTTTATTTCCGATTATTTCCAACATTTTTCCGATGTATTCAACAATTTTTCCATTTTCCTCCAAATTTTTTTCTTTCGCTATTTCTTCAAATTTCTCCAACATTTTTTTTTCATTTTCCACCAAATTTTTTTCCCTTCGATATTTCTTCAAATTTTTCCTCTATTTTTCAATATCTTCCCTTTTTTTCCTGGCTTCAAAGGGTTGAAATGGCGTCACGTTGGTAGGGCCGTGACGTTCAGCCCGGGCTCCGCGTGATGGGAAAATCAAAAACAAATCGAGAGTGAATTTGAATTGCAAACGAGGATCGGTTGACAGGGTGAAACATTTGCACGGATCCGCACATTACATCCACCGAACAGAAGAGAAAGCGGCAGAAAAAGTGAAATTGATCGAAATTAGCCCGCAAACCTAACCCTAATCCCGCATTGTGTGCAATACAATGTACACCGAGGGAAATGAAGGGAGGAAGACCAAAGAGAGAGAGATAGCAGAGTGAAAAGAAATTTACATGTGTATATTTGCACAATAAATGGGTCAAAAACCAAACCAGAAACCGCTGCAGTTTGTATTGTGTGGTGGCGCCACTTAATGGTTACATTTTCCTTCAAGTTGTTAGGAATAGATACAATTGTAGCAATATTGTACAACAATAATCACTCATAATTTAATGCTTGGGCCTAAAAATGCATGTACAATACGTTAATTAATGGCTAACTAAAATGTGCATTGTATACAGTCAATTTCTAGAATAAGTATATGCTTTTTCAAAAAACCAAGCAAAGATGGGATGACGAATTCAATAGTTTAGTCAAATTTTATGTCGGGCATGCAACAATGCACTTTTCATTCGCTAAAATATCCAATTTAGTGCCTAAAATATCCAATTTAATGCCTAAAATATCCAATTTAGTGCCTAAAATATCCAATTTAGTGCCTAAAATATCCAATTTAGTGCGTGAAATATCCAATTTAATGCCTGAAATATCCATTTTTGTGCCTAAAATATCCATTTTTGTGCCTAAAATATCCATTTTTGTGCCTAAAATATCCATTTTTGTGCCTAAAATATCCATTTTTGTGCCTAAAATATCCATTTTTGTGCCTAAAATATCCATTTTTGTGCCTAAAATATCCATTTTTGTGCCTAAAATATCCATTTTTGTGCCTAAAATATCCATTTTTGTGCCTAAAATATCCATTTTTGTGCCTAAAATATCCATTTTTGTGCCTAAAATATCCATTTTTGTGCCTAAAATATCCATTTTTGTGCCTAAAATATCCATTTTTGTGCCTAAAATATCCATTTTTGTGCCTAAAATATCCATTTTTGTGAATATTTTCTAAAAACTTCAAACAAATTACCATCTAAAAAAATCTATTTCTTCCAAACCAAACTACCGGTGTACAACTCAATTTGACCATTCCCACAGCACCCAACTCACTACACATCACTAAACCAAACGGAAACACTACACTTCCAGTACTCAAACTAGCCCATGAATACCAAACTCACTTGACGACCCACAAAAACAGCCCTACAAATCCCGACAGAAAAAAAAAATCACCGCCATTCGTCCGTAATCGCTCACTAATTCGTTCCTCTTACGACGCCATCACGCGCCACTTCTTATAACTAAATAGCAGATGAGCCGGGCACAAATACCACTTGCTTTTCTTCCATCAAACTGCGAGCCAAAGTCTTGCCATAACATCTGTTTGATGGCGCCCATTGCACGTGCAAGGACGCAACAAATTCCCCAATATCCACTCCAATAAAACGCTCGGACGCACGGATTAAACGCTCGCCAAACGCGCGCACAAAACGTCGAGTCGACAACGTCCAAGTGCAACATTAATCCTTTGATTACCCGAGTTTGAATATAAAAAGGGAGGAAAGAACAAAAGTGGAATTAAGATTTACTTTGAAACGCGCCTCCTTAAATTTCGAGTAGTCAATAAAGGAACGCTCGGAAATGACACTAAAAACAAATATACAACTTTCGGGAGCCTCGATTTGGATGATCAGTGATCACGAATGTCGATTGTGGCGTCATTTCGTTGTAACGAGGTTGTCGGGTCGAATTTAGAATTTTGGAGTAAAATTAAATTTTTTTCAGGTGAAAACTTTTCTAAATTTGAACACACCTATACAGTCGAACCTCCTTATAACGAATCGCGATATAACGAATAGTAAAAAATGAAAAAATACATTTTTGATGCAGGAATGCTTCTATTTATGGAGAATTTTATTTTTCGGTGCAGAAATGCATTTTTGTGTGCAACAATGCTTTTTTATGTGAAAATGGCATTTTTTAAAGGTTTTAAATGGAATTTTCAAACGGGAAAAATGCATTATTTATGTTCAGAAATGTATTTTTCAGTAGAAAATGGCATTTTTTCTATGCAGAATTTTATGCGCAAATAAATTTTTATGGTGACAAAATGCAACTTTATGATGCAAAAATGAATTTTTTTGGTGCAAAAATGAATTTTTTTGGTGCAAAAATATTTTTTTTGGGTGCAAAAATGCATTTTTAAAGTGCAAAAATGCATTTTTAATGTGCAAAAATGCATTTTAAGATGCAAAAATGCATTTTAAGATGCAAAAATGCATTTTTAATGTGCAAAAATGCATTTTTAATGTGCAAAAATGCATTTTTAATGTGCAAAAACGCATTTTAAGGTACAAAAATGCATTTTAAAGATATAGAAATGCATTTTTAATGTGCAAAAACGTATTTTAAGGTGTAAAAATGCATTTTAAAGATATAGAAATGCATTTTTAAAGTGCAGCAATGCATTTTTAAGTGCATAAATCCATTTTTAAGATGCCTAAATATTTCCTGGTTTTAAAAAAAATATATATTAATTATTTTTTTTTTAAACTTTAACCATAAGTGTTTCTATCGTTTCTATCGTGATTATCAAGTTAGGCGCGCAGTTTTTTCTCCTATTAATTTCCAGTCGAGTGGATGTGCTCTGCCGTGGGCACTTGTCATCCACACTGTTACTAAATAACAGTTGATCCTAATGGACATAATTTCCGGTGGATTCGAATTTCACCTGAACTAATTGTCGCCGAGGTCGTTCGATGATTTATAACAACCGGTCAAATGATTTTACAACTTAAGCTTTTATTATTTATTTTAATGACTTTTGCAAACTACAACTATAGCTCGTGTGAAAATATAGCTCCGCATTCTTTTTTACCAAATAATCGATTACACAACAAGAAGTTGTTTTAAAAATCGATTTTGTCGTGGTTAGAATTGGAATCTGATTTTAAAGAATTTTTTAAAGTTATATGCAATTTTTTTTGCAAATTAGAGAATTAATCGATTTTTTTTGCGAATGAGAGAATTAATCGATTTTTTTTAAAAATTAGAAAATTAATCGATTTTTTTTAAAAATTAGAAAATTAATCGATTTTTTTTAAAAATTAGAAAATTAATCGATTTTTTTAAAATCGATTTTTATAATACAGTTAACTTTTTGATCGATTTTTCTGGAGCGAGATTTTATCAGGAAATGTTTTAAAATATCGACTTTTCTTTCAAAATGTTGTATTTCAAATACCGATATTTACAAAAGATCGATTTTTATGTCAATTTTCTTTTTGCAAAAATCGATTTTTATATCAAGTGTTTTTGCAAAAATCGATTTTTCTTCAATTTTTTTTGCAAAAATTGAGTTTTCGTAAAATATTTTTTGTAAAAATCGATTTTTCATAAAACAATTTTTAAAAATTGATTTCTCCTCAAAATCTTTGAAAAAAATCGATTATTTCGTAAAATATTTTGCAAAATCGATTTTTCCTTAATTTTTTGTAAAAAAATCGATTATTTCCTAAAATAGTTTGTAAAAAAATCGATTATTTCCTAAAATATTTTGTAAAAAAATCGATTATTTCCTAAAATATTTTGTAAAAAATCGATTATTTCCTAAAATATTTTGTAAAAATCGATCTTAATTTCTTTTAAATTGTTGCAAAATTCGATTTTCCCTTAAATCTAATTCCCCAAACAAAACAAAAAAAAAACCAATTCCTCCTTAAAGACCTCCTCACTTCCCCATTCTCGCCCCATCCTCACCTTTAAAAACCCCTTTTTCCACAAGTGTCCAGGTGTTTGATGGACGAGTTGACAAATTCCAAACGAGGTCAAAGGTAACCTCATCACCAAATCACATCACGACTCCGCTGATGAACGCGTGGGTGGGTGTCTTGACCAACTCAAAAGAGACACGCTGGCAGTTGAATCCCATCAATTGCCTCTTACAAATTTAAAGACGAAACACCACATCTCAATGAAACCCACAAATAATGCACTCCAAGCCCATTGGTGCCCACTGCGTGACAAACTCACCAGAATTACATTATAAATCATGCACAAATTACAAATAATCCTTTTCTTCCTCCTTCCACGACTATTTTAATAATTTTATTTATATTGCGCGCCCTCTCGCGTCAAGAAATGATTAATTATTCACTCGCAAAACCAATTTCCATCTCCACACTTTAATTAATTAATTATTTAATATTCTCACTGACAGTTGAATGTTTATAATTGCCGTGCTAAGTTGCGCGCCGTTTGCAGCACGTGGCACGAAGCACGATCTTATCAGTTGTGTAAATTCAAGTTTGTTGTGTGTTGACACAGAGTGGGCGGAGTAATTGCCGTTGTGAAACAGTGGAGTGTGGTATTAAATAAGCCCAAAGTATTGTCAACAATTTGCATATGTATACTGTTTAAATTTTAATAATTGCAAAAAAATGACAATCGGCGAAGATTTTTATCTGTGTTGTGGATATTGTAATTATAGAGATCTGTGACGTGTGTGTTGAAGAGAGTTGGACTGACAACCCTTTGATATGTTCTGCTTCACGTGACATGGAATGACACGACAGGGAAAAAACATAGGTTCGTTCAAAGTTTATGCTGTTTATAAAAATTGTGCGCAGAAACGAGCCTAACCGTAAATGTGTTCGTTTTTAGGCCCGTTTGTTGTATCGTTTTTGCGTCAAATTGAGGTTTCGGTACGTCTATCTGTGGGTTCTTGTTGGTTAATGAAGACCAAATGAGAAATAATGTTGTCTCTTTTTTGGACATAAAATAGTTTGATCTTTACTCGACCAAAAACAAGCAGCAACTGTACAAATGCAATATTTCAATTCAAAATGTAAACTAGGCAGCAAAAGAACAATACTGTGACTAACAAATAATATATAAAATATTATAATGATAAAAAATGAAAATCTCACAGTTGTGACTCCCTTATATAAACGTAATGAAACATATACTCACATTTTTGGAGTTTCTTTGGTTGCCGGACTACGGTATGAATTTGACCAGAATGCCGGTAAACCCCGTTTTTACTGACACGTTGTTTCAAATAATTTTTTTAAAATGAGAAATGAACCGAAACAAGCTTGAAAAGCATTTTTAGACGTCCAAAACGTCCGAAATTAGTCTAAATTTCTATAAATTTACACAAATTTTATTAAAAACCTTCAGAATATCTAGAAATCTCACATTTCCGGCCCCAAATTCCAACACACCCGTACTAAAAAGGGTATTATAAAAAGAAAAAAATTTTGCAAACACTTTATTCTTTAATAACAGCTCCACTTATTCAAATGCAAGCCAACCACAACAATTAAATGTCACATTTCGTCATCCAACATCAGGTTATACCAAAAAACATCGCAAATCACGATTTCAACGTTCGAGAAATAAATAAAATGTTGTTGTTCCTCTTGGTTAAATCGTAGCAAAACAGATTATTTGGCATGAATAAGCTCACTTCCTGCATTTAAGTTATTATTTCAATTTTCTAATGCAATCGAGACGTGTTAAAACATCCCCTTTACTCCCCCATTCTGCTCCCCACAATCGGTACGAAAATGACGCCACATTTAAGATGATTCACCAAACCCAGACAATGCGTGTACAACTTTGTGACGAAAAAACAACGCTACAGGTGCGACTTATAAATCCTGTTAAATCTACGATTTCAGCATTTTGGGCAGATTGTTAGTTTCTGAAACAAGAAGATTTACTAAAGATTTCAGAGATTTGCTGTAGATTTGAAGATTTACTAAAGATTTCAGGAATTTGCTGTGAATTTGAAGATTTACTAATGATTTCAGAAATTTGCTGTGGATTTCAGGGATTTTCTGTGGATTTCAGGAATTTTCTGTAGATTTCAGGGATTTTATGTGGATTTCAGGAATTTTCTGTAGATTTCAGGGATTTTCTGTGGATTTCAGGAATTTTGTGTGGATTTCAAGATTTACTACAGATTTCAGGAATTTGCTGTGGATTTGAAGATTTACTAGAAATTTCAGGGATTTGCTGTAGATTTAAAGATTTACTAATGATTTCAGGGATTTGCTGTAGATTTAAAGATTTACTAATGATTTCAGGGATTTGCTGTCGATTTGAAGATTTACTAATGATTTCAGGGATTTGCTGTGGATTTGAAGATTTACTAAAAATTTCAGGGATTTGCTGTGGATTTGAAAATTTCAGGGATTTGCTGTGGATTTGAAAATTTTAGGGATTTGCTAGATTTTGCTACAATTTCCGAAACAATTCATAAGATTTCATTCAATATCCAGCATTTCTAAGATTTCTGGGATTTTGAAATCCAAAATCTTGACCCATATGAGATTTCCAGCATTGGCTATCCTCTTGCTCACACACTGTAGATTATTACAATGTATATTTTATATTTTATAAACACTAATAATCAATTATTAGATTTTTCTGTGGCCTCCAATAAGTGGGAGCCCTAAGCAACGGCTTATTTCACTTATACGTAAATCCTGCCCTGGATACCAATCAAAAACTGTAGTATTTGAGTGCAAGTGTTTTGTAAGCTTATTTGTGTCATGATAGAATGCAATTAGCCATTTTTGTTATAGTTTGGGAAAAAAATCGCATCAGTTTAAAGCTACTACTGTACTGCTCAATGCAAAGGGCACGCATTCCATCAAGGTGAAACCTGATGGTCACTGGACATTCAGAGTTCCTGTTATTCTTCGAGACCACAAAAACATTACAGATCATTCACAGTGATGCCAAAACTGACAAAGCGGAAGATGGTGTGGGACTAACTCTCGCTGAATACTGATTACACTCCCCGCAGTCCCTTCCATCAACACTTAAAGGACAACAATGAGAGAGCAACGTACACTAATCATGCGTATCATTCTGTATTCTTCATATTTACCGCGTATACTAATTGCTAAAAAGGCGGTTTACTTTTCTGATTTTGCAATTTTAACAATTTTGCACTTTTGGATTTGTCGCGCGATATCAGTTCCACCAATCACGTGCGTAATTGCAAAAACACAAAAGAGCAAAATCGCAAAATCGCAAAATCAAGCAAAAGATTTCGTCAAACGAACCTGTGGTCAGTAAAAATTGGACTGGTTAGACAGGGACAGGAAGTCCATATTAGGGCATGCCCTCCCCCCCGGCGGAATTTTCTTTAAAGTACTGAATTCTGGTACCGTACTGAATCGTTTGAACGCCCGGGAGTTGAATAGTTCTTTTAAGCTGACCCCGGCGCCAATTTGAAACCCGGCGTTTATTCGGACCAGGCGCATAACCAAAAAACGTCGGCGATTTTTCGCAAAAAAACGTAATTTTTCTGCAAAAATCACTATTTTTTCGCAAAAATCAGCGATTTTTTTGTTGGGACTCGGCGCTTAATCGGGGCCGGCGCCAATTCCATAGATCGTCAATGACTACCGGGCGTCTTAATGAACCCAGGCGCTTAAACGAAGCGGTACAGTACAGATATACATATTGGACAAGCTATAAATAACATTATTTATTTGTTGATGTTATACAATCGCATTTCGCTAATTATGGTTACAACTACATAATATCCAATTTCCAAAATTTCATCGTCCAAAGTTCCGCTAAAACTAAAGTTTCATTAGTCGAATGACTTTATAATTTGGCTGTAATTTATCACTCCAAAACATGCTTAATTCATCAATAAATGAATAAATCTCACTTTTGATGACTCATTACTCACACTTTCAGCATGACACCAGTTTACAAAGAAATTTTATTAATCATTCTCAATAATGTTAAAACTGACTCTTATTAAAAATCAATAAAATTATACAAAAGCTGTTTTTAAAAAAAAAAAAAAAAAAAAAAATTTAGAAAAAAATAAAAAGAAAAATATTTTTCTTGACTTCTATTTTGACGAAACTCAGCGTGAAATCCAGAACTTTTCCCCTGGTGCCAATTTTGGTTAAGTCATTTGCAAGATGGCGACTTTGATCCAGTTGTTTGAGGGATGGTGATAAATCATGTCCGACTTGTTGAGCTGGGAGTTGATCGCTCTTTAAATATTCACAATGTGCTGTCGGGTCTCGAAAACTGTTTCAACTCCCCTCTTACTCGCGTTCGCACGCGTTCCGAGGACAAAGGCGGGACATCCATCATCCAAATACACCCCCATACAAAAGCAAACGACAGATGCAGGTAAAAAAAAAGAAAAAAAAAATTTCAAAGAAAGAAATGGAAAATGAAAAATGGAGTCACATTCAACTGATTATGTAAACAGGAACTAAACATTAGGATGAAAAGTTCACGGTTTCGCTATTGCAAATCCACAGTGTGGTCAGTGTGGACTCGAACCGGAAGTCAATAATTCCCACTGCTTCAACTATACCCCTAAGTCATCAATTACGGTATCAATTTTTTTTTGTAAGAGTAATGTACACAACGTAAAATCAAATAAAAAAATCGTGTTTGATTCTTTTTTTTTCGATATTTTTTTGCGGCGGAGAAAAAATAAATTTTGTTCGGTATTTTGATAATTTAATCGATTAAAAACACGCCAAGTCGATTAATTTGATAAAAAATCGATTAAAACGACAAAAAACGATTAAAACGACAAAAAATGATTAAAACGACAACAAAATCGATTAAAACGACAATAAAATCGTAAAATCACGCCAAGTCGATTAATTTGATAAAAAAATCGATTAAAACGACAAAAAACCGATTAAAACGACAAAAAATGATTAAAACGACAAAAAACAATTAAAACGACAACAAAATCGATTAAAACGACAATAAAATCAATTAAAACAACAATAAAATCGATTAAAACGACAAAAAAGATTAAAGCGACAACAAAATCGATTAAAACGGCAATAAAAATCGATTAAAACGACAAAAGTGGAGTGTCTCGCACTCCATTGGTCAGTCTTGACCATTGTTATATTTTGTGACGCTGCTACTACAGCGCCTCCTATCTTTGAATAAACTAGTCAGTTATGTAAATCTCAGCAGCACCAACGGTCACGTTATTTTGCATGCTCCATTACAGTTTAATTATTTAGTAAGATATATACTAATTGGCGACGAGATGGAATACCAATCCATGCTACCGAATCGATTTTTGCAAAACTGGTGAATTTTGGATACTTTTTGGACACTTTTCGGACGCCTGACCACGCTGACCACGCTGACCACACGTTAGGTTTAACACTGTTCCGGTGTTCTCAAGAAAATCGCCATGCAAAACGGATCAACTTGTAATACCTCACGAACTGTAATGTACAAAATCGCTTAAAATTCGTGTTGAGTGCTGTTTCGGACCCTTGACCACGCCGTGACCACGCCGTGACCACGCCGTGACCATGCCGTTAGGCCTACTTCCATGTAAGCCTTTTTCATGCAAAACTTCTGTGATCGCTTCAAGTATCGGTTCACTGCAACCATATTGCATCAAGAATAACTGGACCCACTACATTGACCAGTTGGACTGCTTTTTCGTGTGCAGTGGCATCACCAATGACACGAAGAAAGTGGTTGTTTTGCTGTGCATCGTCGGCGGGCTGCCGTACACACGTCTGGCTAACCTGTTTTCCAATGAAGCTTGTGCAGATGACGTTCGCTGCCCTCGCCACGTTGAAGGCCGATTAACAGCACTCAAAACCCCTCCTCGCGGTCGACATTTTAACACCCGAGTGCAGGGACAGGTGGAATCCGCTGCAGATTTCGCCATTTTGTTGCAGCTGCGTTCAGAGCACTGCAACTATTTTGATCAACTCCACGGGTTGAGTTGTGTCTACATTCAGCAAACCATCATCAGTCAGTCTGAAATGAAGTTCGCTCAGGCTCACCAGTCAGCCATTCAGCAAACCATCATCAGTCAGTCTGAAATGAAGTTTGCTCAGGACCAGCCGAAGTTGTTGAATCCTTGTGCCGGCGTGTGCATCGCAGGTGATGTCACGGACCATCGTTGGTCTAGCCGCACTTTTCGCCCATCAAAACGCTACCGCACGCGTTGGGCACGGGGCCACATTTAGCTCTCTGTTGTTCAGGCTTCTTGTGAGTGAAGGAGAGAATCATTTCGACTTCCTTTCCGTCTCCCGTCTAGCTGCTAATTAATCAAGCTAGTTCATTCAACTATTGTTTATGTATCATGTTGGCATGTCATTGTTTAATTGCATTCATTGTTGGAATCAAAATTCATGTTATGTTCAATTTTACAAGTTTTATTTCGTGCATAATTCAGTAGTTTTAAAATCCAAGTATTTTATTGTTCAATTTAAATTTGCATTTCATGTCAAACTGTTACTTTGAATTTACTAATTGCTCCCCTAGTTGGTTCACAATTGAGGGGATGATGGAGTGTCTTCACTCCAATGCATGTTACTTGTTACCTTTTAATTCATTGTTTAATTGATTGTTTTTAAACCCACTTTAATTACATTGCATCCTTGTAGATCAATTGATTTCACTGTTCTAAATTGTTCCTTCCCCCATTCCACAATTGAGGGGATACTGGAGTGTCTCGCACTCCATTGGTCAGTCTTGACCATTGTTATATTTTGTGACGCTGCTACTACAGCGCCTCCTATCTTTGAATAAACTAGTCAGTTATGTAAATCTCAGCAGCACCAACGGTCACGTTATTTTGCATGCTCCATTACAGTTTAATTATTTAGTAAGATATATACTAAAAAGAACGATTAAAACGACAAAAGAACGATGAAAACGACAAAAGAACGATGAAAACGACAAAAGAACGATGAAAACGACAAAAGAACGATGAAAACGACAAAAGAACGATGAAAACGACAAAAAATCGATTAAAACATCAAAAACATCGATTAAAATACCAAAAATTCAACCAAAACACCAAAAATTCAACCAAAACACCAAAAAATCTAGTTAATTAACAAAAAATTCACTAAAACGACAATAAATTGATTAAAACGGCAATAAAAATCGATGAAAACCACAAAAAAATCGATTGAAACAACCAAAATATCGATTAAAACAACCAAAATATCGATTAAAACATCAAAAAAATCGATTAAAATACCAAAAAATCGATTAAAATACCAAAAATTCAACCAAAACACCAAAAAATCTAGTTAATTAACAAAAAATTCACCGAAACGACAATAAATTGATTAAAATCGACAATTAATAGATCAAACTTCAAGACGCTAAACCCAAAAGCAGACAATAATACTTAAATTACTTCCAGCCACGTAAACTGTGTGCAGTAATGTCCCACACTTAAGTCACACTTAACCACCGTCCAGGCGCATTGAATGGACTGGCCAAACACGGGACAACTCCCAATTGACAAGTGCTCTTTTACTGTTTAGAACTTGTTTCTCTCACTATTCAATCAATTTCCGGGTTACCGTACGAATTCTATGGTCTTTTACCACAAGTCTCACTGTTTTGACGTGCAATGCAACAACTTCAAACGTGCATTGTTAACTAAACAGTGCTCTATCGTCAACAACGCATGAGTAAACAAAACTCTAGGCGCATTCAATAAAGAATTAACACAACACAAGAATGTAATAGTCAACATTATCCCGAGTTACGCATTATTGAATACACCTTCATTCTTGGTGTCTCAGCCGCCACTACTATTCGAGAACGGCTACAATTCGAGGGCGACTCTTAATCAGTAAAATACGGTAAGTGTCATTTTTCATAAAAATACATAGGTGGCGCTGCATGAGGGCAGCATCACAAATTATCTTCGAAAGAAAATGAAGTGCCAAACACTGCAATTGTTATTATTCAATCTAAAAGTTGCTCGTTGAAACACAACAGAGTCTTCGCCGAGGAGGTAGCCAATGCTGGAAATCTCGTACAGGCAAAGATTTTGGATTTAAAAATCTTTGAAATCTCACGAAATCCTGGAAATCCTTGGAATCTTGAAAATCCTCGCAATCTTATAAATTGTCGCAAATTCTAGCAAAGTAATTTAAGAAATTCTTGTGAAATCCTTAGAAAATCCCTGAAATCTTTCAAATCTCATGAAATCTTTCCAGGATTTCCAGTATTCCTAGGATTTCTAGAAATACTGGAAATCCTGGAAATCTTATAAATTGTCTTGCAGATTGTCACAAATTCTAGATAAATATTTTATGAAATCCTTAGAAATCCTTGTGAAAACCTGTAATCCTGAAATCCTTAGCAAATCCTGTAAATCCTTAGCAAATCCTGTAAATCCTTAGCAAATCCTGTAAATCCTTAGCAAATCCTGTAAATCCTTAGCAAATCCTGTAAATCCTTAGCAAATCCCTGAAATCTTTCAAATCTCATGAAATCCTAGAAATCCCTGAAATCTTTCAAATCTCATGAAATCCTAGAAATCCCTGAAATCTTTCAAATCTCATGAAATCCTAGAAATCCTGGAAATCTTATAAATTATCTTGCAAATTGTTGAAAATTCTACCTCGGCTCGTACAGGCAAAGATTTTGGATTTCAAAATCCTTCAAATCTCACGATATCTTCAACAATTTCAAAGATTTCAAAATCTCGCACGCTATTTTTGCGATTGCCTACCCCCTCGGTCTTCGCTATCCGATTAACTTTCTACAAAAAACTTACAAAATGGCAAGGGTCAAAGGTCAACTTCCACCGAGCATCAAACCTACAAACTTCGCAAGTTCTTTTTTCTTTGTCGCAATTTCTTTGCAACCCCCACTTCCTCATACACCGCACAGTGGGAAAGAAAAGAAGGATGCAATAACTTTGATTGGCGTCCAAAGTGATACCTTAGGCCTGGATCATTGTCCATCATCCATCATCTTCATGGACTGGCGGGGGTTTATTGGCTCCTCAAGACCATTAACCAGCTTCAAATGAATAAGAGAAGAGTGAAACTTCTCCCTTATAATCACCCCTTTTCCCTCCTAGAACCAACGAGAAAAGAAAAGAAAAGAAAAATCTCTTTGGCAGCAATAGTCCGTGTTGTAATTGTAGTCTTCAGTCATCCCTCATTCGATTAAGGGCGGAGTAAAGTGAAATCACAAACGTGGAACTGACACAACAATGATAAATGACACAATGCAATGATGGATTTCGTATGGATCCATAAGAAACACACATATGGGGGGCGAGGGAGGTGCGAATCATCGTCCAGTAGAGCCAAATGACTGGACCGGGTTGGTCGTCAACATGGCGGCGTCTAACCTCATCATCTGTCATGTCTTGGGTTTTTTTTTTGTTTCCGGTTTTCTTTTTTTGTTTTTGATAAAGTTAATGACCAAATGTAATGATAGAACGCACTTTGTTGAGTGTTGTTTTGATGTGGGGGTTTTTCTAGGTTTGGTTAGCGGAAATGTTGGAGTTGTTGTCGGGTTGTTTGTTTGTGTTATTGTTGAATTCGATGGTTGGAAATCGATAAGTTAGTTTTTGTTTTTTTTTAGAAAAATCGATTCGGAAATCGAAATTTTTTTTTTTGATGAAATCGGTTTAAATATCGAAAAGTTATTTTTTTTTCTTAAAAAAATCGATTCGGAAATCGAAAAAATTTATTTGATGATAAAATCGGTTCAAATATCGAAAGATTTTTTTTTTCTTAAAAACATCGATTCGGAAATCGAAAATTTCTTTTTTTTTGATAAAATCGGTTCAAATATCGAAAAATTAATTTTCTTTCTAAAAATTCGATTCAAATATCGAAAAATTAATTTTACTTAGAAATCGATTCAAATATCGAAAAATTAATTTTTTTTTCTAAAAAATCGACAGAAAATTCGAAAAAAATTACATTTCTTAGAATAAAATCGATTCAAATATCGAAAAATAACTTTCTTTAGAAACATTCGATTCAAATATCAAAAAAAAATTTCTTTCTAAAAGATCGACTTAAAAATCGAAAAAATTTACATTTCTTTGAATAATATCGATTCAAATATCAAAAAATAATTTTTTTTTCGAAAAAATCGACTTAAAAATCGAAAAAATTAAATTTCTTAGAATAAAATCGATTCAAACATCGAAAATTAAAATTTCTTCGAATAAAATCGATTCTAAAATCGAAAAAATCGAATTAAAAATTAAAAAAATCGAATTAAAAATCAAAAAAATCGAATTAAAAATCAAAAAAATCGAATTAAAAATCAAAAAAATCGAATTAAAAATCAAAAAAATAAATTCCTACGAATTTAATCGATTCAAAATCCGAAAAATTAAAATTTCTGCTAAAAAATCGATCCAAAACTAAAATAAAAATCGATTTTTTTTTCCTCCAAACATTTCCCGACATAAAAATAGAACAAAGTAATTCACTTCCAAAACTGATGTCTTAAGATGATGGTTATCACGTGACAGACGCCATTCTGTGTTTATTTTTGCGTTATCTCGCCGGTAAATCGAATTGGTGTGGACAGTGGTCATTCCATCACAATCTGATGGCACAGAAAGAAATTGGTTTGCAACGAGAACTAAGAGAAAAAAAATTGAGGCCCGAGCAAAGTAATGCAATCAGCTGATAAGGAGAGACAGGATTGAGTAGTAGTGGACACAAGTGGAGAGGTCACTCAACCCACATCCAAATCAGATTAACAAAATGATGTGAACAAGAGAAAACAGCATTTCCGGCGACAAGATTTGTTCTTTTCGCTCTGCCGACTACTTGTTGTTGTTCTTTTCTCATAAACTTGTTCAACAAGTGACAATTTCCATTCTGGAATCGATTTTTTCGTTAAAACGGATAAATATCTGTTGGGATATGAGAAAATCGCTTTGGGCGTGGAGTTATCGATGTTTTATCGACTAGAAATTTAAAATTTAGTTAATTTAGAATAAATATCGATCAAAGTAACCAAAAACATCGATTTGTGGATTAAATTTAAAGCGATTGAGAAAATTTAGGCCAAATATCGAAGAAATTGGTAAAAATATCGAAGAAATTGTCAAAAAAATCGAAGAAATTGTCAAAAAATCGTAGAAATTGTCAAAAAATCGAAGAAATTGTCAAAAAATCGATGAAATTGTCAAAAAAATCGATGAAATTGTCAAAATAATCGAATGAAATATCGAAAAAGCAAAAAACAAAAATTAAAAACAAACCGATTTTTTGAAAAAAAATATCGAATTATTCATTAAAATAACAATTGATTCAATACCTGAAAAAAATCGAGTCAATATGTCCAAAAAATCGATTCAATATGTCTAAAAATGCAATTCAATATATGGTATGTCCAAAAAATCGATTCAATATGTCCAAAAAATCGATTCAATATGTCCAAAAAATCGATTTAATATGTCCAAAAAATCGATTCAATATCTCCAAAAAATCGATTTAATACCTCCGAAAAATCGATTCAATACCTCCAAAATATCGACTAAATTAACTCAAAAAATAAATCACAACTCAAAAAATAACCAAAAACAAAAAAAAATCGATTAAACATCCAAAAAAAAAAACCAAAAATCGACACAAAATCAAAAAAAAATCCACAAAATATCGATTCCAAAAAAAATCGAATCCAAAAAAAAAAATCGACTTCATCCAATTCCCAAACAACAAATCCAACAATTGCCAACCTCACCCATCCACCCCAATTAATAAATCTAAAAACACCGAGCGCCATATCAACGCAAAGTGGCCGCCACTCTCCAGCCGGAAGTCATTCAAAAATGGCGCAAATTTCATCGCTAGAAAAGCGCAATTAAAAAACCCCGCACACGACTCGCTTATCTCACCAAATCCATAAATTCTAACTACAGGTGACAACCATAATGACCTCTCATAAATCCCCCCACCACCCCCCCTCACCTGTAAAATACATTACTTCATTTATTGATACCCACGATTTATTACACGCGTTGTTTACTCGCACCTCGGAGCTCCAAACTTGACTTGGCTACTTGAAAAATAGAAAACTTGGGTGGGCGTTTTTAATGGCCGGTTCTTTTATGGCGCCAGCAGATGCCAAGTGGTCAAAATAGGCCTAATGACGTGTAATTCAAACTTAATGGCGTCATTTTTAAAATGTTGACACATTAAAAGAATGGCAGAGTGGTGATGGATGTGTGAATCAGGTCCTACCTTGTGTTTCTTTTCGTGGAAGTTGGTGGTGGTGGGCTTCACTGCAATGGGTGGCGCTGACTGGTGGCGGTTGATTAAGTCGTGGTGTTCTGTAATGAGGTGGAGAAAGGTTTCTTTATTTATTTATTTATTTAACTACTAGCACTCCGATGGAGTAAGATAGTTTCGTTGTGTGGGAATTCATAATTTGAGTTTCAGTGGTTTCTGGCGTCTCTGTAAGCGGCAAAAACGAAAGACGAGGATTATTTCACTTTTATGTTGTTTGTAGTTTTTAGTTTTTGGGTTTTACTCCTCGAATTATAATCCACTTTTTGCGACACAATGTTTGCTTTTACTGCTTTTTGGTGGTGAATGCTTCATCTGGACGCATTAGGGCAATCGTAAGACAGCCATTTTGAATTTAGTTGTAAAAATCAAAAGTAAGGATGCATAAACCACTTTGGTTGTGCTTGCAACTTGGCAGTGTTTAATGACGGTTTATGGTTGTTTTTGTTTTTGATGTTCATTTTGTTTATAAGAAATGCTAAAAACAGCAAAAGCAGAGACTGCTTTTAGAGTGCTTTTAGTTTGACTTTTAGCATTTGGACATGCATTAACTAATTGGTAAAATTGGTTGGTTAAAATTAACAAAAACTGACCAATATTGAAAAATACTGTTCAAAATTGAGAAAAACCTTTCAAAATTGAGAAAAAGTGATCAAAATTGAGAAAAACTGATCAAAATTGAGAAAAACTAATCAAAATTGAGAAAAAACTGATCAAAATTGACTAAAACTGACCAAAACTGATCAAAATTGACCAAAACTGATCAAAATTGACCAAAACTGATCAAAATTGACCAAAACCGATCAAAATTGACTAAAACCGACCAAAACTGATCAAAATTGATCAAAACTGACTAAAACTGACCAAAACTGATCAAAATTGACTAAAACTGACCAAAACTGCCTTACACATTAACAAAAACCATTCCACCCAAAATTCCTCACCCGTCAAAACAACATTTTCAAACCAATTCCCCTTTCTACCCCAAATTCAATTACCAATTAACCCACCTCAAAACATTCATCCAAAGCAATCACCATCATCATCACCATTTACCAGTCCATGCATCATTTCTCCATTTTTTAATCTCCAAACCCATTTTTTCCCAACCCCACCACCACCCCCACCCTGCTTCTGACACAGTCACATGCATCATTACATCTTCCCCCAACATCCATTCTACCCCAACATCCAAAAACAAAAAAAAAAAACACCCAACCCTTATCTAAAAATTATTCCATCAACTAACAACACCACCATCTTGTCATGTTAATCTTAATGAGAATTATGATCAATAAAGAGCAAAACCCGTTCAGGTCATCATCAAGCACATGATTAATTACCCTTCATCAACAACACAAAAAAAACTTATTTACCCCATTTATATTGTAATTATTATATCTTTAATGCCCCTTATCACATATCCCCCTCTACACACAGGACTTCGTCACATCCCACCCCTAAAATTGACCCCAGGTGGCTCCAAGTGACAAGTGTCAATCAAATCAACATTTAAATCATGTATACTTTTACATTTCGTTATAACGAGGGTCACGTCCTTAGGGGTTCTAAGAAGGGGAAAGTGTGGGTGGATGGTTTGGAGGGGGAAGGGGAGTGGAAATGCCTGTTTACAAGTGTGTTGTGAGTAGGTGGTGGATGCGTTCGAATCCCGAACGGGGCCACTGTAATTGGTAGCGTCGCCAGCTGCCCCCTGACAGTGATGGATGCCCCCGGTCAGTAGACGACACCTCGGCCGACGCCACAGCGCCATTCGTCGACAAATTACACCCCTTTCTTTAATGTGCATTGCAAAAAAATATATAGAAAGAGTATTTTACCGATTAAGAGTCGCCCTCGAATTGTAGCCGGCCTCAAATAGTAGCCACGGCTGAGACGCCATAAATAGTAGACTTTGACCAATATCGATATTTTGCAGTTTCGCCGATACCGATAATAGGCAACCGAATATCGGCCGATACCGATACCTGCGCCGATATTAAAATTAAAATGTCAGTTTTGAATAAGAGCCGCGGCTTTTAATCGATAAAATACGGTATTTCGCTTGTATTTTTGAACTTTACGAGTTTGTTTTAAGTTAAGACTGTTTGTCTATTTAATTTGCTGTGCAGAGATAACAAATGGTTTCCGTGTTATGGGTATAATGAAGTTAGCACGCTCGGATATGTTTATTTAATGCGTGTAATCACATTATGCAATGGATAGTTCGACTCGCTTTTTAAGAAAGAAAAAGAAATGGTGTTTAGTTTGTCGAGAATAACAATCCAGCGACGCAAACCGAGGTTTGATTAATTAAGGCAATTTTGTAATTTTGCAATTTTAACAATTTTGTATTTATCACGTGATGTCAGCTCCACCAATCACAAAGTAGTTGTGAATTTATATTAACTGGATAAACCTAAAAACAACTCCAAAAACCACGACAAAACTTGTCGATAATATAATTTTCGATATTAAAATCCAATTCTTTATAGAAAATCCCTAAAAATTAAAAAAATTCGTTATAATGAGGTTTTTGTCATAAATGGGTATTCTATAGTTAGTGGAACCAACATTGAACTTGTTGAAAGCAAATTTTGACTCCAAATTATGTCTTTAAAAATTTATTTTGACAATTGTGACACAATTGCATATCACTTTTACCACCCATTGTTTCTTACATAATAAAAATAAATTTTTTTAAGCATTTAACTTACCTTTAATTGAAGGAGAAGCCCCGCTCTAGGTCCCCTTTCAGGAAAGGGACAAGTTTGGATGAAAACAGACATCAAAGTGGATTTTTAAGAGCCTATAAAAAGTTAGGGGTGGTATTAGAAACCAAAATGGCGTTGGAGTGGACTAGTGGACGCCAAAGCAAGCAAGAATGGTTATCTGATGGCGTCTCGACTCCTCCTCCCATCATTCCCCGCGAGGGTCATCGGTGCCTCGAGTAGATTTGTAGACGAGATTTGAGTTTGTTGAAAGAGAGACAGCGAGGATTTCGTGGAAGCTTGTCAAATTTGTTATTGTTAAATTTGAGCAAGTGAAATGAATGATCTGTGTCACTTTTTCCTACTGGGATTCACTAAACTCTGCTTATTCGGCAGAGATAAGATTTTATTGCTTAATTTACGATCGATCTTGATGCCATGCCATCACACAGGCATAAGCTTCTCATTTCAACCTGCAGATACCAGTTGTGTCTCATTTTAACCCATTTATTATTGTGTATCCAGTATGGAATTTTACTATTTGGTATCCAGTATGGAATTTTAATATTTGGTATCCAGTATGGAATTTTAATATTTTGTATCCAGTATGGAATTTTAATATTTTGTATCCAGTATGGAATTTTAATATTTTGTATCCAGTATGGAATTTTAATATTTTGTATCCAGTATGGAATTTTAATATTTGGCATCCAATCCAGTATGAAATTTTAATACTCCAGTATTTGGTATCCAGTATGGAATTTTAATACTCCAGTATTTGGTATCCAGTATGGAATTTTAATATTTGGTATCCAGTATGGAATTTTAATATTTGGTATCCAATCGAGTATGAGATTTTAATATTTGGTATCCAGTACTGTATAATCATACAGTCGAGCCTCGTTATAACAAATCGGAAGTGACAAAAAATTTGTAATAACAAAAAATTTGTTATAAAAAAAATTTGTCATAAAAAAAAATTGTTATAACAAAAAATTCGTTATATCACAATTCGTTATAACGAGGTTCCATTGTACTACCTTTGGCTAAAAAAACTAAATTTTCATAATTGGTTTAAAAAAACTGAATTTTCATATTTGCTTTTTAGTTTCCAGTCAAACCTCATTATAACGAACAACAATATAACAAATTAACAAAAAAAAAACCTTATCATAAAAAAATTGATCCACATTCAACGGATAAAGAAATATGCTAATTCACTGATCTCATTCAAAAAAATTCCATAAGTTGTTCATGCTTAAATACCGCTCTGTGTCAGTATCATTAGTCTTCATTCAAAAAAAAAAAGAACCTTCCTTCCTCCAACCAAATTTGAAATTTGATTATTACTCGACTAGAAGAAAAAGACGAAAACTAAGAACAAGCAACCATTATCTTGATGAGCTCCAGACTCAACTTACCGCCTCGAGTTTCCCGATAAGCATTTCGGGTAATTTGCCATTGAATTCGAGAACCCGTTCACATCATCCCCGAACCCCCGTTACAACGAACTCCACGTTTCCTCCCCACCCGACTAAAGACACCGGAAGTGAGCACCCGGAAGCCAACTGTCCACACAGAGAAAAGAAAATCAGCAAAGTGAAAACTCGCGCCTCGTTTTTCACGCGTCACGACAACGCACAACACTCTCTGACGTGTAATGGCGTCCATTCCAGTGTGTTAGTGGCCATCAGAGAGGTCTAATGAGTCCAAGAGGGGGTTGTGGGGATTGGGGCAAGGAAGGAGGGACGCCAGTTGGGGCTACTACAAATCAAACACAGAGCAATTAAGGCACGAGTCTCTTTTCTTGGAAATCGCAGTAGCCAATACACTGCACTTGTTTTAATTTCCCCTCTTTGGCCGCTAAAGTGGATGGCGAGTGTGGTTATAAAAAAGATGTTTGTCGGCGGTGCGACTATATTTAGGGTTAATCAATCATTGAGGGATTGGTTAAAAATTAGGGATAATTCGGGTGACAGGGAGAATTCAAAGGCGGGTCAAGAGTTGACTAGAGTTAATGGATTTTGCAAACGAGCATATGTATGGATGAAAGTGAAACGAAAAGCATGTTCTGCTTGTGGGAGGTTTGTGTGTCTGTTCGCGTGAGGAAATTGTTTAAGGGGTTTCGTCAATAGAGATGAGTTTGGGGTTTTAGCGATTTTGGAATTTTGGGATTGTAACGATTTTGTAAATTTGGGATTATAACGATTTTGTACATTTGGGATTTTAACAATTTTGTAAATTCGGGATTGTAACGATTTTGTAAATTCGGGATTGTAACGATTTTGTAAATTCGCAATATTAAAAATTTTGTAAATTCGCAATATTAACAATTTTGTAAATTTGTAATTTTGTAATTTTGTATTTTGTAATTTTGTAATTTTGTAATTTTAACAATTTTAACAATTTTGGGATTTGGGATTGTAACGATTTTGTAAATTCGGGATTTTAACGATTTTGTAAATTCAGGATTGTAACGATTTTGTACATTTTGGATTGTAACGATTTTGCAAATTCGAGATTGTAATGATTTTGTAAATTCGCAATATTAACAATTTCGTAAATTCGCAATATTAACAATTTTGTAAATTTGCAATATTAACAATTTCGTAAATTCGCAATATTAACAATTTTGTAATTTTGCAATTTTGCAATTTTAACAATTTTGTATTTTGTAATTTTGCAATTTTAACGATTTTGTAAATTCGCAATTTTCACGATTTTGTAATTTTGCAATTTTCACGATTTTGTAAATTTACAATTTTAACAATTCTGTAATTTTACAATTTTGCAATTTTAATTATTTTGAATTTTGTAATTTTGCAAATTTACAATTTTAACAATTTTGTAATTTTGCAAATTTACAATTTTAACAATTTTGTAATTTTGCAAATTTACAATTTTAACAATTTTGTAATTCTGTAATTTTGTAAATTTACAATTTTAACAATTTTGCAATTTTAACGATTTTCTAATTTTGCAATTTTAACGATTTTCTAATTTTGCAATTTAACCATTTTGCACTTTTGAATTTCTCACGTGATATCAGCTCCACCAATCGTGTACACAATTCCAAAAACAACCACAGAACAGAAAAACAGAAAAACACAAAACCGCAAAACCAACCAAAAACCACCTTCTGCAAAACCAAACAACATCAAACCAACATTCAAAATTCAAAACCTTAACAAACCATCAAACCCTGTCCCACTCGAGACTACACTTCCAAAAAAAAACCACCCACCCACTATACCAATTCCCCATCTCCCATCCCCACACACACACAAAAACCTAGATTTCCATCACACCCAAGTAGCAACCTGCAACACCACAATACCTTCCATATTTCCCATTTACCCACCCAACCACCCCCCCACACCCTCCCTTTAAAAACCCACCTTTAACTCCCGACTCAATCGACATTTCTCTAAAACCTCCCTCGAACAAAACGAAATTTATCTGATTCCATCACTCCTCAGACGCTGGCTTTTACTTGTCAAAACTCGACAAAAGAGGGATTTAAGTGCATAACTGTATTGAGGAACTTCTCTCAACTCATACACCAACTCAGCTCCACCTTCTCCTCCTCCTCCCCTCAAAGACTTCATTTCGCGGACCCCCTCTTCCGCGGGGGGAGGGTATTGCAGCACGTGCAATTGAGTGCGCACGACCGCGAGGAATGTCTTTGTAGCCGTCCAAAAGGACGCCGAGTTCGCGTCTGGGCCCGCACAATGCTCTAATTATGTTCACAAGTAGGAGGGACTTTGAGAGTTTTTGCCACGTTTTCAAAACCCCCTCCGCCATCTTCTTCACTTGTCACACGCGCGTCCGCAAGCCCCTTCTCTACCTGACAGGTGAGGGCCGTGTTTGCCCAGGCTCGACAAAAGACCAACGTAATCGTAGCCAGACATGATTTTTACCCCCGGCCATCACGATCCAACCGGAACAACCTCGTTATAACGAATCGCCGAAAAGTTACCACGTGGCTTCGCAGTTTTCGACGTTTCGATTAATGCGAGCAATTTTAGCAATTTTAGCAATTTTGCGATTTCGGATTTAAAAAAAGACATTTTTCCCGCAAAAATGGCGATTTATGCATTTATTTACCGATTTTCGCAAAATATGCAATTTAAGCCAATTTTCGCAAAATATGCAATTTAAGCCAATTTTCGCAAAATATGCAATTTAAGCCAATTTTCGCAAAATATGCAATTTAAGCCAATTTCCGCTATTTATTCAATATAAATATATTCTATGCATTTATGCATTTATCCGGGGTCTATTTATAACAAATCTTTTATGATTCTTTTCAATGATTCGTTGTAACGAGGTTTGACTGCAATAATTTATTTAATCACCACCCCAGCACGGATTCACGGACCCAAAAAACCATTCCAACTGATTATACATTTTTTTCCCGCTACCGGAACCATTTAGCGGCTATCCCAGCAATTAGGCCTAAAAGAACAGATCTAAGATGTCTGCAACAGATGTCTAATTGGATTTGCCTTCACCAAATGACCAGTGCATGACTCTGCACAAATTCCACTGACCCCGCCCCGTGATAAGAAAAGGGTATTTTGGCCATCTAATTAATTGATCAAAATGATGATTGAGCGAGGATTTACCAAACTGCAGAGAATAAATAAATAAATAAATAAATATAAAAAAAAAAACTTTTATATAGATAAAAGGGGGGGAGGTAGGGGGGTGATGGTGATGGTCAGTGCAAGGGGATGGTCAATCATCAATCTAAGTCAACTGCTAATCAAATCAGCCAATCAAATCAAACCAAACACGGAAATAAAATAGAAAAGAGAAAAAAAAGACATAAATGGAAACAAACATTGCAGCGAAGCCAATCCGTGCGGAGTTTTGACAAAAGGGAAATACGAATGTGAAAAGTGCATTGAAATTAATGGTCATCCAATGTCAAATTGGGGGATTCATTGGGTCAAGTCACGTGTGAAACTGAGGGCGTAAAGTGCGTGGGTGAATAGGGAGAGGGATGGGTCAGCCAGGTGAGGTTGAGTCGTGAATTTCAAGTATTGACAAGGGAGTGACCGGTTGGCGACAGTTGAATGACAAAAGGGATTTTTTTTTTTTTTTTTTTTTTTTTTTTTGGCGGGAAAAAAATATTTAGGATGCAGATCAATATGGCAGATGGTCGGAGTTCCCAACGATTGTGATCGGTGACGTCGGCATTTTTCATTATTGGCCGTAAAAGCGAGTAAAAGGATTATACGGTCAAATGAGTGCGGGGTTTTGTGCTTTGTTGGGGAGTAGTCGTGTGTTATATCGATGTTAAATTGGTTATGTATCGATTTTGGGTTTTAAATTTTCGATTGTTTTTGGAAATGTGACTTTATAGGTTATATCGAGAATTTTTTTTTAGTGGGAATCGATTCAATTGGTTTAGAAATTCGACTATTGGTGTTTGTTCAATTTTGATGCATAAAATCGATAAAAAAATCAATCAATTTAATTTTTTTTTAAATCGTTAGGATTTGGAAAATAGATTGATAAAGTCGATGGATGCTAAGAAATGATGTATCATAATAAGTTAATTATTTGTAAGGAAATTGATAATAAAAAAAATCAATCAATGCACAAAATCGATTTTAAAAATTCAGAAAAATCAGTTAAATTAAAAATCGTCAAAATAATTGATTTTAAAAATCCGCAAAAATGATTGATTTTAAAAATCGGCAAAATCGTTCAATTTTAAAAATCCGTAAAATCGTTCAATTTTAAAAATCCTCAAAATCGTTCAATTTTAAAAATCGGCAAAATCGTTCAATTTTAAAAATCGGCAAAATCGTTCAATTTTAAAAATCCGCAAAATCGTTCAATTTTAAAAATCAGCAAAATCATTCAATTTTAAAAATCGTCAAAATAATTGATTTTTAAAAATCATAAAATAATTGATTTTAAAAATCATAAAATAAATCAATTTTAAAAATCATAAAATGAGTCAATTTTAAAAATCATAAAATGAGTCAATTTTAAAAATCAGCAAAATCAGTCAATTTTATAAATCAGCAAAATCAGTCAATTTTAAAATTAAAAATCAGCAAAATCAGTCAATTTTAAAATTAAAAATCAGCAAAATCAGTCAATTTTAAAAATCCACTAAATCAATAAAAATAATTTTAAAAATTCGCCAAAATCAACAAAAATAATTTCTACAAATCGTCAAAATCAATAAAACATTTCTAAAAATCCCCAAAACAATTTCAAAAAAAATCCAAAAAAAAAAATCGACCAAAATATTAATTCCTCCCAAAAAACTAAACCAAAACCTCCCCAAAAACAAACAATTGCCCTCTTGGGCCCAATCACCCAAACCCCCAACAAACAACAAAAACCCACCCAAATCTCACCCATCCTTCCAAAAACCCCATCTACCGACAACTTTCCCCCCAAATAAAAAAAACCATCAACACCCCTACCCCCACAATCCCCAAACTGCCCACTCCATAAAACCCAATCATTTATTTACCTCGAGAAAAGTCGCTCGAAAAGATGGCCGCGAATGCCACGAGGTGTCGTTGCGGCGTCCGAGGTCGAGGGTCACGTATCCAAGGTCCCTGCTTGTCAGTTCGCGCACGTTGCGCACGTGGGGGCCCCGAACAAAAGCGGCAAAGAGGGGAGGAAACCCGTCCATTGTGCCGGCTGAATTGCCAGGTCTATGAAAGAGGTTCCACGAGGTTCCACAACGTGCCTCGTGGTCGATGAAAAGCTACCAAGTCGCCTCTCGCCCTCCCCCTCCCCCCGTCGGAGCTGGAGGAACGAGGGAACGCACCCCGTGCTCCGCGTTCCCCTTGGACGACCTCTCGAGTGTGGGGTTCAAGAGAAAACTAAAGGTGGACTCGTTCCATCAATAGTGCAGTTTGTGTTTGATTTGATCATTGCAACAAAAGCCAGAAAGGTTCAAACTGCAACAAGTGGGCCAAACAAATTGCACCTCGCTACAGCGAACGAGGAGATTGCAAATTGGTGGGGGCAATCAACAAGTTGGAGCGGGAACAATGCGCACTTGATTCGCTTTGATTTCGGTGTGATTGGGGCTCCCTTTGGGAATAATTCGCACGGCGATTCGAATTCCCCTTTGGGTTGGCTGCTCCTGGTGGGTTGGTTGGAAGTTTGGGTAGTTCTTGTGGGAGAAGGCCCCCTAATCAAAAAAAAATTTTTTTTTTTTTGTATAATGGAAATTTTCTAAAAAAAAAAATTTTTTTTGGAGTTTTAATTTTTCATGGGCCCCAAGTGAAGGGCCCCGTGCGGCGGTGGGCCCCTCCCCTTCCCCCCTCCCCCCAGAGTCAAGATTTTTTTTTTTTAAATTAAAATTTTGAAGACAATTTCGTTTTCGGGAAAGGGTTTATTTTTTTTTCGTGGGCCCCGCTTAAAGGGGGTTTGCGTAAATCAGTGTTGGTCGTCTTCAAGTGATTCATGCAGTGTGAGTCATTTTCTTATGGTTTCTGTTACTGCAGATGGTTTAGATTTATTGGGTTTTAATTTATCGTTTATAAAAATGTTGTTGAGAATAATAAGCGATTATTTTGACTTTTTATAAATTGTTTTTTGTCAGAATAAATCGATTTTTGTAAAAAATAATTTGATTTTTGTCCAAATATCAATTTTTGTCCAAATATCAATTTTTGTCCAAATATCATTTTTTGTCCAAATATCAATTTTTGTCCAAATATCAATTTTTGTCCAAATATCAATTTTTGTCCAAATATCAATTTTTGTCCAAATATCAATTTTTGTCCAAATATCAATTTTTGTCCAAATATTAATTTTTAGCCAAATATCAATTTTTGTCCAAATAAATCAATTAATAAATCGTTTTTTTCCAAAATAAATCAATTTTTGTCCAAATATCAATTTTTGTCCAAATATCAATTTTTGTCCAAATAAATCAATTTTTGTCCAAATAAATCGATTTTTGTCCAAATAAATTGATTTTTGTCCAAATAAATCGATTTTTGTCCAAATAAATCGATTTTTGTCCAAATAAATCGATTTTTGTACAAATTAATCAATAAATCAATTAATAAATCGTCTTTTGTCAAAATGAATCAATTTTTAGTCAAAATGAATCGATTTTTATCAAAATAAATCGATTTTTGCAAAATAAATCAATTTTTGTCAAAATGTATCAATCTTTGTCTAAATAAATCAATTTTTTTCAAAAATAATTCCATTTTCTCCAAAATAAATCCATTTTTCCAAATTAAATCGATTTCAATCAAAACAAACCAATTCCTATCAAAACAAATCATTTTCCCCAAAATAACATCAATAATTAATCAATTATTTTCACAACAAATTTCCATCCCTTCCACAAAAACCACAACTCACAAAACCAACTCACCAAAACATTATTTACATCTCCATGCCGACACCACCAAAAAATCGCCTTCCCACGATCACCAACACCACCCGACTCCCTCCAACCCCAAAACCTCATCCCAACTCATCAAATTTCCACCCCGACTTCTCCAATTCCATTCTACGACCAATTCCACCATTAAATTCAAATCCACATCTTAAACTTTCACCTCCCAAACTCAAACAACCAAAGCATAACTTTCCATCCAGGTCAACCAGCTGCAAATTACTCATCTTAATCTCCCCTTTCAAAGACACCCTTTTACCCCCAAAACCCCAACACAAAACAAAACAAACTACACCCCCGACCCCCAAAAACCTCTCCCACCTCCGTCTATTCACCCCAAATTACCTCCATCCCAATTGCATCCTTGCTAACGAACCATTCAACGCTTCCTGAACATTCAGGCGCCCTCTACCGTCGGAATCCATCCTTTTTATAACTAATTCCGTCCCCAACCCCCTCCTCACGGATTACTTTCAAACCACTTTGCCCTCCACACCCCTCAAACCTCGTTATAACGAATTTCCTAAAATTCACACCAAAACTTCATCATTTTTCTCCATTTTTGTGTCTCACTGCCCCCCTAGTGTCCATTTCAACACCCCCACCCGTCCATTACACCACACCACTCTCGTTATTACGAATTTTCTCAAATTCACACCAAAATTTCATCATTTTTTGTTAATTTTGTGTCTCACTGCCCCCCTATTGTCCATTTCAACACCCCCACCAGTCCATTACACCACACCACTCTCGTTATAACGAATTTCCTAAAATTCACACCAAAATTTCATCATTTTTGTCCATTTTTGTGTCTCACTGCCCCCCTATTGTCCATTTCAACACCCCCACCCGTCCATTACACCACACCACTCTCGTTATAACGAATTTTCTAAAATTCACACTAAAATTTCATTATTTTTGTTAATTTTGTGTTCCACTGCCCCCCTATTGTCCATTTCAACACCCCCACCCGTCCATTACACCACCCCACCCTCGTTACAACAAATTAACTCAAAAATCAAAGCAAAACTTTGTCAAAAATTCAAATTTCTCTCCAATTTTGTGTTTCCCTGGCCCCTATTGTCCGCTTGGCGACCCCCACCCGTCGATTGCACCTATTCCCCCTTAAAATTACTCATTTTACATCCAGATCCCTTTTAAAGAGGGGGTTGCCACCCTCCCGTCTTGATCC
This sequence comes from Strigamia acuminata, assembly GCA_949358305.1. NCBI lineage: Eukaryota > Metazoa > Arthropoda > Chilopoda > Geophilomorpha > Linotaeniidae > Strigamia > Strigamia acuminata. Next base: position 9,454,656 of record OX442314.1, read on the forward strand.
AGTGCCTGGATGGCCGGGAAAGTCGCCTCGAGGCACCCAGGGACGCCGAGGGACGTTGAGATATTAGTGCCACGCCCACCGGCATAGGCGGAGTTGCGAGCAGCGGGTGCAAGCACCTGTGGCGTTGTTTTTCCGTTACAAAGTTGTACAAGTGTTGTCTGGCTTTGGTGAATCATCTTAAATGTGGCGTCATTTTCGTTCGGATCGTGGGGAGCAGAATGGGGGAGTAAAGGGGATGTTTTAACACGTCTCGACTTGCATTGGAAAATTGAAATAATAACTTAAATGCAGGAAGTGAGCTTATTCATGCCAAATAATCTGTTTTGCTACGATTTAACCAAGAGGAACAACAACATTTCGTTTATTTCTCGCGATTTGCGATGTTTTTTGGTACAACCTGATGTTGGATGACGAAATGTGGCATTTAATTGTTGTGGTTGGCTTTCATTTGAATAAGTGGAGCTGTTATTAAAGAATGGAGTGTTTTGAAATTTTTTTTGTGTTGTAATACCACTTTTAGTGAGGGTGTGTTGGAATTTTGGGGCCGGAAATGTCAGTTTTCAAGATATTCTGAAGGTTATTACGGTCGAAACTCTTTATAACGAATCGCAAGGGACCGAAAAATCGATTTGTTATAACGAGAATTCGTTATAGCTGGACCCCGGATATTTATGCAAAATAAAATTCGTTTTATGCGCATAAAATACGCACCAAAAATTACATTTTACGCAAAACAAAAATAAAAATATGCAAAATAAAAAAATTTATTCGAGTGAAATCAGGTGTAATAAACTTAATGCCGTTTCAAAGTGTTCTTGATGTAAATAAATTATAATTAGTAATCACAATTTTTTTTTTATTTGTTTATTTGTTTATTTCTTAAAACTTTTTCCAGACACTAATTTAGTGACTTCCCCTGGTGTCTGTTTTTGGCAAAATCCTCAGTTTCCCTAACGCAAGCATACGTACACGACACGTGTCTTAAAAAAAGACAAAGTTACTTACATGTTAAATATCGTTAAAAAAAGACATAAATCGCCGTTTTTCCCCGGAAAAATGGCAATTTACGCATTTATTTACCGATTATCACGAAATATGCAATTTAAGCCAATTTCGGCTTTTTATTCAATATAAATATATTCGATGCATTTATACATTTATCCGGGGTCTAGATAACAAATTTTTTTAACATCGTGTTCTATGGCCAGCCAACCAAACCAGCCATTTTTAGGTATTCGTTATATCGATAATTTGTTATATCGCGATTCGTTATAAAGAGTTTCGACTGTATAATGATTTCTCTATTGCATTCCTGGTTACGCCACTGGTTTCTCGTAATTTAATATTTTGTTAGAAAAAAAATGCCAAGAGTCCATTCAATCTTGCAAACAGCACAGTGAAGCCCACTTTGCCAAAATGTAAATTTAGTATAAAATAAAAAACATTTTTCCATACTTTGTTATTTCCAGGGTCCAGTGATGACATTTCAGCATTTTTAATTGAATCCAGTCAAGTGTTGTTGTTCTTTTCCTGTTGTTTTCTTTCCTAGCGTTAAATGGAAAAAATTTGATTGAATTAATTGCTGTTTTTAATTTTCATTATAGCGAGGTTCTCTGCCTAATTGATTGACCAAACAAGCGAGGTTATTTTGATTGCAGCTATGATCAAATTTGTTTTTTATTTTTATTCGTCTTCCACTTTCCTAACTGGGAAAATGGAGTTGAATCAATTTGTCAAATTAAGGCACCGTAAACGCCAACAGCTGATGTCGCATCCAATAAAACGCCATCGACACAATAAAAAGTCTAATTGCATTTTTCATCACCGACCAAAACTTCGCCATTTGAGTCAATTTTCTTGACCAATTCAAATACTTTTTAAAAAGAAAGACAAATGTCGACATTACTTCACAACGTGGAAAAATTGTTCACCCTAATTAAAGAAAACATTTCCGATCGTATTTTTTAAATTATAAATTAATAACGGTCCATATTGAACTACATTTAACAACAATAAGAGCGAGGGTTTATTACAGGGGTCGGCAAATAATTTTAAGTGGGGTCCGGATACTATTGAAAATTTTTATCGAGGTCCAGAAAAAAAAACTCATAATACTTACTAGTTTTAAATTTTTATTTTGACTCATTTAAGTAATTATATAAAACAGCACAGCATAGCAACAGCTACGTATGTATCTACCTCGAAAACTAGTTATATAAAAATATTAATTAAATTGAATAGGTAGGTAAGTTATTTAAAAATATTTGGCGGTCCAAGTTTCGACCTTCCGCGGAAATTTGAACTTCGTATCTCTGAAAGCTCGTAAATCGGACGTTCGTACGTTAAGGAGTTACTGTATCTAAGTTATACCACGTTTGCACTTGAACCACTTATCTACATAACTACCTAACTTTTGGAAAGTCTTGTGTTCACACTTGTTCTAGTTTTCTACAACTCACAACAAAATGGCGCCTCTTCTCCAGGGGCGAGCGCTCTGCAGGCAAGTTTCACGCCAAACTTCGAAAGTTATCCAAATTGCTCCGCAACATCTGCAAAGACTGCAAAAATAAAAAAAAATTTAATTTTGTCGCACCCAACACGCTGAAATATATTGTTTTGCACACAACAGGAAGTAGCTAATCCTTATTTATATACATTTTATTCTATGATTTACGCATCATCATCCCACAACATGCATCACTTTTATTATTGCCGCTTCCAACTTTTAATTAAAACTTGCAACCACCTTTTTTTATCCCCCCCGAAAACTTTAAAACTCCCACACAATTTATGTCCACTTTTTTTTCCGTACGGCGCATCAAACCGGAAACTCATCGTAAACATTCAACACAAAACGGTCACGTGCAGCCACGTGCTGAGTGCCCGGATGTCCGCCATTGAAACTTCGAGTTCGAATTTAAAATGCAAAGTTCCTTTGTATTCGTCCCATCATGCATCGCACACACGCAAAAACTCGCCACCCTCGCTACAACGACCGCACAAACAACCACAAACCGAAAGTTAAAAAAAAAACAAAAAAAACCCAACAAGTGGCATTGTCTCCCAAAATTAACCATTAAAAAAAAAACCTCGTTACAACGAATTCCCTTCACTCTCCACCACAACTTCGTTATAACGAGGTCGCCATGTAGACACGCGCAGTTTCCGTCCCTGTCGGACGGGAAGACGAGCCGAGTTGAGTTCCGGTGTGAACGGAGTTGATTTACAGCCCCGAGCGGACAGTCTTTGGTGTTGGCCACCGAGCAACGCCCCAGGAGATCGACAGAGGAAACTCGTAAAGATGGACGCCTGACTAAAAGCTCAGCGCATCAAGGATTTTCACTCTTTTTTACGAGTCCCAATCTCATTTGGATCGCATCCAAGATGAGGATAGGCAAATGGAGTAAAACCAGCTGACAGTACACGACCTAATCCTGCATGCCTCATCTATTCAAAATTGCTCCTGCGACTGAGCCCATCAGCAGGCCGGAGTAAATCATAAGATGAGATGGAACAGCATGGACCCTTATCTCTCATTTTAGACATCGCAAGAAGAAGAAATGCACAATTTCCAACTATTGGAGATTTGTGCATTTAAATGGCGTCGTTCAGAGACCGTGTTTTGAGTGGAGCATTTTTCGGACTCGGCGGTTTTGGAAATTTAGCATCGTCGTGACCCCGAGTAGGTTTGACCGATAGAGTTCGACTTCGAACCAGAGATCTGCGTTGGCGTAAAATCCTTACCCGTTACCCGCCCGTTACCCGTCTCCAAAAAAAAATTCTCTACCTTACCATACCCTACCTGTACCCGTTCCTGAACGCGATCACGTTTGCCAGAGATGTGGCGTAAAAACTGTATCCGTTACCCGCCCGCACCCGTAGGGTACGGGCGGGTAGGGTAACGGTTACGAGTACCCAATGCAGATCTCTGGTTCGAACACTACAGTGCAATACTGCGATGTTCCGGTGTGATCTCTGTGGGTTCTTCTTGGTTAATGAAAACCAAAATAATATTTCAATCATAATAATACAATACAAAATTAAAATAACACAAACACCCCCTAGTTGGCTCCTCTGAAACACTCAATTTATCTTCTTTAAACACTAAATGATGTCACATAGGACAGGCGATGTGACTGACTACCCCGAAGCCACTTGTTTCTTTGTTTTTCTTTTACAAATTTTGGAACTGCCACTCGATATAACGAAAAGGCAACTTGGATAATCTTTCTCCACAAGGGGAAGCTGCGCCTCCTCCCCCTCTCTTGACCCCCACGAACCTAACCTTAACCGTTCTATTACGTGTAATAAGAGATTGGGCATTTGTTTAGTTCTAAATTGGGGTTCCGTGTCCCCACTGTTGTGTTCTAATGGAAACACGTGACCACCCGCAATGATCCGTTCTTATCAGTTTGCGTGCAAATGTTTGGAAATTCAAGAGTTTGTGGATCAAGATTGTTAGGTGGAGCAAACTGGGAACAAAAATCGTTTCTGATTTTGTTTATTTAAATTTCGTTATAACGAGGTTTCAAATAAATATTGTAAACATCCATCAGTAAAAAGCGGAAATAAATTAGTCACCTGTATGAATTCTTATTTAAATTGATTTTTTCCAACTGCAAATATTTATTGACATAATAAAAATAGTCTTACTGACTAATGATTATTTTAAAAAGCGAAAACAATTCAATTTTTCTCTCCACTTTATCATGATTAGTCATCATATGTACACAAACACCTCCTGCTAAAAACTGCAACGCATTAGGCCTACTTTAGCATAGACGACAAAAAAAAATATATATATATATATATAGTGACGGGGGGCTACTCAGTTAGGGTAATTTAGGGACTAATTAGCCCAATGTAGAACACATCCTCACGTAAATAAAAATGAATTATATATATTATATTATATAATATTTTTTTTTCTATACACGTTCAAATTTAGAAATTTTTGAACTCGTAACCCTTACCTCATTTGATGAACCCAATATTTATTTTTTATCCGCATTGTTTCACTTACAGACTGAATGGCTCCTGCCTTACTCATGTTGCGGTTCTGACATCACTTCTGGAATTCATTTATTTTTTTTAATTTTCCCTTATGGAAAAAAAAACGGATCATTGAACTTGACCCAGCGTCCCAAATGACACATTCAGCTCCAAAAACATTAAATTAAAAAAATAAAAAAATAAATAAATAAATAAATGCATTTTTCACTTCTATTCAATCAAATTCATCCAAAATTGTAAATAAAAATCACCTTCACCACCCCCTGCCCCCTTGACCACTCACTCCACACGTACATTTAGTGCCAGACCCCAAACTGACCACTAATTTTCCATTTTTCACATTTATTCATCAAACAAATCTAAAAAATTCAACAAAATCCAAAATAAAATTCACCTTGACCACCCCTACCCCCTTGACCACTCACTCCACACACAAATCCACCAAACCCCCAAAACTGACCACCAATTTTCCATTCCTCAAACCCATCCATAAAAATAAATCCAAAAATAAAAACTAAAAATTAAAAAAATAAATCACCTTGACCATCCGCCCCCCGCCCCCCTTGTCCACTCACTTCGCACGCACATCTCAAAACCAATCTCACTTCCGTGTGAATTTTTCCATTGCACAACATTTCACTTTCCCCATCAACAACAACTCTCCTCTCCCCAATCGGCGGACCACGGAACGGTCATCCACGTCCAGCACCACCCCCTCCCCACCCCCGATCTCCCAGCGGTGACATTGACAAATGAAGGCGATGGCGAGCGCCCGTCAACGCCAAAACGACGTGGCATTTTCCCGGTTCCTGGAGGGACCGCGAACAAAAGCCGAGAAGGGGGTGCGAGGTGTCCTTGAATCAACCCTTTGACCACCAGTAGCGAACGGGCCGGCCAACAAAAGGCGACGGTTTTACCGCTCCACTTTCGCCCGCACTCGATCTGCCTTATTAAGTCGTTGATGATGTGGCAGTAAATTCGATCTGTGCGTTTAAGGCCCCAGCGCAAACGCCCCCCGCGCGGTGGCGCTGCGCATCAAAGCCGATTAAAACGCGCGAGAAAGGCGCGAAAAAAAAAATTTGCATAAAACACCTTTTTTTTGCAAATTTTTTTTTGGGGGGCGCGAGATGTGTAGAAATCAAACAGTCAAATCTCGTTATAACGAAATTGCGATATAACGAATTTTTCGTTATAACGAAACCTTAAAAATTGGTTGTTTGGCTTGTCGGCCATACAACACCATGTTAAAATAATTCGATATAACAAAATTTCGTTATAACAAACCGATTTTTCGTTATAACGAGGCTTGACTGTCTGATTATGCAAATAAATCGGTTTCATGAATAATCGACAATCTACTTTTTTTTTAATTCAAAATTTGCATATTTGACGTCATTGATAAGTTTCACACGGTCAATTAAATTCGTGACCCTTTTTCGATGCTGACCGATATGACGTCATTACGGGAGAAAAGGGCAAGGAAGGGGAAATGAGTTTTGGACGGTCCGTTTCGAGTTTGGTTATGATTGATGACACTAGGGTCGCATTACATCGTCCATTTTGGTCGCATTCAATCACAACGTCATGTCGGGTCCGTAAAAAACACGTGACTCGAAAAAAATAATTTTTTTTTCTTAAAAAAAAAAAAAAATTATTTTCCTTCAAAAAGGTTCCAATGACCTCATTTCGCCGCGAGGCGTGCAACCAGTGTCTTCCACTTGACGTCACCACCGCGAGGGGACGGTTTGTTATTGTTCTTACAACGAGGTGCAACCAAACTCGCGCTCCCACTGGCCGCGCGAGCAGATGAGGTCACCCAATCCCCCTCTCATTGGCAGCGCCTCACATCCCATTCGCAAATGACGTCACTCCACACCTGAAAAAAACTCTCAAAAACCACAAAACCAATAAAACCAATTAATAATTTAAAAAAAAAAACAATTTCTAATTTTATAAAATAAAAAAAAAATATTCTAATAAATTAAAAAAATTAAAAACCCATTTTCACGAGGGGTTGTGCGTTTTGCGAATAGCCCCCGCCAGCATGACGTCACACCAGTCTAGGGATGTCATGGACTGCCGGCACCACGTGCTGACAGAGCAATGCGATGGCGTTGCGCGGATGCCAGGTCAAGACGAGGATCAGCATGGATTCGCTGCCATTCGAGGCACCTCCGCACGCGAGGCGGCAGCAGCCACAGATGGATCTCGGTCGAATAATGCGATTTGTGCTGGATGGACATTTGGAGATTTTCCTCTTCAATCGCATCGTGCGGATTGTTTTCCGCGGAATGTTCCGCGTTTTCGAGCCGGCGAGGCCGGTGTTGGCGCCGCTCAACATTGCGCCTCATAACGGTAGGTCGGGTTGTTGTTTTATCTTTTGGTTTGCTGGGTTTTGGTGGGGGTTCGTGAAGTGCGGTCGTGTGTAACGTTGTTTGAGTTTGGAAGTGATTCACTTTAAGGTGACGTCAGGGCGTCTTGATCGTTGACCTTGTTCTTGTGTTTGTTGTTGGGTTTGATTTTGGTTGGATTTTTTTTTTTTGTTTGGTGATGTAATTTTTTTTTCAGTTTTTTTTGGTTTTTTTGTGTTTATTTTTGGTTTTTGGGCGTTATTTTGGATTTCTAAAATTTTTTTTTGGTTTTATTGTTTTTTTTTTGGTTTTATTGTTTTTTTTTTGTTTTTATTGTGTTTTTTTTGGTTTTATTTGTTTATTTTATTTTGCTTATTCATTTTATTTCATTTATTTATTTATTTATTTTCGTTTTCTTCGTTTTTTGGGTGAATTTTGTGTTTTTTGTTTATTTGTTTATATTTTTTTGGTGTTATTTGGGTTTGTCTGTTTTTGTCGTTTTCGGGGTTTTTCTGGTTGTTCCCGTTTTTAATTTAATCCTCACTTTAGGCTTATTTTTTTGAGTTTTGCGTTTTGTTTTGTGTTTGTTTTGGAGGGTTTCCGTGTAAAAGAAATCGCTTTTTTTTTTTCGAAATTCTAGTTTGTTTTTTTTGTAATGGAGTGTTGGAGGGGGAATTCGGGGATTCTCCCGTTTTTTTTTTCATCTAAATTAATAATTAAGAGTTATTTTCATTATTTTAAGCTATTTTGTGATTTTTATACGCATTTTTTGTTTTATTTTGCGGGTTTTGTGGTTTTTCTTGTGTTTTTGTTTAATTTTGAGGTTTTTATCGTTTTCTTGCGGATTTTGTGGCTTTTTTTGTGGTCTTTGTTGCGTTTGTGTTTAATTTTAACGTTTTCATCGCTTTTTGGAAGATTTTTCTAAAAAAAAAAAACATAAAAAACACCAAAAACGTCATTTCAACCCCTAATTTTAAGCTTCTTCCATTGACTTCACGCCTATTTCCCCCATTTTCACATTTTTAAAAACCAATTTCAAACTTCCATCACTCCAAAACGCTTAAACCTCACTCGAAAAACCATTTTCAGTGTTCAAAACCTCAATAACAACATTTACTCAACCCATCAAACCCACCAACTCACATGAAAATGCTCTCAAACACACCTCAAACCCCAAAAATCACTCAAAAAAACCGAAAACCAAACAATTTTCCACAATATAACTTTCCTCGACCCACATCCGACAAAAAAAGACAAAAAAACCGCAATTCACCATTTCTCAAATAACTCAAATCCTCAAACCAATTTAACCCTAAAAATCACGCGATGCAATTTATGAATAGAAAACCAAGTTAATTCACCGTTGCTTGTATTTACCTCACGCCACCTCCGCTCACTTTCCTGACCCCAGCCAACAAAAGGACTTCCTTTGCACAAAAAAACATGTTCAATCGTGTTCATCGCGCCGTTAATTTCATTCATCTGAAAAAATAAATTTTTTGAATTGAAATTTTTATTTTAGGCCTATTTTCTACCAACCGCCGATTTGTTACATTTTTCCATTTTTACTTTCTCCCGAAGGTGTCCACGAACCATTACTTCCCGACGTGGTTCCGGCAAATGAAAATATCCAGTTATTTGTCGATTTTGGACTCAACTTACGAGTGTTGGCGGATAATTTTCAAGTCGTTCAAGCTCGACGCCGTTTCTTCCTGCCGCGGTTTACTCACCGCTTCGTTATTTCTATAGTGAGTGGCGCCATCCGTCGATGGTTTTCGGAATTATTTCGAACTGAAAATTGAATAATTTGATTAAAATTGGCAATAATTTAATGTTTCGTGATTTGTTTTGTGTTTCAGATGAACGTATTAAATGGTTGGAGGCTGGTTGTGGAGTTTGTTCAACACATCTGGTGAAAAACTGCCTAAAATCGCCAAAGATGATGTCATGGGACCAGGACAAATGCCAAGTTCCGTCCATTTTGACCTAGTCGGATTTATTATTTTAATTATTTGTTCATGATTATTATTAATTAATTAATTAATTCTTATTTAATTTAATTTCGTATTTAATTCTCTTTAAAACTATGCAATTTTTCGCTTTACGGCGATTGGCCGTAAATGACGGAAGCTCTGAGCTGTCATCTGTGATTTTACTTATTCTTTATAAATAATTCCGCTAGGGAATAGTTTTTAATTTAATTTTGAATTATGTGCTTTAAATTAAACAGGGAATTTGGAATTAAACCATTTGGAACAAAAAATAAAAAAATTTAGAAACAAAAAAAATCAAAAACAACTTACAAATGCAAAATTTTTAGTTCCGCATGACGCCACTCGTTGGCGCTTTTGAACTGCAAATGGCCGATTCCATTCCCGATGTCAAGATTTGCCTTTTGAAAATCTAAAGTATTTCTATAATTGCTTTCATTTTTGGTATTTTTTTCTCCTCTCTTGGACCTTGATCTTATAATAAATAACAAATTAAAATGGACAAGTGGTTTGTTGAATGACAAACTCTGACAATTCCGATCCCAGTTGTCGCCAGGAGATTGAATTTAGTCCCAATTTCTGTCACTCTGGCGCCACACAACATCTTGGGGATTTGGGAATGTTGCAGTTGGTCTTTCATGATCTCGCTTAACCCTTTCAATATCTGACCATTGTCCACTGGTGCTGTTGGGTGGATGTTGTTTGGGTTTATTTTACAATCTCAGTACAATCTCAAAACAAAGTGTATTTTCATACAGCAATAGTCAACAGGAATTGCATTGTTCACGACTTATGACGTCATTTCCTGCCTCATTCTATTTTTTATCAATATATTTTTGATGGCCAAGAAATGTATTGTTTTTTTTCCTTCAGGATTCTGGGGAAAATTGTGTTTTCTAAATTTTTTTGAATAAAAAAATACCAAATGTATATGTATATAAAAGAATAAATATTTGTGAATTGGGTTTTAGGCCTAATTCTAAAATCACTATCTAAAATGTCTTTCAAGTTAAAATGAATGGAGGAAATTATTGTAATGAACGAAGAGAGTAAAAGTGATTTTTTTTTTAAATTTCCATTTTCATAAATCTTAATAAAACATTTTTGAAAACTGAATTGCTACTTTGTTTGTAATTATTGTTTTTATTAGGTAAATAATCCAGTTGGATGAACATGAAGATAAGAAATAAATAAAAATAATAATCCACTTGACTGCTTAACATTGATGAGAACAAAATTAACATTGGCCATTTTTGTGTCTGTAGGAAGATTATTTTGACAAATTCGGCCATTTCTCTTTTGAAATAAAGTCAAAATCTCTTGTTTTTAGGCACAAAAAAAAGATATTTTGATGAAATTAGCCTTTTTTGATAAAATTAAGTCTTTTTTAAATAAAATTAAACCTTTTTTGATAAAAAAAAAAAAAAACCTTTTTTGATAAAAAAAAAACCTTTTTTGATAAAAAAAAAAACCTTTTTTGATAAAATTCAGCTATTTTTGATATAAATAAGCCCTTTTTGATAAAATTCAACCATTATTGATAAAATTCAACCATTTTTGATAAAATTCAGCCATTTTTGAATGATTAAATTCAGCCATTTTTGATGAAATTTATCTATTTCTGAAGAAATTCAGCCAATTTTGATCAAATTCAACCATTTTTGATCAAATTCAACCATTTTTGATCAAATTCAACCATTTTTGTTAAAAATCTACAATTTTGATAAAATTTCAGCCATTTTGATAAAATTTTATCCATTTTGATAAAATTAGGCCTTTTTTTGCTAGAAATCTCCAAATTTGATTAAATTTCAACTATTCCTATACACAAAAATTATAATTCAATAAATTTCATCCATTTGAAAACAGAAAAATTTAAATCAAATCAAATCCAGCCATTTTCATACCAAATTTAACCAATTCAATCACCCAATCACCCAATAAAAACAATTAAAAAATCCCATCTACAATCCCCCTAAAAAAAAAAAAAATGATTATTTCCACAAAAAAAAATATAATTTTATCAAATTCCCATTTTAATATATAAAAAAAAAAAAAAAAAAAAAACCCTTCATATTAAATCCCTCAAAATAATGACCCCCAACTACCCAACTAACCCACCACCTGTAAACCTCACCCAATTTCCCACAATTCCCAAAAACAATAACAAGACAAACCCACATCCTCCAAACCTCACAGCTACATATAAAAGGAAACACAAGAGTCTCGAATCACATAAATAGCCCCATAAAACCCCCTGATTTACACCTCAAACCCTCAGGACCCTCTTTCCTTCATGGAACCCCTTACTTATTAATTAACAGTGTGTGTTGCACGACTCTCGATGGAATTTCCGCAAATTTTCCACCCGCCAACACGAAATTACGCCATTTGCCGCCGTGTCATATTTTTCCGCCATGTTGACTTTATTGCGGGACTTAAAGAGTTGAGCCGCGTGCGTCGTTGTAGCGGGGGATTCGCATTGCAAAAATCGATAAATCTGAGGGATGAATAGGAGCAAAAACACAAATGGAACCCATTTATTTGGCCCTTAATCATTGATGAGCCAGTTGAACTTTTATTCCTTCTTCTGACGTCCCGCTGGGAATGTGTGTGCAGTGAAGCCGCTTTTTCTCAATCAAGGCCTCGATCCAGGCGGCGCTTTTCCACTTACACGGAAGAAGACAAAAAATATAAATATATAAAAAGTGGAGTAAAAGTGTGTGGGTTTTTTTTGTGGTTTTTATGCAATGGGGAAAAAGATGGGGGGTTTGTTTTGGGGGGGTTTTTATTCGTTGTTTATTTATTTTGGTTTGGTTTTTATTCGTTGTTTATTCATTTTGGTTTGGTTTTTATTCGTTTTGTTCTGGGTTTTTTGTTGTTTTGCTTTGGTTGTCACTGGGTTTTCATTGGTTTTTATTGATTTTTCATTGGTTTTAAATTAATTTTTCACTGTTTTTTATTGATTTTTTATTAGTTTTTATTGATTTTTCACTGGGTTTTATTGATTTTTCACTGATTTCTATAGATTTTTCACTGATTTCTATGGATTTTAATTGATTTTTACTGATTTTTCATTGATTTTCACTGATTCTTATTGGTTTTCACTGATTTTTCGTTTCTTTTCGCTGGTTTTCATTAATTTTCACTGATTTTTTCACAATTTTTACTGATTTTCCAAGATTTTTACTGATTTTTACTAATTTTTTTCACAATTTTTACTGATTTTCCATGATTTTACTGATTTTTATTGATTTTCACTTGTTTTTTTTTATAATTTTTTACTGATTTTTTCACAATTTTTACTGATTTTCCATGATTTTTACTGATTTTTTTCACTATTTTTACTGATTTTCCATGATTTTTACTGATTTTCCATAATTTTCACTGATTTTTACTGATTTTCATTAATTTTCACTTACCGGTATTATTCGTTAATTTTCACTGATTTACATTAATTTTTACTGATTTTTATTAATCTTCACTGATTTTCACTTATTATTCATTAATTTTCACTGATTTATCATTAATTTTTACTGATTTTTATTAATCTTCACTGATTTTCACTTATTATTCATTAATTTTCACTGATTTATCATTAATCTTCACTGATTTTCATTAATCTTCATTGATTTTCATTAATCTTCACTGATTTTCATTAATCTTCACTGATTTTCATTAATCTTCACTGATTTTCACCGATTTTTAATGATTTTTACTGATTTTTTTAATGATTTTCATTAATTTTCATTGATTGTCATTAATTTTCATTGATTGTCATTAATTTTCATTGATTGTCATTAATTTTCATTGATTTCCAATATTGTTTTTATTGATTTCTATTGATATTTCCACTGAACGAACGACTCTTGATAACGCCACCAAATCAATTAATCAACAGTAATTAATCAATCATTCCCTCCAATTTAAAAAAAAAAAATAACAAATAAAAAGATGAAAAATTTGCCATTTTTGTTTGCAAAAGGGCAAGAAAAGACAAACGATGCAGCGAATTCATTTCCCAAAGTGGATTTTGACCTTTATCATCAACTAGCTGTCCACTGATGGGTCCACTGACCAGATCAACTGATGCATCAACGTCATTTTGTCGTCCCTTAAGTTCACAATCGCCTTACACACTCTTTCGGTCATTTCTACTTGAACGAACGAGCGCAGGAAAAAGGTATACGCGAGTTTATATAGAATTTTTTCTATTTATTTTTATTTTTTAATGCGCACCATCTTGTGTCATAAAGATAAACCAATTTCAGGGTGGATATTTATTAATAGCTCTTTACCCACCCCCCCTTTCCTCAATATGTCCTGCGGGGGTAAACCTTAAACCGCGTTTTGAAATTTTTATTACGCGCCCGCTCATACATTTCAATGAGCATGTCACTTGTGGAATCGCAGTGGATTATGGGATTTTGTAAGATGTTATTTTTCGGGGGTTTAGGGGGGGGGGGGGGGGGATGAAATCGTTTCTAGCGGGGAATTTTTTGGTTTTGTATTTTTTTTTTTGCGATTAAGAAATTAAGGTAATTAGTGATGATTTGGTGTTTTTGATGTTTGAGTGAAAAACAGGAAATTTTCGGGTGAAAACATCAATTTTTATAATAAAAAAAATAGCCATTTTTATACAAAAAAAGAATTTTTTATACAAAAAAAAGCATTTTTTATACAAAAAAAGCATTTTTTATACAAAAAAAGCATTTTTTATATTAAAAACAGCAATTTTTGTACGAAAAACAGCAATTTTTATACGAAAAACAGCAATTTTTATACGAAAAACAGCTATTTTAATACGAAAAACAGCAATTTTAATACAAAAAATAGCAAATTTTGGGTAAAAAAACAGCAATTTTGTGTGAAAATCACTAATTTTTGGGTAAAAAACAGCAATATTTGCGTAAAAAACAGCAATTTTTGGGTAAAAAACAGCAATTTTTGGGTAAAAAACAGCAATTTTTGGGTAAAAATCACTAATTTTATGTGAAAATCAGCAATTTTCATACAAAAATCAGCAATTTTCGTATAAAAATCAGCAACTTTCATATAAAAATCAGCAATTTTCATATAAAAATCAGCATTTTTCGTATAAAAATCAGCAACTTTCATATAAAAATCAGCAATTTTCATATAAAAATCAGCAATTTTCGTATAAAAATCAGCAATTTTCGTATAAAAATCAGCAATTTTCGTATAAAAATCAGCAATTTTCATATAAAAATCAGCAATTTTCATATAAAAATCAGCAATTTTCATATAAAAATCAGCAAAATTTTTATGCAAAAAAACAATTTCAATGCAAAATACAGCAAATGTTGCATACAAACACTACTCATTACACAAAAAACACCAATTCCACGCACATTTCCACCTAAAAAACTGCAATTTACGTCTAAAATTAATCGATCATGCTGAAGAAAACTTCATTACATATCCACAAAATCTCCAATTCTAATCAAAAATCCCAAAACAACACTTTACTCCAACAATCCTAATTCTTTTCACAACTAAAATAAAAAAAATATAAATTTTACAATTTCACAGCAAATACAACAAAAACACACACAAAACCACCAAACTCAAAACCCCAAACCATACAAAACTTCCCCAATCTCCAATTACCCCTAAAGAACAACCCAAAACTTTTTAATTCCCCTCTTTAACATCATCTCATTACCAAAAGCGACTTTTCCCTTTCCTTATCCCCTCACCCCCATAAAATAAAAAAATAAAACAAAATGACCCCCTCGACATTTTATCCCACTCGCTAATTTTATTACAACAACAAAAAAATTCCAAAAACTTTACGAACCAGACGCAAAAAACCCACGCAAATGAATAATCCTTTTATTACCAAAAATATTAAAACCAAAAACCAAACCACGCACCACAACACAACCCCATCGAATCGAATTCGGGCCTATTCGCGGAACCGGTGCCGCCATCTGGCGATGGTTCGCGTCGCCCACAAAACCCGTGCAGGCGCTCCAACTTCTCGGAAAAGATGTTCCTTTCATAAATCCACGAGAATTGAACCTCGTTACACCAAACTCAATCCCCGGATCAAACTGATGCACGGATTTTTATGATCTCACTTGTGGTTTGGCGGTTATGGGCGCGAATTTGCGCCACATGGCGGCGTTGGTTGCTGGCATGTTATGAAATTTGAAGCGTGCTTCGTAACGAGGCTCGTTATATGCATCCACAATGAAAATAATAAAAGGAAATTACGGCGACTTCTCCTATATGTGTTTTTTGCTCGTTCAAACTCGTCCCTGTCGTCGTGCCCGAGTGTAATTGGGAGGGAATACATTTTTAGGCTTAAAGAGGCCATTTTGGAATGTTTTGTTGGGTTTGTTTGGGGTTTTTGTAATTGATTAATATAATTTTCGGGAAAAAACCGTTGGGAATGATTAGGTTTGGGTTTGATGGCGTCGGGGTGGGGTGTGTGAGGTATATAAAAGTTGATAACCCTCGTTGTAGTGAAAATTTGGAAATTGAGGTATCAATAATTGATGTTGGTTGGTTGGTGAAAAATTGATTCGGTTTGCATTGTTGGTGGTGTGTTGGTGGTGGATGAAAATTTAAAATGGAAAGAGATTTATGTTTAATTGGAGAAAGTTTGATATATTGTGTGGATATTTTTTTGTGAAATATTTGTTAGTCAGGATTTTCAAAATCCATCTAAGATTGAATGCTAAATGTTTAGACAATTTGAATAAAACTGTAACCGATTGAGGTTGCATTTAGAGAATTTTGAATATATTCAGGCATTTTGGAGAAAATTTAGGTATTTTGGAGGAAATTTAGGTATTTTGGACAAAATTTAGGTATTTTGCACAAATTTTAGGTATTTTGCACAAAATTTAGGTATTTTGCACAAAATTTAGGTATTTTGCACAAAATTTAGGTATTTTGCACAAAATTTAGGTATTTTGGAGGAAATTTAGGTATTTTGGACAAAATTTAGGTATTTTGGACAAAATTTAGGTATTTTGGACAAAATTTAGGTATTTTGCACAAAATTTAGGTATTTTGGACAAAATTTAGGCATTTTGCACAAAATTTAGGCATTTTGCACAAAATTTAGGCATTTTGCACAAAATTTAGGCATTTTGCACAAAATTTAGGCATTTTGCACAAAATTTAGGCATTTTGCACAAAATTTAGGTATTTTGCACAAAATTTAGGCATTTTGCACAAAATTTAGGCATTTTGTTTAATGTTTGTCATTTTTAATACAACTTGAACAATAACTTGACTAATTTGAACAAGATTAGACAACATTTCGACAAAACCAGACAACATTTTGAAACAATTTAACATTCTCTAAATACTCCTCAATCCCATCAATCATCCCATAACAATCCACAAGCATTCATCAAAAAAAAAAAATTAATCTTTAATTCATTAAAAACAAATATTAATCTTCAATTCATTAAAAAAAATTAATCTTCACTTCATTAAAAAAAAAATCAAATCACCACCATTAATCCCAACCAAATAAGAAAAATCACATTTTTAATGACGCTTCATACCATCCCAATCCAAATTTACATCTCTTTCCACACCACTTCTCCACCAAACGAAATAAACGCAAAAGAAGACTCATAAACATCCTAATTGACACATATCCATCCAAATTACAAGTCGCATCGTCTCCCATCACAAATGACTCATCCAAACCAACTTTTTCCCTCTTAATTGCAAATTAAAACAAAAATAAAACACAAAACCACTTCCTCTACAAACTTCACAAATAAAAAATAATTATTCATTAAAAAAAAAAAAAAAAAAAAAAAAAAAAATTCGATGCCCCCCCATCATCCCTTGTTCTATCCCCCAGCATCATCAGCATCCTGACTAGGTGTATTCATCCCGCAGTTTATTATCAAGAGAGACGGAGGGGGAAGTTTGTGGAAAAAAAAGGAAAGGGATGTTTTGTGGCGGGAATTGACAAGGGAAGAATCTAATTGGACGCCAAAGACCCTTCCCCCCGCTTTATTTGTGGGAAAATTTAATTTGCTAATAGGCCAGAAGTTTTGTGTAATGGAGTCTGTCAATGTAATCTCCCATTTCGGATTTACATCACGTTTACCTTGTTATTTTCCCTTTTTATTTTCATCGCGTTTTATCTCGTTTTTTTGTTGTTTTATTGATCACGTGGGTTGTTTGATGTATGTTGGCACGTGGATTACACCTGAGTCGAGTGTATAAACACCTGTTAAAGAAGCGGAAGTAGATTTTTTTTTTTTTTTAATTTTAATTTTTTTTAATTTTGAAAAAAATGTTAAATTTGGTTTTTATTTCGTGTTAATTTTGTGAGTTTTTTTATATTTTTTTTTATGATGATTTCATCAACGGGTGTTGGTTTCCCAGTATTGGGAAATCAATTTCTTTATAAGGGGAGTCATAACTGGACGTACGTATGGTCTCAGATTGGTGCTTTGTGTTGTTTTATTTCTTCGAGTGCTGTAGTGTGTGGATTTCGCACGAAAAACTATAGAAATGATAATAATGAGGACGGGAAAAGCTCCGCTCGAAAGTGGACTTCTCTGCGCAATTTGATCGGGAGGATTTTATTTTTCACGCTCGGTTGACGGATTGTGAATTAATCATCGCTGTAGTCGTTTTTTGATTTTTGATTTTCTTTATCGATTTTTATCCGATTTTTTTTAATTCGATATAAAAGTATCGATATTGGGGTTTTTTGTTGTAGTTTTCGTTGTAGTTTTCGACCTAAAAAAAACAAAAATTCAAGAATTTAATTACCAGAAAGTTGTTTTCTCTATGGGGCCCCTTTCTTACATCCAAATTCAATTCGAGGCCCATTTAAAAATAAATTTCCAAAAAAAAAAATTTGATTTAAATTTTTTTTCCAAAATTTTTTTTTTATTCCAAATTTTTATTCCAAATTTTTTTTTTTTATTCCAAATTTTTATTCAAAAATTTTTTTTAAAAAATTTTATGTCAATTTTTTTTTTCTTTTTACAATTTTATTTCCAAAATTTTGTTTTTCGGAACACTGGGGCCCCGCATCTGCTAGGAGCCCATCACCAATTTTGATTTATAATTTTATTTCCAAATTTTCTTTTTTTTAAAATTTTATTTCCAAATTTTCTTTTTTTAAAAATTTTATTTCCAAATTTTATTTTTTTAATTTTATTTCCACATTTTTTTTTTTTTTACAATTTCTTTTACAAATTTTTTCTTTCGAAATTCGGGGCCCCGCATCTGCTAGGGGCCCCTCACCTCCAACAACCACAAAAACCTCAAAACCCGACCTCGTTTCAACCTCCAAAATTAATGATGTGATATTGAATAAGAACATAGGCCGATGGATCGAAACCATCCTCTGCTACCATTTGATGATGTGATATTGAATAAGAACAGAGGCCGATGGATCGAAACCATCCTCTGCTACCATTTGATGATGTGATATTGAATGAAACGGGTTTAACACGGTATTGAATTGTGTCTCAGCTTATATCGAGAGGCAAAAAAGTAAAAGTGAAACAAAACAGGGTAACAACTCCTAATATGGATGAGCATCACCACGTGATACATCAAACATCAAACATCATAACAGTAAATGCTTATTTTGACACATGAAAAACTTTCAACAAAACTGCAATAAACACCAGGTATCTTTCCATTTCCACACTTTCATCACATTTCTACGAATTTTCCCTATCAACAAATCTCTAACTCCTTCATTAAAATACAATAGGAAACACACCATCACTTCTCCGAACAACTCAGCCCTCCAGGTTGCTTTTCCACCCCATTTTTATGCAATTCTGATTGGCCCAAAAAAATATAAATCAAAACAAAAAATAAAAAAAATTCCAATTTTATAAATCAATTGGATAAACAAAAGAAAATTGGAGTGCACGTCTTAAAAGAAAAGTTATATTCTAATCTAATTTCGAGTGTTTTCTCCCCATTTAATTGAATAATATGAAGCGAGTCTTTGATTACTCGCTCGTTGTTTTCATTCACATCTTCTGTGTTCCCAAGATAAGAAAATCATGGCGGCGAATAAAGAAAAACACGAACAGACAAGCGAAGAAAAACCACTCGACTCTGCGAACCGAAGCAGCTAAAAAAACATATCCGGTTACAACTTATAATATTTATTAGAAAATTCCGCTTTCAGCAGCAAAATTCGAAACTTTTAATTCGTCAAATCCAATTCCAAAACTCATAAGTCACAATTATCGCCACCAGGTGGACGAAGCAAACAAATCATGATAAAAGTCGAGTAATTCATCAAAATAATTAAATTTTAGAATTATTATAAATTTATTTAGGAGAAAAAAAAATGATAATTAGTGGATAATACCCGGGGCAGCGTTTTAACGGTTTTAACCATTTCGTGAGCGCGCATGCGCCGTCCACTTAAATCTCCTCCCCAGTGACCACTGGTCAGTTGCCTGTGGGGGTATTGTGTGCCCATTAACGTGATCAGAGAGAGTTTTACAACTGGAGAATTATATAAAGGTTGTTGATCGTTAATTTTAGAATAAACCACGTGGTTTCGATTTAACCTTAAATCGATGGGCGAATAAATCTCGTGGCTTTACGAGTCCGTTAGATAAGTGTGGAACAATTATGCAAATTGGATTCGTTTAAAATGAGCAAACTACCGAAAATGATAGAAAAATACCGAAAATGATAGAAAAATACCGAAAATGATAGAAAAATACCGAAAATGATAGAAAAATACCGAAAATGATAGAAAAATACCGAAAATGATAGAAAAATACCGAAAATGATAAAAAAATACCGAAAATGATAGAAAAATACCGAAAATGATAGAAAAATACCGAAAATGATAGAAAAATACCGAAAATGATAGAAAAATACCGAAAATGATAGAAAAATACCGAAAATGATAGAAAAATACCGAATATGATAGAAAAATACCGAAAATGATAGAAAAATACCGAAAATGATAGAAAAATACCGAAAATGATAGAAAAATACCGAAAATGATAGAAAAATACCGAAAATGATAGAAAAATACCGAAAATGATAGAAAAAATACCGAAAATAACCCAAAAATAATGCACATATCGGATTTTTTTACAGTCAGCAATCAATACATTTCAATTACCAACTCTAATATTAAACTTTACAATATCTCATAAAATCAATTGAATAGAATCAACTAAACTCTATTCATATTTCACACAAACGCATTAAATTTAATTACGACGCTCTCTCTCCATAAATACCGTACCGCAAACTACGGCAGTCACATCCGGAAAGAAAATCTTGAGTCAACGTTTCTCTACGGCCCAAAATGAAATATTTAACCATCTTGTTCCTTGTAGTTCTGTGCTGCATAGTTACCGGTGAGTTATATTTTGCACAAAAAGAATTAATCCATTACTGAGTTGAATTATTTATACTCTGCTTAGAAGTGACGGCTTACACAAAAATAGGCTGTGAGATTGAGAGATGCAAAAAGTATTGCGGCCTGAAAAAGAAGGGTCTTGGCGCTAAATGTGACGAAGAAGGTACATGCGTGTGCGCCCACTTATGCGATGGGCCGAAAAAGGATCCAAAGTGTCACGAACACAAGACGACCGTGGAACCACCACCAGACCCGTAAAAGTAAAAATGTAAACAATTTGAAAAATCAATGAAAATTTGTTCTAGATGAAATAAAATTTAAAAAATGATTACGGAGTTGTTTTCAAGTTTGATTCATTTACTTTGTGGCACAACGTTGTTGGAGTTTGTGGATTAAAAGGATGAGAAACAATGTATTCCCTGCCCGTGGTGGAAAAGACGCCATCTTTAAGGCATTTTCTGACACTAGTTCACATGTTTGCCATGAGGCCGCAACGATCGTACGGGATATGCGATCTGCGTTATATTTCTTCCAAGTGAATTAGTATTTTTAAAGTTTGGAAAAATTTTAGAAAAAATTGATTAAAATCATAGGAATGTTAGAAAAAAACGATTCAAATCATAGGAATGTTGGAAAAAATCGATTCAAATCAGAAACGTTGGAAAAAATCGATTAAAATCATAGAAATGGTGGAAAAAATCGATTAAAATCATAGAAATGTTGGAAAAAATCGATTAATATCATAGAAATGTTTGAAAAAATCGATTAAAATCATAGGAATGTTGGAAAAAAACGATTCAAATCATACAAATGGTGGAAAAAATCGATTAAAATCATAGAAACGTTGGAAAAAATCGATTAAAATCATAGGAATGTTGGAAAAAAACGATTCAAATCATACAAATGGTGGAAAAAATCGATTAAAATCATAGAAACGTTGGAAAAAATCGATTAAAATCATAGAAATGGTGGAAAAAATCGATTAAAATCATAGAAATGTTTGAAAAAATTGATTAAAATCATAGGAATGTTGGAAAAAAACGATTCAAATCATACAAATGGTGGAAAAAATCGATTAAAATCATAGAAACGTTGGAAAAAATCGATTAAAATCATAGAAATGGTGGAAAAAATCGATTAAAATCATAGAAATGTTGGAAAAAATCGATTAATATCATAGAAATGTTTGAAAAAATCGATTAAAATCATTGAAATTTTTGAAAAATTGATTAAAATCAGAAAAATCACTTTTTTCAGCCAAAAAAAAACTTTTTCAGCCAGAAAATCACTTTTTTTAAGCTAAAAAATCACTTTTAGCAGGCATAAAATCACTTTTTTCAGCTTGAAAATCACTTTTTTCAGCTTGAAAATCACTTTTTTCAGCCAAAAAAATCACTTTATTCAGCAAAAAAATCACTTTTTTCAGCAAAAAAAAATCACTTTTAAAACCGTCAACCGGATCTAGAGAAGATCGAGGTCAAACATGATTTTATTGTACATTCTTATTGCTATTTAACATGTATTTTAACAGTCAGAGCAATCAATTCATTTCAATTATTAACTCAAATATTAAACCTTACAGTATCTCATAAAATCAATGGAATAAAATCAACTAAACTCCCTTCATATTTCATACAAACCCATTAAATTCAATTACGACACTCTCCATAAATACCGTACCGCAACTACGGCAGTCACATCCGGCAAAGAAAATCTTGAGTCAACGTTTCTCTACCGCCCAAAATGAAATATTTTGTTGCATTGTTTTTGTTTATGTGACGACGCAGATCCAATATTTGTTGTGGGTCTGTTGCCTCACCTGTCCGCCAGTTGGCGAATTTTGTAGCCTAAGGGCACTCGACCCCGTAGTCGTCACTTCCTGTTAAGGTCAAGTTGACCACGCGACTCAGGGTTCTCACATCTCTTATTAAATTCACTTTTATCGTTGCCAATCGACTCCATCTAGGGTTTCTCTACCGGTAAATACCGGTATCAAAAACCGGTATTTGTCAAGAAAATACCGAATACCGAATACCGTCTTTAATTCGGTATTGGTACCGGTTTTTTCCATGAGGTATCACTGCAATTGTGACATTTATAACGCACGTTGAATGGGATGTTTTTAAACATAAAAATGCAAAGTTTTTGTTTGTTTAATCTTAAAAATGAGAATTTATTGATCTTTATACGTAAAAATTAGAAATTAATTGATTTTTTCCCACATTAAAACAAAAATTTATTGATTTTTTAACTTAAAAATGAAAATTGATTGATATTTTAACTTCCAAATGAGAATTTATCAATTTTTTTAACTTAAAAATGAGAATTTATCAAATTTCTAACTTAAAACCTCAATTTATCAATTTAAAAAAAAAAGAATTCTTAATTTCAACTAGTAAAACCAATAGATAACAAAACAACCCCACATTTATCAAATTTCTACAAAAATAAACAAAACTTACAATTAAAACATTTCGATTAAAATAAAAATATTTTACGTTGTAGCTATTTTATTTTACTTAATTACCGAAAAATACCGGTTTACCGGTTTTTTGAATATTGAATACCGAAATACCGGTTTTTCCAAAAGCCCCGATTTTGAGAAACCCTAACTCCATCATTTCCATCATATTTAACCATCTTGTTCCTTGTAGTTCTGTGCTGCATAGTTACCGGTAAGTTATATTTTGCACAAAAACAATTAATTCATCACTGAGCATTGAATTATTTCCTCCGTTTAGAAGTGATGGCTTATACAAAAACGGACTGTGAGCTTCCGATTTGCAAAAAGTATTGCAGCACAAAAAAGAAGGGTCTTGGGGCAAAATGTAACATCGAAGGTGTATGCCTTTGCGCCCACATATGCGACGGGGACAAAAAGGACCCAAAGTGTCACGAACACAAGACGACCGTGGCACCACCGGACGACTCGCTCCCGTAAAGTAAAAATGTAAACAATTTGAAAAATCAATGAAAATATGTTCTATAGATGAAATAAAATTTAAAAAATGATTACGGAGTTTGTTTTCAAGTTTGATTTATTTACTTTGTGCCACAACGTTGTTGGAATTTGTGGATTACGAAGATGAGAGACAATCTATTCGCTGCCCATGGTGGAAAAGACGGGTGACTGCACGAAGCCGCCATCTTTGAGGCTTTTTCTGTCACTAGTTCACATGTTTGCCATGGGGCCGCAACGATCGCACGGGTTTGTGATCTGCGTTATATTGCTTCCAAATGAATTACAGTCGAAACTCTTTATAACGAATTGTTGAAAATGACTTGGTTGGCCAGCCATAGAACACCATGTTAAATATTTTCGTTATAACGAATTTCGATATAACGAATTATTCTTTATAACAAACAAGTTTCAGGTACACTATAATACCCTCTCGTTACAACGAATTTTAAAAACTGATCACATCACTCACAACATCCGATGCCCATATTTAGAAAACAAATGAAAATGAAAATGGCTGCCAAATGAAAGGCAATTTTGATTTACGACAAGCTGAACATTATTGATGCCATTGACAATGGCAAGAAGCCATCTATTGTAGCAAAGGAGTTTAATTTGTCCAGTTCTACAATTTCCAACAATTTTAAGGAATCGGGATAAAATTAACATGAAACTTGGTAATCAAGGTTTACAAAAAAATAGTGTTTGGTGCTAAAATTTAATTTTTTTTACCTAATTCGTTTTAACGAATTCTCGTTATAACTAATCGATTCGTCCGGTCCCTTGCGATTCGTTATAAAGAGTTTCGACTGTAGTACTTTTAAATTTTGAAAAAAATCGATTAAAATCATAGAAAGTTTGGAAAAATTTGAATGAAATCATAGAAATTTTGAAAAAATTTGAATGAAATCATGAAAATTTTGAAAAAATCGATTAAAATTATAGCAATTTTGAAAAAATCGATTAAAATTACAGAAATTTTGAAAAAATCGATTAAAATTATAGAAATCATTTTTTTCAGCTAAAAAATCACTTTTTTCGGCTAAAAAAAATACTTTTTTCAGCTAAAAAATCACTTTCTTCAGCCAAAAAATCACTTTTTTCAGCCAAAAAATCACTTTTTTCAGCCAAAAAACCACTTTTTTCAGCCAAAAAATCACTTTTTTCAGCCAAAAAATCACTTTTTTCAGCCAAAAAATCACTTTTTGCACAGGCGACATAACCTGTTTCTAGTTTGCACTCATTGAGAGCATTGAGAGCTTTAAAACAGGTGAAGCTCTGGGATTTCTCCTTCAAGAAATATGAAAATTTTATTCTCGAGAAATTGTCCGTGAGAATCATTGCAAACTTTCTGCCCGACAGAGAAGGAACTTGAAAAGGTCCCATCAGCTCCACGTGGATGAGTTCCTGTGTCTTTTCGGACTGCTTTCCGAAGCACGAAGAGCACTTTGGCAGTTGTTTGTCCTTAAACTTCAGTCCATGTACACAAGTACTGCCCCTGATCGCGCATATTGACAAGTGTTTTTTGTCCAATATGGCATAAACGTTCGTGCCATAACTCCTTCCCAGTCATGTGCCCGGCTTTAGCCAGTGCCTTTCCTGCATGACACACGTCATCCGCCAGGCATGCATTCTCATGCCATGTCTCCAACATGAACAAATTCCCACTATTGATACCTTCTGCAATGGTCTCGTCAGTCGGGTCAAGAACTTTAACGATCTTCTCCTCAAAAAATACTTTATATTGTCGCGATGTCATATTAAAAATAGATAATAAGTTGCCCTTAAGATCAGAGACAAACAGGACGCCGAGCAGGGTAATTCTAGTCCATTCCAATCCCGACTTGCGACACTCGATGACTACGTCGCCTTTTCCCTTGACTAGTAGTTCCACTCCCTCCTTCGCGGTCGTAACAACCGTCTCGTCCTCTTCGAACATTACGAACCAGTCGCGTCTGCACGTTACATGCGCAGATGCTCCGGAGTTGAGCACCCACCCCGTCTGGCTGGCATCGTCTCCAAAAACCACGACAAAAGCGTGGTGTGGCAGTTTCTTGTCAATGTTCGCTTGCGTCGAACCGGCGATATAAGCATGATGCGGAACTTGGGCCTGCGCAACCTTTGCCGCTTCTTTGGCTTGGCCCTTCTGTCGCTTTTCCAGGTGGCGTGCCCAGCAATCTTTTGCTATGTGGCCAGGTTTGCCGCATTCGTAGCAAGCCGCTTTACTCTCAGTCCGCGATTTCTTTTCGCCAGTGTTTTCCCGGCTATAGCTTGGAAAGCCGCCTTTGTAACCGTCCGGGGTCCTTGGGACGAATTCAATTGGTCCTCGAAAAGCAACGCCCTTTGGAAATCGTCAACCGTTGCATCCGGTCAAGAGCGACAATCGCGCGGTAAGTGCGTGAATTTGGCATTCAGTCCCAGCAATGCATACAGAAAGACTTCCCGGTCTGTGGCGTCTCTCCCCACCGTCTTGGCTTTGGCTTGGATCGCCAAGGCCCGGTTCACGTAGCTTTCCACGTTCTCGTCTGCACGCATACGCAGTCTTCCCAATTCGACCCCGGCGTTGATCCGCTTCTCTACCATTGAAGCCGCATGTCGTGCCTTTATTTTTTCACCATCCTTTTGGCGTTCTTTAAATCGTGAGGACAACTATTTCGAGCGCTTCACTGTTTTGCTTGGACCACTGGTTATATGCCTTTTCCTTGGCATCAAAGTCCACAGCTCCTTGAATTGGTTTTACTGGTTCATCGTCAGTGATTGCGCCACTCAGTCCTTTTGCAGATAAAAGCGCTTCGCGTTTATACTGCCGGACAAAGTAATTGTCCACATTCAACTGGTCAATCCTGTTGAGTGATCCGCCCGCAATTGCGTCGGCCATCGTTAAAGACATTTGGAATGTTCCGCATTTCAATTCTGTTATGTTAATTTGTGACGCTGCCGATTGCAGCTCCACCTGTGTCGTACACACGAATAAAGCACTTATGCAAATAAGCTCTCAATCAAAGGTCGTGTCCCGAGTCCACTCCTTCCGAATCCATCACCATCAATTCAAAACTCAATCAAAGAACATTTCAACCCCGCGCTTTATTAGAGACCCATGGTTTAGGGGGGGCCTGTGCACTAAAAGAGGAAATACGACATTACACTTAATCCGAAAAATAACCGGCGAATGCACATATCGGATTTTAAATCAGTCAACCGGATTCGGAGAAGATAGAGGTCAAACATGATTTTATTGTATATTCTTATCGCTATTTAACATGTATTTTAACAGTCAGCAATCAATTCATTTCAAAGATTAACTCAAATATTAAACCTTACAGTGTCTCATAAAATCAATTGAATAGAAACAACTAAACTCTATTCATATTTCATACATGCCCATTAAATTTAATTACGACACTCTCTCTTTCCATAAATACCGTAGCGCAAACTACGTCAGTCACATCCGGCAAAGAAAATCTCGAGTCAACTTTTCTCTACCGCCCAAAATGAAATATTTAACCATCTTGTCCCTTGTAATGCTGTGCTTCATGCTTACCGGTAAGTCATACCCCTTTACGGTAAAAAAAATCTGTAGCTCTACTAAATATTTCTGAAAGTGCTGACAATGCATCTAATCCAACGATGGTAAAGTATTAAAGTCATCACTGAGCATTGAATTATTTCCTCTGTTTAGAAGTGACGGCTTACACAAAAATAGACTGTGCGATTCATCTTTGCAAACAGTATTGCGGCTCGAAAAAGAAGGGTCTTGGGGCTAAATGTAACCCCACCGGTGAATGCGTGTGCGACCACATGTGCGCAGGGCCCAAAAAGGATCCAAAGTGTCACGAACACAAGACGACCACACCAGAAACACCAACGGGAGCGCCGTAAGAATGATAATGAAAACAATTTGAAAAATCAATGAATAAATGTTCTAGATGAAATAAAAATTTTAAAAATGATTACGGAGTTTGTTTTCAAGTTTGATTCATTTACTTTGTGTCACAGCGTTGTTGGAATTTGTGGAGTAGAAAGGTGAGAGACAATCTATTCCCTGGTGGAAAAGACGGGTGACTGCACGAAGCCGCCATCTTTGAGGCTTTTTCTGTCACTAGTTCACAGGTTTGTCATGGGGCCGCAACGATCGTGCGGGATATTCGATTTGTATTATGTTGCTATCTACGATGTACAGTATCGATTATCCGGACTAATTGGGAGACATAGGTGTTCGTAAAACCGATTTGTTTGTATAATCGAGCATTTAGGGTTATACACACACTGTACTGCATATGAAAATAAAAAGCAAGAGCCGACCAAACATGGATAAAAGTCGTCAGAACATTCAAAATCGATTAAAAATATGTAAAAATCGATTAAAAATATGTAAAAATCGATTAAAAATATGTAAAAATCGATTAAAAATATGTAAAAATCGATTAAAAATATGTAAAAATCGATTAAAAATATGTAAAAATCGATTAAAAATATGTAAAAATCGATTAAAAATATGTAAAAATCGATTAAAAATATGTAAAAATCGATTAAAAATATGTAAAAATCGATTAAAACTCGGTTTAAAACGATAAAAAACGGTTAAAAACGATAAAAATCGGTTAAAAACGATGAAAATCGGTTAAAAACGATAAAAAAATCGCTTACTGCTGTTCGGATAACCGATCGTGCGTATAACCGGTGTTCTGATAAAAGGTGCTCTACTGTATTGCGATTTGCGATATATTTCTTCCAAATGAATTAGTATTTTTAAAATATTGAAAAAAATCAATTAAAATCATAGAAATTTTGGAAAAAACGATTACGGCAAAATCATAGAAATTTTGGAAAAAACGATTACGGTAAAATCATAGAAATTTTAGAAAAAACGATTACGGTAAAATCATAGAAATTATGGAAAAAACGATTAAAATCATAGAAATTTTGAAAAAAAATCGATTAAAATTATAGAAATTTTGGAAAAAACGATTACGGTAAAATCATAGAAATTATGGAAAAAACGATTAAAATCATAGAAATTTTGAAAAAAAATCGATTAAAATCATAGAAATTTTGAAAAAAAATCGATTAAAATCATAGAAATTTTGGAAAAAACGATTACGGTAAAATCATAAAAATTTTAGAAAAAACGATTACGGTAAAATCATAGAAATTATGAAAAAAAATCGATTAAAATCATAGAAATTTTGAAAAAATCGATTAAAATTAAAAAAATCACGTTTTGCCGTTCTTGAATCCCAGGCAACACACTGCTTGTTGTTCGGAAATCGTGACGACAATTATCCCGAGCGCTTCAATGTTTTGCTTGGACCACTGGTTATATGCCTTTTCCTTGGCATCAAAGTCCACAGTTCCTTGAATCGGTTTTTCCGGTTCATCGTCAGTGATTGCGCCAATCAGTCCTTTTGCAGATAACAGCGCTTCGAGTTTATACTGCCGGACTACTGCTGGTCAATTCTGTTGAGTGATCCGCCCGCAATTGCGTCGGCCATCGTGGAAGAAGATCGTGATCGATGTAAAATCGCGAGTCCGAAAAATAATCCTTGCCTTTTCTCCAATTTGAAACGGCCGTTTGGGCGCGTCAATGTCTTCGAAATCTCTCAAAAATTGCTCACCGGGCGATAGAAAGTGCTTCTTCAGCAAAAACTAATTCTTTGTTGGATTTGAAAGAGTCGAAAGACAGTTTGGAGAAACTCGAACTCAGTATTTTTACTAACGCCAATGTAACGGCAAAGTAAAATAACGACACCAGTCGTCTATAATGTATTTCGCTTAGCGCGTTGAGCATGCGCAATTATCCAACAAAAATTCAATTTTGTACCCAAGAATTCAAAATTTATTATTTTCTAAGGCCACATTTAAGACAATTGGAATGTTCCGCATTCCAATTCTTTAAGTTAATTTGTGACGCTGCCGATTGCAGCTCCACCTGTGTCGTATCGTACATATCAATAAAGCACTTATGCAAATAATCTCTCAATCAAAAGTCGTGTCCCGAGTCCACTCCTTCCGAATCCAACACCATCAATTCGAAACTCAATCAAAGAACATTTCAACCCCGCGCTTTATTAGAGACCCATGGTTTAAGGGGGGGGGGGGGGCTGTGCACAAAAAGAGGAAATACGACATTACACTTAATCCGAAAAATAACCGGCGAATGCACATATCGGATTTTAAATCAGTCAACCGGATTCGGAGAATGATTTTATTGTACATTCTTATCATCGCTATTTAACATGTATTTTAACAGTTTTGAAATGCAATAATGATATTGCGGATTATTAATTAGTTCCCTGAATAACAATAGCAAACTTCAAATTATTGTGTAAAGTTGTGAGAAATAAAAAAGCTTGACTTGTCTACTCAAAACTTCTTCAAGACTAGTTTATTTTCAGAGAGCAATAAAAGAGAGAAAATTCATGACAAGGAAAAAATAACACTTAATACAGCACACTAATAAGATATGACGCTCTACATTGAGGGGAGAGCAAAGATGTTTGTGTTTGGGTAATAAAAATGCAACACCCTAATTGCAGGAATGTGAGAGAAACTCACACTCTGCTAAACAAAGTTACAGTTTCAAAGAAGGTCAAATAAAATAGAAGAAAGTTGGATAAAATATAAGTAAATCAAATAAAATATAAGTAAATCAAATAAAATATGAATAAATCAAATAAAGTATAAGTAAATCAAATAAAATATAAGTAAATCAAATAAAATATAAGTAAATCAAATAAAATACAAGAAGGTTAAATAGAATATAGGTAAATCAAATAAAATGCAAGAAAGTCACATGTAAAACCCAGTGGGTTTTCACACTCCCGGCGGCGCAGAACTAGAATGAACTTCCATTTTAATCAAACGCTGAACAGGTCGCCGAAATTTGTTACCATTAGGCATTAGCAGCTCGCATGAACGTGTCACACCATCTCTACTGGGGTGTATACTGATAACACGTGCCATCTTCCAATTAACTCTTGATTTTAACAAATCTTCCACTAACACTACATCTCCCGATTGGAGCTGACTAGTATTTGGTTTTCCCACTTGTCTTTTCAAGTCGACCAAATACTCACGAGACCATCGTCGCCAAAAGTCCATTAAAACGTGTTGACGTCTTTTCCACTGGTGAATAAACGATTTCTGAGTTGGTTCGTTCGACGCAGCGTCTTCGGCAGACGGTAAAATGTTTAGGCTGATCCCTGTTAAAAAGTGGGCCGGTGTGAGAGCTTCGGGTTCATTTGGCGCATCATAGACGTAAGTAATGGGTCTTTTGTTTATGATGGCTTCTACCTGGGTGAGCAAAGTTTCCAATTGAAAGAAGTTGAGAGAGGCTAATCCAATCGTTTTTTTTAAACAAGATTTGACAGTCTGGATCATCCTCTCCCAAAATCCTCCCCACCAAAGAGCATTTTCAACGATGAACTTCCACTCAATCCCCTTTTGAGTTAGGAAATTGCGCACAGAGTCGTCTCTTGTATTTCGCAGTAAAGCGCACAGTTCACGGTTTGTACGGTGGAACGTCGTCCCGTTGTCACTGTAGATAGTTTTGGGCATTCCGCGTCGGCTGATGAAGCGTTCCAACACACCCACGAGATCTGAAGTGGTGAGCGATGGAATTAATTCAAGGTGTACCGCTCGGATATTGGCGCAGGTGAAGAGAGCAATGTATGCTTTGGTCTTCCTTCCACGTACGACGATTGGGCCGGCGAAATCGACTCCGGTGATGGCGAATGGGCTGCATCGTGACACTCGATCAAAAGGTAGTTGTCCGGGTACCTCTCTCATCAGTCGTCCATTTATTCGTTTACAAGTCACGCATTTTTTTATGATTGCCTTCAAGGTTCTCCTTGCGGATGCCGTCCAGTAATTCTGACGGAAATGTGCCAAGGTGGCCGTCAAACCGCAATGGAAAACCTGAGAGTGTGAAAACGATAAAATCAATTTAGTGAGTGTGTGATTGGATGGGAGGAGCACGGGGGGTTTTGCTGTGATAACGTCTTTTGAGTTGCTGAGTCGAGTGTGTAACTTCAGCACTCCGGAGTCGTCCAGAAAAACGTCTAAGTTCTGTAGTTTTGAACCGGTCAGTGGTTTTTCATTTTGAAGCTGTGTCATCTCGACTCCGTAGTTCTCTCGCTGTGCAGCTCGGATTAGTGTCGTCTCGGCCCGCTCGAGTTCGGTGACGGTCAACGGTCCTTGAACTCTATTTGAGGTGTCGACGGTCCGTGTATTGGCCGCAAATCTCAGCATCCAAGCCGTGACGCGTCGTAAGCGAGTGAACGAACTAAATTTAGAGAAAATAAAGTCTGCATTAATGATTTGGAGGGACTCGACGTGAGTTTCGATGTCGTCTTCGTCTGACTCGTCCGCTATTTCCACTTGAGAACTCGGCCAATCGTCACGAGAGCCTCGCATCCAGTCTGGTCCGCTCCACCACAGCTGGTCGGTCATTAATTCGTCGACTGTTAAACCGCGTGTTAAACGGTCAGCAGGATTGTCTGTGCCCGGTACGTGTCGGTTTTTGACTTTTCGCGGATCTCCAACACTCTATTCTGTATGAATGTCGGCGGCCTTTTAGCTGTGTTGCGGATCCAATGTATGCATATTTGGGAGTCGGTCCAGTAATGTATTTCACAGCATCTCGTCACCTCTTTAATTTGGTCGGCCATGCGGACTGCCACCAAGGCCCCCATCAGTTCCAATTTTGGCAACGTTAACGCTTTGACTGGAGCCACCCTACATTTAGAAAAAATAAAAAACGAATTGATTAAATCTTCCGTGGTGTCTTGAATGTAGGCGACAGCGCCGTACGCCTTGGGGCTTGCATCGGAAAAAATATGGATCTCGCAGTTCATTTCATTCTTCACTCCCAGCCATTTTGGAATTTGAAATTCGCTCAGTTTTGGAATTTGAAATTCGCTCAGTTTTGGAATTTGTTCTGCCCATTTAATCCAGTTGAGTCTAAGAGCTTCATCCAATATTTCATCCCATTCCAATTTTCTTAGCCAAAGTGATTGGAAAAATATCCTGGCGGTGACGGTGAATGGTGTGACGAATCCGAGTGGGTCGAATATCTGGGCGGAAATTTGGACTACTTCTCTTTTCGTCACTGTTTTACTGTCTACGCTCGATATGTTTTCTATTTGTAGACTTAGTTTGTCCGAAGTCGGGTCCCATTTCAGTCCCAGCACTTTGGATTCCTCATTTGACGTCACCTTTGCATCCGCAGGATCTTCCTTTCTGAATATTTTGCGCAGTTCAGGAGAATTAGTCTGCCATTTTACTAGTTGCATGCCGGCTGATGAGAGCATTTCGCGAGCTTGTTCGAATGTTTTCACTGCCTGGTCAATGTCATCCACTGATGTAATCAGGTCGTCCACGTACAGAAATCGACTGAGTAGTTCATACGTGGCAGGATATTTGTCTTTGTAGATCTTGATGTGGCGTTTGATGGTCGCGTTCAATAGGAAGGGGCTAGGTGTAGCGCCGAAGAGAACACGCGTTTGGCGTAAAATTCGAATTTTGGCTCGTCCTGTTCCGTCCCAGTCTGCGCAAACCCATAGAAAACGTGTCACGTCTCGATCTTTGACTTCAATTTCGATCATGTGGAACGCCTTGCGAATATCCGATGTCTCAGCGATTTTTCGTAGTCTAAATTTCATCAATACAACAATTAAGGATGGCAGAAAATTTATACCTTTAGATAGGCAATCGTTCAGTGATAGCTGTCCCTTCCGATGGGCTGACGCGTCGAACACGATTCTCAGTTTTGTTGTGACTCGCTCTTCCTTTATTATTGGCTTGTGTGGCATGTAATAAATTGGATTGGACGTGTCTCCGGTCACTTCTTCAACGATGCCCTGTTCTAGTTGTTCCTCGATGACCTTCTTATATTCCAGGTATAAGTTGGGCTGTCGTCGGAATTTTCTGAGCAGGTTTAGGAAACGTTGTTCGGCAACTGCAAAATTGTCTTCGAGTTCGTTGCTGTCGACTATCCATGGCAGTGCTACTGAGTAATTCTTTGTTGTCCATCGGATTGACTCGTCAAATTTACGCAGAACTTCAGCTTCATCTGTGTCTGTCATTGACTCGTGCTGGACTCCGATGGCCTCCAATTCCCAGAGTTTCTTCATAATATCATCTGTAGAACGCACAAGAGTTATTCGATTAGTTCTCACCGTTGATGCCAGGATGTGTACGCCATTGGTTGTCTGTCCGTGTAGTGTCCACCCAAAATTTGTGTTAACCGCTATTAAGTTGTCCTCGATGAATTTGGTTCTTTTAGTCGTAATCTTCCAGTAGTTGTCGACTCCGATCAACAAATCCACCTCGTCGGAATGTAGGGCCACCTGTTTGCATGCTACTTGGACTCCTTTCTCCTCTAATTTCTTGTTTAGGTACTCATTCGGGACTTCGCAGGGTGTTGACGTCACGTGTGAGATCTCCACGGCTTCGATTGTGATGCGAGGCGTCTCGGCGTGCGTTGGAGTGAGAGTCAATTCCACCTTGTTGTGGACTCCAGTCGTCGGCTCGCGACCAAACACGGACAAAGTCATTTGCTCAGTTCCTATAATTTTTAGATTTAACTTTCTTGACAGGTCAGTTCTTATAAATGTCCGTTGTGCCCCGCCATCGACGTAACACACGGCTGGTTTTGTTATTTTTTCACCAATCACGTTTACCATCATTACCATCAAAAACTCGTATTTTTTATCGATTCTACTCACGACGGCAGAGGTGTGTACTTTTGGCGCAGTGTTTTCGATTGGGTTGACTCGTGGTTGATCGCAGATTTGCGTGTGATGTAGGCCGCCGCATCGGAAACACTTCATGGTGGTGCGGCATTCTTCAGTTTTATGAGGTGTTTTGCCTAAACATCTCATACATGTTCCTTGCGCTTGAATTTTCCTTCTTCGCTCTTCCACCGTGAGTGGGCACGTTTTTCGGCTGTGTTCACTGGAAGAGCAGAATTGACATTTATTCATTACCACCGAGAGTGAGTTAACGGAGCTCTCCTTGGCTCCTCCTCTGCGTCGATGTGGCTTCCCCTTCGAATCTCCGCTTCTTTTGGCCGGGTCAGTTGGCGCGGGTGTTTTGATCGTTTTTTGTTGGTTTATCATCATTTCGTATCGATTCTCCTTTAACAAAAATTCTCGTACCCACGACATTAATCTGATTACCGATCGTTTGCCCTCGCAGTCGTCGTCGTATTTTCGCATCACGGTCCTCGGAATGGCTGCGGCCAAGACGGGAAACAGCATGCGTTGGATTTCTACGAGCGGGACCTCGATATTCGACAAGTTTTCCACGTTTATTTCCACGTGACGTTGAAGTTTTTGTAGTTCAACAATGTCTCGTTCACTACTAATGATTGGCAAATTTAATAAGTTTGACAAAAACCTGTTTTCTAATACTGCCCTGTCGCAGTATTTTTTAGTCAGCCTGTTTACAGCCACGGCGTAGTTAGCAGCATTTATTTCGAGTGTTCGAATTTCCTCCATCGCGTCGCCGAGCAGATGAGCACGTAAGTGCAGCAGTTTTTGCTCCTCGTCGAGCGTCACGTCGTCCGCTACTTGCACGCAAAAAATCTTCCAGAAACCTCCCCAGTCCTCGGGTCGTTTCCCATCGAACCTGGGGATTTCTAACGGTTTTCTTCTTACGTTTTGGTGGATTACGGGCGGCGGAGTGGCTCGAGCGGTGGCGGTCACAGCGGCGGTCACGGCGGCGACGTGTGCGTCGTGGTCAATCGGCGTGGGTGCGGGCAGCGGGACGTCGACTACAAGTGGAACAGGTGGGTAATTTATTAGAATGTACCTTTCTACCGTTGCTCTTGTCGCAGCTGCTCTATCTTCTATTGCATCCATATCGCCCATTGTTTCATCGATCTCGTGTTCCGACTTAGCTTGCTCCAAACTGACTTCAAACGATTTTTGTACTCTCAGCATTTTTTGGTTAAGTTGCTGAGACCACAGGTTGAGCGTGTCCCTCGGTACAACGGTTGGGCTGGCCACTCCAACGGTGATGGTGGTCATCAACGCATCCGCAGCAGCAATGGCCATCGTGAGGACTCGTCTCTTCAATTCGTACACACGTACCATTGTTAGATAAGTGTGTAATGTGGGAAATTGATTTAGTAATTCCCGGGTTTCGGCACCAAATTTGAAATGCAATAATGATATTGCGAATTATTAATTAGTTCCCTGAATAACAATAGCAAACTTCAAATTATTGTGTAAAGTTGTGAGAAATAAAAAAGCTTGACTTGTCTACTCAAAACTTCTTCAAGACTAGTTTATTTTCAGAGAGCAATAAAAAAGAGAAAATTCATGACAAGGAAAAAATAACACTTAATACAGCACACTAATAAGATATGAAGCTCTACATTGAGGGGAGAGCAAAGATGTTTGTGTTTGGGTAATAAAAATGCAACACCCTAATTGCAGGAATGTGGGAGAAACTCACACTCTGCTAAACAAAGTTACAGTTTCAAAGAAGGTCAAATAAAATAGAAGAAAGTTGGATAAAATATAAGTAAATCAAATAAAATATAAGTAAATCAAATAAAATATGAATAAATCAAATAAAGTATAAGTAAATCAAATAAAATATAAGTAAATCAAATAAAATATAAGTAAATCAAATAAAATACAAGAAGGTTAAATAGAATATAGGTAAATCAAATAAAATGCAAGAAAGTCACATGTAAAACCCAGTGGGTTTTCACAACAGTCAGCAATCAATTCATTTCAATTATTAACTCAAATATTAAACCTTACAGTATCTCATAAAATCAATGGAATAAAATCAACTAAACTCTATTCATATTTCATACATGCCCAAGCCCATTAAATTTAATTACGACACTCTCTCTTTCCATAAATACCGTAGCGCAAACTACGTCAGTCACATCCGGCAAAGAAAATCTCGAGTCAACTTTTCTCTACCGCCCAAAATGAAATATTTAACCATCTTGTCCCTTGTAATGCTGTGCTTCATGCTTACCGGTAAGTCATACCCCTTTACGGTAAAAAAAATCTGTAGCTCTACTAAATATTTCTGAAAGTGCTGACAATGCATCTAATCCAACGATGGTAAAGTATTAAAGTCATCACTGAGCATTGAATTATTTCCTCTGTTTAGAAGTGACGGCTTACACAAAAATAGACTGTGCGATTCATCTTTGCAAACAGTATTGCGGCTCGAAAAAGAAGGGTCTTGGGGCTAAATGTAACCCCACCGGTGAATGCGTGTGCGACCACATGTGCGCAGGGCCCAAAAAGGATCCAAAGTGTCACGAACACAAGACGACCACACCAGAAACACCAACGGGAGCGCCGTAAGAATGATAATGAAAACAATTTGAAAAATCAATGAATAAATGTTCTAGATGAAATAAAAATTTTAAAAATGATTACGGAGTTTGTTTTCAAGTTTGATTCATTTACTTTGTGTCACAGCGTTGTTGGAATTTGTGGAGTAGAAAGGTGAGAGACAATCTATTCCCTGGTGGAAAAGACGGGTGACTGCACGAAGCCGCCATCTTTGAGGCTTTTTCTGTCACTAGTTCACAGGTTTGTCATGGGGCCGCAACGATCGTGCGGGATATTCGATTTGTATTATGTTGCTATCTACGATGTACAGTATCGATTATCCGGACTAATTGGGAGACATAGGTGTTCGTAAAACCGATTTGTTTGTATAATCGAGCATTTAGGATTATACACACACTGTACTGCATATGAAAATAAAAAGCATTAAGAGCCGACTAAACATGGATAAAAGTTGTCAAAAACATTCAAAACCGATTAAAACATGTGAAAATCGATTAAAAACGGTTAAAAACGATAAAAATCGGTTAAAAACGATAAAAATCGGTTAAAAACGATAAAAATCGGTTAAAAACGATAAAAATCGGTTAAAAACGATAAAAATCGGTTAAAAACGATAAAAATCGGTTAAAAACGATAAAAATCGGTTAAAAACGATAAAAATCGGTTAAAAACGATAAAAATCGGTTAAAAACGATAAAAATCGGTTAAAAACGATAAAAATCGGTTAAAAACGATAAAAATCGGTTAAAAACGATAAAAATCGGTTAAAAACGATAAAAATCGGTTAAAAACGATAAAAATTTATTAAGTCTAAAAATGACTACTCCTCAAATCTTTTGTGCTGTACACTTTAATTCATTACTGAGCTTTGAATTTACTCTTATTAGCACAGTTGTCTAGAAAAAAGAAGGGCTGTGAGATTAATGTTTACAAAGCGTTTTGCGGCGTGATAAAGAAGGCCATGTGGGCAAAATGTAACAAAAAAAATTGCCTTTTTTGAAACCTTCGGCTTCGTTCATAAAGATCTCTTCGTTTAAACTTCCATAAAGATAGGCCGTTTTTACATAAAATTGCCTAGTCTTGAGTTTCAGCGTCGCAGCCAAGTATAGGATGATGCGGAGAGATTCCATGCGGACAACCGGTGAAAATGTCTGGGCAATCGATACCTGGCCTCTAAGTTTGGCGATTCCGTTGCTCAAGTGGCTGAAAGGAACCGTCAGATCACGCTTGATGCCCTGCTCCTCACAGAAATTACGGAATTCAATGCTGACAAATTCAACGTCGTTGTCTGTCCACAAGCGACATAACCTGTTTCTAGTTTATACGCTTGAAAGGGCTTTTTGACTTTTTACCCTGCCAGCACGGAAAGCACTTTGGCAGTTGTTTCTTTTTAAACTTCAGCCCATGTACTGCCCCTGGTGGCGCATATTGACAAGCATTCTTTGTCCAATATGGCATAAACGTTCGTGCTATAACTCCTTCTCAGTCATGTGCCCGGCTTTATCCAGTGCCTTTCCTGCATGGCACACGTCATCCGCCAGGCAAGCATTCTCATGCCGTGTCTCCAACATGAACAAATTCCCACTCTTGATACCTTCTGCAATGGTCTCGCCAGTCCGGTCAAGAACTTTGGCGATTTTTTCCTCAAAAAATACTTTATATTGTCGCGCTGTAATCTTAAAGATAGATAATAAGTTGCCCTTCAGATCAGGGACAAA
Organism: Strigamia acuminata; assembly: GCA_949358305.1. NCBI lineage: Eukaryota > Metazoa > Arthropoda > Chilopoda > Geophilomorpha > Linotaeniidae > Strigamia > Strigamia acuminata. The sequence goes on from OX442314.1 coordinate 9,493,390, forward strand.
CAGGACGCCAAGCAGGGTAATTCTAGTCCATTCCGATCCCGACTTGCGACACTCGATGACTACGTCGCCTTTTCCCTTGGCTAGGAGTTCCACTCCCTCCTTTGTTGTTGTAACAACCGTCTCCTCCTCTTCGAACGTTACGAACCAGTCGCGTCTGCACGTCACACACGCGGATGCTCCGGAGTCGAGTACCCACCTCGTCTGGCTGGCAACGTCCCCAAAAATTACGACAAAAGCGTGGTGTGGCAGTTTCTTGTCGATATTTTGCTTCGAACCGGCGATATAAGCATGATGCGGAACTTGAGTCTGCGCAACCTTTGCCGCTTCTTTGGCTTGGCCCTTCGGTCGCGTTACCGGGTGGCGTGCCCAGCAATTTTTTGCTATGTGGCCCGGTTTGCCGCATTCGTAGCAAGCCGCTTTACTCTCGGTCCGCGATATCTTTTCGCCGGAGTTTTTCCCGGCCATAGCTTGGAAAGCCGCCTTTGTAACTGTCCGGGGTCCTTGGGACGAATTCAATTGGTCCTGGAAAAGCAACGTCCTTTGGAAGTCGTCAACCTTTGCATCCGATCGAGAGCGAAAATCGCGCGCTAAGTGCGTGAATTTGGCATTTAGTCCCAGCGATGCATACAGAATGACTTCCCGGTCAGTGGCGTCTCTCCCCACCGTCTTGGCTTTGGCTTGGATCGCCAGGGCCCGGTTCACATAACTTTTCACGTTCACGTCCGCACGCATACGCAGTCTTCCCAATTAGATCCCGGCGTTGATCCGCTTCTCTACCATTGAAGCCGCATGTCGTGCTATCAATTCCCCCCCCCTTTGGTGTTCTTTAATCCCAGGCAACACATTGCTTGTTGTTCGGAAATCGTGAGGACAATTATCCCGAGTGCTTCACTGTTTTGCTTGGACCACTGGTTATACGCCTTTTCTTTGGCATCAAAGTCCACAGCTTCTTGAATTGGTTTTACTGGTTCATCGTCAGTGATTGTGCCAATCAGTCCTTTTACAGATAAAAGCGCTTCGAGTTTATACTGCCGGACAAAGTAATTGTCCATATTCAACTGGTCAATCCTGTTGAGTGATCGCCCGCAATTGCGTCAGCCATCGTTGAAGAAGATCGTGCTCGATGTAAAATCACGAGTCCGAAAAATAAGCCTTGCCTTTTCTCCAATTTGAAACGGCCGTTTGGGCGCGTCAATGTCTTTGAAGTCTCTCAAAAATTGCTCACTGGGCGATAGAAAGTGCTTCTTCAGCAAAAACTAATTCTTTGTTGGATTTGAAAGAGTAGAAAGGCAGTTTAGAGAAACTCGAACTCAGTATTTTTACTAACGGCAACAGTAAACGGTAAAGGGTAAACAGACAATGGTAATAAGTAAAATAACGACACCAGTCGTCTACAATGTACTAGTATTTCGCTTCGCGCGTGGAGCATGCGCAATTATAAAACAAAAATTCATTTTTCTACCCAAAAATTCAGCTAAAAAATCCCTTTTTTCAGCTAAAAAATCACTTTTCAGCCACAAAATCACTTTTTGCAGTTAAAAATCATTTTTCAGCTCAAAAATTACTTTTTTCAGTAAAAAAAAAACACTTTTTCAGCTAAAAAAATAACTTTTTCAGCTAAAAAATCACTTTTATCAGCTAAAAAATCACTTTTATCAGTTAAAAAATTACTTTTTTCAGCTAAAAAATTACTTTTTTCAGCTAAAAAATTACTTTTTTCAGCTAAACCATCACTCTTTCAGTCAAAAAATAACTTTTTCAGCCACAAAATCACTTTTTCAGCCACACAATCACTTTTTGCAGTTAAAAATCATTTTTCAGCTCAAAAATCAGTTTTTACAGTAAAAAAAAAACACTTTTTTAGCCAAAAAATCACTTTTTCAGCTAAAAAATAACTTTTATCAGCCAAAAAATCACTTTTAAATCCTTCAACCGGATCTAGAGAAGATCGAGGTCAAACATGATTTTACTGCATATTCTTATCGCTATTTAACACGTATTGCAACAGTCAGCAATCAATTCATTTCAATTATTAACTCAAATATTAAACCTTACAGTATCTCATAAAATCAATCAAACAGAAACAACTCTTCACATTTCACACAAACCCATTAAATTCAATTACAACACTCTCTCTCCATAAATACTGTACCGCAACGACGGCAGTCACATCCGGCAAAGAAAATCTTGAGTCAACTTTTCTCTACCGCCCAAAATGAAATATTTAACCATTTTGTCCCTTGTAGTTCTGTGCTGCATAGTTACCGGTAAGTTATATTTTGCACAAAAAGGATTACTTCATCACTGAGCATTGAATTATTTCCTCTGCTTAGAAGTGACAGCTTCAACAATAGACGGCTGTGAGCTTCCGATGTGCCAAAAGTATTGCGGCCTGAAAAAGAAGGGTCTTGGGGCTAAATGTAACGCCGATGGTGTATGCATTTGCGCCCACTTATGCGCCGGGCCCAAAAAGGACCCAAAGTGTCACGAACACAAGACGACCGTGGCGCCACCAGACGACTCGCTCCCGTAAAGTAAAAATGTAAACAATTTGAAAATAAAATTTAAAAAATGATTACGGAGTTTGTTTTCAAGTTTGATTTATTTACTTTGTGCCACAACGTTGTTGGAATTTGTGGATTACGAAGATGAGAAACAATCTATTCGCTGCCCATGGTAGAAAAGACGGGTGGTTGCACGAAGCCGCCATCTTTGAGGCTTTTTCTGGCACTAGTTCAGATGTTTGCCATGGGGCCGCAACGATCGTGCGGGTTTGCGATCTGCGTTATTTTTCTTCCAAATGAATTAGTACTTTTAAATTTTGGAAAAAATGGATTAAAATCATAGAACTTTTGGAAAAATTTGAATAAAATCATAGAAATTTTGGAAAAATTTGAATAAAATCATAGAAATTTTGGAAAAATTTGAATAAAATCATAGAAATTTTGGAAAAATGGATTAAAATCATAGGAAGTTTTGAAAAAAATCGATTAAAACCATTCCAATTAGAAAAAAAATCGAATAAAATATTAAAAATTTTGGAAAAAATCGATTAAAATCATATAACTTTTGGAAAAAAAAAATCACAACACATATTTTGGAAAAAATCGATTAAAATCATAGAAATTTTGAAAAAATTCGATTAAAGTCATAGAAATTTTGGAAAAATCGATTAAAATCATAGAAATTTTGAAAAAATTCGATTAAAGTCATAGAAATTTTGGAAAAATCGATTAAAATCATAGAAACTTTGGAAAAAAGCGATTAAAATCATAGAAATATAAAAAGCATTAAGAACCGACCAAGCATGGACACAAGTCGTAAAAAACATTCAAAACCGATTAAAATATGTGAAAATCGGTTAAAAATCGATAAAAATTGGTTAAAAACGATAAAAATCGGTTAAAAACGATAAAAATCGGTTAAAAACGATAAAAATCGGCTAAAAACGATACAAAACGATTAAAAACGCTAAAAATCGGTTAAAATCGATAAAAATCGGTTAAAACGATAAAAATCGGTTAAAAACGATAAAAATCGGTTAAAAACGATAAAAATTAATTGTGCTCGCCACAATTTTTCGAATAATAGTGGTTCTCTACCACTTTACATAGCTTCATTATGACTTTTTTTGAGGACCTTGGAGATCCATACATCCAATTTAGAAAAGTTTCCTGGGATGTAGACGGTCTCAAATCTGTTTAGTTTTTAATTTTATCTCATTCTGTTTACAAGTTATGAGAAATATTGTAAATAGTCACTTTTTAGAGTTTTTAATTTTTTTCTCTTTAACTATTCATTTTTTTTCAAAAAACTTTTAAGGAAATGATAGCTCTAACAATCCTTTAAATCCTCCTAAAACCATTTTTACTTGTGAAAAATAGTTTCTGAGAAATTTCCAAAAATAGAGTATGCCATTTTTTGGCAAGGAGTTGTATTTTAATCATCAGCAACCAATTCACTTCAATTACTAATTCAAATACTCCGGATTAAACTTCATAGTGTCTCATGAAATCAAATAAATAGAATTAACAAAACACTATTCATATTTCATACATGCCCATTAAATGTAATTACTTCTCTCTCTCTCCACAAACACCGTACCGCGACTTCGGCATTCACATCCAGCAAACAAAATCTTCCGTTAACTTTCCTCTACCGTCAAAAATGAAACGTTTAACCATCTTGTTCCTTATAATTCTGTGCTGCATGCTTACCGGTAAGTCATTCAGGATGGTAAAAAAGTCTGTAACTCTACTAAATATTTCTGAAAGTGCTGACAATGCATCTAATCCAATGATGGTAAAGTATTAAAGTTGGATGGGACAATTTTTTGGTGACCCAAAATTTGACCTTAGGATGTTCCATCAAGGTCGTTGGAAAATTATCTCAGAAACCGTTGTAGTGACCCTAGTAGTCACTAGTGAAGTAACAGAAAAAGTCTGGAAAATTATATTTTAGTTGAAGTTTTATATTTTTTATGCTTCCTGTCTACAGGCAAGAAAGCTAAGCAGAGTGGGAGGAAATGTGGGTGGTTGCCAGGGTAACCAGCCCACAAGCCTCCAAACAGGAAATGAGTCCTGAGAGGAGTGAGAACTCCTCAGTATGAACTAAACTTTGCTTGAGAACACAACCACAAAAACCACCTGAACAAACCAGTATTTTTGTGATTCCTCAGTGAAGTCTACATATTCCTGTATCAACCAGTTGTTGATTTGGGAGTTTTCCTACTGCTGAAACCAGTCAGCAGCGGGATATTTCGGTCTTGCCGCACATTTCACGTGCAGTGGGATTTTCGCCTTGCCGTGGAGGAAATCCGGCTAGACGTTGCGAAGAGTCGCAAATACGTCGCCACGACGACGGAGTTGCGAAGACGTGAAGGAGTAGAAGTTACGGAAAGAGTCCGGTTGACCCAGCAGATCGACGGGAGTCGATTTGTACCAGACGATTTCGAGAGAGAAGTTTGAGTGACGGAATAAGTCCGTTTCGCCGGAAAACGACGTACGGGAGACAAGACGAATTTCGTGAGTGAAGAACCGAGGAACCGCGACGACTACGAGCTGTAATCGTCGCCAAAACGTCGGAAACGTCGAGATAACGTTTCCACGTCGATTTGAAGTTATTTCATCGTTTCATCTATTATTTCCATTCTCATTCAATTTATCTGTATAATTTCTATCATTGTAATTCTTCTTACAGTTATTCTAAGTCAGAATAAAGAATTGTAAGTTTTAATAGAAGTAGTAATAATTTTGGATAAGTCTAGTCATAGCATTAGTGAGTGTTGGAATTATTCTTTATTAATTTAAGGAATAAATCAGGCTCATTACACCGTTAGAGATAGACAGAAATTTCCAATTGTAAACTTGTAGAGCAACATTTATATTTTGTACTAAAAAATTTTAAGAAAATCGCAATTTTCTAAAGAAGACACAAGTTTATCTTTAAAGTGTACAGCACACCTGTAAATTAGTCTTGAAAATACATTACCCATAACTATAGTCTGCGCACGGTATCTTGATGCTAAATTCGTACTGCGCATCTCATTCTGCACAGACAATTTTCTAATTCCAGTCGTTATTTTGCAGTATTAAGCCGATAATTAGGCCTAATAATACTAATTTAAAGTAAATAAACAACGGTATTTTGGAATGGCATTTTGGTATGGTATTTTGGTATGGCATTTTGGTACGGTATTTTGGTACGGTATTTTGGTACGGTATTTTGGTACAGTATTTTGGTACGGTATTTTGGTATTTTGGTATGGTATTTTAGTACCATTTGTACCAAATATGTTTTGGTACCATTGGTACCAAGGCCTAATAATCCTAAAATAAAGTAAATAAACAACGGTATTATGGTATTTTTGTATCATTGGTACCAAATATATTTTCGTACTATTGGTACCAAATATATTTTGGTACCATTGGTACCACAATACCATACCAAAATACCGTACCAAAATACCGTACCAAAATACCAAAATACCGTATCAAAATACCAAAATACCGTACCAAAATACCAAAATACCGTACCAAAATACCAAAATACCGTACCAAAATACCAAAATACCGTACCAAAATACCAAAATATATTTGGTACCAATGGTACAAAAATACCAAATTAAAATACCAAAATACCGTTGTTTATTTACTTTATTTTAGGATTATTAGGCCTTGGTACCATTGGTACCAAAACATATTTGGTACCAATGATACAAAAATACCAAATCAAAATACCAAAATACCGTTGTTTATTTACTTTATTTTAGGATTATTAGGCCTTGGTACCATTGGTACCAAAACATATTTGGGACCAATGGTACCAAAACATATTTGGTACCAATGGTACCAAAACATATTTGGTACCAATGGTACCAAAACATATTTGGTACAAATGGTACTAAAATATCATATCAAAATACCAAAATACCGTACCAAAATACCATATCAAAATGTCATACCAAAATGCCATACCAAAATACTGTTGTTTATTTACTTTACTTTAGGAATATTAGGCCTAATAATAGGCTTAATGGTAATATTGCAAAATAACAACTGGAATTAGCAAATCGTCTGCGCAGAATGGAATGCGCAGTACGAATTTAGCATCAAGATACCGTGCGCAGACTATAGAAAAGATATCAATTGTCAGTTTATCTTAATAAGTTCCTTGCTTTGAGTACAGAGGTACAGACTAAATTACAGGTGTGCTGTACACTTTAATTCATTACTGAGCATTGAATTATTTACTCTTATTAGCAGTGACGGCTTATATAAAAAAGGGCTGTCAGTTGAAAATTTGCAAAACGTATTGCGGCGCGTTAAAGAGGGGCATTTGGGCGAAGTGTAACGACCAAGGTGCCTGCACGTGCGACAGACCATGCGGAAACAGCCCAAAAAGAACGAAGTGTGCAGAGACGACCGTGGCGGCATCACCTCCACCGTCACCTTCACCGTTGGAAAAGTAAAAATGGAAACGATTTAAAAAATCATTAAAAATACGTTCTAGATGAAATAAAATTTAAAAAATGATTACGGAGTTTGATTCATTTACTTTGTGCCACAACGTTGTTGGAATCTGTGGATTGTGGAGTACAAGGATGAGAAACAATCTATTCACTGCCCGTGGTGGAAAAGTCGCCATCTCTGAGGCTTTTTTGTCACTAGTTCAGATGTTTGCCATGGGGTTGCAACGATCGTGCGGGATATTTCATGTGCATTAAGTTGTCATCTGCGATGTACAGAGAACATCGATTATTCGAACTGGATTAAAATCATAGAAATTTTGAAAAAAATGTACTCTGTATTAAATTCACAGAATTTTTAGAAAAAAAAACGATTAAGACATTTTGCCTTGTTGACATAAGTCGGTGTCGACAAAGCAGGTTTTTTTCGGACAAATTTCACCAAATTTCAGACAAATTTCACCAAATTTCGGACAAATTTCGTGAAATCTCAACAAATCTCTTTAAATTTCGGACAAATTTCGTTAAATCTCAACAAACCTCTTTAAATTTCGGACAAATTTCGCCAAATTTCGGACATATTTCGCCAAATTTCGGACAAATTTCACCAAATTTCGGACAAATTTCGCCAAATTTCGGACAAATTTCGGACAAATTTCGCCAAATTTCGGACAAATTTCGCCAAATTTCGGACAAATTTCGCCTAATTTCGGACAAATTTCGCCAAATTTCAGACAAATTTCACCAAATTTCGGACAAATTTCACCAAATCCCAACAAATTTCACCAAATCCCAACAAATTTCACCAAATCCCAACAAATTTCACCAAATCCCAACAAATTTCACCAAATCCCAACAAATTTCACCAAATCCCAACAAATTTCACCAAATTTCGGACAAATTTCGTCAAACCTCAACAAATTTCACCAAAAAATCGTATTCAAATATTAAAATTTATAGTCTACATGAAATCAACGGGACGGAATTAACCAAACTCTATTCATATTTCATACATATTAAATTAAACCTCTCAATCTACACACCTTTTACACAACGCGCATTAAAGACAATCTTTAATTTTTCCCCGCTCTTTATTAAAGACCCGCGGTCTAGTGGGGGACCCGTGCACCAAAAAACAAACACAATTTAAATCTTTAATAACGATGTACTAAATCCGGTTTCGAAGAAAATAGACATCAAACATGCTTTTACTGTAGCTATTTAACATGTATTTTAACAGTCAGCAATCAATTCATTTCAAAGATTAACTCAAATATTAAACCTTACAGTGTCTCATAAAATCAATTGAATAAAAACAACTAAACTCTATTCATATTTCATACATGCCCATTAAATTATGTAAAATGTAATTACTTCTCACTCTATCCACAAATACCGTACCGCAACTACGGCATTCACATCCAGCAAGCAGAATCTTCATCAACCTTTTTCTACCGTCAAAAATGAAACGTTTAACCATCTTGTTCCTTGTAATTCTGTGCTGCACGCTTACCGGTAAGTCATCCACGGTGGTAAAAAAGTCTGTAACTCTACTAAATATTTCTGAAAGTGCCGACAATGCATCTAATCCAATGACGGTAAAGTATTAAAGTTGAATGGGGCAATTTTTTGGTAACCCAAAATTTGACCTTGGGATGTTCCATCAAGGTCGTTGGAAAATTATCTCGGAAACCGTTAGAGATAGACAGAAATTTCCAATTGTAAACTTGTAGAGCAACATTTATTCAGTCTAAAAATGACTACTCCTCAAATCTTTTGTACTAAAAATTTTTAAGAAAATCGCAATTTTCTAAAGTTAACACAAGTTTATCATTAAAGTGTAGAGCACACCTGTAAATTAGTCTGAAGACATTTATTTCTTGAGAATACATTACCTATAACCAGAAAAGATATCAATTGTCAGTTTAACTGACTTAATAAGTTCCTTGCTTTCAGTACAGAGGTACAGACTAAGTTACAGGTGTGCTGTACTTGTACACTTTAATTCATTACTGAGCATTGAATTATTTACTCTTATTAGCACAGTTGAAAAGAAAAAACAAGGGCTGTGAGATTAATGTTTGCAAAGCGGCTTGCGGCGTGATAAAGAGGGCCATGTGGGCGAAATGTAACGAAAAAAATGCCTGCACGTGCAACGACCCATGCCCAAAAGGAACGAAGTGTCCAGAGACGACCGTGGCGCCATCACCTCCACCGTCGGAGAAGTAAAAATGGAAACGATTTGAAAAATCAATGAAAAAATGTAATAGATAAAATGAAATATAAAAATGATTACGAAATTAGTTTTCACGTTTGATTCATTTAATTTGTGCCACAACGTTATTGGCATTTACGAGGGTGAGAAACAACTTATTTCCGTCGTGTGGTGGATAAGAGAAAGACGGGTGACTACTCGGAGCCGGCTTTTCTGTTACTAGTTCAAATGTTTGCCACGGGGCCTCAAAGCTTTGAGATTTGCGATATGTTGAGATATGTTGCGATTTGCGATATATTTCTTCCAAATCGATTGGTATTTGACAAATTTTGGAAAAATCGATTAATATCATTGAAATTTAGGAAAAAAATCATAAAAACTGTAAAAAAAATTTAGATTTAAATTATGCTAATTTTGGAAAAAATCGATTAAAACCTTACGGATTTTGGAAAAAATCGATTAAAACCTTACGGATTTTGGAAAAAAACGATTAAAACTTTACGGATTTTGGAAAAAATCGATTAAAACCTTACGGATTTTAGAAAAAATCGATTGAAACTTTACGGATTTTGGAAAAAATCGATTAAAACCTTACGGATTTTAGAAAAAATCGATTGAAACTTTACGGATTTTGGAAAAAATCGATTAAAACCTTACGGATTTTGGAAAAAATCGATTAAAACCTTACGGATTTTGGAAAAAATCGATTAAAACTTTACGGATTTTGGGAAAAATCGATTAAAACCTTACGAATTTTGGAAAAAATCGATTAAAACCTTACAGATTTTGGAAAAAATCGATTAAAACCTTACGGATTTTAGAAAAAATCGATTAAAACCTTACGTATTTTGGAAAAAATCGATAAATCATACAATCTTTAAAAAAATTGAATAAAATCATAAAAAATCGAATAAAATCATAAAAAATCGAATAATATCATAAAAAATCGAATAATATCATAAAAAATCGAATAAAATCTTAAAAAATCGAATAAAATTATACAAAAATTGAATAAAATCATAAAAAATTGAATAAAATCATAAAAAATCGAATGAATTCATAAAAAATCAAATGAAATCATAAAAAATCAAATGAAATCATAAAATATCGCAAAAGATCATAAAAAAAATGCAAAAAAAATCGAATAAAATAATAAAAACAGCAAAAAATCGATTAAAATCAAAAAACTGAAAAAAAACCAATCAAAATCATAAAATCGATTAAATTTACTGCAATATTGCGATATTGCGAGACACCACTACATTGCAATACATCGCAGTTTCTGCCAATTAAACACAAACACCACATCGCATTCATTTTCACTGCAACAATAATCGCACAAAACCTACTTAAACACACACACAAACATATCAAACAGAAATCTGACCCTGCCCAAACCCAGTCTGCTTTATTACCAATTCTACAATCCCATTATAATTAACCCTCAACTCCACACCCCCAAAAATTCATTCTTACATTTAATGAACCCCACAACCATCATCCCCCTTACAAAAAACCACTCGACGTAACCCTAAATATGACGTATGATTTATGCGTATTGTGTTGTTGTTTATAATCATCCATTGTTGTCATAACTTCCGTTAATTAATCTCGAGCAAGAGGGCTCATTTTTTGTGAGGTCACTTCCGGAAGTTGAGTGTTGATGCTCGTAAACAAAACAAAACAAAACAAAAAGCACGAGTTAATTACGCCTCGTGTTGGTCACTGCGCAACACCGGAAGGAAGATAAAAAGGATGCGGAGGCTGCGGATGAAAATGGGGTCGTGAGATAAATGATCATTTTGCTTGCAAAACAATGGCGGGCGAAGGAAAAAAATCAAAAAAGAGAGAGACAGAGATTTAAATATGTAAAACTTGTGGGGAAAAGATGGCGGAGGGGTTTTTAAATCATAAATTGAGGGTTTAGAAAGTTGGAAATACCTTTTTGATGAGTGGAAAAAATGTGCGATAAACAAATGTGTTGGTTGTTTTTTGGGGAAAGAAGAGATCAAACAGATGTGGAAAGCACATCAGGTGACATCAATCAATGTCAAATTAGATTCAAATCATTTAACTCTTTCAAACCCGGAGTTTCGCGGTTTGGAATAAGTTGGACGGGAGATGGATCGGATGCGGCGGAGTTGAGGGAGGTTAGTGCGGCCGAGACCGAGCACGATCGCCCGTGGAATTTTGTTTGGTGTTTTTTCTTTCGTTTTTTAATAAAATTTTGTAACGGAATAATAAAAATGATGCCAAAATTAAGGAAATAGAAGCAAAATCCCCTCAAATTTAATTAAGTTTAATTAATTTTTTTAACCGTATAAATTTGTACGGAAGCACAAAATCTACTGCCGCGTCGAGTGAGCTTTGCGCGGCCAAGACGAACCAAGATCGCCGTACAATTTTATTTGGTGGTTTTTCTCGTTTTTAAATAAAATTTGTAACGAAATAATAAAAATGTTGCCATTTTAAAGGAATAGAAGCAAAATCCACACAAAATAATCGATAATTTAATTTATTTTTTTTAACGATATAAATTTGTACGGAAGCACAAAATCTGCTGCCGCGTCGAGTGAGCTTTGCGCGGCCAAGACGAATCACGATCGCCGTACAAATCTTTCCGTACTTTTTCTCGATTTTCTACAAAATTGTTAAAATTAATAAAAACCTCACCAAAATTAAATCATATAAAAACCAAAAAAAAAAAACAATTTATATAATTTTTTAATTTTACTTAAAAAAACCGACAAATAAATTTAAACGGAAACACAAAATCCTCAGCCGCATCAAACGCACCACGCACGGCCAACCTCACTGCCAACCCCCGTCCAAATCACAAAAGAAACCCCATCCCCGTCACGGGCATCGAAAACTGAAACAACCCACGGGCGTGTGGACGTGCATGTCGAATCCAAACTCTCGCGTCGCGGGACTATGAATGGAGCCTCATTTGAGAGCCCCCAGCTCGCATTTAACGCCTCGCTTCGTTACCATGGCAATTCCCACTTTCCCCACGTTGAATAACTCTTAATTGGGAGCGCCGTAATTACGTCACAAGTGCGTGACGTAATTTGCGGTGAAAACGTGACGAGTGTCAATCTCCATTTCCCCCGTGCGCCCGTGACGGGCCACCGCACATTTGTCAACAATCCCATCCCCATCTGTCACATCCCATTGTTTACGACCAATCCGGCCGCCATCTTTCAACTTCCGGTCTATCGACCGGCGCGCCGCCCCGCGTGCATTTTACACTCGGCTGCAGCTGGAGCCTGACCGGCTTTTACGCAGATGAGTCGGGACATTAATACGTCGTCTAAGGGCCCCCAAATGGGCACGCATGCGCCATTTTGGCTTTTTAGTGCAAACAAACATGCACTTGTCGTCTTTATTCGGCGGAATAAACTGCGCAGCCGCGTTGTTTCCGAGTCGCGTAAAATGTTTTAGTGAGTCGCCACCAGAGGGGGGTCAGCGGCGAAGTTGTAAGGTTAAGCGCCGTGGATTATGAGTGGTCGCAAATGCGCGCAGTTAAAATTTTCTGCTTGAAAATGGCGGAGGAATACAATAAACTTTTGCTCTGAGGTCATCGCGGGGACAAAGGTGGTGGGGGGGATTGGGGGGGATCGCTGCGTTTGGGGGATTTATATTTATGGTTTGCATCTCCATATTGAAATATGGCCGGACATTAAGTGTAATTTTTAATAGGTCAATGGATTTCTGGGAAATTTCACGAGCTAAACGACGTCCGGTTCGAAATATTCTCACTAGGTGGTACACGTACGGGAGAAGATCATGCAAACGATGGTCGTTAATTTTGCTGAGGTTATTTCCATTCGGGAAGTTGAGCGGAACAAGTTTTGAGTGTTCGTAAACTTTGTCTTCGCTAGAACGTGTTATCCTTGTTATTGTCGGGCCAAACTTGATGGGTTGTTGTGCATATTTTGGTAGACCAAAAAGTTGGTCGATGTCCAGCCCCATTATGTCATTTAACGTACTCTCTCCGTTTTATGTCCGTACAAATACATCCAGATTAAAGAAAAAGCAGCAGTTTTGTATTAGGAGTCCCAAAAAGCACTTGTGGAGCCCTTTCTTTATTTTATTCGAGTTTGTTGGATTTTAAGTGAAATTAATGGATTTTATGTGAAATTGATAAATTTTGTGTAAATTTAGTGGATTTTATAAAAATTTACTAGATTTTATGTAAATTTAGTGGATTTTATGTAAATTTAGCGGATTTTATGTAAATTTAGTGGATTTTATGGAAATTTAGTGGATTTTATGTAAATTTAGTGGATTTTATGTAAATTTAGTGGATTTTATGTAAATTTAGTGGATTTTATGTAAATTTAGTGGATTTTATGTAAATTAAATATATTTTATGTGAATCTGATGGATTTGAAAGATTTCATCTTATTTTGGTAGAACTGATGTGATTTTAGTGGATTTCATGTGATTTTTACTGGATTTCATGTGATTATGGTGAATTTCATGTGATTTTACTGAATTTCATGTGATTTTACTGAATTTCATGTGATTTTACTGGATTTTATGTGATTTTACTAGATTTTATGTGATTTTACTGGATTTTATGTAATTTTGGTGGATTTAGTGTGATTTTGGTGGATTTAGTGTGATTTTCGTAGATTTTATGTGATTTTACTGGATTTCATGTGATTTTACTGGATTGTATGTGATTTTACTGGATTTTGTAATTTTACTTGATTACATGTGATTTTACTGAATTTCATGTGATTTTACTGAATGTCATGTGATTTTACTGGAATTCACGCGATTTTGGTTGATTTAATGTGATTTTTATGGATTTTCTGTTGATTTGGTGCAGTTTCTTTTCCATTTGTTTTTATCTCACAATCTCTATTCAACGTTTTTAATTGATATACCCAACCCCAATTTCTCGCTCGGCTAATTCCCCGCTTGGTTAACCGCCGCACTTTTTCCTCCAAAACGAAACCCAACTCCCAAAACACACTTACCTCCATCACCAATAACTTCACCACCTGTGTGAACCAAATCCTCTTCCTCATTTGACTCATTGTTTCAATCCCAATTCCCAACCTAATAAAAAACAAAAACAAAAAATCTAAAATAAAAAAAATAAAAAAAACATGGGAAAATAAACACAACAAATACCAAAATCTTTCCTCACCTTTGTCCTCCCACAAAATGGCCACTTGTGGCACGTGCGCACAGGAAGACGAAACCATCCAAAAATACCTAAAAACAGACACCAATCTTTATCACTATTACCACATACTTCCTCATACGTCAGGTCGATTTTTTCAACTCCATTCGTCCGTGTCTCAACCAGGTGTTGCTCAGTCAAGTGCCAAAACGAAGGAAATTAGCTCCCACTCCATTCAATCCGCCATTTTTCCTTTTCTTTTCTTCTTTATTGTCAATCTGCGGAATCGTTCAGGTGGAAATTGCACCTGCATTTGTCATTTCATCGTTTTTGACATTTTACGTTCGATTCGCGCTCGGTTGGGAATTAATAATGGCGATTTAGAAAAACGAATTACTCGAGTGATTCATTTTTCTAATGGCGCCGTGATTCGTTTTGTGAGAGCGACCTCGAGCGGAGACTTTTGAAAACTCGTTCTATCTCTCGTCATGACATTTCCGCAGCGAGATGACTCTTTTCCGCTCTCCGAACGTGGGAATTCTTCATCTCTCTGTCTACATCTCATCTCGACTCGAGACGATCGCCTTCGCATCCCATTTCCTCTTGCACCCGCGAATTTCACTCGGCTTTGTCATCCTCGAAAATGGCGGTGAAATTGGAGCGTGAATTTTTTTCCAGTTCACTTGTGCAATTATATAAATATAAAAATGTACAAAAATGTATAAAATTTTCATTAAAAATTTTTTTTAGATTTTATTTATTTTATTTTATTGATTTTGTTTATATTTTGTTTTGAATAAAATAAAATAAAATATTTAAAATCGACGGTTGGAGAGTGAGTTTTGGTTTTGCCGCACGGTGGCGATAGCAGCTGGCGCCATTTTGTTCGCTTGATGAAATATTGATACATTTGAAATGCATTTCTCTCTTTATATTGTAAATATTTATCTTGGAAGGAGTAGTCTTTTAATCATCACTGGTCTGAATAAAAGCATCGTATATTATTTCGTGTTGAAATATTGTTATTTTGAAAATATGAGGGTAATTTAAAGGCGAGCATTGCAATATGCAAAGTACGCTAAATTCGCACATAAATCCTCATGTAAATGGACAGTGGACTGCGAGATGCAAATAAATGCAATAAATTAAAACCAGAGTGCTCTCTCAAATTACATTTTAAAATAAAACAAAATAAAAAAAAATAAAAATAAAAACACTCTTTAATCAAATAATATATATATTTTTTTAAATTTAAAAAAAAAAATTAAAATCAATTTTAGTTTTTAGAATTTTAAATTTAATTTCCACAATTGCTAACTAAAACTAAATTTAAATAAACATTAATTAACATTTAGTTTGACTTTAAAGCGACCCATCGTGACAAAACTGTAAACCAAACCTACATATCCTCCAACACCAAAAACCAAAAACTTTCAAAAATATACAAACAAAACAAACTAAATTTCATGAAACAAATTATAATTATAATCTCAATAATTTTAAATAAATTAAATAAATTAACTACTTTTAAATTTATTAAAAAAAAATTAAACCTTCTCATCCACTTCGAGAGTATCCCGCCCAAATAGCCTTGTACTTGTCCAGCTAACTGCGTTTGAACAACACCCGACACTCACTGACGATAAAAACCAACGTTACGACTGTTCAAACGACTTTCTACCGTAAATTCCCAACCACACAACCCAAGTAAGCATCCCCAACGACCATTTATCCAAAAATCTCTAACATATCGTTTCAAATTTCCAGAAAATGTCGTCCACATCGCAAAAACACCGAAATTTCGTGGCCGAACCGATGGGCGAAAAACCCGTGACCGATCTCGCCGGCATCGGCGAAGTGTTGGGCAAACGATTGGAGTCCAAGGGATTCGATAAGGTGGAGTTTGAGTTGCATTTACGCGTCGTTTTTATTGATTTTTGTTCGTTATTTTTAGGCTTACGTCGTGTTGGGCCAATATTTAGTGTTGAAAAGAAGTAAGGAACTTTTTGTCGATTGGTTGAAGGACACTTCCGGTGCGAATGCGGGACAGGCCGGAAATTGTTACCAATGTCTCAACGATTGGTGCGACGAGTTTCTTTAGTTTCTGTGCGCCTTTTTAAACCGATGTTCTTGTAATTTCATTTCGTTTTAGTGGATTTTTAATTTAATTTTGATTGTGTTGCTTTTGTGCTGAAGGAAATTGAGTAAAGTGATTTTTTTATCAAGGATTTTTGTTAGTTTTTTTTATTTTTATTTTATTTTTTTACATTTGTGAAATAAATCTGGAGAATAAAATGATTGTATATATTGTATAAGTTGATTTTCTGTTGTTATCTTCGCCTCTTGCCGTTTTTCTCGAGGATGTTGAGGTATTTTCCGCGGGTCATTTCTTTGGCTGTTGGGAAGAAATGAATATGAATATGAATTTTTTTCGGTTTTAAAATCAAAGTTTTCTTTTAAATTTCTGTATTTTTTTTTTTTAATACATAATATGGTTTCGGATGGAAAGAAAGGAATTATAAACCGAAAAATGCATTTCTTTATGCACAAAAATATATTTTTTAGTAGAAAATAGCCATTTATAAACAGTTGTGCATTTTTAGAGGATAAAATATATTTGTTAGGACTTAAAATGCTATTTTGGAGAAGAAAAAATGGATGTTTTTTGGAAAAATATCCATTCATATACATAAAAATGGATATTTAATGCAAAAAATGGATATTTAATGCAAAAAATGGATATTTAATGCAAAAAATGGATATTTAATGCAAAAAATGGATATTTAATGCAAAAAATGGATATTTAATGTAAAAAATGGATATTTAATGCACAAAAATGGATTTTTTTATGGAAAATATCCATTTATATACATAAAAATGCACATTTAATGCACAAAAATGCATTTTCGTCGATAATATATATTTTTTTGATATTCAAATGCGATTTTGGAATAAAAAAGGATTTTTTCGTGATTAAATATGCATTTTTCTGCATACAAATGAATATTTTATTACAAATTTATTACAAATATCCATTTGTATTTTGTATGCAGAAAAATGCATATTTAATATACACAAATTGGGGGGGGGGGGGAAGGCATTTTTAGACAATAAAATATCTTTTCTGTACTAAAATGTACTTTTAGACAATAAAATATATTTTTCATGCAATTTTTGGCCGAAAATAATATATTTGCTGTAAGCAAGACGTCCATTTTAAATAAAAAATTCAATTTTTAAAAAGTAAAAATTGCAATTTTAAGTGAAATGGACAAATGTTCTCTTTGTAAAAATGTAAATTTTAAGTGAAAAATGCATTTTTGAGATGAAAATTCAAAAAATTCCCATTTTTCTTGCGTATGAGCCTGTGCAGTGTATTTTTCTACAGTATTTGTTTATACCTTCTTCCAACCCCAACTGATAAGCTAAATTCTGCAATCTCTTCACTTCCTCGATCAAATTCGCTGCTGTCAAACTCCCAAACTCTGAAAAACAACCAAACAGAACAAAATTCAAACCAAAACCAACAAAAATCAACAAAAATCAACAAAAACTCAACCATGAAGCAAATTATAATCTTCCTGGTCCAAATCTTGCAGCCATTTTGGCTGAGGACTTTCTTCAGCATTAAACTATTTCGAAAAAATAGAAATTGATTAATAAAAATAAAATTACATCAATCGTTGTTCCATTTTACCACCGAGTTGTTGAGAAAATCAGAGACACCTGGAACTGAAAAAAGAAAACAAAAAATATAAAAATTCACAATTTTTTTTCGATTTTTTTCGAATTTTTTCGATTTTTTAACTCAAATTACTTCGTTCGGGCCACAAATCAGGCGACGATCGATCCAACTTTTCGTAACTCAACAAGGATTGCTCTAAATCTGTTAGAAATACAAAGAATTAAATTAATTTGAATCATCGAGGCTTAATTAATAAAACATAAATGACGTCATTAGGGCGCAACGTAACCAACAGTATGTGTTGACTAACAGTAGAGTTTTAAAGGGGAAATCTTTGTGGTACAGTTTTGAAAACAGACATCTTGTTATCGTTTGGTGTGTGTCAAATGGATTCACATGAACTTGAGTAATTGGTAAAAATTAATTTTATACGTCGTTTGAAATTTACCCGCACTTGGAGACGCCATTTTAGTGATGACGTCATATCCTATCCTAACGGTTATCAATGGTTTTTCTTTAAAAAAAAAATAAGAACGTAAACACGCAAATATTTAAATATTAATTTACTAAAATTGTTAAAATAAATTATAAATATATTAAAAATTGAAAAAAGAAAGTAAAATTAAAAAAATCACCTTGAACTTTGAACCGTGAAGATTGAACCTAAAATGGCGGCGTCATTGAGTGCCAGCTGGAAAGTGGTAAATAAAATGTCAATTTCGGTCGTTTTATTCATTTATAATCAATGTTATTAATTTTAAATGTTAGATTCCATTTGCACACATCACTAGACGATGCTACAGCGCCGGATTGGTAAAAAAATTGAATTTTTTTTTATTTTTCTTAATTTTATCTCACATTTTTCTCGTATTTTGCAGCCCGCAACAAAATTATTCATCAATGGAAAATTCCTCGACTCAACTGCAAAAGATTGGATCGATGTGTTGAATCCTGTATAAATATATCACAATTTTGGAGGAAAAAAATAAAACATTTCAAATTTTATGTTGATAATTAGGCGACAAATGAAGTTGTCACTCGGGTGCCGAAAGCGACTCAAAGTGAGATGGAGGCGGCCGTGTCTGCGGCTAAATTTGCATTCCAGAGCTGGTCTCGAACATCGATTCTTAGTCGCCAACAAATCATGTTTAAATATCAACAGTTAATCAAAGATAACATGGTAACGAACAACGATGGAAGTAAGGCATTAAAAGGTTCTCATGGTCTTTCTATTTGTAAAAACAGAAAAAATTAGCTCAAAACATCACCACAGAACAAGGGAAAACATTAATTGATGCCGAAGGAGATGTGCTCAGAGGTTTACGTGAGTAAAAATGGCGTTTTGGAAGAAAAATGCAATTATATTACCAAAATGGCAGGGTTCTTATGAAAAAATGCAGTTTTCACGCTCAAGAAAGCTGTTTTTAAGCAAGAAAATGCAATTTTAGGCTTCGAAATGCAGTTATAAGCTTTCAAATGCAGATTTTAGGCTAGAAAATGCACTTTTTATACACGACAATGCACTTTTTAGGCTAGAAAATGCACTTTTTGGGCCAGAAAATGCACTTTTTAGGCCAGAAAATGCATTTTTTAGGCAATTAAATGCACTTTTAAGCTAGAAAATGCACTTTTAAGGCCAGAAAATGCAATTTTTAGACCAGAAAATGCATTTTTTAGGCCAGAGAATGCATTTTGTAGACCAGAAAATGCACTTTTTAGGCCAAAAATGCACTTTTTGCTACAAAATTGCAATTTTAGGCTTCGAAATGCAGTTTTTAGGCTAGAAAATGCAGTTTTTAGGCTAGAAAATGCTGTTTTTAGGCTAGAAAATGCAGTTTTTAGGCCAAAAATTCAGTTATCTTGCTAAAACATGCAGCATTTAGCTCAAAAATGCTGTTTTAAGAACCATAAATGCTATTTTTATGCTTAATAACACAGTTTTAGGCTCATAAATGCAATTTAATTGACCAAATTGCACTTATTTTATGCCAAAAATGCAGTTTTCAACCTAAAAAATGTCGATTTTTAAGCTGAAAAATTGGAATTCCTAAGAAGAAAAATTGCACCCCCATTTTCCGCTAATTAATCGTCACAACATAATGACTATTTGTTTAAATATTAGAGGTGGTGGAACACTGTTGCAGCATAACCTCGCTCCAACTCGGCGAGTCACTTCCAAGCATAGCCAAAGACATGGACACGGTCAGTTACAGGGTTCCGTTAGGCGTCGTGGCCGGCATCACACCCTTCAATTTCCCAGCCATGATCCCACTCTGGGTATCTAAAAATCAAACATTCGCATCGAGGCTCGTGAGTGATGCATTAAATTCGTTTCAGATGTTTCCTATGGCCGTTGTGTGCGGCAACACGTGCGTAATGAAACCGTCGGAGCGCGATCCGGGCGCTTGCATGATGCTCGTGGAGCTGTTGCAACAAGCGGGGTGTCCGGACGGCGTGGTCAATGTCATTCATGGACAGGAAGAAGGTTAATTTGGGGTTTTTGAGTTGGTTTTAATTTGTTTTAATTTTTTGTTTTTTGTTTTCGACAGCTGTTAATTTCATTTGCGATCATCCTGAAATCAAAGCCATATCGTTTGTTGGGTCGGATAAAGTTGTAAGTGGTGGATTTGTTCGTGGTGTGGTGGGTGGTGGTGGGTGGGGAGAGACGAATGTGGTTTTATTTGGGGGTTTGGGTGTGGAGTTGTTGTTGTGGAATAAGAATTGGAGTTTTTTTTGTAGATAATGGTTGTTTTCTTTTAAAAATTGTGAGTTTTTTTCGTGGTAGTTGTTAGTTTTAGTTGGAAATAGTCATTTCTTCTTGAAAATAATCATATTTTGATTGAAAATTTTCATTTATCCTTGAAAAAAAATCATATTTTACTTGAAAATTGTCACTTCTACTTGAAAAAACTTCTATTTTACTTGGAAATTATCAATCTGTTTTTTTTTTTTTTTTTTTTTTTACAAAATTATCGTTTTTTACGAGAAAATAATTATTTTTTCTAAAATTCTTCATTTTTTACGTGAAAAACTGAATCTTTTACGTGAAAAACTGAATCTTTTACGTGAAAAACTCAATTTTTTACGTGAAAAACTCAATTTTCTACGTTGAAAACTCAATTTTCTACGTGAAAAACTCAATTTTCTACGTGAAAAACTCAATTTTCTACCTGAGAAATCTTTTTACGTGAAAAACTGAATTTTTTATGTGAAAAACTGAATTTTCTACGTGAAAAAATTTTTTACGTAAAAAACTGAATCTTTTACGCGAAAAACTGAATCTTCTACGCGAAAACCTGATTCTTCTACGTGAAAAACTCAATTTTTTACTTGAAAAACTCAATTTTTTACGTGAAAAACTCAATTTTCTATCTGAGAAACTTAATTTTTTACACGACAATTATAATTTTCTCTTATTTCTTTCTCAAAAAAACAAACCGTAATAATTCTTCAATTGCAGGGCAAACACATCTACGACAGAGGTTCGAGAAATGGCAAGAGAGTTCAATCAAACATGGGCGCAAAAAACCACGGCGTCATCATGCCAGACGCCAACAAGGAGCACACACTGAACCAAGTGAACCTCCCCCTCAAAAAATAAAAAAAAAAATTTATTTATTTAAATTCTAAAAAATATTTTTAAAAATTCCAGTTGGTCGGCGCCGCATTCGGAGCCGCCGGTCAGCGTTGCATGGCGCTCTCAACGGCAGTGTTCGTCGGCGACGCGCAAAAATGGATCCCCGACTTAATCGAGCGCGCGAAGAAATTGAAAGTTAACGCGGGTCACGTGGCCGGAGCCGATCTGGGGCCCGTCATCTCGCCCGAGGCGAAGCGGCGAATTGAAAGCCTGATTGAAAGCGGCGTCAAAGAAGGCGCCAAGTGCGACCTGGACGGACGTGACGTCAAAGTGACCGGCTTCGAAAAGGGCAACTTCGTTGGTCCGACTGTCCTGAGCAACGTCAACGTAAATATCTACTAGATTTGACGTTACTTTCTCATTTTTCACGTTATTTTAGCGCATTTTCACGTTATTTTGTTCATTTTCACATTATTTTCGCGTAATTTTTTCATTTCTTCACTTTATTTTCGCGTTTTTTACGTAATTTTATCATTTTTCACGTTATTTTCACGTAATTTTTTTATTTTTTTACTTTATTTTCGCGTTTTTTACGTAATTTTATAATTTTTCACGTTATTTTATAATTTTTCACGTTATTTTAGCGCATTTTTACGTTATTTTATTATTTTTTCAGTTATTTGATCATGTTTTCACGTTATTTGATCATGTTTTCACGTTATTTGATCATGTTTTCACGTTATTTGATCATATTTTTACGTTATTTGATCATGTTTTCACGTTATTTTTGCATTTTTCTCGTTATTTCACAGTATTTTCGCATTTTACACGTTATTTCACAGTATTTTCGCATTTTTCACGTTATTTCACAGTATTTTCGCATTTTTCACGCTGTTTCGATCTTTTCTAGCCTAAAATGGAGTGCTACAAGGAAGAAATCTTTGGGCCCGTTTTGCTCGTGTTGAATGCGGACACGCTGGACGACGCCATCAAGTTGGTCAATGACAATCCTTACGGAAACGGGACGGCGGTTTTCACCACGAACGGAGCGACCGCGCGCAAGTTTTCTCAAGAGATCCAAGCAGGAAATGTGGGCGTTAACGTCCCCATTCCCGTTCCCTTGCCCATGTTTTCGTTTACGGGCTCAAAGGCCTCTTTTTTGGGCGATTCGAATTTTTACGGAAAAGCGGTAAGATGCAAATACGGTTTTACGAATGTGGTTGTAAAGAAGTTGCTAAACAATACTCATTTTATATTGGCCCTAAAATCTGCATCTGTCAAGACTCTTAAGTCCAAAATAGACCATTTTAGACATTTTTATCATAGAAGTAACCATTTTGAGACATTTTAAGCACAAAATTAATCATCTTGAGACATTTTAAGCATAAAATTAACAATTTTGAGACATTTTAAGCATAAAATTAACCATTTTGAGACACTTTAAGCATAAAATTATCCATTTTGAGACATTTTATGCATAGAATTAACCATTTTAAGACATTTTTGGCCTAAAACTGTCCATTTTAAGACATTTTTGGCCTAAAACTGTCCATTTTAAGACATTTGTGGCCTAAAACTGTCCATTTTAAGACATTTGTGGCCTAAAACTGTCCATTTTAGATTAAAAAGTCATTTTTGGGTCTAAAGTACTCTAAAGTGGTCAATTTTCGAGTCTGAAACTGCAGTTTTGTTTAGTGTGTATCAACTGCGCATTTACCAACTAAATTAATATCGTAATTCATTTAGGGAATAAATTTCTACACCCAAGTCAAAACCGTGACTCAGTTGTGGCGCGATGCGGACACGACGGACACGAAAGCAGCCACGGCGATGCCAGTCATGCGTTGAAACCAAACATCAACATCAACATTAGTGCGAAAATAGAATAATCATTCGTGTAAAAAAAAAATTTATGTTAAGAGGGAATAAATTACAGAAGGTAAAAATATTTTACGAGGAAGATATGTTGTATGTACACATCCAAAATCGATTTTTCCCTGCAAATAACGCAAAAATACGTAAACAAAACGCAATTAACAGCGCACAAACATTTACAGCGATGGTTTTCCGATGGTTATCTCGATTTTCGCGTCCGGAAAAAGACCCGATGGCCCCAACAAGTCTCCGTAGTCGTCGGATTGTTTGCTTTTCTGCGCATGGGCAGACGATGTCACGTGCCGACTCCTCCTCATTCGATTTTCAGCGAGGTTTTCAGCGGTTCTTTTCACTCGTTTTCTTTCCGTGCAAAATTGTTTGGTTTTTTCGGTTGGTTTAGAATACACATTCAGTCTGGGTGTTGGAATCACATTTGTCAATAGGTGTGTTTCTTATTTAATTAATTTTCTTTTTTAATTTAGAAAAAAAAATGTGGTTTGTTCGATTTGGTTACATTTTAGGCCTAATCTTGATTCGAATTGGAATGAAACTCTTTTATAGGAGCAGAACCTAATATATATTTTCCGTAAAGAATTTAATATCATTTGTTAAATTTTTAAAAATCTTAATTTATCCAAATGTGGCGTTCCAGTCTGGGTTTGAGTTTGAGGTATCCCATGCCACATTATAAAATTGCAAACAAAAATAACTGCTCTGATTGCTCTATGCAAATGGCTGAAAATCAGCAAAATCCATTTAAGATTGAACCCGCCTAATGAAACAACAAGGGCTGTTGAACATTTTGATTGTCTGTTGCTCTACCTCTGGTCATCTCTAGATAATGCTAAAAGAGCTCTGCTTGGCATAATGTTGGTATTGCAAGACTGCACACTGCAGCATTTACCAATTTGTCATAAATATTTATTTCTTTATCATCAATTTGTCCATTGATTTGAAACAGTCCATCCAACTATTTACAGTTGCTTCTGCTTGATGCTCTCATCCTTCACTCGTTTTAAGCAATGAGGAGATTGATGAACTTAATTTTCCAAATCTGAAACCTAACCGTCTTATTTCTTTTCTTGCCATTTTCAAGGTTCTTGCTCTATTAATTGTAATCAATCGTTTCAAATGCTCTTGGTTGGACTTCTCTGGGACTGTGGAAAATTTTTTCGTCACCATTTTCTGGATGACCCATGGAACAGCACTTTGGCCAGCCAGGAGAGGTTCTTTGTCTTTTCATCTTTGTTGGGGACGTCCCAAGGTGTTTTTGAACTTGCACGTATCGTTCATGCTATTTCAACCGACCGATCGGATCGGTTTCAGTCGTTCTATGTTAATTCTTTTTTTTTTATTCTTTTGTAAGAAAAATGCCACGTTTGCTGATTTATGAAACAAAGCATCAAAAAACGCTATTGGAGACGCATTGGTTATTTTGACCAGTCTAGCTGTTCTGGTGTTAAACTAACTAAAATATTTGTAAATCTTTGAGAAGCTTTCACTTTTTTAAAAATGACTCTCTCCAGAGTTGCAAAAATTCTCATAAGATTAACAAATGCAAGAAAATCTTTTTGCTGTTGGAAAACAACAACATGGTGGAAAGTATCTCTATCTCGGAAATTTGCTTCATATGGTTTAGAACAAACAATCAAACGCTTTGAATCGTTTCGTTTCTTGTGTGTTCAGTTTAGTTAATATCCAACTTTTTATTGTCTTATTGAAATCCTTTTATCTCTTTCTCTTGACTATTTCCACAATTTCTCCTGACACTGCTTGTGTTGGGTTGCCATAGAATAACTGGCATCTTTGGCAACAGCAATGAAGTTAAATTATTTCTTAATTTCAACTTCTTCATACTGTTTGTGATAATTTCAGCCAATGGCAGTGTTTTATGAAGTTAAAAAACTCCATGACTCCGTTTAGGCACCTGCGTTTGTGCCAATTGTAAAATCTTTTAACGGTAAAAGCAATTCTCCGATATATGGACAGAAAAAAAAAGAATCTTTAAACAATTTTTATTCCTTTAAAACTTCTTGGGCTAACCTTCCGATTGTCTTTCTGTTTGTATTTATATTTCTTGTTCAATATTAATAACTTGTTCTACTATTGCCTATCTGATACAAAAGCCAAATGCTGGTAAAAAACTCCATGACTCCGTTTAGGGAACTGCGTTTATGTCAATTGTAAAATCTTTTAATGGTACAAGCAATTAATCCCTGTTGTGGATGGATCTGAAATGAATTTATTTAACATTAATATCCTCTACAACAGGATTTTAGAAGATTTTATGCATTAACATTTATTGTAAGATCCAGAAGTGGTGGTGGCGATGGCTATGACGATTGTATTGATGATATATCGAACTTCTTCCCAATTCATGCCAAGAAATATACTCTTGGACGCGTTTTCGTCGCGTCGTTGTTGTTGGTCCTAGTTTTTTGGGGATAACTCATCCTTGCCTAAACGGGGTGGTGCCATTCATTCTGAAGAAAATTTTGAACGTTTAAAACAATACTCTATGATTTAAAACATGGCGTAAAGAAAGTGAAAAAGAAAATAACGCGGGCACGACCAATCACGGCTCTGCACACAATTGGTCAATCAAATCGCTCTATGTATTGTAGTGATCCTGAATCTTAATTAACTCTAATCTCAAGATTACTTTCAAAATCACTGATGCTGCACCGGGACGTTTACTTAAATAAATTCTCTAATTAAAATGCTTGAAGAAATATTCAAGAAAGACAAATATTTCTCAAAACAAACACGGTTAAATTTATTCTATTTCTTCGAATAAACTCTCTCAAACTTTACAATAAGATATGAAAATATGACATGCTAAAATAGTAAAATTAAATATTAAATGACTAGATAATAAAATTAACTGATAAGTGCGATTAGCACAAGTGAACACAAAATATACACGAATATTCTCTTTCTGCAATTTATAATATAACGAACCTGTTCCCAATTCATTCTCAGAAAAATATTCCTGGACGCCTTTTTGTCGCGACGTTGTTGCTGTTTATAGCGTTTTGGGGATGATTCATCCTGAAAAATAGTCACGTATGTTTGAATTATACAACAGAAAGGAGTGAAGAAGAGCTTTAATGTCTTATAAAAATCTGAAGTAAAGAAATAGGTTGCTAGCTGTGTAAAATAATTTAAAAATCTAGAAATTAATTACTTAAACCTAACCAAACCAAAACTTACACTTAATTGTTGTTGGTATTGTTGCTTTCATGAATGTGAAAATGTTATTTCCAGGCGCCAAAGAAGGGAAGGAATTATTGCTTAACAAATAAACTTCCGATTTGGCTGGGGAAATATGGGGAAATACAGTCCTCTGGATAAAGTTGATTGAAATTAGTTTTGAGACACACAAAAATAACACGACTTGACTGGTCAGTTGAAAATGTGAGACTGGTTTACTTTATTTCAAGATGTGAGGCACCAATAGGGTGGGTGTCATAACAGTTGTTTACATAAGGAAAAAGGGAAATGAAACAGAATACCATTTCCACCTCACTATGGAGGGGTCACTCTAAAGGAAAAGACCACACAAACTCAAATGTAAACAAAGTGGCCTAAATGTTGAAATATACGGTAATTAGACAAAAACACTAAAATTATATGATGAAAGGCACAGAAAATTATTTAATAAAAACCCTAAGTGATATGAATCAAAACCAAATAGAATAAAATTGATTATATAAATTGATAACAAACAGAATAAAATTGATAATATAAATTGAATACATATAAAATAAAACTGATCAATTCAGTTTTGACAATAAATAAGAGTCCAATTAAGAAGAGAATTTTTTCTATCCAATCTAAAATGTATTTTATCTGGACCCAAGTCATGCCACAAAAGGCAATCCGTGATCTGTCTTGATTGCGATTTTCTTTTTGCTTTTTAGATTTTGGCGTAATTAGTTCGTTTGAGGAAGATCGAGATAATGCCATACACGTTTCTTGAAAATTTTAATGGCCTCTATTTTCTATTTTTTATATAGTGTCGAATAGCGTCCCAAAAAATCGATACAAAAAATAAAATAATTCAATAAAATAAAAATAAAAACGTTAAACATATATCAAAAAACATCAAAGTACGGTATATCAAATGAAAAATATAAATGAAAAATCACCAAATTATCTAACTAACCGTGTGACGGTTACACTGTCATACATTTGTTAAATTAAGGACGTTTATTTTGTCAATAGATGGCGCTAGTGTGTTTTAACGGCAATTTCGAATTTCGATTGTTTTAAAGGGATTTAATATATAAATTATTATTTATATATTAATCCACTTTAATTTATACAGTTATTAAACATGTTAGATATGTTTTAATGTTGTTTTGATTAGTTTACTGCATAATTCTATTGAATTATGTATAAACTTCACACCTGGTGTAGTCACCCCTCACCACCCACTGGAGTTGGACTCCTTTAGGACTATAGTCAAAGGGACTTAATCCAAAGTGTGTCCTGCGTATCTAGTTCCTGTAGTGGACCTAGTAGAAGACTACGTCTTAGGTGTCCACTTCCTATAATCTAGGATTGGATGGATTTAGGTGCCTGGACAACCCATTCTTCTCACCGAGTATACAGGGTGGAACAAAAGTCTGTTCCCCTCAAATATTTCCTCAGCAATTGCACCTAGGCCAACTTTGATGAAGCGATTGTATAGGAAGTTGGGTGAGAGCAATCCAATGATGTCATCAAATTTGACCTTGAAGGCCATTTTCAAGGTTATTCACTTGCTAACTTCTAAACCAATCAGGTTAGAGCAAAAAGTCAATTACAAAGTTGTAGAGCACCATCAAATTAGTACTATCCAACTTATCTTAGTCATCTTAGTTAAATGTTTTTTTTTTAAAAAGGAGACAAATCAGAAAAAAATCAGCAAAGTGAAATTTTTTACCCTTGGAGGCATAAGGATAAAATGTGCTGTTCTGGTTGAAGCCATTACGGATTTATGGACAATTTTTAAGTCGATTGGTTAAAGCGCCATGTAGTTTGTTTTTAGTTCGGAACTAATTTTATTGAGGACGTAATGCTTAAACAATAAAAATAAATAGATTTGAGCCATCTGGAGGTGGTTTTAATCACTACTGGTAAATGCAAAAAGCTGTTCACTGAAGCGCTGTTTACAAATACAGCAAAGCAAGCTTAAAAGTTATGCTGGAGTTTTAAGGGGCAGAAAATTTCCAAGTTGAATATTTAATTAAATAAATGATGAATCATTACAAATTTCACCTGAGATTTACTTTATTATCAGCAGTGTTGGGCACGGTACTCCCAACACGTACCGCGTTACAAGTATGCGGTACAGGCCGCTTCAACAAAAGTACCGCGGACGCGGTACAGGCCGCTTCAACAAAAAGTACCGCGGTCCCGGTACAGTACCGGTACCGGGATTTTGCGGTACATCTCGCGGTACACGGGAAAACGCGAGAAAACACGAGATTTTTGTGTTTTTTCCCGTTTTCCAGTTTAAAGTTAAAATTTTGATTTTTACATTGTTTACACTCATTCAAATTGAGTGGAAACAATAATTATTACTAATGATAATGATGTAAAACGAATTACTAATTTAGTAATTCGCCAAGTACGCAAAAAAAAAGTGTGCAGGCGCCGAAGCCAGGCCATAACGCGTGGCACACGTTGCTAACGATTGCCGTCGAATTTTAGCAGAACGATACACAGTCGTCTGCGCACTCTTTTTTCGCGTACTTGGCGAATTACTAAATTAGTAATTCGTTTTACATCATTATCATTAGTAATAATTATTGTTTCCACTCAATTTGAATGAGTGTAAACAATGTAAAAATCAAAATTTTAACTTTAAACTGGAAAACGGGAAAAAACACAAAAATCTCGTGTTTTCTCGCGTTTTCCCGTGTACCGCGAGAGTACTGCAAATTCACGGTACCGGTACTGCTTGGCGCAAAAAGTACCGCGGTACAAGTACCCGGTACTTGCTGTTTCCACAGAAAGTACCGCGGTACAATTACGCGTTGCTTCCGTGGGCTACAAAAGTACTGCGGTACAGGGCTGCGGGGCTGCGGTACAGTACCGGTACCGGCGGTACTGTACCGGCGGTACCGGTACTGTATTGTGCCCAACACTGATTATCAGATAAACAAAGTCACAAATTTTCAGCAAAAAAAATTCATAGGAAAAAAAATTTTCCTGTTCAAGAAAAAGCTTGTCCATAAATCCGTGTAGCCAAGGATTAATCTTGTGATAAAATAATTATTGAGGCATTAAAAAAAGGCAGTGGTTTTTCTTGTTTATTTGCATAATGATGCACATTTGAATACGTTTATTTAAGTAATTCAGTATTTTTTGTGATAGAAATTTAAGTTTTGTCACAATGGCTGGCTTTATTTCAGCTGATTTGTCTCCTTTTTAAAAGGAAAACATTTAACTTAAGATTACTAAGATAAGTTGGATAGTACTAATTTGATGGTGCTCTACAACTTTGTAATTGACTTTTTTGCTCTAACCTGATTGGTTTAAAAGTTAGCAAGTGAATATCCTTGAAAATGGCCGTCAAGGTCAAATTTGATGACATCATTGGATTGCTCTCACCCAATTTCCTATACGATCGCTTCATCAAAGTTGGCCTAGATGCAATTCCTGAGGAAATATTTGAGGGGAACAGACTTTTGTTCCACCCTGTATATTCTCGTGTAAACCGGATATAACTCGCTCTTGTTCTTGTTCTTGTTTTTGTTACTGATATTTACTTGAGCGCTTATACAGTCTGTTTCAAAAGTATAAACACACCAGTTTTTTGGAGTATTTTCAAGTTTAATTAACAAATATTTTTTTGACCAAACATAATACATTTCCTAATAGTATTTTACATATTCTGTACAATTTTTACGACAATTGGTTGCTTAGATCATAAATTATCACAGGTTTCAGGTTTTAGCCTGTTGCAAAAGTATAAACACACCATACAGATTTTTGATTATATTTGCTTTATAAGAGATTCACAGTGTTGTATCGAACTAGAACTAATAGTTCGCGTTTGCGAACTTAGTTCGTAGTTCGCGAACTAAGAACGCAAACTAGTTCACCTTTTTTAAAGAACTTAAAAAACGAACGAAGTTCGTTTTTTTGACGCGAACTACGTTCTAGTTCGTTAACTAGTTCGTTCTTCCGACGTTATATGTCACGGCCAATCACAGATGATGATTCCATTCGTTTTTAGTTTTAAACAAGTCGAATCATTGAAAAGTGTTCGTTTCTTTCATTTGACTTGCCGGGAAGTCGACTGTTAAGTATCGGCGGTGCTTTTGCGCGTGTCGCTTGTTGCGATCGTGCGGTTTGCCGAAGAAAACTTGTTATTGTTCCGAGTAAAAAATGGTGTTTCCGTTCGATTTTTCAGGTACTAGAATGATTTGTGGTAATTTGCCACTCATTGCGAACCCAATTCATCGATTTAACGTTGTTTTTCGCCAAAAAAGGTTGATTTTTGCAGCAAAATTTCGGAAAATTTCGGAAAAAACTCGATTTTTCTGGTAAATATGTTTCGTCGAAGGATTTCTATAATTGTAACAACTTATTTTTAAATAAAAACATGTCATTTCGCTATAAAACGTTCGGTTGTTTTCGATTTCTCAAAAATTCGGGATTTTCTTGTTTTCATGGTAAAAAAATATCCATTTTTGGTCGAATTTATTTCCTGTAAACACTAATAATTTAATAATTTAATAATTTTTACAGTAAATTAATGTCTTATTCCAGTATAAAATGGTGTAAATAAAAATTTGAATTCACAAAAAAAAAGTTTGTAAAGTTGACTGAACTAGAACTGAACTAGAACTGAACTAGAACTTAGTTCACTTTGAGATTTCGGGGTGAACGGGAACTAGAACTAGTTCAGTAAATTGAAAATGGTGATGAACGAGAACTAGAACTAGTTCGCGATTTAGTGAACTAGATACAACACTGGAGATTCAGTACTTTGTTGGTCCACCATTTGCTGCAATAAGGTTAAATATTCGGTCTGGCATTTAATTCACGAGTTTTCTTAGCTGCTGAAGTGGTAATGACTCCCAGGCATCCATAATGGCATTTTCAGTTCGTTCACTGTATGATACTGCTTGTTTTCGCCATAAACAATGAGAGTCATGATGCCCCATAAGGGGCCGTCCATAAATTACGTAACGCTGATTTTACGATTTTTAGACCCCCTCCCCCCCCTTTGTAACAAGGTCGTAACAAATCCACAAACCCCCCTAGAATATTAATATTACGTAACAAAACTCACTACCCCCCCCCCCCCAAAAAAAAAATTTGATACAAGCTTATACTACAAAATTTTACAAAAATTTAAAAAAAATTTCAAAAATTTCAAAAAAATTTCAAAAATTTTCACAAAAATTTCAAAAATTTTCACAAAAATTTCAAAAATTTTCACAAAAATGTCAAAAAATTTCAAAAATTTTCAAAAATTTTTAAAAATGTTAAAATAAATTTTGTTACGTAACGTTATTAAGACCCCCCCCCCTCCCCGTCGTAACAACCCGTAACAAAATTTGAAACCCCCTCCCCCCCCTCCAGGCGTTACGTAATTTATGGACGGCCCCTAAATTCTCAATTGGGCTAACATCTGGACTTCTAGAAGGCCAATCAATAACATTAATTTGTTCATCGTTAAACCATTTTTTTGTTGATTTGGATGCATGTATGGAGGCATTATCCTGTTGGAATTTCCAATTATTGCCACCTATCACTGGACCAAAATCAATCAAATTGTCATACAGCATTTGTTGATATTTTTTTGACATGGAATTCACAGAAACGGCCAAAAACGTCATCAGCATCGAGGAATCCATGAAATCAATCGAACTGCGACTGGACAACGAACCGAGTCGGAAACACGAGAACGCAGCACAAAATTCGGCTGAATCGAGCACAAAATTTTTCAATTTCGGCCAGAATTTTGGACTTTTTGATGACAAATGAGCAAAAAGTTGATTATCCGCCGTCGAAATTGCCCGAAATCGACACTAGCGCCTGGCGACAGAAAGGCTCCTCAGCCAGGAGTGACTAATGCTGTTTCTTGGTTTTTCGCGTGTTCTAGGGTTTTTTTCTTTTTTTTCCTAACAAGGGGGAAGCTAGCGCCCCCCCTTGACCCCCCGCGAACCTCACTTTGACTAGTTTTTCTAATGTGGTGGAGAAATGGGTACTTATTTAGTGGGGATATGGTATTACGCGCTAGTCATTCCTGGTTTGTGTCTTTAATTTCATTGGTCTCCTGGCTGAGGAGCCTTTCCGTCGTTCGGTTATAGTCATTTTAGTGACGCTCATTTTAGCGATTTTTACCAAAAAAGTCCCATTTTAGCAAACATGTCACTTTAGCGACACAAAAACCTAGGTTTTAGCGACAAGCCGGCTCAAAAAAGTGGTTTTCATCAAAAAACCAGTAAGGTTAGGTTCGCGGGGAATCAAGGGGGGGCGCAGCCCCCCCTTGTTAGCCCTTCTTAGGAATTAAACCTAGGTTTTTGTGTCGCTAAAATGACATGTTTGCTAAAATGGTGTGACGCTAAAATGAAATCGCTAAAATGAAATCGCTAAAATGATGTATATCCCTGTCGTCATCCGCTTCTGAAATAGACAGATCTGACACGGAATTTTGGGATATAACGCGCAGAAACTTCGTGGAGGAACAAAGCGTTTTAGATTGCACCGAACATAAATAATACTCATAGGTAATATACCGAGCGCGACATGTAATTGTCGGGATAATTAGATCAGCACGAATCTTCTTGCCAGATAAGATCACGAGTGCCCATTAGGGCACTCGTGATCTTATCTGACAAGAAGATGAGTGCTGACCTAATCCCGACAATTACTAAAGCGCGAGGTGTATTTGATACGAGAATCTACCAATAGAAAATAAAATAATGTAGATAGCAAAAATGCGATAGTGTAAATGAGATAGCACATATGAGATAGCACAAATGAGATAGCAAAAATGAGATAGTCAAAATGAGATAGTCAAAATGAGATAGTCGAAATGAGATAGTTGAAATGAGATAGTTGAAATGAGATAGTCGAAATGAGATAGTAGTCGAAATGAGATAGTAGTCGAAATGAGATAGTAGTCGAAATGAGATAGTAGTCGAAATGAGATAGTAGTCGAAATGAGATAGTAGTCGAAATGAGATAGTAGTCGAAATGAGATAGTAGTCGAAATGAGATAGTAGTCGAAATGAGATAGTAGTCGAAATGAGATAGTAGTCGAAATGAGATAGTAGTCGAAATGAGATAGTAGTCGAAATGAGATAGTAGTCGAAATGAGAATTTATTATGCAAAAAGTGAAAAGATATAACAAACCACTTTAGACGTCTGATGCTTGGTTCGTAAAGGCCCCACCGGGAGGCGCCAGAAGAAAAAGAAAAATTCCCAATAAAAATTCCCAATAAAAATTCCCGGTAAAAAATTCCCGGTAAAAAATTCCCGGTAAAAAATTCCCGGTAATAACCAATGAGACGTCAAAAGGGGTTTGTTACGTGCGTCGGGATTGGTTGGGAAACCGATTGTTGTTTTGTTAGGTCTAATCTCATTCGCAGCTATTTTTAGACAAAGCTAGTGGTAGATTCTCCGTAATATTTATTCATAAACATGCAAGTTTCATGTTTATTTTATCTCAATTGTTGAAAATTGTAGAACCAGACAAATTAAACTCGCAGTACTCTGCAATCGAGATCAGTCGGGCCACAGGGACAGGCTATGGTGGACAAGGACGGGCCACTAGGTCACGGGCCACCGGGAAATTCCCGGTAGCCCGCTGGGCCAGTCCAGCACTGGCCGTGGATTTATTATTTCCTTATTGTTTCATTTAACTTAATTATTTCTTTTCACTTATTTCATAGTAAATTTTAGTCATGTTTATATAATTTAATAGTTTATCATAATTTTCCAAATATTTAATGTAAAGTTTATCAGTTTATTCTGAGCCAAGAATAAATTAAGTTTGTTTTATTATAAGAAAATTCAGCCTTCTTATTGGATTTTCACCTTTTGAGGTTAATCGGAGAGATAATCCAATTAATCCATTCAGTTAATATTTAACTTAAAGTTAGTTAGTTTGAGCATTTAGTTTATTGAATTTTAGTATTTTTAATTTTATTTACAAGTCTTGGTGCGGCATAAGTAGATTTTAATAAGATTAAAGTTCAGGATCACTACAGTCCGATTGGCTGCTTTAAAACTACAGTAGTGGATACCTTCATTCATGATAGCAGGAATGTACCGTAATTTTTTGAATGAATTGGGGTCAACTTTTTATATTATAAATTGTGGAGAGAGAATATTCGTGTATATTTTGTGTGCACTTGTGCTAATCGCTTTTTTCATTTCTTAACACGATCGCAATAGTCGCCACCGCCACCACCGCTTCCGGATCTTACAATAAACATTAATGCGTAAAATATTATAAAATGCTTTTGTAGAGGATATTAATATTAAATAAATTCATTTCAGATCCATCCAGAACAGAGATTAACTGACCTCCGGGTGTGAGCAGACTCGTGATTGGTCGTGTAAATATTCGCCATCTAATGGCAGTTTTTATTATTGTTTAAATTAGAAAAGATGAAAAAGATAAACTAGAATGTTTTTTTTTTAATTGTTTTTTTTTTTGGTGCTAAATGTTATGTTATCTGTTAGAAATATTCAGTAAAATATTTAATTTATATTTTTGTAACTGAAATATAACATGGCGGATTCGATAGCTATATAAAAAGTAGAAAATAGAGGCCATTAAAATGTACAAGAAACATGTACCGGTGGTACGGCATCTTCTCGATCTCCCTCAAACGAACTATATTAAGAACCCCAAAATCTGACAAACAAAACGAGCGAAGAAAAGAAGACAAATCACGTATCATTTGTGGCATAAAAATTCAATTTTTTTGTGATTTATCAATTTTTTTTTATTTAGTTAGATATTTTGGTGATTTTTTATTTATATTTTTCATTTGATATATTTTGATGTTTTTTTTATATTTGTTTGACGTTTTAATTTATTTTGTTGATTTATTTTACGTTTTGTATCAATGCTTTTACTCAGCGGCCGTGGCAATAGTATTATCACATAAGTTACTCCCGATTGCAATAAAATCCTAAATAATCAATTTTCCAATTTTCCAGCCTACCCAGACAGCGCAACATTATATTGGTGCTTATGGTGATGGTTTCATCAATCATAGGCAAGAACAGGTCAAACAGATAGTTCAAATGGCTAAGATTAAATGTCAGGATTATGACAAGAAGAAAGAAAGGCTTGAGAAAAGAAAATCTTGTTTTTATAGGATTGCTAGATAAGTATCGATTGCTCAAAGGAGCAAATGTAAATCAGACAGATCACGTGTACTCTTTCGAGGCATGAATTGGGAACAGGTCAAATACATGTTCGATTGGATTGAAAACATTATCTTCTCAATTGGACTAATAAAGGAAGCAATAATTTCTTCCCTTCTTCGGCGCCTTCGACGGGAAAGAATGGGAAAGGATTTTGTATTGCAGCACTTCAAATTGCTATGTGTTTTACTATGTTTTTGGCTTCATTCGTTTAACATAATTTTTTTTTATGTTAAAAAGCAGTAAATAACAGAAGGGTAAAAATATTTTACGAGGAAGATAGATTGATTGTATGTACACGCACAAACGACCAAAAAACTAAACGATTATTAAATTAAAGAATCTAAAAACGACTCCACCGCCGCGACCATTTTCCTTATGTAAAACGAACTCGGCTTTATTTCTTTAATCTTGATCATTTATTTATTTGTTCAATTGATAAAATTCACTAAAACGTTAATAAGTTGAATGTGGATAAGCCTAACTACGGGTTTATCTGTTTTAATAAAGAAATAGACGCAAACGTAATATTTTTGTAGTAATATAACTTGTATGTACAAGTACTGTACCACATTGACTCTACGTACAACTTTGATAATGTGCTTAATAGAGGAATTATCTGCAAAAAACTACAACCAGCAGCTAGGGTAGGAAACAAGACAATACACGGATCATTTTTGCGGGGATGACCTGGAACCAAAGTTTATCCTTCAGTAAATCGAATACATCATTTTGTTAATTGGAGTTTTTTTTTCGCCCGCGCCTCATGACATTAGCAACAGCATTTTCAACATTAACGCGTAAAATTATTATTTTATTTTATATCCTTTCTAAATCCTACAGAATGAATGGCGCCACCCCGTTTAGGCAAGGATAAAATATCCCCAAAACACTATAAGCAGCAACAACATTGCGACGAAAAGACGTCCAGGAATGTAATTTTTGCACTGAATTGGGAAGAAGTTCGTTGTATTATAAATTGTGGAGAGAGAATATTCGTGTATATTTTGTGTACAGTTGTGCTAATCGCACTTTTTTTATTTTACACCGTACATTCCATATAACCAACAGTTTTATCAATTTTTCAGTTTTTTTTTTTACAAAATAATCGTTTTTTGCGGGCCGGTAACTGTAAGGCTGGCAAACCAATAGGCTAGGCAAGTTATGAATATTTTAGTCATTTAATTAATATTAAAAAAGGCTAAACACCAAGAGGCTGAATTAGAAGTTAGGAAATACAGACATCGAAAAGACTAGAAGTTATAAGGCTGGCAATGCTGTGCACCTTAAAATTGATAGCACTAAAAATTCGATTAAAACAGTTTTAAAAATTAATATTTTCGGCAGTATTCGTTAAAAATCGACTTTTTTCGATATAAAATTCAATTAAAATTCGAAAATTTCAATTAAAATGCGAAAATTTCAATTAAAATGCGAAAATTTCAATTAAAATGCGAAAATTTCAATTAAAATGCGAAAATTTCAATTAAAATGCGAAAATTTCAATTAAAATGCGAAAATTTCAATTAAAATGCGAAAATTTCAATTAAAATGCGAAAATTTCAATTAAAATGCGAAAATTTCAATTAAAATGCGAAAATTTCAATTAAAATGCGAAAATTTCAATTAAAATGCTAAAATGGATTTTTCCTCTTCGTCTAATGAAGAACACACAACTCCGAAATCGGCCAAACAGAAGGAAAAACGACTGCAGGACAATACCCGCATTGTAATGTGTGGTTTCAAGTGGAATCAAATCAAAGAAGTATTCTAGTGGATCGAATTCGTTATTCTGTTGATTGGAGTCTTCTATCTTTTGCGTAACCATTTTAATCCTGCCCCCACAAATCAAAATGTTTCTTTTGTTTAATCAATAAAATTCATTAAAACGTTAATAAGTTGAATGTGGATAAGCCTAACTACGAGTTTATCTGTTTTAATAAAGAAATAGACGCAAATGTAATATTTTGTAGTAATATAACTTGTATGTACTGTACCAGCATAGATGCTGCGCTGCATGGCACCAATAACAATAATGTTAAAGTGTCAAAGTAAGTCCACATTGACTCTACGTACAACTTTGATAATGTGTTCAATAGAGGAATTATCGGCAACAAACTACAACCAACAGAGCTACGTCTGGATGAACAGGCATCAAAGATTCTTTCGAGGAATGACTTGTAGTCTGTCTTGACTAAATATTAAAACTGTAATGGAGCATGCAAAATAACGTGACCGTTGGTGCTGCTGAGATTTACATAACTGACTAGTTTATTCAAAGATAGGTGGCGCTGTAGTAGCAGCGTCACAATATATATCAATGGTCAAGACTGACCAATGGAGTGCGAGACACTCCAGTATCCCCTCAATTGTGGAATGGGGGAAGGAACAATTTAGAATACAGTGAAATCAATTGATCTACAAGGATGCAATGTAATTAAAGTGGGTTTAAAAACAATCAATTGAACAATGAATTAAAAGGTAACAAGTAACATGCATTGGAGTGAAGACACTCCATCATCCCCTCAATTGTGAACCAACTAGGGGAGCAATTAGTAAATTCAAAGTAACAGTTTGACATGAAATGCAAATTTAAATTGAACAATAAAATACTTGGATTTTAAAACTACTGAATTATGCACGAAATAAAACTTGTAAAATTGAACATAACATGAATTTTGATTCCAACAATGATTGCAATTAAACATTGAAATGCTAACATGATACATTAACAATAGTTGAATGAATTAGCTTGATGAATTAGCAGCTAGACGGGAGACGGAAAGGAAGTCGAAATGATTCTCTCCTTCACTCACAAGAAGCCTGAACAACAGAGAGCTAAATGTGGCCCCGTGCCCAACGCGTACGGTAGCGTTTTGAAGGGCAAAAAGTGCGGCGAGACCGACGATGGTCTGTGACATCACCTGCGATGCACACGCCGGCACAAGGGTTCGACGACTGCGGCTGGTCCCGAAACAAACACTGGGAGTTGTAGAAGCTACCCAAATGGCGTCTGCGGTTGTGACCAGTGATTTTCTGCGCTGGGGCAACCGTGGTCGAACGTGCGTAGATGTCGGAGACTGCACATGTGGCGAGTTCCATCTGAATGGCTGACTGGTGAGCCTGAGCAAACTTCATTTCAGACTGACTGATGATGGTTTGCTGAATGTAGACACAACTCAACTTGTGGAGTTGATCAGAATAGTTGCAGTGCTCCGAACGCAGCTGCAACAAAATGGCAAAATCTGCAGCGGATTCCACCTGTCCCTGCACTCGGGTGTTGAAATGTCGACCGCGAGGAGGGGTTTTGAGTGCTGTTAATCGGCCTTCAACGTGGCGAGGGCAGCGAACGTCATCTGCACAAGCTTCATTGGAAAACAGGTTAGCCAGACGTGTGTACGGCAGCCCGCCGACGATGCACAGCAAAACAACCACTTTCTTCGTGTCATTGGTGATGCCACTGCACACGAAAAAGCAGTCCAACTGGTCAATGTAGTGGGTCCAGTTATTCTTGATGCAATATGGTTGCAGTGAACCGATACTTGAAGCGATCACAGAAGTTTTGCATGAAAAAGGCTTACATGGAAGTAGGCCTAACAGCATGGTCACGGCGTGGTCAAGGCGTGGTCACGGCATGGTCAA
Source organism: Strigamia acuminata (assembly GCA_949358305.1). Taxonomy (NCBI): domain Eukaryota; kingdom Metazoa; phylum Arthropoda; class Chilopoda; order Geophilomorpha; family Linotaeniidae; genus Strigamia; species Strigamia acuminata. Next base: position 9,532,885 of record OX442314.1, read on the forward strand.
AGGTCCGAAACAGCACTTTACACTAATTTTAAGCGATTTTGTACATTACAGTTTGTGAGGTATTAATTGTTGATCCGTTTTTCATGATGATTTTCTTGAGAACACCGGAACAATTTGAAACAGGGTTAAACCTAACGTGTGGTCCACGTGGTCAGCGTGGTCAGGCGTCCAAAAGGTGTCCAAAAAGTGTCCAAACTTCACCAGTTTTGCAAAAAACGATTCTGTAGCATGGATTGGTATCCCATCCTCGTCGCCAATTAGTCTGTCTTGACTAAATATTAAAACTGTAATGGAGCATGCAAAATAACGTGACCGTTGGTGCTGCTGAGATTTACATAACTGACTAGTTTATTCAAAGATAGGTGGCGCTGTAGTAGCAGCGTCACAATATATATCAATGGTCAAGACTGACCAATGGAGTGCGAGACACTCCAACTTGGAACCAAATTAAATACTGATGCTACAGTATAAGCATCAAAATGAAACCAATGCGACGCAAAACCAAAACTTGCAGAGTTCGTTAATGCAAGATAGAAGTAGAGAATTTTTTTTTATAGTTTCACGGTATAAGACAAATTAAAACACTAAAAACCAGGCGTGATTGTCTAATTCAGCCAAAAAATAATTTTTTAACCTTTTTATCCTTTTTATCCTTTTTCATAAGTTTTCTAAACTTTGTTGTGTCAACAATCGCTTTTCCCGCGATGAGCACACACAGGAGGTTGGTTTGTAGTGACCCTAGTGGTCACTAATGAAGTGTCGGGAATGAGCCCGAAATAAAATATTAAGTTGGAGATTGTTTTATTTTATTTTATATTTTTTATGATTTCCTGTCTAGATAAAGGGAGTTAGGCAGGGTGGGAGGAATTGTGGGTGGTCGCCAAGGAAACCAGCCCGCAACCTCCCGGAGCAGGAAACACTTCCTGTGAGGAGCAGAAAAACTCCTCAGTTTGAAAACCTACTTTGAGAGCAACCAGTCACCAAAATCTTCCTGAGAGAACACCATTCTACAAGCTGATTTAGTGAAAGATTGCCAGAGTATTTGGACTCAGTCTTGCAACTTGCCAGAGCAATTTGTGCGACATTTCTTGCTGTTACTTCAGTTAGTGACAGTGGGAGTTTCATCTTGCCAAACAAGTATTGTTTGGAGGGATTTCTATTCTTGGCCAACAACCATTGTTGGACTGAGATTTCCTCACTCGCGACGAAGCGAAGTGAGCGCGACTGTGTGAGATTGTTGAGCGGAATCAGCCGCAACGACGCCGCGACGACGACGTTGCGACCTGGAGAGGACGAAGAGAGTGGGATTGAGCCCGAACGAGTCAGGAGAGCGTAGTTGTGACGGAATTGAGTCCGTGTTGAAGAAACGCCGAAGCCGAGCCGAGCGTCGGGTGAAGCGAATCCAAGCGTTCGGCATTCCCAAGAAGTGGAGCCGTCGAATCGACTGGATTCTGTATCATTTTCCTTTGCTTTTAATTATTTTCCTTTTAGTGAATTATTCCTTAAGTCATTTAATTTATCAGTTTATCACAAAATAATATCTTGTATTTGATTTAGTGTTTATTCTAAGTTTGAATAAATCGTCTGTTAATTGAGAAATAATTGAGTCATTATTTCTCTCATCATTTGAATTAATAATATAGTTATTTTGAGAAGTATTTGTATAAGTCCTGGCACGGCATCAATGAGTTTAGTTTTATTGTTAATATTCCTTACAGTAATTTGAGCTCATTACACTTGGGGGCCCGTTATTTGAACCTTAACAACTTATCTTCAGTTGAGGGACCAATTTTGTGTGACAAAAGTTATTTTGTGATAGATTATTCTGTTTCTTTCTCCTTTCCTGTGACTAAAACAAGATGTCTCAGCCACAAGATTCGAAAAGAGGGCGAGGAAACGGCCGCGGACCTCGCACACGAGGCGGAAGGACCGCAGGAGCAGCCAATGTGCATCCTTCATCGTCATCCGAGTCGGACCATGCAGACGACACCCAGGCCATGACGAGCAAAGAATTTCGTCTGGAAGTATCGCCTGAACGACAGGGGGAATTTTGGTTAAAGCAGACGAGAGAGGAGTCCCAAGATTTGCTTGGAAAATCAAGTATCTCCGGAGCATCGTCACAACACGGCGACACGCCAGCCACGGTGGATTCAACTCCAACAAGCAAAATAGACCTCTCTAAAATGACATTTGAACAGATCATTGCCGTAGCAAGGAAGCGTGGTCGACTGGTGCGAGCCTACAAGCAACAAGCGTCAGGACGTGCCCGCGATGAGGCGGAAAGTTCAGGAGAAAACTCCCCAACCCGCCATAAACTAGCGAGAGCTCGCCAACGCATCGCAGATGTCATGAAAGAGATGGAAGACAGTCTCCAGGAGCGTCACCAACAGTATGAGGAAGGTGTGCAGCTTTCTGATGAAGACGTGGCACAAATAACGGCAGCAATGGCCGATCGAGCAAGGCGACTGCAATTGGCACATTCAGAAGAATTCCAGATGTTGAAACGGCTCAAATTAGAGGAACGTCACGCCAAACAGGCGAAATTCGAAGCAGAATTAGCCAAGAAAACGACTGACGAAGATATCCGAGCAAAGAAAGATCAATTGGACGCAGAAATTCGTGCTACCAAGGACCGACTCGAAACAGAGATGCGCACGATGAGGAACAAATTGGCAGCGGAAAAACTCCGTCAGGAAACGGAGCAAAAAGAATTACGTGCACAGCGAAAAGCGCAAGCGGCGGCGGAGCGAGAGGCAATTCTTGAAGAAAATCGGAAGATAGAAGCGGAAAAAGTCCGTTTAGAAACTGAAAAACAAGAATTGTTGGCAAAGCAAAAGGCCATGGAGTCGGCGGAGAGCAGGGAAATCCATTACCTTCGTCAAGCTGCTCTTGAAGCACAAGAAGCCGCGGAAAGAGTCCGCCGAGAAAATGAAGAACTAAAATATCTCGCACAATGTCAGTATCAAGTGCCGAGCAACATTCCACCTCGCCGACCTGAAGTAGTGAATTTATCACCAGAATCGTCTAGGAACTCTTTAAAAAGGAAAGGTGAAATGGATGAAAAAAGAGACTCCAAACGTGCTTCTATGTCACCAGCCAAAAATCCAAACGTATTGGACATAATTGATCGAAGAAATCGTCAGCATCTAACAAATCAATCAGCTGCAGCAGACAAAAAACAAGGTAAAGTGACAGGATTAGATCCAGCAGACCCGCAGGTTTGGGATAAGCCCAAAAAGATGGAAACTGAAAATGTCAGAGTATCTTCGGCAAAAAATGAAGGAAAATCATTCGACGTTTACACAGAAAAACCGGTAGAGGAGGACGATCCTCGTTACCATCGTACATATACGTTGGAAGAAGCCGTTGAACACTTGTCAGCAGCTAAGGAAAGAGATAGGCAACGCGAAATAAGTCGCGAAAATGAAAAGCAGAAATTCCAACACGATCAAGAAGTTCCAGAACAAGATAGAAGTAGCAATCAAAATGCTGCGACGGGACATGATGAAGCAACTGGACAAGCCAGTTATACGAAAGTTAGGGATTACAATGATTATTTACAAGGCAAATATTCCCAGCAACCTGAAAATGTGGATGCACGAAATAAATCATGTAATCAACAAGGAATTCGCACACACACTGAAGTACGATTTTCCAACGAGGCACGATCACAATATGAAAGAGAGCCGCGAAATGAGTCGCGTTGTCAACAAGAAACGGACCAACAAGGTGCTGCTCGTTACAACGACGAAAAACATCAGCAAGGTAACTACGGAGCGACCAGACAAGACTGTTACAATCGAAATGAGTCGATGGAAAGAAATAATTCACGTCAGCAATCGGACCATCAGCAAGACTCACGACAAGATGGAGGATCGTACTGGTACAACGCCTACACGAGCAACGATTCACAGAGGCGACGTGATGATTCACGTGGACGATACGATGATTCACAGAGGCGACGTGATGATTCACGTGGACGATACGACGACTCGAATAGACGTCGTGACAATTCATATAGAGACCAGAGAAGATCACGATCGAGTCCGCCACCAACACGGCAAAATGAGTACGAAAATGATCAAAAATACTCAAATTCGGATCATTTCCGGCAGCAGGACTATGATTTTTCCAGATCACGTGAGGAAAGGAGAAGTGGAGGATATTTTCGACAAGACGATAGAGATCCACCACCAACTAACCCACGCACTTTACCAAGAAGCACGGAGGAATTGGAAGAAATTATCTCAAGACAGATCGATTCGCGACTATCTCAAATCCCCTCGAAATCTCAGGAAATGGAGGAAATGTTAAGAAAACTAATTCGAAAATATTGTTCAAGCAATTGGACTCACCATTACACCCCATCTCATCAAATCAAATGGGACCGAATTACTCCCGATATGTTTGATGGAGGTTGGCAGGCTGGTACCCAATTTCTGGATGAAGTTATGCATCTAGTTATAAATCACGAGATGGACCCGGACGTAACTTTGAAAAAATTAATTCCGAAAATGCTGGTTGGAAGTGCAACAAATTGGTTGCGAAAAAATAATTTCACACACTGGGATGAATTTGTAAAAGCTTTTATGAAGGAATATGGAGAATCCAACGCCATGATGATAAAATATTGGGATAATCATAAACAGACGTTGGGAGAAGACATTCGCACGTATTTAAGACGTACAGAAGATTTGTTTACCCAACTCCCATATCATATTAGCGATTTCGACAAAGACAGAAAATTCAGGAATGGCCTGACTCCTTTTTCCGAGCAAGTGTTGCGAATGGTAGATGCACCAATGGCCAGTTCCTTCGAAAAATTATCGCAATTCATACGAAACCACCAAATGTACATTGACGACCGGTACGCTTCAGACATTCCAATTGAAGAACAAAGAGCACGAGATGAACAACAACGACACCAGTCAGACTACACTCGAGCTGGTGCAAAAATGATGCGCCCGCGTTCTCAATTCTCGCTGTTACGAGAGGAAACCTCCACCAAAAAACGAGAGAGTGGACATCCTCCTTATCCACAGCCACGAATACCAATGCGACCAAATGTCAAATGGACACAATACCCGGGTGAATCCAGTGAGTCGATTGGAGATACTCAGATAATGCTGGCCGAATATACAGAAGAAGAAGTAGACAAATTGATGGATGCTGCTAGTGTGTTATTCACGAAAAATAATCCAGCAATAACAAAATATAAGCCTCCAATGCAGGTGAGGCAACCGCAGCAAACGAGTTTGCAGCCACAGATGAAAGGAAATACGTCCTTCCTTCCAAAACCATTTTCAGTCGATTTCAATTTGAAAAAAGAAAATAATAAATCGCAAATTGGAGAAAAAACTGAACAAACTTCAACTCCAAGTAGCACTGATGACGGCAATAAGGCCAACCAAATAAAGTTGACTCCAGAAAATGCACCATGCCATAATTGCGGACAAATTGGGCACTGGGCGCGACAATGTCCACACCCGAAAAGATTGATGTCAGCGGAGGAAATGGAGCAGCTAGTCAACTCATTATCCGAAAGCATCACAAAAAACTTGAACGCGCGGGCTCAAGAATAGCAGTAGAGCTCGCGCCAACAAAAATTTCGGAAAATCTGCTACAAGCCCAACCAATTGAAGAAACATCAGAATTGACAATTGAAATGGTACAAGATTCGGATGGATTATCGGAGATCCAGCCAATAAATGAAGCCATAACAGAAACGCTGTTAACATCAGAATCATTAGTAGAATCAAAGGAATTACTGAGAAACTCTGAAAATTCACAAAACATACAGACAACAACACTGCCTGAAAATTCGGAAAATTCTGGAAATTTACAGAACAACCAATCATTAGAGGGAGAAGTATTAAAGACTTCGTTAATATTAAAAACATTAGTGGAACCCAATGATTTGACTGAAAATATCCAAGAAACTCCAGCAGCAGCACAAGCACCTAAAGGAGCACGATTCATCAAAGACCCCAAAACTGGAGAATATGTGCAATCAGAATTAGCTGAAAAATCACGTAAAGTGATAGGAACTTTAGAAGGTGGAAAAGGGACAATAGTCTTTAACTTTGAAGACGGCGAAGTCGTAGGGATGAGATATCCGACACAGAAACCAGTGACGGACTCTAAACTGGAACAAGCCGAAGCTTCATCAAAAATGAACATTCTGAAAGACAATGGACCACTAAAAAATACAACTATTCCAGTAACACTCACGTCACCGGAAGCAATTGGCACAATGCCAAAAAGAGGAGAAATGATTTGCGAAATGGAATGTGGACAAATAGTAGGAATAAAATTTCCGCCAGTAGAATTGGAAAATTGTCCAAAAATAAAAGAAATTTATGAAACAAATAGAACTTATTTCGCAGCAGAAGTAACGGAAGCCCTAAAAAATGTGGAAATCACACAAGAAAATGAGGCTACTATTTTTTGGGCAAAGGTAAAGGAGACATATGAGGAAACACCATCACTAGCAGCATGGATGACAGATACACCAACTGAGCCTGTGGAATGGGATCCATTATTGAAAGAATTAACAATATTGGAGCCGGAAGGACCGCGCATCAGAATTTTTAATATATTGTTGCCCGAAGAAGATGTTTTGGAAGGGATGACAACAATAGACCTCCAAACAGAACAAGGATCCATCGCTGCCATGTTAGACTCAGGAGCCAACCGTAGTTGTGTTTCATGGCCATTGATTCAGGCGATGGGATTAGAAAAAGAAGTGTGGCCCGTCAAGGCCAATATGGCTGTAAATACAGCAGATAAAAAAGTGCAACCGATGGGAACAATAAGGATGATGATTCGTTGGACCCATGGAATGATGCAACAGTATTTCCTCGTGTTACCACACGACATGAAATTTATGTTGGTTGGCAATGATGCCATGAAACGAATGAAAATACAGCCCAATCCCCTCAACGGCAAGTGGAACTTTATTTCAACAATCGACGTGCCTCAACCATATATGCCACAATTCCTCATGGATAAATATGAGCAGAAGAAACTGGAAGAGCCAGAATCATTGCGAAAAACATTTCGAAAAGAGAGTAGTTTTTGCGCATTTGAAGCAAGATTGAAAGTTGGCAATGGCTTGCATGACATGATAGAAGAAGCCAAACTGCAATTAACAGAGGCTTTACAATTGGAGCATGTATTGAGGAAATATGAGAAAATATTGAGTAAAAATCCAGGCAAAACTCATGTGGTGCAGCACACTATCAATTTAGACACTGACAAACCAATAAGGGTTCCTTTTAAATCTTGGAATCCACAAAAAAGGGAAATATTGCGGACATTATGCCAAGAAATGATTGATAAGGGCTATGTAACAACTGCAGAAGGTGATTATGCGACAAGGATTGTGTTGGTAATGAGACCAGGTTCAGAGCCACGTCTCTGTATTGATTACAGAGCGCTGAATGAACACACTCTGTATGACCCGCCCCAGATGCCGACAATAACGGAAATTTTGAGAGAGCTCGGCGAATTTCAATGGGTTTCAACCATTGATCTAACGAAAGGATACTGGCAAATAGATTTGAGACCGGAAGACCGTCCGAAAACAGCATTCTGGAGTCCTCAAGGCCGACTGATGTTTAACGTCATGCCTTTTGGGCTGGTCAATGCGCCAACCACCTTTCAACGACTAATAGAAAAGGTATTAGGCGAAGCATTCCGAAAATATGCTTGGGCCTACCTGGACGACATCGTGATCGTATCAAAAACGTATGCAGAACACATGAAACATCTAGATTCAGTTTTAGGAAAATTACAGAAAGCTGGATTGCACGTAAATCCAACAAAGTCAAAATTCTGCAGGAAGGAACTAAAATTTCTAGGGTACAAACTTGGAATCAACGGCTTAAGCGTAGACCCAGCCAAAGTAGCGGCCATAAAAGAATTTCCAGCGCCAAAAAATTTGACAGAGTTACAACGATTTTTTGGCATGGTCAACTTTTTCCATAGACTTCTCAAGAATCTGGCCACAGTGGCCGAACCTCTACGCCCACTCCTGAAGAAAGGGATAGAATTTATTTGGGAGGAAGTACACCAAGTTGCCTTTGATAACATTAAGCAATTACTGACCGACGCCAAAACTATGCACTTGCCAAATCTACACCAACCATTCATCGTGAGGACAGACGCAAGTAAGAAAGGATTGGGTGCTGCCTTGATGCAGATCAAAGAAATTGACGGACAAATGATTGAATCACCATGTGTATACCTCAGTAGATGTCTGCAACAGGCAGAACTTAACTACGGCGCCACGGATCTCGAATGTTTGGCGGTAATTTGGGCGCTCCGAAAATTTAGGCCATATTTGGAGTTCACAAGTTTCGTCGTGCAGACAGATCATGAGGCGCTGAAATGGTTGATGAGACTGGAAGAGCCAGCTGGACGCCTCGCCCGTTGGCAGATGGAATTGATGTCTTATAATTTTACAATCCAATATTTGAAAGGGACTGCCAACACATTAGCAGACGCATTATCTAGAGCACCAATTCAACTCATCTGCGACAACGAAGAGACGGGAGAAGCCGACGGTGACTTAAGATATTGCCCGACAGAACCACGAAAATGGGTCGTGGGTAACTGGAATCAGCTGCCAAAACCTCAGTCGGATGAAGAACGATTAGTAGACGAGCAAGTCACGGCATATTGGAGTCACATGCATAATGCGCCGGCAGAAGAGTCGGAAATAAGTCCGAAAATTACAAAAGTTCAATATTTACCAACTTCGGAATGCGAAATGGTGACAGCGTTTATTGCAAAAGTCACGGAGCAAGCCGACTGCATGCCTCCGACACGCGAAGAAATTATAGAACATCAGAAAAAGGATCGCCATTGCCAATCAATGCGATACTACCTCGAGACAGAACAATTTCCAGCTTACGTAACAACACCATTACAAAAGAAGAATTATCGCATTTTGGCGACAAAACACATGTTAGAAGAGGATTTATTATTAAAATACCATCCAACATTGTCAGATGATTTAAGCGAGGATTCTCGAGCCCTGAAGGTCGTGATACCAAGATCACTAAGATTCCGAGTGTTATGGCAAATGCACGGCCACCCGCTCGCAAGCCATTGCGGAATTGCAAGGACGCTTTATCGAATGCGACAGATTTATACCTGGGACGGAATCAAACGTGACACCACCAGATTTATTAAACACTGTCCGCGGTGCCAGGCGTGTAAACCTCGGACTAAAACACGAGTAGAAGCAGCGCAAATTGGCCCATATGCACCTTTTGAGTGCCTAAGTATAGATTTGGTAGGACCATTGATTAGAACCGATGAAGGAAACAATTACATTTTAGTAATTTTGGATATAGCCACCAGATGGCCGGAACTTTACCCATTATCCGACCCCGTCGCACAAGATATAGCGGATTGTCTGTACAACACGTGTATGGGATGGGGATTCCCGCTCCGAATCGTGTCGGATAACGGCCCGCAATTTAAGGCCCGAATATACCACGAATTCTGCAGAAAATTCAAAATTACTCCGCGATTCACGTCACCGTATCATCCGCAGGCCAACACGGTAGAAAGGACCAACCGCGATTTAAAGTATATTTTGTCAATTTTCACAGATATTCACAAAAGGTGGGACACGTATTTAAGAGAAATTGCGTTTAGCATACGCACAACGGCAACAACAGGCCGCGATTATTCTCCAGCATACTTGAATTGCTGTAGAGAATTTAGGATTCCTTGGGATCCAAGGATTTTGGATGGAATTGCAAAAATAGACCCAAATAAGCCACATATTTACATCCAACGACTGGAGAAAATAATTAGAGATACATATCACCATATGATGGCGCACATAACCGACTTGCGCGAACGAGTGCAAAATCACAAGATGGACAAAAAATTTGATGACTTTAAAACCAATGATTTGGTATGGAAAGATGATCACCCATTATCAAAAGCGTCACAAGGGATTTCGGCGAAATTATCCGACAAGCGGAGTGGGCCATATGTAATCATCCAAGTCCACCAAGGAGGAGCAGTGAAACTAAGAAGGCTTAAAGATAATAAGATCTTTCGCTCCATCCACATGTCTGAATTATCACCTTACTTCCCGGAATTTAATCAAGAAATTTGGGAAAAGGATCAAACTCAGAGCAATCCAAATGGGAAAATAATTAACACACTATTTGATGAGCCAACGACATCCGAAACACAAGAAAATACGGAGACAGAAAATTCACAGACCACTGAAATGAGTCGGATGAATAATAGTAATTCAGCGGAATCACAAACTTTGAGACAAACACAAAGTTTGCAAGATTCACAAAATTTAGAAGATGTACAAGGATCTCACACTTTGGATAACACACAAAGTTTGCAGGATCCACAAACATCACAACAACAATTGGAAGTACAGGATTTGTCGGATTCAGACACAGCAGGCGTGAGTTCTCAAGTTTCAAGGAAACAAAGAAGCGGTGAAAAAGATAAAAATTCGGAGAGCGACGAGGAGTTGGATGTAAATTCCAATGACAACACGCAAGAAAGTTTGCCACTTTTTCCACGGGACTTAAGTTTAGAAACAGATGAACAAGTTGCGTCTTTTTCTAAAAAGAGGTGTAAAGTTATTGTTTCTCTCTCAAAAACTTGTTGAAAACTGTTAAAATAACTGTTGCCAAAATGGCCACACAACCAGTCAGTTCTCTAGATTTAACAGGAATGCTTTATTTTACAAAGAATATACAAAAATGGTTTTTAATCTTTTAATCTTTTAACTCGATTCTTGAATTCCTCGTGTTGGCGCGCGTGTCTTTCTGGCGATCCTGTCGCCCTCTGGTGTCACTTCTCTGCACCGCGCCTTTACATTTCACACTCGACCATCCGACTACCCGAGTCGGTCCTCCGACTCGTCTTGGCCTTCGTCCTCGCTCGCGTTGTCGGCATCGTCGGTGATTTCCCACCGCTTTATTTGGTCCGTTGGCGCCGTGACACGGTATCGAGGCGGGTCCTCGAAGCTCTGGACCTCATACACCGTGTCGGAGATCTTGCGCCCGATTCGCAACGGCCCCCGATATAGTGCTGACAACTTCCCCGCCGCCCCTTGCGCCGCGAGTGCCTTTCGCCGCACAACGACCACGTCCCCCTCTTTAAACATTTTATTCGGCCCCCGATGTCGATCGAATGCCTTCTTTTGACGCACCTGCGCCGCTGTGAGCGCGTCGTGCGCCTCGTCTCGCGTCCGCTCAAAGTCCGCCTCCTCGTCGTCGTTGTCCTCAACCGCGACCGCTGCCAGTCTTGGCTCGATAACGGTTCGTGGTTGGAATCCGTAGAGCACCTCCATCGGTGTCTTTCCGGTGCTCCTACTCGTTCTCGAATTTAATGCAACCTCGATTTGGTTCAAATGTGTCGCCCAGTCACTCCCATCTGCCTTCACCACACAGCTCGCCATCATTGGCACCAGCGTTCTATTTGTCCGCTCGACTTGCCCGTTGGCCCTCGGATTTTCGGTGGAGGTCAATACATGTCCCACCCCCAATTCGTTGCACAATTCGGTGAATTCGTTATTTTTAAATGCAGTCCCTCTATCGGTGATAACTCGTGTGGGAACCCACATCCGCACACACAGTTCTCTCAACTTTCGGCACGTTTCTTTCGCACTTGTTGATTTGGTTGCTCTCAAAAATGTCACTTTCGAGTAATTGCACACTGCCACCAGCACATATTTGTACCCTCCGCTCTTTGGGAATGGCCCTACGTGGTCCAGGTGGACCGTATGCCACGGCACCTTCTCCCGGATTATCATATTCAGTGCCCCTGGTCTGCGTCCCCCCGGCTCTTTGTAAATTAAACATTTGACGCAGGATCCGATGATGGCTTTTACAAATTTCCGCATTCTCGGGAACCAAAACCTCTTGAGAATCGCATCCATCGTCCCCTCTGTCGCCGGGTGCCCGTGTGACTCATGCACTTCCCTCGTTATTTGCCGCTGTATCCCTTTTGGCACGTAAATTCGTTTTCGTTTCTTCTCCCCTTTTCTTCTTAAAATATGGCACACGTGTCCATTCTTGAGTGTGAACTGCCGTATTTTGTTCTGCATCCGCTCGGTCAACCCCTCATTGTTATTTTGCAATAAAGCATTTTTAATCTCTCTACACTCAATGTCGCTCATCTGAGCAGCCTCCAGCCAGTCTCCGCCCATTAATCTAATCTCATTCACTCGGAATCGACTCATCACCTCGTTCTCCTCGGTTCCCAACTGTTGGCACGGTTCGGCATTTCTGCTGAGCGCGTCGACGTGACTCATTAGTAGTCCCGGCCGATGTACAGCTCTAAAATCGTACTCGGATAGTTGCAACACCCATCTGCCTATGCGAGGGGTCAGCTCTTTCTTTTTCAACCCGTATCTAACCGCCTCGCAGTCGGTAACAATGACAAACTCTGCCCCGTATACATACATTCTAAATTGTCGTACCGCCCATACCACTGCTAATAATTCCAATTCTGTGGAGTGATACCGCCGCTCGCAGTCCGTCGTTGTTCGGCTTGCGTACAATACTGGGTGCAATATTTCCTTCTCGTCCCCCTGCATTAAAATTGCCCCTAACCCCTCCTGCGACGCGTCTGTGTGTATTTCGCATGGGCGTGTATTATCAAACACCTTCAATACTGGTGCAGACACCAACTCATTAATTAAGTTTCTAAATGCCGCTTCACACTCTTTTTCCCACACAAACGGCTCGTTCTTGCGTGTTAAGTTTGTCAACGGCCTGCACTTGACTGCATAGCCCGCCACAAATCGCCTAAAATAACCACACAATCCCAAAAAGCTCCTAACTCCCCTTACATCTACTGGCGTCGGGAAGTTTCTAATGGCGCTTGTTTTCTCCAACCCTGGCCGTAACCCCTCCGCCGTCAAACGTAGCCCCAAAAAATTCACTTCACCGCACAAAAAATGACACTTGCTTAATTTTAATGTTAATTTCGCTTTTCTCATTTCAATCAATAAAGCTCTCATTTTTAGAAACAACTCATCAACACTTTTAGCCCCTTGTAACAAATCATCCATATAACGTCTCATTATCTCTCTCGGAAGATGGCCAAACGCCATTTCCATCATGCGGTTAAAAACAAACGGCGCGTTTACAAGCCCAAATGGCATTCGAGTAAACTGCCACTTGTTTGACATTGTTGAAAATGCCGTCTTTCCCTGTGCGCCCTCTGTTAATTCTACTTGATAATATCCCGCGGCTAAGTCAAACACAGAAAAAATCACCCAATCATGCGTGCCGTCAAAAATCTCCTCAATTCTCGGGCAAGGGAAATGTTCCTTGACCGTTGCCTCGTTTAAATGTCTAAAATCAATGCAAATTCGCATCTCTCCGTTCTTTTTTCTCACCACAACTATCGGACTATTAAAAGCACTATTTGATTTTCTGATAAACCCTGCCCCCTCTAACTCTCGGATCATTTCGTCAATCTCCCGCTGCTGCGCCGCTGAGTAAGGGTATCGCCTCAAATTTACCGCCCTATCCGTCGTTAATTCAATATCCATTTTTAAATTTTCGAATTTTCCTACTTCTAACAAATTTGTTGCAAAACAGTCCCTAAACTCATTAACCAACCCGACTAATCTCAATTTGTTTTCTTCTGACACCCCCTCGCCCACTTTAAGATCGTGTAATGAAATAACAGACTCACCCCTCGCCTCCCTCGATTCCACTCGCTTCACTTCGCTGCATTGCAACGACGGTGCGTCGTCAATCGTTTCAACGTGTCCGAATTTCTTCCCTTTTCGCACTTGAATCGCCGTCGCCCCCCGGTTCACTACTGGTATTCTCATTCGTCCTTCCTCCACGCTCGTTACTCCTTCCAACACCTCAAGTCGATCAAAGTTCGAGAGTTCGTTGCACAAATAAACAGCTCCGTCGTCGCCTTGCACTTTCATTTCAATAAAATTTATCGAATGTGCTTCGATTATCGTCTCTTCACTCGTCACCAACACCCTCGGTTTTGTTCGCACGTCCGGTTCGATGCGTCGAAGTCCCCCGTCGATCGTCGTCGTGTCGCAAAACGAAATTTTCCCGCTCTCCACCGTCATCTTCACGCCTTGATGCTCCAAAAGTGGCTGCCCCACCCAAATGTCCGTTGACATCACCTCGTCGTCAACAACGTAAAATGGCACAGCATCCACCGTCACGCCGTCCGCTTCCACGCGATATTTCGTGCGGCCAAAATAGGTTTGCTCATCTTGGTTGAGCCCGTAGTTAAATCCACGTATTTTGTACGCAAATTTCGGCTCGTCAATTCCCGCCTGCCCCGCGAACGTTTTACTGACTAAACACAACTCACTTTGCGTGTCGATGCCTGCCGTGCACGAACGTCCCGCGACCGTCAGTATTGTTGCAAATTTCGGGATCATGGCTTCTCCTGCGATCTTCTTGATGGCGTGCGGCTTCACCTCCTTCGGTCTTGTCAATTTTCGCTCGCGTTTTGGCTCCGGACACTTGTTGGCGTAATGACCGCTCGCGTCACAGTTAAAACACTTAACTTTTGGGCAATTTGCCGAAATGTGCCCCGCCTCCTTGCACCCAAAACACCGGGTCTCGCTTGTACACTCGTTGGCACGGTGCCCCTCCTCCCCACATTTAAAACAGGCCGTGTGTGATTTTCGCACACTCACTTTCTCCCTCGGCACGACCAGTTTTGGTTTAAACTCGCTTTTTATCTCACTCTTCGCACTCACGTATTTAGACTCAATCGTTTTTACATCTCGGATTATCTCGCCTATACTGCTATATGATTTCAAATAAATGGCGCTCATTACCGTTTTGTTCTTGAGTCCGTCCACGATGTAATCACGCGCCTCCGCCAAATTCAGCTTCAATTTGCCACACACTGCCCACTTCCGATGCACGTACGCTTCGACCGTATCGTCGGGTTTCTGCGGCGCCTGCATCATGGCTTGCTTTTCAGCAAGGGTTAATTCCTGGTCAGGAAAGTCACGCACAAAACACCGGGCCCAATCGCGATACTGGCGCTCCAATTCGCCCGTATTTTCTTGCCAAACCTTGGCCGCTCCTTCCAGGGCCGCCGCTGCGTTCGTCACCTTCGTGGTGTTCGTCCAGTGGTAGTCCTTCGCATATTCCTCGACTATCTGGAGCCATTCCGTCGTGGTTCTGGTCTGGTCCCGCTCGCCCGAAAATTTTGGCAGCTTCGGCGCCGCTCGCGTTTCGCGCCGCGAGTTTTCCAGCTGCATTTGCGCAATCAACAGCTGCACAGCCTTCTCGGTCCCCGTCGCATTTGGATCTGCCGTTTTCTGTACCTCTCGTATCTGTTGGTCGTCGTCTTCTTCCTCCTCTTCCTCCTCGTCGGCGACCGTCTCGCCTGCCGCCTTTCGCATCGCTCGCCACATCTCGACCGCCATCTCCGCTTTACGTTTTCGGAACGTTGTGAGCCCGAGTTTCCGCATTTCGGGGCGCATTTCTTCCGTTCTCAGGACCAACAAATTCTCAACTGTGGGTATTTCGCCCCTCGCAATCATCGCAAGTACCGCCGGGATGTCCATCGTGATTTTTTTGACGTTCAAAAAACTTTTCGACCACGCGTCGCTGTTTCGCTCTTTTGTCTTGGTTTTAGGCCTCGCGCCGCTTTCACCACTCTCTGCTCACTCTGGATTCCGGTTCTGGTCACTTCACTTCTCGTTCTTTCAGTTCGCAATTTTGTTTAACATCCCACTTCTGATGTAAAGTTATTGTTTCTCTCTCAAAAACTTGTTGAAAACTGTTAAAATAACTGTTGCCAAAATGGCCACACAACCAGTCAGTTCTCTAGATTTAACAGGAATGCTTTATTTTACAAAGAATATACAAAAATGGTTTTTAATCTTTTAATCTTTTAACTCGATTCTTGAATTCCTCGTGTTGGCGCGCGTGTCTTTCTGGCGATCCTGTCGCCCTCTGGTGTCACTTCTCTGCACCTTTACATTTCACAGAGGGGAGGAGTGGTAGAAAAGAAGAAAATAAAGAAATTTTATCAAGATTTGCGTGAAAAACAACCTAAAAAAGTCATGAAAAAAGCTATCTTGAAGAAATATTCACTTCGAGATAGGGGGAGGATTAAGCCTCCAGACTACCTCTAAAAATAGAAGGTAGCGACGTCACTCGGGAGTCCGGAAGTGGACGACGTCGCAGCTCGAACGTGATTGGTCGAGGCGAATCTCACTTGTTAACTTGACATCAAAACAATAACAAGTTAAGGAAAGTTATCCCGGATTTTAACAACAAGTCAGTAAGAATAAGAGGGAAGAACGACCAAAAACGAAGAAAAAGTGTGCAGCCAAGTGAAAGAAGGGTCCGATTAAGCGGAAGTTCATCTTAAGATGTTCGAACCACGGAAATCACCACCACCAAAAAGACGGGACCATAGTGAGGTAGTAAAAATCGAAATGTGTCGAAAATATAAATAAGGAAGTATTTTCTCTCATCGGGTGTGTTATTTGAAAGTGCGTAAAGTATTGTGGAAATGACGGGAACGAAATATGTCGTTACAACGTGACAAGTTCGGCGAAATCACGATTTAAAATGAAAAGGAATCAAATGTCTCGAAATAAGTTAAAATAAAATTAGTTATCACTTAAATAACTGGTTTTATAAGACAAAAGTGCTAATTTATTAGGCAAAATCACAAATTAGTAACTTAAAAAGGACTCCTATCACGGAAAATTAGCAAGGAGCGCCATCTTGTGAGAAAATTTAGAATAATAAAACTCAAAATCGAGATAAATACGCAAAAATAACACACACATCAGAGAAAGATAAAATACAATGAATTTGAGAGAAAATTGAATTTAATAATGTTTTACACAGACCCAAGAAGCCATGGCGTCGTGGGGAAGAATTTCGAGGGCGGCTAGATTGCCAAGGAATATCCACCGAGGGAGAATTCCTTATCGTTATAAAAGGGAATTTACCAAGAGAGGATACACCGCATTCCAGGCTCGAAAAGCGTTTACAACAGCCATCCAAAGATTTTGGGGAACGACGAAACGATTATTCAAAGGATTCAAAACATGTTTCCACGAAGTTTTGAGACAGATCCCAATTACAGAGGACACACATGGCCCAATTTGGAACCAGATGATAGGAGACGAATATCCGATAGAAGAGGAGGAAGCAGCCGATCTCAAAATATACAAGAACCCCGCGACAAATAAATTTAAATTCGTGGAAGAGGTGATGGCCAAACTGAAAACTGGAGCGCAGGAAGTGGCAGCGAAATACATGGAAGAGAAAACCGCGTACCTTGAAGCTCAGGCCTTATTGCCTTCCCCGGAGTTAGATAAAGAGCCGCCATATTTCGTAAAGAGCCAGTACAAGATGCACCAACTCCACATGACGGGACTCATTGGCCAAAACATCACACCACTCAATTTAGAAGGTGAGCCGCCAGGCGAAGATTTTGGACCGCTCGTGTACGCCAAACAACAGCGGCAGGAGCAAGACGAATGGGAAGCAGCATTAGAGCAGGCAGCGAACGAGACGGTGAAGGAATTACACGAGGAGGTGGAGTTTCTGAAATGTGTCAGAACGGAAGAAGAGGAAACCAAACGGCGAGGAAGAGAAGCCAGATCACGAGGAGCCCTTCGTTACTCCAGGAGTGAGAGACCCAAAAGGACAACTCCTCCTCGAAGAATCAGCCCAAAATATTATACCAGGGAATTCCGATCTAGGCGAAAAGAGTACAGAAGTGCGGAAATAAGTCCGAGAAGATGTCAAAGTCGAGATAGAAAAGAAAGTCCCCGACGAAGGAGTAAGAGTCCAATACGGCAATATTTCTCTCGTCAAACTCAAATGGAGAAAAGATTAAGTCAAACAGACAAAGATTCAGAGAGGGAAGTAAAGAGGCATCAACGAAGCTCGGAAATAAGTCCGAAAAGGAATTCGAGGCGACACGAAACGACAGAGCAAGAATACGTACCTAGACACCACCGAGCAGCAGAGAAGCGTCCATCAGCCGAAGGAAATCGAATTGAGCGGACAAAGAAGCGCCCACGGTCGTCACACCGCTATTCAGAAATGCGCCCAGCGAGAAAAGTGACGATTTCGGCAAATAAAGATGAGACACTACAGGTGCAAATTCGCAGAAGTTCGTCGGACGAGTATTTGACGGCACACGAGATGGAGCTAGATCAATACGTGGTAATGGACGAGTGTCAACGTTCGCCATCGCCTGATTCGGAGGAAGAGCAGCAATTGGCTGAAACGACTGTTCACATTTTGGAGGAACGGGAGCCAACAGCGACAGTCACACACGACATTGAAAAACGACAAGGAGGTGAAACCAGCAAAAGAGGGCCACAAACACCACCTACTACCCCGCCAAGGCAGCAGGAAGTGCAGAAACCACCGCCGGCCACCCCTCCAAGACCGGACCAGGCGCCAAATACACCACCACGGAGTATGCACACTCCTATTACCTGGACTCCAACCACGTGCCCACCAACACCAACGCCGCGAGTGTCATCACCGGAGATTTCCAGCTGCCGAGAGTTGCCGACTCTTGACGAGGCCTTAGCCCAGGCATGGGAGAAAAGGGCAAGGGAACCAGCGCGGAAAAAAGGACCATCGCGAATACTGCGCCCAAGGATGCGAGATCCAAGGAAGGTACAACCAAAAGCTACGCCGAGTGCCGCCTTGGGAGTGCCTCACCCTCACTTGCAGCCAATTACGGAACCAATTCCCCAAACGGACTTATCACTGCCAATTCCGTCAGTAGCCACCGTGATGTACACGATAGACCCATCAGTTACATTAGCCGAAGATTTCGATAAATACTATCGACAGCTGTGGACGATGTATCTGAAATTTCCGTTATGTAACCAAGGACTTCTGACCCCGACAATGGACGAGTATCAGCAAGCCCAATTAGCAGAGTCACTAAATGAACGACGGAGATGCGCTCAAGCCTTCATCGCCCAACCCACCGAATTGAGAACCAAAGAATGGCTAGCTTGGTTCGAAGTGCAAATGTCAGTGGCATTAATAAGACTTTTGTTTCCAGGAGTTTTCCAAGCAGTCGAAGCATCGCTGATCGCCACAAGTTTCCTATGGACGGCAGCAATGGGCATCCCACCCGAGTTGCTCGACAGCTGGAAAACAGTATTGGGAGACCCACCTGTCATCCGGGCCCAATTGGAACGAGAAGTTTTTAAAACGGGAGAGACATCGGGGCAGTGCATGCTAAGATTGCGGGGCGAATGGATTCTGAGAAGACAGAGCTTGCAACTGCAACGGAATTTTGGGACGTGTGCGCAGCAAGTGGCTGACCCACCAGCAGCGGGAGGGGCGGTGCCCACAATCTTTATGACTGCCACGCCAAGCCACCAGCCAACCAAAAAAGCAATAGCTCCAGAATCCGATGTCGAGTTGAAATTGACCACCGATACTGAGATGTTTGATGTCGAAGGGAATGAGCCCTTAAATAGAGCTAGTGGAAGCTCGCAAAAAACAGCGTCTGGCAGAAGTTCAGCAGCCACTAAAGGGACGAAAAAGAATCCGAACCAAGACTACAGGAAAATAAAACAGTTGTATCCAAGTCTGAGATTCCCCGATTACGCGCGAACTCTACTTATCTATAATGCGACGTTATGCCATGAGGCATTGAAGTGGCTTGAGAATGCTGTCAGAGAGCCGAAACGCATAATTCAGCATCAACGACTAGTTGCAGTGCGGAGACCACCCACCGGATCCCGCGAAAAATATGACATCGACTATGACCGAGTATTCCCGAGGACCAAGTTCATCAAAGAAGTCTGGCTCCATGTCAACAATGGCGCCACCTCGGGACCAACCAAGCATCTGCCAAAATTTTCGGTTTCCGAAAGCGAAGCTCCAACTCCGGAGTCAGTTTTCCGAATCGAGAAATGAGAAGTGAAGGAAGAATCGGAGAACCTTCCTAAAAAGAGGGGAGGTGTAGTGACCCTAGTGGTCACTAATGAAGTGTCGGGAATGAGCCCGAAATAAAATATTAAGTTGGAGATTGTTTTATTTTATTTTATATTTTTTATGATTTCCTGTCTAGATAAAGGGAGTTAGGCAGGGTGGGAGGAATTGTGGGTGGTCGCCAAGGAAACCAGCCCGCAACCTCCCGGAGCAGGAAACACTTCCTGTGAGGAGCAGAAAAACTCCTCAGTTTGAAAACCTACTTTGAGAGCAACCAGTCACCAAAATCTTCCTGAGAGAACACCATTCTACAAGCTGATTTAGTGAAAGATTGCCAGAGTATTTGGACTCAGTCTTGCAACTTGCCAGAGCAATTTGTGCGACATTTCTTGCTGTTACTTCAGTTAGTGACAGTGGGAGTTTCATCTTGCCAAACAAGTATTGTTTGGAGGGATTTCTATTCTTGGCCAACAACCATTGTTGGACTGAGATTTCCTCACTCGCGACGAAGCGAAGTGAGCGCGACTGTGTGAGATTGTTGAGCGGAATCAGCCGCAACGACGCCGCGACGACGACGTTGCGACCTGGAGAGGACGAAGAGAGTGGGATTGAGCCCGAACGAGTCAGGAGAGCGTAGTTGTGACGGAATTGAGTCCGTGTTGAAGAAACGCCGAAGCCGAGCCGAGCGTCGGGTGAAGCGAATCCAAGCGTTCGGCATTCCCAAGAAGTGGAGCCGTCGAATCGACTGGATTCTGTATCATTTTCCTTTGCTTTTAATTATTTTCCTTTTAGTGAATTATTCCTTAAGTCATTTAATTTATCAGTTTATCACAAAATAATATCTTGTATTTGATTTAGTGTTTATTCTAAGTTTGAATAAATCGTCTGTTAATTGAGAAATAATTGAGTCATTATTTCTCTCATCATTTGAATTAATAATATAGTTATTTTGAGAAGTATTTGTATAAGTCCTGGCACGGCATCAATGAGTTTAGTTTTATTGTTAATATTCCTTACAGTAATTTGAGCTCATTACAGGTTGTATGTACTCCAGGCACACAAGTTGACACAAATTAAATTTGCCAGTGAGTTTTTGAGTCGTAAAAAGACAGACAGAAAGCTTAGCTGTCACTGGAATCGGAAACAACACAATTCTCAAAAGAAAACGCGTATTATCCCGATGCGTCGGTAATGCCAAGCAGTGCTCAACAATTACCGGAATCGGAAACAACACGAACCTAAAGAGAACGCGTATTATCCTGACGCGTCAGTAATGCTAACCTATGCTGAATCAGGCTAAAGCCCCTTGTAAGCAGGGCGGCCAAATCAAGCAAAAGCCAAAACCCAAATCGCGAATGAATTTAATCTGGCGTTAAAACATGAAAAAAGGCGGAAAAAAACAAAGGAATCCAAGTGGGTTAAAATGTTGCATGGATGTGTTGCACAACCTTCACAACTGGTGCTCCCTTTTAGAGAGCATGAAGCAAAACCAACAGAATTTGATGATAGGGTGAAGATTTGAGACTTGGACAAGGGTCAAGGTATTTGAGTTTCCAACAATCATGAAGTGACTACCAAAGGCAAATTGGACAAGAATTGTACAATTTCTCTGATTTTGGAACCTCCTTAGGCACAGCATAGGTGCACAGAGTCTGGTTATAACGTGAAATAACAAGCAAGAAAAATTAAACCAAACTAATATGAAAACTATGAAGAAATGCCACGAAAAATTAAATAAAAATAAACATTAATTGGAAATGTAGCATTATTGCGGAACAGAAATTTATAGCCCAAATAACCAGAGTTCTCTCTTCCAGTTCGACTTAGACAAGTCATCAGTTTATCCAGCAGTGACCAATTGCAACAAGCAACACTGGAAATCAATATAATAAAAAATAAAAAAACTAAAGAATTGATTTTAAAACACCAAACAAAAGAAAATAAAACGATATTGCTTGAGTCACACATTAACTAATATATGCATTTTAAATGTATTAAGCCTAAACTAGAATCCAGAAGTGAAATTAAGCCTAAACTAGAATCCAGAAGTGAAATTAAGCCTAAACTAGAATCCAGAAATTAAATTAAGCCTAAACTAGAATCCAGAAGTGAAATTAAGCCTAAAATGAATGAAATCAAAGTTATCAACTCGTATCAAACCATCCAATTCCTTGGTTGTGCATCTATAAAATTCTGCGTAAATACGAATAGAATTTGGTGAAAAATATCAACCTGAGAGAGAAAACGGATAAAAACGAAATGGAAGGCAGAGCATGACCAACAAAATCTCGCCTCGTGCTGACCGAGATACGTGACAGATTATTGTTTAGCGTGTGGCATTGTCGTCATAAAATGCACATCCACACCCTCTGCTGTTAAACGACCAAAACATCATGGAAATGCACAAAACGAAAATTGGATCGCTGCATTGGACTCTATTTCTCCGCTGGGTGGAAAATTCGACCATAGAGTGAGTTTCTTTCACTTTTTTCTTGAATTCTTCGAATCCTGCGATCGCTTTCTCTTTCTCGTTCGCGGCCGATTCGGCTTCGATCTGCAAGCGGTCCTTCAGAGGCCGCAATAACTCCACTTCTTTTCTCTCTTTTTCAAACTGTTTTTGCTTGTCGGCCAACATTTTCTCTTTTACCGCGATTTCTGCGTCCAATTTCTCCATTTGCTCGAGCTCCCACTGCGCAGGAAGCAAATCAAACATCTTATCCAGTTGTCGCTGAACTGTTAAAATTGAATTTAAAGTTAAAACTACTCAATCTTGATAAATTGCATTTCATCGGGTAACTTTGTGCTTAAGTGTAAATTCAGTTTTGACGTAAAAATCGAATTTTTGACGTAAAAATCGAATTTTTGACGTAAAAATCGAATTTTTGACGTAAAAATCGAATTTTTGACGTAAAAATCGAATTTTTGACGTAAAAATCGAATTTTTGACGTAAAAATCGAATTTTTGACGTAAAAATCGAATTTTTGACGTAAAAATCGAATTTTTGACGTAAAAATCGAATTTTTGACGTAAAAATCGAATTTTTGACGTAAAAATCGAATTTTTGACGTAAAAATCGAATTTTTGACGTAAAAATCGAATTTTTGACGTAAAAATCGAATTTTTGACGTAAACATCGAATGCGCGAAACCGACGAAACCGGCCGAAAAACGGACGAAAACGCCACAAAACAGGCAGAAAATGACGCGCAAATCGACAAAAATCGCCGGAAAAACAGTCGAAATCGCCGAAAGAACGGTCGAAATCGCCGGAAAAGCGGACGAGGACCCCGTCAAAGGTGGCTAAAACGCGCCAGAAGAGAACGAAGTCGTCGCAAAGACCGATGAGTGGAGCGCAGCGAGGGAAAAGCGAGCCGGAAAGACTCGTGCCGTTGGTGACGGCTCGTCCGGGGACTCTCACGCACCATCGGCAAGTGCTGAACGCGATTCGCCATCAAAACGAGAACTTCGAAGCCGATTTCTTCTCTGCGTCGACTTTCGACGTCAGCAAAATAATCGTATAAATCTATTTGGATTTTTGGATTTAACAAAATGTTAAAATTTTGATTTTTTTACAATTACAGAATTTACCGACGAGAAGTTCCATGTCCGATTTGGAGTGTACGTCGGATTCCTCCAGCGCTATGACTCCGAACGTCCGAATACCGTTGCCGAAGCCGGCGTCGCGGCACCGCACGCCCGAACCTGATGACCCGTTTAGCCAGCCTCTTCCCGACGAATTATTTCGAAGGTCGACATATAAAAAGGCCGGGAAAAAAAATCGATTTTTTAACAAAAAAAATTTTAAAAACCGATTTTTACGTCGATTTTCTTAAGAAAAACCTTAAAATACGATTACTTTAGTCGATTTTAACGTAAAAGTTGAGAAAAACGTCAATTAATTTCATTAAAAACTAAAAAAAAATATTTTTTTGTCAATTTTTGCGCAAAGAATGCGACAAATTTTGATGGTATTTCACAATCGCAAGAAGAAAGGTCAGGGGCCTCACGTGCACGAAAGGTTCAGGGTAAGATGTCGATTTGTGTTTGTATTTGATTAAATTTAATCCGCGAGTGGTTCTTGGAAATCCTCGATTTTTCCGTGCGAAAATTTGCCCTTTCAAGTTTTGACGTTTCTCGCTCTTTTCTTTGCAGCAAAAATCGACGGACGCCGCGATCAAGTGCAGAAAGGCGTGCAGTTTGGATATGCCGAAGAGCGTTCTGCAGTTTGACTCGTCGCTCGACAAGAACAACTTTCGCGACGAGGGTGACTGATCAACCACAACTTGTCGTTTTTTTTACCTTAGTTTATTTTTGCGAAAAAAAATAGAATAAAAAAAAAAAGAAATACAGAAGGGTAAAAATATTTTACGAGCAAAAATTGAATAAAAATTCAAATTCAAATTCAAATTCAATTTTCCTCACTCGAAAGTGGTCGGACTAAAAATCCCGCCCGGTTCAAGAAATGCGATAAAATAAAAATTCGATAAAACGGTGTGACGATTACCTTCTGGAGATAGCAATTGCTAAACTAAAGTGTGAACTATCTGTGTGAAAATGTAAAATATGCAAACCTGATGTTTTCTCAAAACATATAACATTTATTCCGGTTTGAACCTTATATAAATACTATGCCTACAAGTGGCTAAAATGACGAGAAGTTAAACTATACAGTTGTTTGGCAAAAGCCCTGAAATAATATCATTTGAAGGCTTCAGTCATGCAATAAGAATTTGTAACGGTCTTATTGCTGTGACGTAAAAGATGTCATCTATGAATGGCTTTGGCTTCTAAATGGTCCGGGGTTTGGTTCTAAAAGGCGTGTAAATGGTTAGGCTGGGTGGGTTATATCCGAGAGGTGCGGTTGACTTTTCTGTATCGTCACACACATCGCGTCGCAGATAATTGTTGTAATCAATAATTACCGCGAGATGTAACAATGTGAGAATAAATATTCATATTAATTCTATGGAATTAATCATGATATTTTAGAGTCACAAACTTAACTAAAACTATGAAAATAAGTAAAATATATTAAAATAGCGCCGAGCTATTTTTTGCCCCGAGTGCAATCAACATCTAAGTTAGACTTAAAGGTTCCGTCAAACCAATAACGAATTGAATCGAAATATCTCGCAGGAAAGGTTATCCATCGCCGGGAAATTACTCCACTCGGTCCTGGCTGGCGGGAGAGTAACCGGGAAATTACTCCGCGTCGATTACTCTGATAATGCGTCTGTGAAATATAAATACTCCACTCTAGATTCTACATTACCAATGCGTCTGTGAATTTTACTCCACTCTAGATTCTGCACTCTACAACGGAATGTTGGCATGAAGCTGGAGGGAGTGCGTCTGTGGGTTGTACCCCACTCTAGATACTACACTTAAATGTGTCTGTGAATTACTCACTCTAGTTACAACATTTCTACAACGGAATGTTGGCATGAAGAGGCGGGCAGTGTGTCTGTGAGTCTTCTACCCACTCTAGATACTTACACTAAATACAAAGTATTTCTACAACGGATTGTCGGAACGCAGAGAAGTATAATATGTGCTCAAGTAATATCAGTATCAAACAAAAACAGAACAAGAGCGAGCTATATCCGTTTTGCAGGGGGATATATACTCGGTGAGGAGAATAGCTGTTCAGTGATCCAATGGGATCACTGGGCAGTCAAATCCATCCAATCCCAGATCATAGGAAGTGGATACTCAGGACATAGTCTTCTACTAGGTCCACTACAGGAACTGGATACGCAGGACACATTTTGGATTAAGTCCCTTTGACTATAATCCAAAAGGAGTCCAACTCACAGTGGGTGATGGGGGGTGACTTCACCAGGTGTAGAGTTTGCACATAATTCAATAGAATTATGTGACAAATAAATCAACTAGTTTTTAAACATCCAAAAGTATTTAAAAGTGTCTAAAGTTGCAGTGGAATAAAATATAAATAGTAATTTATATTTTATTCACTCAAAAATTGTCGAAATTTGAATTTACCGCTAAAACGCATCAGCGCCATCTATTGGTGAAGTAATCGTCCTATACTAACAAAGTGCATGACAGTGTAACCGTCACAAGTCCCCCTTAAATATATGTTAATACCTGTATTAACATACTATTTATTCCGAATATCTTGAGGATCAAGACCACACTGTCATCTAGGGGACTCGAGCTGTAATCCTTGGTAAGTAAAAACCTTTATTTTATATCTTAATAGTATAAATAAAGAGTATTTCTTAATCAAATGCTTCAAAAAATATTTATTAGGGTTATAAAACTTTCAATTATCAATAATAACTTCCATCTCTCTTTACAGGTGGACTTACAACTGCATCAAGAAAAGGCGATAACTTAAACTAACATCAAACTCTTGTACCAAACAAATGATTAATAAAATTTAACAATTATTTTCACAAAACTTAACTTCTCACTGGAAATATAATGATTTGCA
Organism: Strigamia acuminata; assembly: GCA_949358305.1. Taxonomy (NCBI): domain Eukaryota; kingdom Metazoa; phylum Arthropoda; class Chilopoda; order Geophilomorpha; family Linotaeniidae; genus Strigamia; species Strigamia acuminata. The sequence continues at coordinate 9,559,288 of OX442314.1, forward strand.
AAATAACACTTTACACGTTAAAATTCAAGTATTAAAATTAGTATTCATTTAAACAAACTCACATTGACTCGTAATCAAATTTTAACAGAATTGTTAAATTAAATATTAAAGATCTTTGAATTATTCACAAAAACGGCATAAAATACACCTGAACCTGACTAAATCTTTGTTTCAACTCGGGTCAAGAAATGGAGATGGAGAAAATGGACTCGTTACTTCTGGTCTTGCCTTAAAAGGGAAGATATCGGGAAAGTAACGGATCCCGACATCGTTGACGCTTTCTAGTCCAACTCTTCATCCTCAATAAATCCTTCCATGGATGTAACAACTTCCGAGACGGCTGCGGGTGGAGAATTAAGTTGAATAGCTACCAATTCCGGTACTACATCTGTCTCAACGTCATGGGCCAGGGGATTCAGGAGCATTCTGTGTTGTTCCTCGGTGAATACTTCCAGGGGATCAGGCCCTCCTAACGGAATGGTGTTAGCGCTGGTTGGCTCGGAGAAAACCAAGTGATGGTCGGGTAAGCCAGAGTGCCATCCCTCACGAATCAACGGGTGTGCTGCTGCTGAGACCTGCTGTAAAATCTTACACCAAATAAAAGAGCGAGTTTGAAAAGATTCCGGCCGGGATGGATGAAAAATCCATTGGATCACGGCCAGTGGCACGCTCAAATCTGGAATTCGGTCGTTTGAAATCGACACACTAATACGTTTAGCTGCTTCCAATAAAATTGGGAAATAATGTTCCACTTCTGCCTTCGTTTGTTCCGTGAGTGACATGTCTGGTCTCGGCATATATGGGTGGACCAGTAAAATAACCGGTTCAGCAGCGTTGTTTACTTCGGGGAGCGGAATAGTCGCTACGATCATGTTGTTAGCCGAAGTTCCCTCTGGAGAAGCGGCGGCTTGCGGACCAGAATCGGCTGCAACCGGCGGAGAATCAGACGCAGTAACTGACGTTGGTTCGTTCGTTGGGAGGTTTTCCGCCGAGACAACCGGAGTTCCATCAATCGCAGGGGTGGGAGTTTCCGGCTCGCGTTGTGGCTCCGTAAATCCTCCTCGTGGAGTCGAGGTGCTGGACATTTGTGCCGGGTCTACATAAATAGCCTGCTCCGGGCCCTGGTGGATGAGGCCACATTCGCGACACATCGCCCAATTGCGTGCTGTCGGCGTACTTAGCCCCTTGACGATAAATGGAAGAATTTCTTCATTCCACATGCTGGATATGGCAACGCGTTTACCACCGTGACAGTTCACGCAGACTACGGCGTGAATGCCGGATAACAAGGACGACAACCATCCGCATCCTGCGCACAATGGGCAGAACATCAGCTTCGACTTTGGCATGATGTTAGTCCCCAAGGCGGCAGCTTCCATATCTCGAAATACGTGTTCTCTTCGCTGCTTCCGGTAACTTGGCAAATTTAGCTCCGATATCGAGCGAGCCTGCGATGTTGGGCGGGTCAGCGCTTCGGATGAAGATGCCAACGTGGACTTGGTGGGTCCTTTGGATTTGCCAGTCTTGCCTCGACTAGCGGTATCACGCGGATTTCGTGGTCGGGCAAACTGCCTGCTGGTAGCTGGAGGCGGAGCTTCTTCAACCGATTCTTCTTCTTGTGAGAAGTCATCTTGGCGCCGTCTCCTCGAGGCAGAACGGGAGTATTGTGACGAGTCGTCAGAAAAATCCCAATTCGGCGCATCATAGGTTACAACACGCTGACTAGCTTGACGGCCTCTGGAAGGACGCGAGTCGGTCGGGCTAACACCCATGGCGGTCCTAATTCGTGGCGGTACGAGATCCGGGTTATCACGGGCCCAGTTGGCAACGAGCTCGGGGTCGGAGGAGGGATTAACAAAGCGATAATCCGTCTCTTCCGACTCTTCTGGATCCCAATGCACGTACTGTCGCTTGCTAGCACGACCTCGGCGACTCATTGCATCTTCAAGAAAATATAAATTTTATTTGAGAACATGAATCAACCGTCGGAAATTAATTTAATTTCAAATTAAATTAATTGTCGACCAACAACTGGATTAATTTCATAATTAATTCTTAAGTTCCCTTGTTAGTGTGTTTCCTCCATTTGTCGAATAATTATTAAGATTAATAATTATTCTCGACTTGGCATATAATTTCATTTTATCGTTTAAAACAATATCGCTGATAAAATATTCAAATTAGTGTTTATTTAATGAAATAAACCTAATTTTTGTATCTACACGACATAATAACTAAAAAACATATAAAAATATTAAAAAAAAATATTTTTGTAAGTGTTTTTTAGCATCCGACAATAGTCATTTTACATGGTTTTAATTGTACGAATAATTCCACAATTCGTCCGAGTAAATAATTTACTACCGACATCTGGTGGCGTTTGCCCCTATCATACACGTGACTTGTTAACACATGTCTGCTCACCAATTTCCAAGGAACTTAAGAGATATTTTATCTTTCATAAAATAAACACTTACTAACTAGGTGTAGTCCTAGAAGGGTATACTTGGCTAGTTTAATGTCTAGCTTCACGTATATGCGAGGGCTGTTCGGTTCCGGCGATGTTGGCCGATAAAAACGTTGTGCGGCGCGTGCGAATTCTAAGTCCGCCGTAATGAACGCTTAACCAAAATAAATGTTGTCAATTAATGTCAAAATATTATAAATTTTGACAAAATATTGCTTAAATGTTTACCGGGAATTCACTTAGTGAGTTCGTGAAAGGCTTACTCGCGATTTTGTCCACGAGATGGTTTCGATAATCAGCGTCGTGTCGATAATTTCTGAATTTGAACTGATATTCGTCAAATGAAAAAATCAGTAAAATAAACGATAAGTGTTCAAAATCATCTAGATTTTAACTCACTAAATTTCAGCGAAAATCCGTTAAAGCGTCGAAGGGTCGAGAATAATCCTTGATTTCAGTCCAGTACAAAACTTGGCGAACAAGTGAGTGATAATCTCAAACCAGGGGTTAAGGGGAGTTTCGAGGAGTAATTTGATTGGTTTGTAATTACTCATCTCGAAGTTTCTATTAACCCAAAGGGGGAAACACAGTTTCAAGTAAATGTTTACACGTAGATTAATTTGAATACAATCAGCTTGTGTAAAAAATAACTCAAACATTTGTTAAATTTTATCCACATCAAAAAAAAAAATGTTTTTAATTAATAAAATTTAACAATTCTTCGTGAATATGATTGGAAATATTTATTTAAAATAAAATATTTTCAATATATTGTGTCCTAACCCAACTTGACTTGTTTTAGACAATTTACGAGTTGTACAAAATCGGTCACGTATTTTGTGTTCGGCTTGGGTCTACGTTTAGACTGTCGAACGGGAGATGGAAATCTTTTCCTCTTTTTAGACGGATTTTGAGGAGTTTCGTCCTCTTTAGAAGAAATCTGAGAAGTTTCCTCCTCTTTCTCTTCAACTAAATCCTCTGTTTCCATGGACACAGGTTCATTTATTAATTCTGGAGAATTAATAACCTGACCTGCCATCCAATCTGGAGTCGGGTGTGACTCGTTGGTACCGACTTTCTGATCTAATGTCCATTCCTCAATCGGGTAACTTGGGATATAAGGCATTAAATCCTGTATGTTGATCGCTTTTGCTTTCGTGTTATCAGAAAGCTTACGTAGTGTGTAGGAACCTCCGCCAAGAACAGCCGTAATTTCCCAAGGTCCATCACGTTTCTCAGCGAATCCTGCCGAAATCCCTTTATCTTTATTTGATAAAATATGTGTGGCTTTCCACACGAGATCTCCTTTGGCAAATTGACAAATATAATATTTGTCTTTATGTAGTCGATCATGCTTTTCGTAATTCGATTGAATTTTCCGATGCATTTCGCTGTGTGCACGTCTAATTACGTCTAAAATGCTGTAGACGTAGGCTTCGGGATTCTCTTTGTCGAATTTGATGGCGTGTTTAGTAATACGCGGGTCAAATGGCAAAGGAACGATTCTTCCTGTATTAAGAATCATCGGAGAACAATTTGTTGCCTCGGACTTAGCGGTGCGCATCGCAAAGGCAAAAGAATTTAAATATTTTGGCCAGTGAGAGTGAATGTCCGAGTATAAAGCTAACATCATTTTTAAAGTCCTGTTAGCCCGCTCTGTAATATTAGCGGCAGCGTGATATGGGCTAATGTGAGCAATATCTACGTGATTTTTTCGACAAAAATCATTAAATATTGTTGACACGAATTGTTTGCCGTTGTCGGAGATTATCTTTTTTGGATATCCCCAACGGTGGAAAACTTCGCTCATTTTATTAACGATGCATTCACTTGATGCAGTCGCTAGTGGGAAGACTTCAATCCATTTTGTACAATTATCAATGATTACTAAAATCCATTTTAATTGCGAACGACCGGCTGGTTTTGGTCCCATCAGGTCAATGCTTACAGTCTCCCACGGGTTGGTCATGTTGTGAGGTGTATAGCTTGCCCGATGCTTTTGGTGTTGACTAGGTTTGTATTGTTGGCAATGAGTGCAACTGCGAACGTAGTTTCGAGTGTCTTTGCTCATTCTAGGCCAGAAATACATCTGTTTTGCTCTATCTAGGGTTTTGCTCATGCCGGCATGTCCTGTAAGTGGGTGGCCATGGCATGCGAATAATGCACGTCTCACGAGAGAGCGTGGAATTACCGCCTTAAACCCGTTGCCGGAGTCGTTTAACTCTTCCTCATCGGTCGGAGCAAAATAAATTAGCATAACACCTTTATTTTCTTCCGGTTCGTCGAGAGTGTAGCCACGAATCGCGTTTAACCAATGTTTATCCGTGACACGATTTTTTAATTTTTCGTCTCCTTTTAGGTAAACAAGGATTTTACTACATGCTGGATCTTTAAGCTGCGCTTCGATAATTTCGTCTCGCGTCGGCGGAACTACTTTTAGGATATCTGTTAGCGCAGTGTGTACATTTTCGTGATTACAATTGTGGACATCTATATGTCTGCAATTTTCTCTTGTACATCCTTCTTCCTCCCCCTTTTCTCCAGAATCATGAAATCTAACTGGATTATATGATTCTGAGAAAAAGTCTAAACTAAGGCCAACATTTGTAAGAAAATGTTTGCGCTCAGTTTCCGTCACTTGTAAAGATGCACACCTGTTTCCATTCCAAGTTGGATAGAAATGGGTGATCTCCTCTGGTTCGATATAATCATAATCCGGAGTGTCTAGTGCAGACAGTGGAGCGCGTGATAATGCGTCCGCTACTTGGTTCATTGCGCCGCGTCTAAAAATAATTTTAAACGCGCCACATTGTATTTTGACGGCCCAACGACCAAACCTTCCGGATGGTTCCGGCGTACTCATCAACCAGCTAAGGGCTTTAGCATCGGACTCGAGAGTGAAAGTCGTGTATTCTATATATGGGCGAAATCTCTCGATTGCCCATACAACGGCCAAACACTCCAATTCCGGCGTAGAATACCTTACTTCGGCCCCGTGTAACACTCGACTGGCGTACGCGACTGCTTTCGGGACCATAATTAATTTCTGTTTCTTTTCACAGAATAATTCGACATCTTGGCAGAGTACTGCACCTAAGCCTGAATGAGAAGCATCTGTCAAAATGACAAAAGGCTTATTCATATCTGGCATGTGGAGAAGGGCTTGGTCCTTGTCACACAAAATATCTTTGATAGTTTCGAATGCAGTTGTTTGTGGATCATCCCACACAAACTTTGCTTGATCATGCATAATATTGGTCAATGGACGAGCAATATTTGCGATGTTAGGAATAAATTTTCGGAAAAAATTCGCAAGTCCTACAAATCTTTGAATGTCTTTAGAGCAAGTCGGTTTGGGGAAATTCCTTACAGCCGAGACTTTGTCAGGGTCTGGAAGAAGAGATCCCTCCGAAATTAAATGGCCTAAAAATCGTAATGATGTTCGACCAAATTTTGACTTGTCTTTATTGATAGTTAGATTCGCGGCATCCAACTTCTCAAGTACGTCTTTAATATGTAATAAATGATTTTCCCATGTGTCGGAAAAAATAATTATATCGTCTAAATAAACCAGAGCATGTTTATATAGAGAGTCACCCAATACGGTAGTCATGAGGTGTTGAAAAGAACTAGGTGCATTACAAAGACCAAATGGCAATCTCTTGAATTGAAATTTGCCTTTTGGGGTGTAAAAAGCAGTTTTGCTCTTATCCTCCTCCTCCATTTCCATTTGATGATAACCTTTAGTTAAATCAATGGATGTAAAGTACTTGGCCTGATTAGTATGGTGAATTAATAGGTCAATACTTGGCATTTGAATTGCATCAACTTCTGTGATCGCATTCAACCAGCGGTAGTCGATACATAATCGATACTTCCCGCCGGGTTTAGCCACTATGACGGGGTGACTTATATAAGGGCCAGTGGCAGGTTCGATCAACCCATCGGCCTCCAACTCCTCGACCAATTCCGTCATAATCGCCTTCTTGGCCGGATTGTACATTCTATATGGCTGGTGTTTCCAAGTAGCACCAGGTTTAAACTTGATGCTGTGCTTGGCCACCTTCGTACAGCCCAGTTGGTCTCGAAATACGTTTTTTAATTGTACAAGAACGTTTACGAGTAACTGTTTTTCTTCCGCCGAACTGTTGCAGCCTTCGACGAGTTTTTCTGCCCAGTCCGGTGAAGTGGGAGTTCCTTCACCTTGGAGACCCAAAGTCTTAATGCTTGCTAAGCAACAGTTAAGTTCAGTGGTCTCGTACGGGGCTGTCCATCCGGGCATGTCATCACAGGTGAACACTGCTCGTCGGGGATTAGGGTTTATCCCCGTTCTACGCATAAAATTGTGACCCAAAATTAACCCACATACATTCTTGTGTAGAATTATGAAGGTCATAGGTGTAACTCTCCTTTTATCGGCCCATTTGACACAAAGACAAACTTGACCGATAGGTCGGTGATCTATTCCGACCGCGCAGACACGCATTCCCCGGGGACATTCTTGTATGAATTCCACCGGAATTTCCGTGTTTGAGAGGAGTTGTACTCCAATAAAACATTGGGTGGCTCCAGAGTCCATTAGTGCGTTGTAATCCAAACCTCCAATTTGGACATTCATACGCGGATCATCTTTGCCACCATTAATTAATTTGCTATTGCAAAGTTTGCCAAGCAATACTTTTCGTTCTTTCTTGTTCCATTTTTCAAGTTTAAGAAGTTTTCTTAACTTGAAAACCTTGGGTACAAGCGGTTTCTTGGGTGCATTCCAGCTTCCACTGAAAATACTCAAATTTTCTAGTTGGTCTGTCATGACTTTTAAATTTTCATCGACACCGCCAGTAGAGCTGCTAGTCTTTCGACAGACAGGTACGGCTTCGTAAGAAATGACCAACGATGGTGGTTTATTCTTCGAATCATCGACATAAGGTACTGTGAGATGACTAGGCTTATGTCTTAATTTAAATTCATCTTTTCGTAAAAATAAATCATTTGACAATTCCGAGAAAGGAAACAACTCTTTAAGCGGGGGTTGGGCAACTTGAACAACCCCCTGAATCAGTTTTTTGTCTCGTCGGGAGTGACTGACTCAGTGGCTGCTGGTAAATGCTTAATTAACAGGTCAACCATGTTTTTCTGGAAGTCAGTAAATTTGGAGTCTAAAGTTTCTGACGTAACCCAATTTTGTTTGGGTCGTTTAAACTCGGGGTTGGGAGCAGAGTGGTTAAATCTTTTATTTGAATTTAACGAGTCTGATTTCCCTGCTAATTTTTTGGCAAGAGCGGGACATTCTCTTTTAAAATGTCCAGGCTCGTGACAGAAAAAGCATTTTCCAGTAGTCTTTTCATACTGGGCGGCAAATAATCGCTCCATTGAACCATCGTCAGTTGAGTCGTCATTTTCCGACTCGTCTTCATTTTCAACTTCATCTTGAGTTTGCGTTAAACGTAGTGAAGTTTTAGAAGGAAAAATCTTAGATTTTTCGTGAAGTTTGGGAGTAGGATGATTCTCTCGATTATCGTACTCCAATTTTGCTGCAAGTTGAGAACTTTCAAACTTAGAGCGATTTGCTCCTACATATTGTAGAATGTCATCTACTGTAAAGTTACCATACATTCCTTGTGTACATAACGCCGTGAAACTTTCTTGAGTTAAATTGTCGAATAATTGCGCACGTCCAGTTTTATCACCTGGCGGCACTTCACCTTGTTCTTGCGTATAACGCAGAAGAAAACTATAAAGTGACTCGTCGGCTCGTTGTTTTACATTAAGAAGTCGCCTTTCTCTTGTAAGTGGAACGAGGTCGAAACAATCGAGAAAAGAGGCTTCGAAAGTTCGCCAACTGTTAAAAGTATGGCGTTGCTTATGGAACCAACGTTGTGCATGGCCTAATAGTCGTCCAGGTACAGCAGTGTGTACCATGTCGTCTAAAGGGATGCCTTTCCCGAGTGCGACAGCTTTGACGATTTCAAGGAATCGCGCAACCTCTGTCTGTTTCCCGTCAAAAATAGGAATCTCGATTCCTTTTCCAAAATTCTGACTGGGATTACTCGGGCTTCGGATTTGACCAACTAAACCCTGAATAATTTGTTTTACATTTTCGTCCGACAAATTAGAAGCAGAGTTCGAATTGGGTGTAGACCGACTTCCTTGGTCTCTGGGTGGCGGATTTGGCTCTCCTTGAAAATTTTGATGTCTATCAGGTGGCGGTGGAGAACGAGAATTATTACGTCGGTGGAAATTATTGTTATAATTTCCCCCTCCACCAGCGTGAGATTCGTCACTACTCGAGTTAGGATCGGAGTCACGCGGATCACCAGGAGCTCCGGGAAATCGTTGATTTCTCGGCGGAGCTCGTCCACCTTGAGAGCGGGAATTTCTATAATTCCTAAAATCTCCATCAGATTGGGTGTGAGATTGAAAATTTTGATAATTTTCATTTCTCCCCCTTGGTTGGACCGACAGATTAGTTCGAGGCTGTGGAACTCTGAAAGAATCATTCAAATTCCCAGTGGGAGCGGGTAAATTATTATTTACTGCCGTCACACTTGGCAAATTTCGGGAAATTGGCGCAGAAATATTTCCTTGTCCGGAATTTCCCATTCTTTCGGCCGAATTCGATCGCCAAGAACTAGCTGGTAATTGAATCGAAGGTTGAACAGATAGTGAAGAATTTAACTGCCCATTGTCGTCACGAGCAACATTCATTCGCCATCCAGGTAATTGCTGGTAGCGATATGTGGCCGGTGAACGAGGGCCAGTTCGATCTACAGAAACACTTTGTTCGTTGGTTACAACTACATCGGGAGTAATTACACGATTTCTCTCGTGATGATTATTCGCCGTGTATTGTTGAGCTTCACACAAAGAGGAAAACTGCGTCACTTCCAATTGGTAATGGCGACAGTAAACTTCTAAATCATGTGGGACTGATAGTGGATCCGTTCGAGAACTTCCTGGGTTGGAAACGTCTCTAGGAACATTTTCTTCCCCCTGGCTTTCTAGATCAGACTCCACAATTCCTCTTGGTGTTTCACACATACCACCACGTCGTCGTGCTCCACGATTTCCTCGTGTTCCACGAACTCTTACAGGTCTACGGGCCATAATACTCAAAGAAATACACGTACAACAAGGAAAAATAAGATTTTAACTGAACTAGCGTAAATGTAACACGCTTAATATTAAACTAAGAAATAATTTGAAAAAATACAACCTTAGCTGCTGAAACTGAAGTGGCTTCGGAAAAACTGTCCTATTGCGTGGTCAAGAATGGTCCAAACGGGCACTGGTCACAAAGGCACAACTGGATGGTCGCACTGTCGAAAAGCAAGTGTGGCTGAATATTGGTTGTCAAACTAGCTTCCGGAAAATCTCCTTTGTCAAGACAGTCTGCTGTGATTGGCGATGTTGACAAATTCCTGATAATTTCTAATCCGAAATTCTCAACAATGTCACATCTGGATGACCTACTCCGAGCTGCATCGTGAGTGGTTCTCTTTGTCACATTCTTTACTTTGTTAAAGATTAAAATAATAATCAAAAACATTGAAAACAGAACAATAGAAACTTGGTCAAGTTTTTAACCAGCAAAATAAAATACTTTAACTTTTATTTTTCAGTCAGCAGGATTTCTAGTCAAATTCGTTTTTTTGATCGAAATTCAAGGTTTCGAAATTTTCCAGAATATAGTCGAATATTCTGGGAAACTCAACAAAATCAAAATAGATTTTTTTTTTTTTTTTTTTTTTTGTACGAAATTCGGAATTATAATGAGTTTTTCAAAATAATCCAAAAATTCGAATTCAGATATTTCCAAAAGATAATGAGAATTTTTTGAAAACAAATGGATATTTCATAGTAAATTTATAGAGAAAAATCGGAAATTTTCTAATTATAATATCTACATAAAATAATCAAGAAATTCATTTTTCAATTTTACACTTGATCACAGAGTTCACTTCAATAAAATGCAACCTATCTCGGTGGGACCTCCACGTGTGACGATTACCTTCTGGAGATAGCAATTGCTAAACTAAAGTGTGAACTATCTGTGTGAAAATGTAAAATATGCAAACCTGATGTTTTCTCAAAACATATAACATTTATTCCGGTTTGAACCTTATATAAATACTATGCCTACAAGTGGCTAAAATGACGAGAAGTTAAACTATACAGTTGTTTGGCAAAAGCCCTGAAATAATATCATTTGAAGGCTTCAGTCATGCAATAAGAATTTGTAACGGTCTTATTGCTGTGACGTAAAAGATGTCATCTATGAATGGCTTTGGCTTCTAAATGGTCCGGGGTTTGGTTCTAAAAGGCGTGTAAATGGTTAGGCTGGGTGGGTTATATCCGAGAGGTGCGGTTGACTTTTCTGTATCGTCACACACATCGCGTCGCAGATAATTGTTGTAATCAATAATTACCGCGAGATGTAACAATGTGAGAATAAATATTCATATTAATTCTATGGAATTAATCATGATATTTTAGAGTCACAAACTTAACTAAAACTATGAAAATAAGTAAAATATATTAAAATAGCGCCGAGCTATTTTTTGCCCCGAGTGCAATCAACATCTAAGTTAGACTTAAAGGTTCCGTCAAACCAATAACGAATTGAATCGAAATATCTCGCAGGAAAGGTTATCCATCGCCGGGAAATTACTCCACTCGGTCCTGGCTGGCGGGAGAGTAACCGGGAAATTACTCCGCGTCGATTACTCTGATAATGCGTCTGTGAAATATAAATACTCCACTCTAGATTCTACATTACCAATGCGTCTGTGAATTTTACTCCACTCTAGATTCTGCACTCTACAACGGAATGTTGGCATGAAGCTGGAGGGAGTGCGTCTGTGGGTTGTACCCCACTCTAGATACTACACTTAAATGTGTCTGTGAATTACTCACTCTAGTTACAACATTTCTACAACGGAATGTTGGCATGAAGAGGCGGGCAGTGTGTCTGTGAGTCTTCTACCCACTCTAGATACTTACACTAAATACAAAGTATTTCTACAACGGATTGTCGGAACGCAGAGAAGTATAATATGTGCTCAAGTAATATCAGTATCAAACAAAAACAGAACAAGAGCGAGCTATATCCGTTTTGCAGGGGGATATATACTCGGTGAGGAGAATAGCTGTTCAGTGATCCAATGGGATCACTGGGCAGTCAAATCCATCCAATCCCAGATCATAGGAAGTGGATACTCAGGACATAGTCTTCTACTAGGTCCACTACAGGAACTGGATACGCAGGACACATTTTGGATTAAGTCCCTTTGACTATAATCCAAAAGGAGTCCAACTCACAGTGGGTGATGGGGGGTGACTTCACCAGGTGTAGAGTTTGCACATAATTCAATAGAATTATGTGACAAATAAATCAACTAGTTTTTAAACATCCAAAAGTATTTAAAAGTGTCTAAAGTTGCAGTGGAATAAAATATAAATAGTAATTTATATTTTATTCACTCAAAAATTGTCGAAATTTGAATTTACCGCTAAAACGCATCAGCGCCATCTATTGGTGAAGTAATCGTCCTATACTAACAAAGTGCATGACAGTGTAACCGTCACAACGGGATTCGATGAAGTGATCCGACCTGAATTCTGGATCACTACAGCTTTTTTGATTTAGTTAGATATTTTGGTGATTTTTTTATTTATATTTTTCATTTGTTATACTTTGATGTTTTTTTATATTTGTTTGACGTTTTTTTTTTATTTTATTGAATTATTTTACTTTTTGTATCGATGCTTTTATTCAGAGGCCATAGAAATAGTATTATCACATAAGTTACTCCCAGACAGCGCAACATTATATGGATGCTCTGCTTATGGTGATGGTTTCATCAATCATAGGCAAGAAGAGGTCAAACAGATAGTTCAAATGGCTAAGATTAAATGTTAGGATTATGTTAGGATTATGACAGAAAAAAGAAAGGCTTGAGGAAAGAAAATCTTGTTTTTATAGGATTGCTAGATAAGTATCGATTGCTCAAAGAAGCAAATGTAAATCAGACAAATCACATGTAGTCTTTTGTGGCATGAATTGGGCACAGGTGAAATTCATGTTAGATTGGATTGAAAAAATTTTCTTCTTAATTGGAATAATAAATTAAGCAATAATTTCTTCCCTTCTTCGGCGCCTTCGACGGGAAAGGATTTTGATTTTGTATTGCAGCACTTCAAATTGCTATGTGTTTTACTATGTTTTTTGGCTTCTTGGCGTGTATACAGAGTAAGTTACACGTAATATAATTTTAAATAGATATCGCGTGCGCGTGTCCCACGCGATTTCTTTTACATTTGCACATCTAAGTCGAACATACAAAATGCGTTTTCTTACCATCGATAGAGTAACTTCACTAGAAATATCAGATCCAAAACAACATAGTCAAAAGCCATGACTTTAACGACGCCAAAGATGCATTAATACTGATGCTACAGTATAACCATCAAAATGAAACCAATGCGACGAAAAACCAAAACCAAAACCAAAACCAAAACTTGCAGTATAAGACAAATTAAAACACTAAAAAACAAGCGTGATTTTCTAATTACGAACCATGTTTTGCCAAAAAAAAATTTCTCGCCAGGCCAGAGATTACTACTATTACCAATTTAGAATAAGACTTCTTTTCATAAGTTTTCTAAACTTTGTTGTGTCAACAATCGCCTTTCCCGCGATGAGCACACACAGGAGGTTGGTTGTATGTACTCCAGGCACACAAGTTGACACAAATTAAATTTGCAGGAGAGTTTTTGAGTCGTAAAAAGAAAGACAGAAAGCTTAGCTGTCACTGGAATCAGAAACAACACAATTCTCATAAGAAAACGCGTATTATCCCGATGCGTCGGTAACGCTAACCTGTGCTGAATCAGGCTAAAGCCCCTTGTAAGCTGGGCGGCCAAATCAAGCGAAAGCCAAAACACAAATGCACAGCGGAATAAATTTAATCACTGCGCTAAAACACGAAAAAAGGCGGAAAAAACAAAGAAATCCAAGTGGGTTAAAATGTTGCATGGATGTGTTGCACAACCTTCACAACTGGTGCTCCCTTTGGGAGAGCATGAAGCAAAACCAACAGAATTTGATGATAGGGTGAAGATTTGAGACTTGAACAAGGGTCAAGGTATTTGAGTTTCCAACAATCATGAAGTGACTACCAAAGGCAAATTGGACAAGAATTGTACAATTTCTCTGATTTTGGAACCTCCTTAGGCACAGCATAGGTGCACAGTCTGGTTATAACGTGAAATAACAAGCAAGAAAAATCAAACCACACCAATATGAAAACTATGAAGAAATGCCACGAAAAATTAAATAAAAATAAACATTAATTGGAAATGTAGCATTATTGCGGAACAGAGATTTATAGCCCAAATGACCAGAGTTCTCTCTTCCAGTTCGACTTAGACAAGTCATCAGTTTATCCAGCAGTGACCAATTGCAACAAGCAACAGTGGAAATCAATATAATAAAAAATAAAAAATCTAAAGAATTGATTTTAAAACACCAAACAAAAGAAAATAAAACGATATTGCTTGAGTCACACATTAACAAATATATTCATTTTAAATGCATTAGGCCTAAACTAGAATCCAGAAGTTAAATTAAGCCTAAACTAGAATCAGAAGTGAAATTAAGCCTAAACAACAATCCAGAAGTGAAATTAAGCCTAAAATGAATGAAATCAAAGTTATCAACTCGTATCAAACCATCCAATTCCTTGGTTGTGCATCTATAGAATTCTACGTAAATACGAATGGAATTTGGTGAAAAATATCAACCTAAGAGAGAAAACGGAGAGAGAAAACGATGAGAGAAAACGATGAAAACGAAATGGAAGGCATGACCCAAAATCTCGCCTCGTGCTGACCGAGTTACTGACAGATTATTGTTTAGCGTATGGTATTGTCGTCATAAAATGCACATCCACACCCTCTGCTGTTAAACGACCAAAACATCATAGAAATGCACTAAACGCAAATTGGATCGCAGCATTGGACTAAGTCTCGAAATCAAACATTTTATCCAGTTGTCTCCGAACTGTTAGAACAACTCAATCTTTGATAATTTACACGTTATGAATTGTATTTCATCAAGTAACTTTGTGTTTAAGTGTAAATTAAGTTTTGAATTAAAAGCTGGATTTTTGACGTAAAAATTGCATTTCTGACGTAAAAATTGCAGTTTTTTGACGAAAAAATAGAATTGATGGTTTTTATAAAACCTGATAAAATTAAATTTCCGTTTTTAATTTTATCAGATTTTATAAAAACCATCAAATTTTGTTTTGCTATTTTCTTCGCATATTTCGCGTGTTACTGATCAATTTGATGGCTAAACGCAAGATACACGTATTGTTTATGTATTTTGCACGATTTGTGCGCGTTTTGTCCACGTTTCGTGCACGTCTTGTGCAGTGTTGTTTCAAGCGGTCATTTTGACCGCATTCGGCCTTTCTAGGTCAATTCTCTTTTTTAAAATTTTTTTAAAAGAAAAATGCCACGTTTGCTGATTTATGATGTAAAGTATCATAAATCAGTAAAAGTGGAAAAATACCAGCATTGTAAACCCATTGGGTTTATTGCTACAGCTGTTTAAAACAGCTGTTGCGGTCAAAATGACCGCTCTGGCCTTTGTAGTGTTAAGACATTTGTGGCTTAAAACTGTCCATTTTAGATGAAAAAGGCATTTTTGGGTCTAAAGTGGTCTAAAACTGCAGTGTGTGCCAGTCATACGTTTAACCAAACATCAACATTAGTGCGAAAATAGAATAATCATCCGTGTAAAAAAATTTTATGTTAAAAAGGAATAAATTACAGAAGGGTAAAAATATTTCACGAGGAAGATAGATATATTGTATTGTATGTACACGCACAAACGACCAAAAAACTAAATGATTATTAAATTAAAGAATCCAAAAACGATTCCACCGCCGCAACCATTTTCCTTATGTAAAGCGGACTCGGCTTAACCGCGTCCAACACGTCCAAAATCGATTTTTCCCTGCAAATAACGCAAAAATACGTAAAAAAAACGCAATTAATAACGTTAGATAAATTTACAGCGATGGTTTTCCGATGGTTATCTCGATTTTCGGTTCGATTTTCGCGTCCGGATACGAATTCGGCGTCACGTTGAACGCCAATCTGAACATAACGTGCGCCCTATCGTGCGAAAAATTAATCCAAACCCTAAAAACGAAAATTTAATTGAAAAAACCGTTTAAAATCGATTAAAAATTCGTTTTTTCACGTTTTGTCGTCGACTTCCAACGGATGTTTGGCCGCCACGTGCTCCAAATCGTAAACGAAAAGCCGCGCGCCGGCCACGACCAAAGAAACTTCCATCAACACCTGAAAACAATTCAAAAATTAAATTCAAATTCAAATTCAAATTCTATTTTCTTCACTTTATATATCTCGAAAGTGGTCGGACTTTTCTCTAAAAATCCCGCCCGGTTCACGCCGTTCAGAATGAGCCAGTGGCACAACTCAGACAATTTCGTTTTTTCCTTTTTATCTAAAAATTTAAAATTTAAAAAATTAAATCAAATTTAGAAATTCAAAAATTTAAATTACTTGGATTCGGTTTAAACGCGATAGAAGCGACTTTGAAAGCCGGCAAATGCGCTAGACACTCGGGCGCCGCGATCCTCTCGCCGTAGAGAACTTCGAGTAAGAGCGACCGGTTGAAATAAGAGATGCAAAAGCCGGTGTCGTCGTGCGACTCGAAATCGCCTTCGCGGGAGCTCCACTCGGCGTGCGCTCGGCGGTGAGTTTCTTTCACTTTTTTCTTGAATTCTTCGAATCCTGCGATCGCTTTCTCTTTCTCGTTCGCGGCCGATTCGGCTTCGATCTGCAAGCGGTCCTTCAGCGGCCGCAATAACTCCACTTCTTTTCTCTCTCTTTCGAATTGTTTTTGCTTCTCTGCCAATATTTTCTCCTTTTCCGCGATTTCTGCGTCCAATTTCGCCATTTGCTCGAGCTCCCACTGCGCAGGAAGCGAATCAAACATCTTATCCAGTTGTCGCTGAACTGTTAAAATTGAATTTAAAGTTAGAACAACTCACTCTTTGATAATTTACACGTTATATTTCGTCAAGTAACTTTATGTTTAAGTATAAATTAAGTTTTGACGTAAAAGTTAAATTTTTGACGTAGAAATTGAATTTTTGACGTAGAAATTGAATTTCTGCCTTAGAAATTGAATTTCTGCCTTAGAAATTGAATTTCTGCCTTAGAAATTGAATTTCTGCCTTAGAAATTGAATTTCTGCCTTAGAAATTGAATTTCTGCCTTAGAAATTGAATTTCTGCCTTAGAAATTGAATTTCTGCCTTAGAAATTGAATTTCTGCCTTAGAAATTGAACTTCTGCCTTAGAAATTGAACTTCTGCCTTAGAAATTGAACTTCTGCCTTAGAAATTGAATTTCTGCCTTAGAAATTGAACTTCAGCCTTAGAAATTGAATTTCTGCCTTAGAAATTGAACTTCAGCCTTAGAAATTGAACTTCTGCCTTAGAAATTGAACTTCTGCCTTAGAAATTGAATTTCTGCCTTAGAAATTGAACTTCTGCCTTAGAAATTAAATTTTTGACGTAAAAATTGAATTTCTGCCTTAGAAATTGAATTTTTGACGTAAAAATTGAATTTTTGACGTAAAAATTGAATTTTTGACGTAAAAATTGAATTTCTGCCTTAGAAATTGAATTTTTGACGTAAAAATTGAATTTTTGACGTAAAAATTGAATTTTTGACGTAAAAATTGAATTTTTGACGTAAAAATTGAATTTTTGACGTAAAAATTGAATTTTTGACGTAAAAATTGAATTTTTGACGTAAAAATTGAATTTTTGACGTAAAAATTGAATTTTTGACGTAAAAATTGAATTTTTGACGTAAAAATTGAATTTTTGACGTAAAAATTGAATTTTTGACGTAAAAATTGAATTTTTGACGTAAAAATTGAATTTTTGACGTAAAAATTGAATTTTTGACGTAAAAATTGAATTTTTGACATAAAAATTGATGTTTTAAAGGCAAAAATTAAATTTTTAAATAAAAATTGTCAAATATTTGGGAAACCCTAATTTTGGAGCTTTTTACCCTTTATTGTGCTATCTAGCATCGCGTCGGCGGCCTCCATCACGGACAAAAAGTTCAAAATTTCGTCCTCTTCATCCGACGACAAATCCGAACCCTTAAAAAAAATATAAATATATATAAATCTAAAAATCAATTCGACCCAATTTTATTTTACTGAAATTACCTCGTTGGCTCTTTCCTCCACGGTGGCCTCGTTCTCGTTGATTGACTCCTCCCTGGGCACATTTAGAACACTCAAAACCTCTTTACTCAACGTTTCGCGCTTCTGCGTCAATTTGGCGCACGACAAACGGACATTCTTCGACAAATACTTCGTGTCCTGCAATCTCTGTTCGTGTTGCGGAGTCACCAGCTCGAGCATACTCACTTGCGCTTCCATTTCCGCCCTGCTCAATTCCGGCTCAGAAATCTGCGTCAAAGATTCGGAAAAAAGCGGACACGTTTCGTTGCAAATGAGTTCCTCGACGGCGCGCGACTCTTGCTCGGTGCAATCTAAAACGCTTTGCTCCTCCACGAAGTTTCTGCGCGTTATATCCCAAAATTCCGTGTCGGATCCGTCGATTTCGGGCAATTTCGACGGCGGATAATCAACTTTCTCCTCATTTGTCATCAAAAAGTCCAAAATTCTGGCCGAATCTGGAAATTTTGTGCTCGATTCAGCCGAATTTTGTGCTGCATTCGCGTTTTTCCGACTCGGTTCATCGTCGGAAGCGATTTTCGATCCGCTGTCCAGTCGCAGTTCGATTGATTTCATGGATTCCTCGATGGTGATGACGTTTTTAGCCACTTCTGTGAATTCCATGTCTTCGCAGCCGTCTAAATCGGTGCTTTGACTCGCGTTTTCTCCTATAATTGGAATTAAATGCGGTTTTTCATCAATTTTCATTGACTCCGCGTCATCCGGTAAGCGGCAGCCGACTTCAGTAAACTCCATGTCTTCGCCTTCGTTGAATACGATGGTCTGTCTTCGACTTTTGTCAACTGTGGGCTCATTTTTGTCTTTTATCGGATTCGTGATGACTTGTGTCAACTCCATGTCTTCGCCATCGTTGAATACAATCGTCTGTCTTCGACTTTTATCGATTTTCGGTTGATTTTCAACGATTTTCGGTTGATTTTCAACGATTTTCGGTTGATTTTCAACGATTTTCGGTTGTTTTTCAACGATTTTCGGTTGATTTTTCGCGATTTTCGGTTGCTTTCCCTCGTCAATCTGATTCGAAGTGACTTCAGTAAGGTCCATATCTTCGCCATCGTTGAATACAATCGTCTGTCTTCGACTTTTATCCAATTTCGGTTGATTTTCCACAATTTTCGGTTGATTTTCGTCGTTAATCCGATTCGAAGTGACTTCAGTAAGCTCCATATCTTCATCATCGTTGAATACAATCGTGTGTCTTCGACTTTTATCGAATTTCGGTTGATTTTCAACGATTTTCGGTTGATTTTCCTCATTAATCTTATTCAAAGTGACTTCAGTAAGCTCCATATCTTCGCCATCGTTGAATACAATCGTCTGTCTTCGACTTTTATCGGATTTCGGTCGATTTTCCACAATTCTCGGTTGATTTTCGTCGTTAATCCGATTCGAAGTGACTTCAGTAAGGTCCATATCTTCGCCATCGTTGAATACAATCGTCTGTCTTCGACTTTTATCGGATTTCGGTCGATTTTCCACAAATTTCGGTTGATTTTCCACAATTTGCGGTTGATTTTTCACGATTCTCGGTTGATTTTCGTCGTTAATCCGATTCGAAGTGACTTCAGTAAGCTCCATATCTTCGCCATCGTTAAATACAATCGTCTGTCTTCGACTTTTATCGACTTTCGGTTGATTTTCCACAATTTTCGGTCGATTTTCCACGATTTTCGGTTGATTTTTCTCGTTAATCAGATGCGAAGCGACTTCAGTAAACTCCATGTCTTCGCCTTCGTCAAAACAAATCGTTCGCCGCCTTTCGTTCGGAGTTTTAGCGCTAATTTTCGCTTCTTCCGGCTTCTGCTCGATGTACCCCGTCACGCACTCTGTGAATTCCATCTCGGCGGCGTCGTGACACGTTTTATCCTCCTCTTCCCTCCTGTTGCTGACCTCGTCGTCGGTCGACAAGATCGTGCACATGTTTTCCTTCTCGTCGTTCCACCGCTGGCCCTTTTTCGATTGGTCAAAATCGAAGCTGGTTCCTTGCGAAATCGTTGTGATGAGCGAATTTAATATAAACTGCGACGAGAATTTCACTTCTTCCGTTATTCCGTCCTCAACTTCGGTTTTTTCGTCTTTTTCGCACGAATTTCTTTGTCGTTTCGGGTTTTCCGAACTTCCTTGAGCACCCAGGGTCTCCAGATCGCGTTTACGCTTCGTTAGATTGCAGAAAATCTGAAAATTTAACAAATTTTAACCAATTTTTCATCTTTTTAACCATTTTTTTACCTCATCGTAATCGTCCTCGTCCATATTTCCCCCGGAATTGTGGATTTTAGCACTTAAAAGGTGATCTAAACCTCCAACACGCAATTTTAAGCTGAAAAATACATAAAAAATAGCATTTATTCGAGAAAATCAAATAAATAAATTGCTTTTTTTCGATTTTTTCGGTCAAAAAAGGCATTACTTTGAAGTGTCAACTGCTGTGGAGTTGTAGGATGACTCGTCGGACCCCGTGACTAACAAAAATAAAAATAATTTCAAATATAAATCCGAATTTCCACAAATTTTCCAATTTACTCGTCACAAGTTCGGTGCTGTTTGAAATTCCCAACGTTACCGAATCGACGCAGAATTCCCTAAAAAAACGAACAAAAACAATTGAAATCCCGACAAATTTCCACATTTTCGACCGTCAAACTCACTTAACTTGATATTTTTCGGCAAAACTCACCCGCCGAGGTGGTTGACGAATCGTTTTCGTCTCATCGGACTGAAAATATTCAAATTTAATACGCAAATCAACACAAATCACGTGACAAGACCGAAATACCTGCAAATTGAGTTCCAGGTCGAGATCCTGCAGCGCGGATCGATTTGGCGATTTCGATTGCTTCAAAATCTGCAAACAACAACCGAGGAAAACAAAAATAAACAAACAAAAACAAAACAAAAACAAACCGATTGCTTTTTCCGTTGATTGTTGGTCGACATCTTGAACTAACCCCCGAAACTTTCAACTTACAGCAACGACGTCTGATTGGCCGCTTTAAAACCACAGTAGTGGATACCTCCATTCTCGTTGGTCCAAATTCAAATAGCTCAATCAACTATCGCCATCTATTGCTGGTGCGAGCCACTAAACAAATTCCAACCAATAGGAAAGCGATTCAGGGCATCTGGCAAAGAAATATTTATTTTCAACCGTAATTTGGATGATTTTTAATTAGTTTAAATGCGATTAATCACAGATTCGCCTCAATATCCGCCATACGATTACGAGGTAAGTTATTTTTAAGTGTTTGCATGATTTTGGTTCAATTTTGGTTATTTATTTTTCGTTTAATTAGGGAGAATGCGCGAAAATCGACGAGTGGATCACTACGCCGCCGGATTCGTTAATCAGAGCCTACGCGCGGTGGATTGAAATTCGTGATTTAAACGCGAATAAAAGCATGAAGAAAAATTTAAGTTTGCTCGACAAGCTCAACTTGACGTTCCCAAAGCTGGATATAAACAATTGCAGTCACCTAAGCGAATTGACACCGCAAATATCAAACTCGTGTCGGTCGCGACGTCTCGATTTCAGTCATCGGCGCTCGCATTCATCCAATTTACACGACAGTTTTGGTCATAAATTGACAAATAACGACGGAAATATCGGTCAGACGTCACTCAGACGCAGTAAGAGACGTGCAAATGTTGAAAAAGATGGAAATTTTGGTGAAAATGCGCCGAAAAGAGGGAAAATTGAAAAAATGGAGGAAAAAAACGCGGAAATCAAAGACAAAAATGTTGAAATTGTCTCGTTATATAAATGGAATGTTGTTGTCAATAGCGGGAAGGTTTTCATAGAAGGATTTAAAAAGTATTTGCATGTTTTTTGGGTGGTTTTTAGTGTTATTTTTATGATTTTTATGATTTTTAGGGGCGATTTCGAGCCGAAAAAGTGGCAAACGTCGCGAATTGAGCAGAGGATTAAACGGAACGTCGTTCGATCGGTTTCGGGGACTGATTATCGTTTGGTGGGACGGATAGTTGATGGGAAGAGAAATGGAGGTGAATTTTTGTGTTTTGTTTAGGTTTTTAGTTCGATTTTATTTACCTGGATTTGCGATTTTTTGTTTTTTGGGTTTTAGAAGGAATTCCGAAGAATGTGGCGGAGAAGTTTGTTGAAGGTTTCCCTGTCAACTGGAAGAAGCTTTTGTTGGAAACGAACACGTGAGTTTTTAAATAATGATGTATTTTTGATTTTGTTATTGTTTTTTTTTAATTTCTTTTGAATTTGTTTAATTCGTTTTTGTGTTTTCTTCTAGGAAATTATGTGAGGGACGATTAGGGAAAATCAATTCCGACGCCAATTCATGTGAGTTTTGGTTTGGTTTTATTTGGGGATTTTGTTGGGATTTTCGGTTTGTTTTAGGTTTATTAATGTTTTGATTTGTCAATTTTTTTTTTATTTATTTGGATATTTTGGTGATTTTTTATTTGTATTTTTATTTTGATGTACTTTGATGTTTTTTTTTTATATTTGTTTGATATTTTGATACATTTATTTATTTATTTTGATATTTTGATATATATATTTATTTATTTTGATATATTTTGATATATTTATTTATTTATTTTGATATTTTGATATTTTTAATTTAAAAAAAATATTTTTTAGATATTTTTGAATATTTTTTTCATTTTGAAAATTTATTTTGTTTTCCTTAAATATTTTTTGATTTATTTTTAATTTTTTTGATATTTTGACCCATTTATTTATTTATTTTGATATTTTGATATATTTATTTATTTATTTTGATATTTTGATATATTTATTTTGATATTTCGATATATTTATTTATTTATTTTGATATTTCGATATATTTATTTTGATATTTCGATATATTTATTTATTTATTTCGATATTTCAATACATTTATTTACTTATTTTGATATTTTTAATTTTTTAAAAAAATTCTTTAGATATTTTTTGAATACTTTTTTTATTTTGAAAATTTATTTTCATTCACTTTCATTTATTTTTGCTTAATTATGAATTACTTCATCATTTTCTCTCCAACTTTAATTAATGTCTAAATTTTTAAATTATTTCCCACAGCTGGCATGGAGAAATCAATCGCTAAAATCGATGTGAATTCACACCCTCGGACCAGAAGTGGCCGCGTAGTCTTCCCACGCTTGGCCCACTGGGAACACCCGTTCTACAAGTCCCAACTCGACGACTCGACGTGTCTCGCTAACAACCCCGTAGAGAAACAAATCAAAAATCCCGCCGCAACTCGCCGAGTAAAAAGCCGCAAGGTCAAAAAATAAAAAAAAAATCATTCATCGAATAAAATTAATAAAAAAATAATATTTCCATTTACAGAAGGCACCGGAAGTGAGCAAATTCCAACTGCCCCGCACGAAAGAAGCGAACACGAAGCGATTGACTCCCTCGCCGGCCCGTCGTCGTCTGCGCCGTCGAAGTGAGAGCAAAACTCCGACGAAGGCAAACATCGGCGATTGGCGTCCGAAGAATGTCGACACTTCGAGTGGTCCCGCATCGAGAACACGCTCCCGTACGAAGCGCAGCGACGACAAAAGACGAACATCGCCGGTGAAAATGTTCAAAGCTGCGCAGAAAAGTGCGAAGACCGATACAAAAATCAATTTATTTCCGAAAGTTGTGCTCACTCGACAAGATTTGGTGCAATCTCCGGGGAGAGACGCGAAAACTCGACGAAATTTGGTGCAAACTCCGGAGAAAGAGGCGAAAACTCGACGGAAACGGACGAAATCACCGCCAAAAGGGCCGGAGACGACGAAATTAGCCAAAAGTCCGGTGAAAATGGTTAAAATAGCCAAAACTCCGACGAAAGTGGCGAAAGTGGCGAACGTTCCGTCAACACGGAGGAAAACTTCGCCGAAACGGACGAAAAGTCCACAGAAACCGCCGAAACCTTCGCTGAAACCGACGAAAACGTTGGATAAACGGACGCAGACTCCCCGAAATGCTCGGACAACTTCGCCGAAACGAACAACGCCGGTGAAACGAACGACAACTCCGCAAAAACGAGCGAAATCTACGCAGAAACCGACGAAACCGGCCGAAAAACGGACGAAAACGCCACAAAACAGGCCGAAAATGACCCGCAAATCGACAAAATCGCCGGAAAAACGGTCGAAATCGCCGGAAAAGCGGACGAGGACCCCGTCAAAGGTGGCTAAAACGCGCCAGAAGAGAACGAAGTCGTCGCAAAGACCGACGAGTGGAGCGCAGCGAGGGAAAAGCGAGCCGGAGAAACTCGTGCCGTTGGTGACGGCTCGTCCGGGGACTCTCACGCACCATCGGCAAGTGCTGGACGCGATTCGCCATCAAAACGAGAACTTCGAAGCCGATTTCTTCTCTGCGTCGACTTTCGACGTCAGCAAAATAATCGTATAAATCTATTTGGATTTTTGGATTAAACAAAATGTTAAAATTTTGATTATTTTCCAATTACAGAATTTACCCACGAGAAGTTCCATGTCTGATTTGGAGTGTATGTCGGATTCCTCCAGTGCTATGACTCCGAACGTCCGAATACCGCTGCCGAAGCCGGCGTCGCGGCACCGCACGCCCGAACCTGATGATCCATTTAGCCAGCCTCTTCCCGACGAATTATTTCGAAGGTCGACATATAAAAATGCCGGGGAAAAAATTGATTTTTTAACAAAAAAAATTTAAAAACCGATTTTTTGGTCGATTTTAGTCGATTTTCTTAAGAAAAACCGAAAATAATTGATTTTTATGTCGATTTTCTTAAGAAAAACCAAAAATAACCGATTTTTTTTGTCAATTTTAGTCGATTTTCTTGGGAAATATCTAAAATAACCTTTTTTTGGGTCGATTTTAGTCGATTTTCTTCAGAAAAACACAAAATAACCAATTTTTATGTTGTTATTAGTCGATTTTTTTAAGAAAAACCGATTAAAACCGATTTTTATGTCAATTTTAGTCGATTTTCTTAGGAAAAACCGAAAATAACCGATTTTTATGTTGATTTTAGTCGATTTTTTTAAGAAAAACCGAAAATAACCGATTTTTATGTCGATTTTCTTAAGAAAAACCTTAAAAAACGATTATTTTAGTCGCTTTTAACTTAAAAATTGAGAAAAACATCAATTAATTTCATTAAAAACTAAAAAAAAATATTTTTTTGTCAATTTTCGCGCAAAGAATGCGACAAATCTTGTTGCAATCGGCTAAAATGGTATTTCTGCGTTTGTATATTGAATATTTTGGGTATTTTGGGTCGTGGGAGTTAATAATTAGCACCGAGTGAAGTGCTTGAGGTTTATTCGGGGTCATTTTTGCCCCTGCAGGGTGTGCTGGCTTCAGATAACGTGATGTTTCCGCTTTTTCAGGAAAGAAGTGGATAGTTACATTCATAATCGCAGGAAGAAAGGTCAGGGGCCTCACGTGCACGAAAGGTTCAGGGTAAGATGTCGATTTGTGTTTGCATTTGATTAAATTTAATCCGCGAGCGGTTCTTGGAAATCCTCCATTTTTCCGTGCGAAAATTTGCCCTTTCGAGTTTTGACGTTTCTCGCTCTTTCTTTGCAGAAGAAATCGACGGACGCCGCGATCAAGTGCAGAAAGGCGGCCAGTTTGGACATGCCGAAGAGCGTTCTGCAGTTCGACTCGTCGCTCGACAAGGACGATTTTCGAGACGAGGATGACGACAGCGATTTTTATTTCGAGGACTGATCGAGCGGAACTTGTCGTTTTTGTGATAAACATTTTTAAAAAAGAAAAAATTGTTATAGTTTTGTGTTTGTTTTTATATTTTTATAGCATTTTAATGTGTGGATTTGAATTATGGCGAATTCATTTTAACAAAAGGATTTTTTTTGTGCGCGAGGAGAATAAAAAAAATAATTTTGGGATTGTGAAGAATGTCATTTTGATAAGATTTTTTGTTTTGTTTTTTTGTTTTGAGTTTTTGTTGATTGAAGGTGTGTTTAATTCGTGATGTGAGAAGTGATTGTTACCTTTTAAAAAATTGACTTTTGAATGAACGAATTTATTTGACAACAGGTGCGTTGTATTGATTAGACAATGTAAAAATCTAGAGACTTTAAAAGCTGAATTTGCATTGTGGGAAAATGGATTTTTATGGGAAATAAATTCGTTTTGAGCTATAAAAAAATTAATTATATTTTCACTCAGAAAATTTATTTTTGTATTTTTTGATGAAATTATGCATTTTCTGGTGAAATAATGCATTTTCTGGTGAAATTATGCAATTTTCCGGTGAAATTAAGCAATTTTCTGGTGAAGTAATGCAATTTTCTGGTGAAGTAATGCAATTTTCTGGTGAAGTAATGCAATTTTCTGGTGAAGTAATGCAATTTTCTGGTGAAGTAAGGCAATTTTCTGGTGAAGTAATGCAATTTTCTGGTGAAGTAATGCAATTTTCTGGTGAAGTAATGCAATTTTCTGGTGAAGTAATGCAATTTTCTGGTGAAGTAATGCAATTTTCTGGTGAAGTAATGCAATTTTCTGGTGAAGTAAGGCAATTTTCTGGTGAAGTAATGCAATTTTCTGGTGAAGTAATGCAATTTTCTGGTGAAGTAATGCAGTTTTCTGGTGAAGTAATGCAATTTTCTGGTGAAGTAATGCAATTTTCTGGTGAAGTAATGCAATTTTCTGGTGAAGTAAGGCAATTTTCTGGTGAAGTAATGCAATTTTCTGGTGAAGTAATGCAATTTTCTGGTGAAGTAATGCAATTTTCTGGTGAAGTAATGCAATTTTCTGGTAAAGTAATGCAATTTTCTGGTGAAGTAATGCATTTTCTGGTGAAATTATGCATTTTCTGCTGAGATTATGCATTTTCTGCTAAAATTATGCATTTTCTGCCGAAATAATACATGATTTTCTAAGAATTTTGTATTTAAAATCTACATTACGAATTAAAACTAAAAGAAATCTCGTTCAGAGATAAAATGTTCTCTGTTCAAACTGAAAAACCAATCGTCGATGAAAAACTGCTACTGAAGCGTGTAATGAAAATGACGCTAACAAAGTTGCAACTAACCGACAAGGAATGGTAAAATAAGCAAAAAGCATAACCCCTAACTAAAACAATTTTCCTAGTCAAATAAAAATCTTGGTTGTTATTGTAGGGAATTTCGTTGCTTCTCTTTGAAACTGTTCAAAAGAGCACGACTACACTTTAAAAAATTATTTGCCTCCTATGAGGATCGAACTCACGACCCCTGGTTTACGAAACCAGTGCTCTACCACTGAGCTAAAGAGGCACGTATGGATTAAGCTGTACTACCAGAATGTCCTATTGGAGGGACAATTCCATGCAGGAAAGCTTACAAGTGAGTATACACATGTAAACATGGTAACTGATAGCGTGTCAAGATTACTATATAAATTTGTTTGTACAGTGGGTAAAGAAAGCACATTACAAATGTCTTATATTTAATTTAAGGTCCTAGAAATGCACTGTTGGGACCTGAGGATACTTTCCAACATACGCACTGAAAACAAGTGAAACTTGAATAAATTTAAAATGAGATTTATTGATGTCGGTACAATAAGCGAAAGAACAATTTGGACTTTGGTCTATGTAACAAACCATTGATTACAAGTACTGTTTGTAGTTAATATACCTAGATCATTGAAAAGTTGAATGAAAAATATAGTCACAGATGTTAACTTTGAATTATACAACAGAAAGGAGTGAAGAAGAGCTTTAATGTCTTCTAAAAATCTGAAGTAAAGAAATAGGTTGAAAGAGTGAAAAAAAATTGTTGAAATAGCCAACAAGTGCAAATGTCGAGAGACCGGTAAAAATCGAGATAATTGATCCAATTTGACAAAGCAATTTGACGATGGAAGTTTCTTTCTCTTCATTAATTACTTCTCGAATATTGCTGACAATAGTGAACTTATTTTTGGTGTACTGGTAACGCTCAATATACATTTCTCGTTCTACTGAAGAAAGGAAAATTGTTTCTTCACAGCGTGCTGGACAGGAACAGTCTTTGCGAGGATCTGTCTTGAAGTGAGCCTCCAAATACATTTTCACAGTCTTTTCGGCTGTTTCTGTTGTCTGGCAAAAAGATAGCTTACTCTTTTTCATAAATGGCAATCTAATAGTAGCACAAGTTTTGAATGTATTTACAGTCCATCTGTGTGGTATAGATACCAATGTATTACAAACATAAGCTTACTTGCAATCGAATGGTTTAAGTTGTAGCTTGGCCTTAATACAGTTTTGTTCACATTCTGAAACTTGATCATTGTCTGCACAAGGGTTTTTTGGAGTGTTTATTCGAACCAACTAAAAAGAATAGACAAGTAAACAAACATTGTACGGCTGTGAATTCTTTTTGATACAAACATTACCGTTTTACGAGAAATATAAATTTTAACGTTAGCCATATTGGGTGTGAAAACAATGTATTTTGGGTGAAGAAATTGGTTCCGTGGTAGAATAAAGTTCTGGAACGAATGTAATCAAAATAATCAGCCAAATAAACATGAAAATCATTGCAAGATCTCACTGCTTGATTCTCATTCCATTGGTATTTGTGTTTAAAGAAATAGGGAACAATTAAATGGTTGTGATTTGGAGAATATGGTAGATCATCTGTAAACATTTAAAAATGAGAAGCATACAACGTGTTTTGTATTTACCTCTACTTTTCTTAAATTCAGTGCAGATTCCAAACACTGTTGACACAGCCGACACATTGCCATACTCCTTGTCAACAACTAAACCAAAGGCCTATAAAGACAGCTATTTGTAATACAAGTAGAACATACAGTACTAGGCATGGTGCCATCAGGATTCTTTTTTAAAGGTGCTGCACACTATGTCTAACCTAAGGTGCGCGCCATAAGTATAGAATAATCAGTTTTTTTGAAATATTTCTTTTTGCGCTTCATCTGGAATCAAACCAATTTTTTAATAAACGTATTTTGGCATTAGAATTCATTTAAAATAAACAGATTTATAAATTTTGAAGAAAAATAAATTTCGCAGTGATTTTACATAAAAATGGGGCTGACATTAGTATAGAATATTTTAGGTTTGATGGCAAAAAATTGGATAAAATTAATATCACATAACATGCCTTTGTTTGATTAGTCAATCAGTGAGTATGTCATCAATTTTCTGCCATTTTTGAATTGTATTACTTGCTATTTTCTTATTTTGAAGCAATCCCTTGTGCAAAACTTGTAACCATTGTAGAAATCGCTGAAATATGGCAATTAAAGTCACTGGGGCTCTCCAAAGAGCAGATCCATAGAAGATCAGGAAGAAATTAATCAATTATATCAAAAGTCCTAACTCAAAGATGAAAATCAAATATGGAAGCAAGACGGGGAGGACCAAAAGTGACCATGCAGCAAGTTGACAGGAATATTTTGTGCCCAGCACTGACTCTGCTGATGTCTGCAAATGAAATTTGCACACATGTAGATGTAATTGTGTCTTTACAAACAATTCAAAGCAGACTAAACAATTGTGATCACCTTTGTTATCAAAAAACAGCTGTACAACTGTGGTTAACTGAACCCCTTAAATTGAAGTGCTCTGATTAGACTAATACTAAGCTGCCCTGGACCAAATCATGAAACTGAGTGCTTTTTACAGACAAAATACAGTTCAACTTAGATTGTCTGGACGGTTAGTGTAATAAGTGGCAAGATTTAAGGAGAGAAGAGAAGTTTTCTCAGTGGGCAGAATCATGTGATGGTTTGGGTGACATTCGGGCAAAAATTACAGGAAAACATCATAATAATGAAAGGAAGTGTTGAACATGCATTTATAGCCATTTGAATGGAAAATTATGGCAATAAATGGGTGTTTCAGCAGGACAATGCTCACTGCATGGTCACTTATGGTCTTCCCTGTCTGCTTTCACATTTGGATTTCATGTTTTGGTTAGAATTTTTGATGCAATTGGCTAATTTCTTTCAATTTCTTCTTAATCTTCTATCAACTTGTTGTTTGGCGAGCCACAGTGCCTTTAATTGCTTTATTTCAGCGATTTCCACAGTGGTTGCAAGTTTTGTGCAAGGGATTGCTTCAAAATAAGAAAATAGCAAGTAATACGATTCAAAAATGGCAAAAAATTGATGACATATTCACTGATTAACTAATCAGACAAAGGCAGGTTACGTAATGTTGATTTTATTCATTTTTTTGCATCAAACCGAAAATATTCTATCCTTATGTCACCCTCATTTTTATGTAAAATCACTGCCAAATTTATTTTTCTACAAAACTTATAAACCTGTTAATTTTAAATGAATTCTAATGCCAAAATACATTTATTAAAAAAATTGGTTTGATTCCAGATGAAGTGCAAAAAGAAATATTTCAAAAAAACTGATTATTCTATACTTATGGCGCGCACCTTAACTTAACCTAAAGGGAATGGTGCTCATCCATCACTTCTCAAGTCACTGCTTGTGTTCTAATTGGTTCAGGCATACGGGATACAACCGTTCGCCTTGCTGGCTAGAAGAACAACTTGTGGACCTCGAAGGGGCCCACCCACTTCCGGAAGGTCACTTCCAGGGCCCGACTCCACCAATCAAGGACCCGCAGCTCCACATGGTTGCGGTAGACCGCAACAGGCGCGCGAGAGATACGAGAGGCGCGAGAGCTGCTCCAAGTGCATTATCGTTGCAGTGCTGTGATCAGCCTGCATGGGCAGATGGTCACAACCGTACTTTTGCAAAAATATGGTATTCTTGGTGTCTCAGCCGCGGCTACTATTCGAGGATGGCTATAATTCGAGGGCGACTCTTAATCGGTAAAATACGGTAATTGGTAATTTTCTTGCTTACTTGGAATCTTTTATAATGACGTTTAAGATTTGAAGAGGCTTTCCATAATCTCCGTGAGTTGTTTGCATATTTAGATGACGGATGGAGTAAATAAAACAGCTTGTAATGACGAATGTGGTGATCTCAAAATATTCACCAACTTAGAAGATTAAATTAATTATCTTCTAATTAATTTGACTGTGGCACACGCCAAGTCAGATCATGTGACCGAGGGGAGAAATCCTCTCTAGGCACATATCACCCCAGGTTGTCCGGGGTGAAAACGGTTATTAGCCGTTATGGTGCAATATGGTGTAATAACCACTAGTTGCACCCATTTGAGCTAAGTGCGCAGGTTTTCTGCGCAATATTGAAGCGTGCTGGGCTCGCGTCTTGGCTCAAATCGGGACTCTGAAAAATACAACAACAACCTCAACATCACTGCGATATTTGCTCCGACAATACGTATTGATAGAGGACCGTTGTAACTCAGTTTCATCTGCTATCTTTGTGTCATCCAAAGCACAAAGCCAGCAATTCAGCTTGAATTAGCCGTCGCTAATTCCAGCTATCGAGAAGAAGAAGTTTCCTGATCCAAGTGAACCATCGCCATCGTTGCCGCGCGAACGGCAACCATCGCCATCGTACCTGGACCAGACGCCTACAGCCGTCAACCACCGCCGCCGAGCCGTCGCACGAGCCGTAGAAGAAACCCACGAGAACCATCGTCTTCGACCATCGTTCGTGAGTTTGCCGAGAACGAAGACATTTGCCTTCGATCAACAACATCTCGTTGTTTAAGCGCCATTTCTGACGCTTTGTAGCTTGCAACAGTCGTTGCAAGCCCTTCCTTTGTTTCATTGTTTCCCGCTCATTTTATTCTTGCGACTTGTTGCATATCGTGATATTCATAATCATTATTAATATATATATTGTAATTTAAACCGAATAAATAATTGTGTGATTTTTATTACCATAATAAACTGTCTTTTTATTCCTATTTTCGTAAACTTAACCCTAGACAAGTTTCGGCCGCGATATAAGTCTTGTTAAGCATTCACCTGCGGTTTCTGCTTAATTTATTAGAAATTAAGTGGATAAAAACCCGGATCGCAGCACGTGGGGGCCCGTCCGGGATAGTCATTGTATAAATTTTGATAGTTTAAAATTTACCCGCCATTTTTATCTTGCTTATCTTTCTTCTCTATCCTTTCTTTGTCTTCATTTGAAAAATGGCGACTCCAGGCGAAAAGAGACCGAGAGGCAGACCAGCGAAGAGACGAGTGGCCATCGATCTACCAGTCGTGGATCAAGAAGTGACTGAGTCACAAGAACTGTTTGAAACTATGGATCAAACAGCTAACTGTAACTCGGCACAGTTAATCGTGAATGAATTCACGCAAGCGTTGGAGCGACAACAGCCATCCCCGCCAAGCGGCCAGTTGGACTTAAACAATCCAACTGGAAGTGGCCGTTCCAAGTCGCAAAACGATGATTTGAATTTACGAATTCAATCATCAAGTGCGGAGCACTCGCTGAATTCATCACCGGTTCAAGGTGCAGCACAACAAGATTCTGAGAACTCCAATATGGAAGTTTCTCATTCTCCCGTGCGTGTTACCATGATGGACGCACTCCGTGAGCAAGCTAGGCTCGAGGGAGTAAAAGTCACTAGCGAAATGACTGTGGAACAAATCCACAAAGCTATGGTTCGCAAACAAAGCCAAAAAGACGTTGAAATCGTCAGAACAAGCTTGCAAGCAGAGTTCGAGCGAATGCGTGCAGAAATGCATCAGCAAAATGCCGAACTAAAACAACAACGTGCGAATGACCATGTTAAGTTGTTACAATTAGAGCAGGAAAAAGCTTCCTGGCTAATTACTGACGAAGAGCAACAACAAAGGCTCGAGCAACTAAATCAAGCACAAAAAGATTTAGAAATTGCTAATGAAAATTTGAGATTGGCCAACGCAAATTTGCGAGAAGCCAACACAAATTTAATGACTGCCGAACTAACCGCCCCAGTTCGAGCGAGGGAAGAAATTCCCTCCACTTCTCGAAATTACGAGAATTATGCTGCAGAACAAGCAGCAAGAGCTAAGAGATTAGCACAACGAGAAAATGAAGTATTTCTCGCTCGACAGCAGTCAGTAATTGATGCTGGTCAAGCCGCCAAAAGTCAAAGTACTGCAGAGCAGTTATTACGTGCCGACTTAGCTGCGCAAGCTCGTGAAAACGAGATTCTTCGCGCAGATCTATTGACGGTACAAGAAAACTTTGCAGTAGTCGTACAAAAAGTACAAGACGTTTGTGGCGAAGATAATTTTGCAAAGCCAGCCCCAGTTTTGCAAAAAGGTGCTTCCAAATCACCTGAGTTGATTGATTTAACATCAGCTAAACCAAAAGTCAGTCGACAATCAAGTTGGACTGACAGTGATGACTCACGCAGTAGTCGTGGAAGCCGTAACAGTCATCACAGTCGCAAAAAGCGAAAGCGACAACCAGACCCGACCGAATATCATTCCCCAAAAGTTACGCAAGATTCGGATCGATTCTTTAGCAATAGCGACCGGTTAATCGGAATGCTAGAGAAAAAGAATAAAGAACGTGAGAAACCACACGATCGTGGACGGTCACACGATAATCCGCGAGAAGGCTCACCAAAACGAGATTGTCACAACGACATCCGTGATGGGCCGAGATACCGTGGAAATCCGCCAGGTGGTGACCCACCAGGTGGAGATAGTTCAGATGGACATGGAGGTGGCCACTCACGTGACCACAATTCGAATGGCAATCGAAATGGAAGGGGACCACCAAATGGAGACCGTCGTCCGCCAGATGGCGACGATCCTCCGGACCCTGATCCGCCGCCAAATCCGAATCATGAATCTGCGTCAGATACAGATTCCTCACGTCCCAGTGTGAGAGGGCGATCTCGTCACAGAACACGTAGTAGAACTCAAAGACCCGATTTCTACACGAAAGATGAGATTGACCAGTTGTTGAGGCAAAATGCTCAACAACAGCGAAAAAGCAGAAGGGATAAAATTATTTTGCAAAAAATAAGTGAATTTACTTCTGATAAATGGACTCATCAAACAACAGATGAAAAGTTCATTAGATGGGATCGAGTTATCCCACATGCCTATAATGGAAATTGGCAAGCAGGGTCAAACCTCTTGCTGGAAATATTCGAACTAGGCAAAGTTCACAGTTTTAGCTGTGAAGGTGCATTGGCCCATCTAGTACCAAGAATACTAGTTGGCGGTGTCAAGGAGTGGTTTCGCAGGAAAGACTTCACGAAGTGGGATGACTTCGTTAAACAATTTATGTTTAAATTTGGTGAATCGAGCGAAGACATCAAGACGCTTTGGAGATGTCTTAAGCAACGAAAAGGCGAAAGCTTACATTCGTACATGCTAAGAGCAGAGAATCTGCTTGGCAGAATGCCACATGCTGTTACTGATGCAACAGCAGATGATCAGTTTAGAGCTGGCCTCACAGAATATAGTAAAAATATTCTGATGATGTCGGACGCTCCCGACCCGGGGAAATTCTCCGAGTTAAACGAATTCATGGAAGTCAATCAATTGCGCATTGACGAAAAGTACAAAGCTTATCTTACAGAAGCCGAAAGGTCAGCGTACTTAAAGCGAGAGAAAAGACTCGCTGAGCAAAACAATGAAACCTTTAATGGTTTGAAATTGTTGCAGCCACCTAGTTACGAAGACTTTCTAGACGAAGTGGATGAGAAGAGTTCGAAAAAAGAATCTTCCAAAAAGGACGTCAAAAATCCTCATTCAGTTCCTAAGTTACATGCAAATATAACTGGAGCTGAAACTCCGTCGTCTGAAGCTGAAGAAGCTGAAGAGGAGGAGGAAGCAGGAGATGAGACGTTGGCTTTATTAGCCAAAGCAGCGGCGCTGTTAGCAAAAAATAACCCCGTTGCAGGCAAATGGAAGCCAAAAATGAAACCAAAAAATGTTTCATTTGACGCATCAAAGGTGAATACCGAAAGGAATTCAAAATCACCCGCGGTGTCGCCAGAGCGCCGGTCTGACGCTCGTTCTCGTTCTGCCTCGCCAGCAGCAACGAAAAAGAAATCGCCTGCCACTGATCCATGCAATTTATGCAAAAAATTAGGGCATTGGCAAAAAGACTGCCCTTCCTCTAAAAAGGACAAACCAGTGTCAACAGCTGAGTTTGAAAAAGCAGTCAAGATCATAACTGACATGTTTCGAAAAAACTTGTAGACGCAGATCCATCAGGTCTAGTGGACGCTGCGTCACCTCCGAAATCGGAATCAGAGAATGAAAATCTGAAGATAATGGAAGATGTTGGAGAAGCTATTGATGAATTAATTCATCAAACTGAACTAAAAGAAAATGGATCTCTTGATGTAAAAAAGGAGATTGTCGGCGAAACCCCGACTGAAGAAGACACTTCCAATATTCAAGATAAAGTCGAAGTTAAAGACGATAGACCAAGCTCAGTTCCAGAGACACCTGGAATTGAGGAGTGCATTAAGTTATTTGCAGCTACAACTCTTGATACCAATGAGTTATTAGATGAATTGCCTTTGGAGCCTCCAATTACAATTCCTCATAAATTGCGCAAGTTTGAGTGCAAAGTGGCTGGAATACCAAACAGCCAAGACCTTCCGACGTTAAAGTTAGAAACGTTAAAAGGTGTAATAACCGGAATGTTGGACTCAGGAGCAAATAAAAGCTTCCTAGCCACTTCAGTTATTAATCAATTAGGTCTAGAAAAATATCTACGACCTATCGGACCTGGTGTCAGAGTTACAACGGCAAGTGAAGAAGTCACTCCAGATGGAACCATCCATCTTTCATTTCGATGGACACATGGCACGTTACGTCATCCGTTCATCGTAATACCAAATAAGTATCCAATGGTACTATTGGGTTGCGATTTTATGAATAAATTAAAAATCCAACCTAATCCACAGACGATGTCTTGGAATTTCACGCAACCTGTGGATGCAGATTTACCCTACATTCCACAAGCGTTGCTGGATCGTTATTTGGAGAAAATAGAGGAACCCGATTCCTCATTTGTGACCTTTGCAAAAGCTTACGCTGCAAGTGTAACTCAAAGCAAAATTGATGAAGAGAATTTCATCCAAAAGTTAGTCAAAGAAGCTAACTTAAATTTGGAGCAATCCAAATTATTAGAAAAGATGTTATCCAAACATAAAAGGATTATTTCTAAAGATCCAGGTAAAACACACCTGGTTAAGCACAAAATTGAGCTTGACACGGAGAAACCCATCCGTGTCCCCTTTAAGAGCATAAACCCTCAAAAAAGGGAAATAATCAGACAACTTTGTCAAGACATGATTGACAAAGGCGTAGTCGTCAAAGCTGAAGGCGATTACGGAATGAGGCCAGTCCTAGTCATGCGACCAGGAAACGACCCACGCTTGTGCATTGATTTTCGCCCCATCAATACACATACTAAGTACAACCCACCTCAAATGCCAACAATTGAGGAAATTCTGCGAGAAATCGGAGAATTCGAATGGGTCAGTACTATAGATCTGACCAAGGGATATTGGCAGATAGAATTGCGACCTGAAGACAGAGAAAAAACTGCCTTCTGGAGCCCAATGGGAAGACTAATGTTTTTAGTCATGCCTTTCGGATTAGTAAACGCACCAACTACCTTCCAAGAATTAATGGAAAAAGTTTTGGGTGACGTTTACAGAAAATTTGCATGGGCATATTTGGATGACATAATTGTTGTATCCAAATCGTTCGAAGAACACATTAAACATTTAGATATAGTGTTTAAAAAATTGGCAGAAGCTAATTTACATGCGCACCCTGGCAAGACGCATCTCTGTAGAAAGGAATTAATTTTTCTAGGCTACAAAGTAGGAGTAGAAGGACTTGCAGTAGACCCTAAAAAAGTCGCTGCAATTACGCAATTTCCTGCTCCTACCAATCTTAAGGAATTACAAAGATTTCTAGGCATGGTGAATTTCTTTCACCGCCTAATCAAGAATTTGGCCACAGTGGCAGAACCACTAAGGCCACTCTTGAAGAAAGATGCGGAGTTCGATTGGGAACTGCATCATCAGGCAGCATTCGACGCAATAAAAGACTTGCTTACGAATGCTGAAACAATGAAGATGCCTGACTTGTACATGCCATTTATTGTTCATACTGACGCCAGTAAACAAGGGTTGGGTGCAGCCCTTACACAAAAGAAAAATGTGGATGGCCAAGAAGTCGAAATGCCATGCGTGTATGCAAGCAGAAGCTTGCAACCCGCTGAAAAGAATTATACTGTGACAGAATTAGAATGTCTCGCAGTAGTATGGGGATTACGCAAATTTCGCCCATACTTAGAGTACACTACATTCACTGTACAAACGGATCACCAAGCACTTAAGTGGTTGATGTCGTTATCTGACCCGTCGGGCAGATTAGCTCGTTGGCAAATGGAGCTGATGGCGTATTCGTTCGAAATACAATACGTCAAAGGTCCGCTAAATGTAATAGCAGACGCATTGTCACGTGCACCTGTCAGCGCACCTGACGAACCAGAAGACGATGGCGATAATGATGATTTATTATCATATTGTCCATCTCCTTGCCGAAGTTGGCAAATGGGAAAATTGAATGAATTACCCAAGTCGATAATAGTTAATGAAGACGATCAAGCATTAATCAATTTTTGTATTAACATGCATGATCCGTCAGGAACCCCTGACGTCGAATTAAGGGCTATGATGGCTAAAAAATTCGAGCTGCCAACAACAAATGTTTTAATTAAAGCATTTGCAGCTAAAATTGCCAAACAATTGGAATGTGATCCTCCAACGAGAGATGACATTATTGCGGCGCAAAAAGCAGACAAATTTTGCCAACATATTCGCAATTACTTGTTAAACAAGCAATACCCAAGTTACATAGTAACTCGTCTTCAAAGAAGAAATTTTGAAAGACACGCGAGTACTTATCTCATTGAAGAAGATATGTTACTCCATTATCATCCTACCTCTACCGATGAATTGGGAGAGGATGGTAGGGCACTTAAAGTTGTTGTGCCAAGAAAATTGATTTATAAAATCATTTGGTTGATGCACGGACATCCACTGTCCGGCCACCCAGGCATTGCGAGGACAATGTACCGAACTCGAAGAGTTTATACCTGGAAAGGTATGAAACGTGATATTACACGTTTTATTCAACATTGTCAAGGATGTCAGGCATGTAAGCCGAGATCAAAGACCGAAATTGAAGGCGCTCAAATTGGACCATTTGGACCATTTGACTGCCTCAGTGTGGATTTGTCTGGTCCCAAACCAAGAACCAGAAAAAACAATACCCACATTTGCGTCATCGTAGATGTCGCTACACATTGGCCCGAATTATTTCCAATGTGTAATCCAACGGCAATAAAAGTTGCCAACACAATTTATCACTTATCAATGACTTTCGGATTTCCGAGACAAATCATAAGTGATAATGGACCACAATTTCGATCACAGGTCTATAAAGAATTTTGCAAAAAATTCGACATGTCGCGAACACCGACATCGATTTATCATCCACAAAGCAATCCTGTGGAGAGAACCAATCGAGATATTAAATATTTAGTTTCGATTTATTTAGATATTCATGACCAATGGGATGAGTATCTACGCGAATTTGCATTCAGTTTGAGAACAACTGTAACAAGAGGCAGAGATTATTCTCCTGCTTTCTTAAATTTTTTCCGAGAATTAAGAATTCCTTGGGATCCAAGAATTCCGGAAGGAATTTTAGTCATTGATCCAAAAAATCCGCATTTATATGTTCAGAAATTAGAAACAATAATTGCAGAGACGTATCAGCATATGATGTCTCACGTCTTAGATTTGAGACGCCGTGTCGAAGCTGAAAAATCAGATAAGAAATTCGACAACTTCAGACAAAATGATTTAGTCTGGCGAGAGTCTCATATTCTCTCAAATGCCGCTAAAGGAATAGCAGCAGGCATTTCACCGAAAAGGAATGGGCCTTATGTAATTATCAAAAGGTTACAAGGAGGCGCCTTTCAACTTCGACGGCTGAGTGATAATAAAATTTATCCAGCTGTTCACGGCACTGAATTAATGCCGTACTTTCCCGTTTTCAACCAAGAAATTTGGCTGGAAGGGGAGGAAGTGGGTCAAAAAACAAAGAATATTGTTAATACCTTGGATGATGCTAAATTATCCAAAATTCCTGTCGAAAACACGGAATCGAGTAAAAAATCGAAACTCAAAAATAACGAAGTCGATGAAATAAACCAGCGACTTGAAAATGTTTCTCTTGATGAAAATCTAGAAAAGGAAATGTTTTTAGAAAAAGAGAAAATTTCAAACAATGAAGTATATAACTCATCTGACATTGGAGACGATGCTGATGACAATCTAAACAAGTTGGATTGTACTTCGCGAAAGTCAAAGTACAACTTGAGATCTCGCGTTCCGCGAGCCAAGACATAGTGTTGTCTTTCACCTTTTGGGTTTACCCAAAAGATCCGAGAAAGCAATCTCGTGACGTCATTCGTAGTACCCACTCGAATGACAACGTTAATCATACGTTATAATTAGTGACGTCACAAAGCGTCTCTAATCCAAGTTCGTGTTTGCAATCAACGAACTTAGTCACTTTTTCAAAAGTTTCGAGAGTGTATGCATCGCATCGCCTACGTTACGACCCGAATAGTTCGACAACCTGATCGTAAGTAATTTTTCTGTATGAAAAATTTGATAAAACATAAGATTTATGTATTATTTCTCTTTCAAGACGAAAGAATTTCCGAAATTACCGGAAAACGAAAGAGAATGGACGAGGAAGCGATCCAACTCCAGGCGGACGGAGAAATGCCCATGGAAGGGGCAAATGAAGACGTTCAATTGACGCTTCAACAACGGGTAAATTATTAGAATAAATTTTTACCAAGTGTTTAAGTCAGAAAAATTGAGTAATTTCACTTTTCCTGACTT
The DNA here is from genome assembly GCA_949358305.1 of Strigamia acuminata. Lineage (NCBI taxonomy): Eukaryota > Metazoa > Arthropoda > Chilopoda > Geophilomorpha > Linotaeniidae > Strigamia > Strigamia acuminata. The sequence goes on from OX442314.1 coordinate 9,598,864, forward strand.
CAAACACAAGCCGCTAAAAAATAAAAATGGCGGCTATAAAAGTCACGTGCTTCAAGCATGTGCGAAGGGAGTTGCCATGACAACCAACATCCCTTAGTGACTCACAGCCACAAGCGCTAAGCTTAAAAAAATATTTCAAATAAGAAATTATTTGTTTATTTTTAAATAAACTAATTTATTTATTTTTCTTCGAATATAGATCGAGAGGGATCGAGAAACGCCATTCGCGCTTCCCGATCACGTGCCGACTCAGCACCCGCTGATTTTTCGAGCGGCATTGCCCGAAAAAATCAGAAGACTGAAGACGGCAAACAATACCTGGTGGAAGTTGCGCCACGACTTCAGCAGATCAGCGCTGCAAGGATTTGGTGCAAAAGGAAGATTCATCGAGCGCCTTCACGTGGACGGTGTCGACGAAATCGAGTGGACGCTCGACGAGAGCCCCCCAGGACCGCTTGCAGCAGAGTTGCTGCACAACCAGTGGCCAGTGACGCCACGAGAGCGTCACGAGCGCAGAAGAGCGCTAAAGAGTACCGGAATTAATTACGGTGCTCTAACCCAATTGAGGAAGAACCTCAAGACGACACAACGCGAAGTCGTTAAACGGTATCGCAAATCCGTTCGTGACGGGAACCCACAACTTCCCGTCACACAAACCGAGCTCCACCAGTTGGCGCTCGCCGGGTGTTTTAACGATTTTCCGGGATTTTTCCCGTCCAAAGCACTCCGAGCTGCCGCGGTGCAGCTTCGCGTCAACGAAAATCGACAACTGGCTCGAGAACACGAGGCAGAGGAGCAAGCGCGTTGCGCTCTCCCTTTTTATCAAGAAGATGAAATTCCGGCCCCAGCGGCCATCAATCCTCCGCCGCAAGACGAGGATTTGAGGGTGGGGCAACTCCCTCCGCCGGTTCCAGTCCGACCGATGTTCCGCGAATCAAGCCGCGATCGAGAGGAACGTCAGAAGCGATCACGCCCATATTCGACTGACGCGCAGCCATCACGCCCGCAGTCGCGACGAGGACGGACACCAGAGTCGTTTGGCTCGTCGTCTTCGCTGAGTTTTGAATCGGACTCCACAATTAAGTCCGCCCGAAGTAGCCGAACCGCCTCCACGTTCAAAGTGGACAACTCGGCTACTCCATACGCCATGAGACGTGTTGTCGGTGATATTTCTCCCGACTGTAGCGTGCCAGTACCTGGACATGCTAGCCGCTTGCCCGAACAAGGATATGTTTCCCGCTTGCCGGCTGGAGTTAGCAACCTGCAACTCCGGCCATTTTTTAGTGAGTCATTCGGCCCACAATGGACCTGCTACGAGCAGCAACCCATTAGAGCACAGCAGGAAGTGCTCCAGAAGCTGGACGCATACCAAAGCGCCCAGATCGCCGAGTCGCAGAAGGACTGGCAGAGACTAGCTGAAAGGCTAGAAGTCTCCGACATCAATACCATTGATGATCCCCGTCTGATGGATTTTCAGCGTCAGCTAATTCCGGGGATGACTAGGGTGTTGTACCCTGGTGTTCTTCCTTCGCCAGGACAGGCGTTAGCGGCCATAACGTACCTTTGGACCGCGCCGATGGGCCTGTCGGAGAAGAAAGTCGAGCTGTGGTACCACCTCAGGCTCGACCCGCCTACGATCTTAGCCGAGCTAATAAAGCAAGTCGTAGCAAACGGTGAGACCGAAGAAGAGGCCGCCGTTCGGTTGCGAACCGAGTGGTCCTTTGCGAAGGCCACGGCGCGAATGACCGGAAGACCACCGCTTCCAGTTACAAGCGCCACAGCAGCTGCGTCACTGGCTGTTTTCCAGTCGGCCCAAGAGGGCGCTGGATGTTCATTTTGGCCAGAGAACGCCGGAAGTTCTCAAACTCCAGCCGGAGTTCAACGGGTAGTCGAAACCCGTCAGCTCCCCGGTATGGGTCGAGCACCGGGACGAGGCGTCACACCCTCGTCAACCTCCGCACCCGCGTTGGTTTTCTTGGGCCCGCAGTGCCAGTTTGACGATGCCACGACGGAAGACTCACGTCCGCCGCCGCCGCCAGCCAAGCCGGAGACGAAGGTCAAGCCGCTGAAAAAAGAGTCGGCTTTCAAGACCCTAATGCGCCTGTATCCGCACTTCTATTTGACGCCGGATACGCGAACACTGCTTAGCAACAACCACAAGTTGTCGAGGCAGGTGTTTATGTGGCTCGAGGACCACATCCGGGTGTTAAGCCCACCATCGGTGCTCCATGATCGACTCCTGAGAGCACGATTAGCGCCAGAGGATCCAATCGAGTTCGCGGCGCTAGGATGCTTCAACCGAGCGAACTCGGCAAGAATCATCCAGGTTTGGCTTCATGTCAACCCTGGAATGGTCTCCGGACCAAACGCAGGTCGCGACCTGTGTACGGTTAACGAGCGGTCCAACCCGAGGGACGACACCACGGATATGATGCGCCCGTTGACGCCTGAGCGAACTCAGACCATGGACGAATCATAAATTGGTTCGTTCATTTTCTCTCCATGTAAGATTCGTCTTAAATGGGGGGATGTGTGGTGATCTCAAAATATTCACCAACTTAGAAGATTAAATTAATTATCTTCTAATTAATTTGACTGTGGCACACGCCAAGTCAGATCATGTGACCGAGGGGAGAAATCCTCTCTAGGCACATATCACCCCAGGTTGTCCGGGGTGAAAACGGTTATTAGCCGTTATGGTGCAATATGGTGTAATAACCACTAGTTGCACCCATTTGAGCTAAGTGCGCAGGTTTTCTGCGCAATATTGAAGCGTGCTGGGCTCGCGTCTTGGCTCAAATCGGGACTCTGAAAAATACAACAACAACCTCAACATCACTGCGATATTTGCTCCGACAATACGTATTGATAGAGGACCGTTGTAACTCAGTTTCATCTGCTATCTTTGTGTCATCCAAAGCACAAAGCCAGCAATTCAGCTTGAATTAGCCGTCGCTAATTCCAGCTATCGAGAAGAAGAAGTTTCCTGATCCAAGTGAACCATCGCCATCGTTGCCGCGCGAACGGCAACCATCGCCATCGTACCTGGACCAGACGCCTACAGCCGTCAACCACCGCCGCCGAGCCGTCGCACGAGCCGTAGAAGAAACCCACGAGAACCATCGTCTTCGACCATCGTTCGTGAGTTTGCCGAGAACGAAGACATTTGCCTTCGATCAACAACATCTCGTTGTTTAAGCGCCATTTCTGACGCTTTGTAGCTTGCAACAGTCGTTGCAAGCCCTTCCTTTGTTTCATTGTTTCCCGCTCATTTTATTCTTGCGACTTGTTGCATATCGTGATATTCATAATCATTATTAATATATATATTGTAATTTAAACCGAATAAATAATTGTGTGATTTTTATTACCATAATAAACTGTCTTTTTATTCCTATTTTCGTAAACTTAACCCTAGACAAGTTTCGGCCGCGATATAAGTCTTGTTAAGCATTCACCTGCGGTTTCTGCTTAATTTATTAGAAATTAAGTGGATAAAAACCCGGATCGCAGCACGAACATCATTGTGCAGTAGTTTAGCTAATTTTTCTTTGGCTCGTACTATTTTTGTAGATTCTCGGCAATGAACAATAAGTGGAAAATGAATAATTTTGTCTCTAACCAGAATAACAGTTTTGACGAGTGGATAATCAAAATAAGTTTTAATCGATGCGTAAACTTGGCAAATCGATATTAACATCAGAAATAGTAGCACAATTGTTTTTCAGTTTATTTCCTTTTTTTGCTTTCAATTTAATTTTTAGAATTGCTTGAATTTTGCCGCCTAACTTGGCATTTGATTTAGTTGTTTTTCTGAACATTGAAAGAAGCATTTTGTAGCAGTGAACAAATATTTCAACGAGTGATAAACAAGATATTCCAAAGTAGAGTCCAATGTTTCCGCCAATGTCGCATAGTAAAGAGATTACGTCATAAGAAAATTTTTCTTGCAGTGTACAAACGTAATTATTCACAACAGAAACATGAATAATATTCTCAGAATAGGGTATTGTATCAAAGGATGTGCTGAGTTGTGTCACATCACATAAATTAGGACATTTGCACAGTTGTATTGCATGTTTCCATTTGAACTTCCATTTAAACTGATACCTCTGAACATCTTTCTTACATTCAGGTAGCTTTCTTGCATCGTAAAATGGATATCTGTGGTATGTTTTACTAATCTGTCTTTAAAATGAACAGAAAACTGATGCAGTGCACACACTTGATCCAGTAAAACCAAGTAAATGATAAAGCATAGACAAAAAACTTGACTTAAGGTGGAAATACAAGGGAGAGGGTAAAATTCCAAAGCTTGCTAGTACAAGTTTAAAGAGGAAGTCAATTACAAGCTCACTTGACTCGCCTTTGGCTTACCAGCTTAACTGGCAAACTCAAGCTATACTCTTTCCGCACTCAAGAAGAGCCCTGGAAGCTGGGTTCCCATTGGCCTAGTCCAGGGGTCGGCAACCTTTTGAGACGAAAGAGCCAAAAGTTAAAATTTCCATAATTTCCCAGTTTTTAAAGAGCCACTAACATATACAACCCCTGGCAAAAAGTTTGGAATCATCACCACCTTAAACTGAAAATGCAACAATAAAGTGCTGTAGCACAATAATGAGTAAACTTTGTTGAAAAACAAATAAATTAGCTTGAAAGAGCATTGTTTTATCTACATTTTCACTTTAAAAAAAACAGTAGAACTTCAACTAGTGATGAAATAAAAAATCATTACAAAATCAACACAGGGAAATTAATTTGGAATCATACAAATCTGAGGAAAAAAGTTTGGAATCAAACAAAAAAAGTGCTGTTTACTTCCATTTAAAATTTTTAAAATCATTCCAATTCAATGAACTACTCATCTAAATGTCACATGTGTCTAGCCACATGTCCAAGTCACATGATTAGGATTTAAAAATGGCTTCTACGAAGTTAATGTCTACTGATCTCAAAGACAAAATTATCAAGGCATGAAAAGAAGGAAGAACTCAAAAAGATGTTGCAGTTGTGTTCAGTATTACCCAATCTGCTGTATTTAACGTTTGGACAAAATATCAAGAGACAGGAAGTGATAAAAATCGCCCTAAACTGGTAGACCAAAAAAAACTTCAAAACGATAGGATAGGAAATTGCGGAAAATTATAAAAAAAATGTGGAAAAACACATCAAATGAGATGAATCAGGAGTGGAGTAAAGCCACTGTCAAAGTGTGCGACAGCACAGTCAAAAATCGACTCAATGAAATGGGTTTTAAATCCAGAAAAACTAAAGTAAAACCATTTCTAACCAAAAAGCACAGGTAAGCAAGATTAAAATGGGCAAAACAACATAAACACTGGACTTCTCATGACTGGAGTAAAGTCATATTCAGTGATGAGTCCAGAATTTGCCTTGAACTTGGAGATAACATTTGTCTGGAGGCGCATTGATGAGAAGTTCAACAGTGATTGCCTCAAATCTTCTATTAAATTCCTCAATTTTCGATGGTTTGGAGCTGCATATCTTCAGAAGGCACTGGACATTTGAAAATGATAAATGAGACATTCAATGCAGCTATATACACAGATATTTTGTACTATTTTTACTGCCAACAATCGAGGATCACATTGGGTAACTTATCAGAACCACAACGCTCCCTGACACAGAGTCAAGGATGTGAAACAATACCTTCAAGAAAAATAATGCAATTGACACATATGACTTATAGATGAGTCATTGATTAAATTGGAATGATTTAAAAAATTTTAAATGGACCTAAACAGCACTTTTTTTGTTTGATTCCAAACTTTTTTCCTCAGATTTGTATGATTCCAAATTAATTTCCCTGTGTTGATTTTGTAATGATTTTTTATTTCATCACTAGTTGAAGTTCTACTGTTTTTTTTAAAGTGAAAATGTAGATAAAACAATGCTCTTTCAAGCTAATTTATTTATTTTTCAACAAAGTTTACTCATTATTGTGCTACAGCACTTTATTGTTGCATTTTCAGTTTAAGGTGGTGATGATTCCAAACTTTTTGCCAGGGGTTGTATATACTCTGTATATACTGTATATATTGCTTTAGCGACGCCCGTTTTAGCAACGCCGTGTTTCAGCTGCTTAGATTCAGCTAGGTTAGGTTAGTTTAGGTCAGGTCAGGTTAGGTTAGGTTAGTTTAGGTCAGGTTAGGTTAGTTTGGTTAGGTTAGGTCATGTTAGGTCACGTTTAATTAGATTAAAAAACGGCGTCGCTAAAACGGGCGTCGCTAAAGTGAAGTACATTCCTCCAGTACCGTTTTAACTGGAGAGCCGCATCTTGACATCGAAAGAGCCGCATGCGGCTCGCGAGCCGCAGGTTGCCGACCCCTGGCCTAGTCTGATTACTCAGAACTGTATATAGTTATAGTTGAAGTTCTACTACAAGGAAAAGTAGTTCCCTATAATGCATTTCTGGTGTTTTGGGTCTTTTTTTATGTATCACTACACAAGTGATATGGCTTGGCCAATGGGAGCCAAGATTCCAGGGCTCTTCTTGAGTGCAGAAAGAGTATAGCTAGGTAGCTGCCAGATATTCCCGCCAAAATCTCCTCCAAGAATTTCCTCACGATTCTGATTGCCTGTCAAAGTCATATGACCAAAACACCAGCAAGCTTGAAGCTGGTAAATCAAACTCAGTTTGATCGGAGCGGGTGAGTACGAGCTCGCTTCAAAACAAAGCTTTGAATAGAAACTCAAGCTTGTGTTTGCTCAAGCGGGCGAGTTTTTAGTCGCTTTTTCAAGTAGAAGCAAGCTTTAAAATTTTACCGTCTCCCTTGTGTTTCCACCTTTAGGATTCTGGAAAGTGTGGTTTTGCATTGTAAAACACATCGTATAAGAGAAACTAACGTCAATTAAATAAATTTAAGATGAAATATTGAATACATCCATTAAATCTCAATGGCTGAACAAACTTAAAACAGCTAAACTATACTCTAACCACATCCAAGGTTGGCCTAACTCCCATTGGCCAAGCCATTTTCACATGTGTAGTGTAAGTATGTCAAAGTAGGCCAAAACACCAGAATTGCATTAGATGTACAGACATTGTAATCGATTACCTATTGTTAAGAAATTGTTTGCTTTCCTGACAAAGCAACCAATAAACTTAACAAAAATGTATGTTGAAATGAAAACAACATAAAACTTTATCTTACAAATGAAAACAACAAAAACATCTATCTTACAAATGAAAACAACAAAAACATCTATCTTACAAATGAAAACAACGTTACACTGTATTGTAGAATCCAATAATAATCCAATAATAATAATAATTAGAATACTTGAAATAATTAAAAATAAACAATAGTACTTTTCCTTGCAGTAGGAAGTTAGGGGTAATAAGGCTCAGCCAATGGGAGTTAGGCCAACCTTGGATGTGGTTATGATGGGAAGTTTTTCGTCCAAGAAACTTACAACTTCATCTTGCTCAATTTTGAAATGAATATTACATTTGTGACTACAAAACTGACTGAACAGCTGGTCAATAAATAAGCTTTTAAAATATATTCCTGGAACATTATAGACTTGTCCAGACTTTCTGGTGGGTAGTCACAACTCACAAATATAAACATTAATTTCAAAATTGAGTAGCATGAAGTTAACAATTTTTATGACCTCAATTGCACTATTATAATTATATACCTGCAAGTAATATTTTTCATGAGACATGGAAACAAACAGTCGTGTAAATTGTTATTGCAAGGATTTCTCTTCGTGTTGAGAAAGTGATACTGAAAGACGATAACTTAAGTTTCAAGTAAATATTTATAAACATCAATTCAGTGCACACATATTTGACATAAATGACAAAAATATTCAATTATGGTTTTTATGTATATGTTGCAAACTTTTTTCTTACTTTTTCTAAACTAGTTTTAGCAATATGTCTAGTTGCTGTCAAATACACTCCCTCTTTGTCAGTGGTTTCAATACCATTTGCTTTCAGTGGCAAATACACTGCTTCATCAGGGGCATATGCGTGATACATAACTGGCGAAAGATTTATGCTTACCTGAAAATTTTAAGAACACATTTTAGGAACACAAATTTTATAACTTTATCAACATTAAAACCATACAGGAATTATTGTACAATGTGCTGGAAACTTTAGCTTAATCACCATCTTGTAATCAGAATTTCCATATGGGAGCCGAAATGCTAATCAACAATAACGAATTTAAAAATAATACTTGTGGATTTATTTTTATTTCTATTTTTTTTTTACTTACAACTTAAAATTCGAGCACTAGGCTGCATAATGTTTTCATAATTTTGAATTGTCAGATTAATGCGTGATTTTCCCTGAAAAGGATGCTCATTTATTATAGAAAGATAGAAAGAAAAATAAAGTGTTACCATTTCAAAGTGCGCATCAGTTATGTAACTAGGTATACTCATATATTGTATAACATCAGAAAAATTATAAAGACTATTTCTGATTTTGTTGATACCATCACATTTTTCTAAGTGGTCAGTTCTGCCATCCACTTTTGCAAAATATTCATTACATTCCTTTGTTGTACATGGGAAAAGATAAACGTATGAGAAAATGCCATGTGTTATTTCAATCAGGTGCACATCGACTGCTGTTGGTTCGTCTATGTAATGCAATATCCGATCCACGGTTTGGTAAACACACATTGCCAAATTGATGGCTAGTAACGAGAATAACAGACAAGAAGTAATTATATTCTTTTGAAAAATGCTATTCATAGATGCGATGATTGGTGGTATCTCCGATTGTTCCGACATGATAGTGCCAACAATCTCTCGGATTTTTCGCCTTCTGATTTGCTGAATTTGGTCAAATGGTTGAAACACAGACATATTTTTGTCTTCTTCTTTCGCTGTTTAAAGAAACTGAATGAATATAAACTTTGATTATATCTATATTCTGAACCGATACAACGTTGACCTAATTCCAGCCGTATTACGCCTAACTGCGGACAGTGCTCTACTATGCGGAAAAGTAGTTCTGTGCCAAACCATCACCTTTGACAATAAAACAAGTGTTGGTAATTGACCACAATGTCTGGAGTTCGATTACAATTCTGGTGTTTTGGGCTACTTTTTTGTGCCACTACACCAGTGATACGACTGGAAATACGACAACGTTGTGTAACCAAAAATATAATTTACGATCAGTTTGTTTTAATTTACTGCTTTCCTGCAGAGACCATAAAACATATTTTTACTTTCAATGAGTTGAGTCAGTTTCTTTATTGATTGACTACAAGTGCTTAACATGCAACAAATAGAATAAATTTGTAAGAGATCTGAAATAAAATTTTAGTAATTAAATGCATTTCATTTGAATTAATTTTACTCATTTTTCAAGCTGATAATTTTTAAATACAGATTTAGCAGTTTGGTAAGAACATAGTAAAGTAAATAAAATATTGATTTCTATTGAGCATTTACGGCATGCTTAAATATAGTTTTATTTTTCTAAACAGCCTCAAAAAAATTAAATTATTCGAATTATTAAATCATTAAATCTCTGATAACACTGATAACAAGCGCAGAATAACCAAGCGCGTAATAATCCAAAAATGTCAACAAAGCCCCTACGTTTGAACCAACGCACATGACGACTCGGTGCGTTTGAACAAGCGCAGTTAAACAATCGCCAAATTAATTACGCGCTTGGTTATTACGCGTTAAGTATCACGTCCCGGTGTTGCGTGCGCTACGGCACTGCCACACATGAGTAGATGGGAGATTCCGACCCCTAAACAACGATTAAAGGCCAAAACCCAACAATCCGGAATCCCTGTCTCATTCTTACGTGAGTAGGCCTCCCTCCCGTAGTAGTCAGATCTCCAGACTGTCGCTGGTGAGACCATAACAGTCACAAAAAGAGCAAGTAAATTTATTTACAAAACAACTTTTTTACTTTATTATTATTTATTAATATTATTGTTATGTTGTTATTATTAATATTATTGTGCTAAATCAGAAATAGTGTTTACAGAACGTTATGTGGACGTTATGTTGACCTGGCGCCAATTTGAAAACCGGCATCAATACGAGCCCAGCGCGTATAGAATTTTGGGCCGCTAACTGCCAGGCGCTAAAACGGGGCCGGCGCCAGAATGAACCCAGGCTATTAAATGGGGCGGTACGGTAATAATGAACTGCACTTGATATTCAAAATACAATTTTGTGGTCTTCTGCTGACCACTACCCTTTCAATACGATGGTCTTTTGCTGCTCCCTCAAATGAGTTTTGTTTGAGGGTTTATTAAAATATTAGTTGATAACCACACAGTGAGCACAATATTTAGGCCTTAAAGGTTTGCTGAACGAAGCTTATTTGGTGCTTTTTAGGGATTGCAGTACCAGACGGTTTTTATGGTACCGGTATTCGGTACTGACTTTTTTTTTCGGTACTATATTCGGTTCCGGTACCGAATGAAAAATGAGCACCGGTATTGGGGCCGGTACTACTAGCGAGAGCGGTACTGGCACCGGTATTGGTATCGGTTCTGGATAGTCAATCCATTTCTCAACAAAAATATTTATTTGTAATGTATAATTAGATAATACTGTAGTACTAAAATTTACTCTTGAAAATATGAACGTAAAAAGCACAAAGAATCCAGAGACTGGTCACCCAAGCAGCTAATTATCTTGGTGCAGAAAATTCCAGCTGACGAAAATGCCCGTTCCGATTCCACACTGGTTGGAGGTATTGTCATAAGATACTGGTAGATTTTGTCCATCTCTTTAATAAACTTTACAAGTGGCTGACTGATCGTCACTAGACTTTGTGAAATAGTTCCACACTGGATTTTTGTTTATAGAAACTTCCGGCGTAGACAAGACACTGCCGGAGTAGGAACTTCCGGATTTTGTCCTAATTCAGCCATTTGCCATTATTGCTATTTCCAAGTTAATTTAAAAAAAGAAACTGTTTCCAGCTGGAATGAGTACCTAAATAACGAGTGAAATAAAATTTGTCCCCTCCTACATCATTAGAAATGCTGGTAGTAGGTGTTGTTGTGTTGTTTATGATGATGGAAAGTACCGGTTCCGGTTCCGGTTCCGGTGTGAGGCACGGTTCCGGTACCAAGAAAAGCTTACGGTACTAGTACCGGCCCTCAGTACCGGCAGAAAAAAAACCTCGGTACAAAGACTGGTACTGAATCCCGGTACTAATACCGGTCCTGGAACCGATACTGAAACTGGTACTGCAATCCCTAGTGCTTTGCGCAGTGTTGTATCGAACGCGAACTATTAGTTCACGTTCGCGAACTTAGTTCGTTAGTTCGCGAACTAAGTTCGTTAGTTCGCGAACGAAGATCGTGAACTAGTTCACTTTTCTAAGTGAACGAAAAAAACGAACTTAGTTCGTTTTTTGAAGCGAACGTAAACGAAGTTCGCGTTCACTTTGGGGCCCGACTAATCGTCGATTGTCGGCCGGACGTTTTCTCCTCTCGCGCCCGTCAACTGTCGATTGGCAGGTGTTAGCTGTCGATTGTCGGCCGGACGTTTTCGCCTCTCGCGCCCGTCGATTGTCGATTGTTGGCCGGGCGTTTTCGGCTTTATTTACTTTATTTACTTTATTTACAGAATAAAAGCATTTGAAAATTTTATTACACTTGTGTTTGCAGTGACTTTTAATTTTTTAACACTAGTGTAATAAAATTTTAAAATACTTTTATTCTGTAAATAACACTTTTTTAATTAACATAACGTTATTTTATTTACAAATTATAATAAAAATCATCAAATCAAATCATCAAATAAAATAACATTAAACATTAAACGACGGGCGCGAGAGCCGAAAACGACCGGCCAACAATCGACAATCGACGGGCGCGAGAGCCGAAAACGTCCGGCCGACGATCAACGGCTAACGCCCGCCAATCAACGGCTAACGCCCGACGATCAACGGCTAACGCCCGACGATCGACGGCCGCGACATTCGTCTGTTGATGATACGTCCACTAGACGTTTTATGTGACAGCCAATTAGAAAATTTTGAAAATTTTGAAAAGTGAACTGAACTATTGGTTCAAGTTCGCGAACTAGAACTTAGTTCACTTTGAAAAAATTTGTAGTGAACGCGAACTAGAACTAGTTCACAGTCTTCACACGGTGATGAACGCAAACTTGAACTAGTTCGCGATTCGATGAACGAGATACAACACTGGCTTTGCGTGAGGTACACCTTAGCAACACCATTTTAGTGATCAGGTTGTTTTAGTAACAGAAATTATTGCTAAAAAAGCGACACTAAAATATCCCCTAAGTTGTCCTAAACTAAATACTTGTTGCAAATCGATTCCATTTTGACCAAGGTAACACACTGAGGCACCGGTCAGCTCGACAACCTATCCAACTCACAAAACTACTTCATCTACTATCCATCTGCTGAATCACAAAAAAACAATCTAAAGAACTAACCTGTTACATTCTCCTATCTACAGTGTACTTTGTGTAGCTTGGACGTAGGACCGGTCACAAAAAGTTGTCTGGACTAACAGGCTGGGAGAGAGAATTTAACAATAGTGAGTATAGGTTGTGTCCAGCACATCTGTCTGGATCACACAGTCTACTTGTATATATCCGGATGAGCACTGTCCGATCCGTACAGAGTACACTGTATCTTCAATTCAAAATTTGACTTACCGGTTTCTCCAGTTGACGACTTCACGATGGTCACTGAAGTGATCGAATACCGCATAAGTTTAATCTAAATGCAAAACATTTCCTTTCTCTTTCTATGTCATGTTCCAAAAATGAATAATTAACCAAATGTACTGTATATTTTCTAATTTCAAAGAAAATGAATTTTAGACGTTGAAGTTTCTTGCGTGAGTTTAATCTAAATGCAAAATTCTACATCTGTTATTCATGTTACTTTCCAATGGTGAATAATTCACCAGAAGTACCATCTGTATAATGTCTAATTTCTAATTTCTAATCTCAAGATTGTCTATTTCCATCTTTCTGCAAAACTCATGCTTTCCGTTAGTTACAAAGATATCGATCATTTATAAAAAAAAAAAAATTTTATGAGTGGTCATCATAAACATCTGTATAAGAAATAAAATTAAGTGATAAATTTTTATTACATCAGGTTGAGGCACAATTCTTTATACAAGAAAAATAACAAATCATCTAACAACAGCCCCATCTACCCACAATAAGAGCATATTTTTAGTTCAGTTTTAATCGTCTTGTTCTGTAACATCGAGAATTATGTCACCATTCAAACAAAAGTTACTGAAAAAAGATTATTTTGTTTCCAAAGAGTTGATAACAAATCAAAAAAGCAATTGTCCTTTGTACACCGCTTTATCTGGAGTCAGGTCTAAGTGAAAGAGCTTAATATAATTTGATAAAATATAATTTATAAAAAAAATATAAAATCACAAACTCATCCTGCTTGCACCTCGTGCTGATAATTTCTACTCGCATACATGCACAAACGTTGATGGGTAGTTGCAGAGTTACAGAAAAGATATCGGTTAGTGAAAGTGCTCCAGAACAGATTTCTGACAAACTTGTTCATTTTATTGAAAGAGGCCACTGATCAAATTACAGGCCTCCATCCTAGAAAACTCCTACAACTCACCAATTAATTAAAAATATGTTCCAGAAAACATGACTGGCACATTGACAAAAGACGAAGTCTTCAAATTTCTCGAAGAAATCCTCAAAATTCCAAATCCACAATCAGAATGGACCCAGAAATCCAAACTGCAATTCCTAACCCTCATCACCTCCAACTGGCAAAAAAACCTTCCGTTCCAAGACATCTATCAAATCCAGCTGGTCCATCGCGAAGACCGTGCTCCGACAATCCAAGAGATCATCCAACACCAAATTAAAGGCAGAGGAGGGGTCTGCATCCACCATGCTGTCTTCTGTCATCTCCTGCTATCAACCCTGGACTACCAAGTGGATTTCATGACTGCCTCAATAGAGACATATCTGGACCATTCCACTCTCCTTGTTAGAAACGTCGAGAAGTCCGGAGATTCCTACATAGTCGAAGTCGCTACCGGATGGCCCACATTCTTTCCAATTTTTCTAGATGGTTTAACAGCTGATTTGTCCACCAGTAAAATTTACTACCAGTCTTACTTTGCGCATATTCCTACATTCGTGCCGGAGACTCGGTAAGCTGGTATCATTGGGAAGACTACTCCGTAAAGCCGGATCCGGCATGTATAGAGGGTTGGATAAGGAGGATCCATTATGATGTCAAGCTGGTGGTGTCATTGGATTATCTCTTATCTGAGAAGTCTCATTTTGTAAAACTCCTTAGAGATGTCAGTGGTCTTCAATGCACATGGCTGAAGTCACACTATGCAATGTTTTATCCTGAAGGGCACATGATTGCAATTAAAAGTGATGATTTTATTGTTGATGAAAATAATAAGAGAGTTAAAAAGATGGGTTTAAGCAGGCTTGAGTTGATTGGACTATACAGACAACATTTTCCAATGTTGGATATAGATGATGTGAATGAGGTCCTTGATTTGACTCAAGGTCAGGTAGATGAAGCTGATGATATTTAAAAAATGGTAGTTTTGAAATCACAATAACATGTCATAAAATTGCATTGTAAGATTGTAATTGAAATAAAAGATACAGAATTGATTTTCTCTTAGTCTGTATTCAGGGTGACTAGATTATGGAAATAAAAACACGGGACACCCAATAGCGATAGAAAATAGCCGAACTGGAGTGGATGTAGTGATCTGCCACAATTTTATACTTTCTTTACACCTAGCAACCCACTTCTAATGGCTATTTAATACAAATGAAAGCACATTTAATCACCAATTAAAAAGGATTTAAAAGTGGTGTGTTGATGACCAGTAGAAGCATTCATTTATGTAACAGATAACTCTCAGCACCTGGCAACACAACTATCTCATGCAAAAGATATTTATCTGAGAAACAATTTAAGCTCTAACCTTTTAAAAACAGGCTACTTCTTCGATGATTAATGCGAACAACACTCAATAACCTTCTGTCCTTACACTATTTACAGATCTGATTGGCAAGTAACAATCCCTGTTTGTTTTTGTTTCTATCCTTAAAATCAATTTTTTTCTCGTAAAACATCAATTTTTATTCTAAAACAACAATTTTTGTACTAAAACATCAATTTTTGTCCTAAAACATCAATTTTTGTCCTAAAACCTAATTTTTTGTCCTAAAACATCAATTTTTGTTCTAAAATATCAATTTTTGTCCTAAAACATCAATTTTTGTCCTAAAACATCAATTTTTGTCCTAAAACATCAATTTTTGTCCTCAAACTTCATTTTTTGTCCTAAAACATCAATTTTTTTCCTAAAAAATCAATTTATGTCCTAAAAAATCAATTTATGTCCTAAAACATCAATTTTTTGTCCTAAAAATGATTTTTTGGTCCTTGCAGTTCCAAAATGGCCACCACCATCCTCTCAAAACAAACCTCTTACAAATTCTTGGAAGAAATTCTTAAAATTACAAATCCAGAACAAAGACACAAGGAATCATCTAAACTCGAATTCCTCACAGCAATAGTAGCTAATTGGTACAACAATGTCCCATTTCAAAACATCGATCAGTTATGCCTGACCAAGCGTGAGCAACGACTTCCGACCGTTCCAGAAATCATCGACTTTCACCTGCAAGGACGAGGCGGTGTGTGCTTATACAACTCCATCTTTGTTTACTTGCTGCTCAAATCCCTCGATTTCGATGTGTACATCACCGTTGGCACAGTATTTCACCAGGATGATCACGCATTTTGTATCGCCAACAACGTCCAAGAAAATGGCGATTCGTATTTGATCGAAGTTGGATCCGGGTGGCCATGTTTTGATCCGATCCCACTGCACCGTCTGACGGCGGATCTGGCAACCGCACAAGTGTACCAGAATTCGCTCGTTGTTTTCACTTACGTCAAAGATGGCGGCTTGGTTGTCAGATATCACCGAAAAGATTTCGGGGAGAATAACGGTCAGATTCCAGTGGATGGTTGGTGGAAGATCAGCTGGACCAATCTGCGACCGGTCGAAATGGAATATTTGTATTCGAGGGAGGCGAGCATATGGAAGACTTGTGTGGATGTGACGTGTGACCGTTTGACACGATATTCCATCATAGTTCTGTACAGGGAGAATAAGTGCATTGCTATAAAGAATGGGGTTCTTTCGTGGGATGAAAAGGGCGAGAAGAAAACAAGAATTTTGGAGAATAAACGTGAGGTTGTGTCGAATATTAAACGACTTTGCCCAACGATCGACGAAGTATCGATAAATGAGGCCATTGGATTTGCTGAGGAGAATTCGAGAATTTATGGGAAAAAATTCGTTGGAAATTAAAAGGAAGAACAATATTCGGCCCGAAATCAGAGCACTGGAACTTCAAACACTAAGAAGTGTATTGGAAAGGGCACAAATGAACGCCATTTAAAAGATTTTATTTTTCATACCTACCAGTAGTGTAAATTTATTTTCTACAAATTTTTGTGTAAGATCCCCAAAATTGTAAATTTCAAAAGCAAAATAAAGGAGTTATTGAATATTGCAACCCCCTTTGTGACATTTGGCTCACCGTGCGTAAGAAATAAAGTTAACTGATAAAGTTTTTTATTACAACCCCTGGCAGAAAGTATGCGATACTTTTTCTGCTTCAAAAAATCAGTAGAAAAAGTTCCTATAAAAAATTGGTGTTAAAGAATTAGATGGAATCAATAAAGGGCTTTAAAATAACCATATTTAATCTAACTTTTGGCTATTTACAAAAAAAAAAAAAAATTCTGAGCTGAGAAATTCCATGTTTTCTTAACATGGGGTTGGAAAAAAGTATCAGATTGCTGCAAGCAGTGGAAATAAGTATGCGATATTTACACAAAAAAAAACAATTACAGACAATTCCATGTAGCAACAGTAATTGGGTGTGCCCAAAGTACAGTTTCAAGTACTTGGCTAAAGTTTAAAACAACTGGATCGGTAAAAAACCATCCGAGAAGTGGTCGTCCCCAGCCAAGCAGGATAAACAATTGGTGAAAATTTGCCGTAAAATGCGAAAATCCACATCTAAACAAATGAATTTAGAATGGAAAAAGAGTGGAGTTGATGTTTCTGACCGCACAGTACGGGATAGATTAAATGCTAAAGGTTTCTCATTTAACAAAGCTAAAAAAAAACCTCTGCTCACTCGAATGCAAAGCAAGAACCAATTGAAATGGGCCAAAAAACATCGAAATTGGTCAACAGATGACTGGAAAAAGGTGGTTTTCAGTGATGAATCACGGATTTGCTTGGGAGCAGGCGATGACACAGGAAAATTTGTCTGGAGGAGAACCAGTGAAAAATTTAATCCAGACTGCTTGTTGTCAACAGTGAAATTTCCGCTAAGTTTTATGGTTTGGGGCTGTTTCTCCTCGGTAGGAGTTGGTGAATTGTGTGTTAAAAATGGCACGGTAAATGCTGAAACATACGACCACCCTGGACACATTTCTTCTACCCACATTGATAAGAACCCCAAAATCAAAGCAAAATTTAAGGATGCAATCAAGGAAAGCTGGAGTGATATCAGTTCTGATTGTTGTGCCAAACTTGTTTCCTCAATGCCTGATCATATTAAGGCAATAATTAAAGCAAAAGGTGGAGCCACCAAGTATTAACTGTTACATTTTAGTGCATTATCGCATACTTATTTCCACTGCTTGCAGCAATCTGATACTTTTTTCCAACCCCATGTTAAGAAAACGTGGGATTTCTCAGCTCAGAATTTTTTTTTTTTTTGTAAATAGTCAAAAGTTAGATTAAATATGGTTATTTTAAAGCCCTTTATTGATTCCATCTAATTCTTTAACACCAATTTTTTACAGGAACTTTTTCTACTGATTTTTTGAAGCAGAAAAAGTATCGCATACTTTCTGCCAGGGGTAGTATATCAATAAAATGAATTTATTTATTTATAGTGTATTTTTTTAATTGGTTAGTCTATTGGGAACATCTATTTCTACCATTATGATAGCCAACAATTATCAATACCAAGAATCTACATACTGTATTTTCTCGCAGCTCTTATTCAAAATGGGCATCCTGAGCCGCGGCTCTTAATTTAGGGCGGCTCTTAATTTAGGGCGGCTCTTATTACAATTGTTTACTATATTTTGATTGAAATTTCAATTTGTCCATTGAAATATCACTTTTTCCATTGAAATGTCACTTTTTTTCCATTGAAATATCACTTTTTTACATTGAAATTTCACTTTTTTCAATGAAATTTTCACTTTTTTACATTGAAATTTCACTTTTTCCATTGAAATTTCACTTTTTTCCAATAAAATTTTACTTTTTCCATTAAAATTTCACTTTTTTCCATTGAAATTTCACTTGTTTTTTAAAAATTTTCTATCTAAATAATCAAGCAGCCAAGTCTAGACAACAAAACATGTTCTAATGCAATCTGAATACAAAATAGACAGGTCCTTCAGAGCTTACAATTGTTATATAATCCTTATCATTAGTTTCCAAATCTACCACAAGAGTCCATTTAACTTTTTGTGTCACTACATGCAATCTATCTAAGTCAAGATAATTGACACCAATCTTTCCCAACCATTTGACTGCAAAAACTTAAGACAATGTAAGTATTCAACTCGCTTAAACAACTAATTGAGAATGTTTAATAGATTTAAAACTTTATAGTTAGTGACCACAGGAAGTCAAACAGACAACCACTACAGTGAGATCCAGAAAGAAAACCAATCAACAAAACATAACCTACAGGTAAAAAAATCCCTTCCATATGTCCTCAAACGCTAGAGCAAGTTTGACCGCATAAGCGACCGTGCGGAACACACTTGCACCGGTCAAATTGTGCTCACTATCGGGCTCGCTGATAAAATGTCACTTTAGCCATATTACCAAAGCTAAAAAGCTAAAAATTATGATGTAATGCAGTTTGGCTCCACCCACAATAAGAAAACTACAAATAAACAACGTTATAATGTTATTTTGCATGATCGTATCACTTGACCTCATTTTTCCAAAGATCTATTGATCTCTTTCTCTTGTGCCTCTTTCTAAACCCATAAATAATGAGATTATTTAAATATTAAAAAAAAAACTATTTTTTTTCAGTTCCAAAATGGCCGCCACCATTCTTTCAAAACAAACATCTTACAAATTCCTGGAAGAAATTCTAAAGATCACAAATGCAGAAGAAAGACACGTGGAATCATCTAAACTCGATTTCCTCACAACAATCGTCGGTAAATGGTACAACAATGTGCCCTTCCAAAACATCGATCAGTTATGTCTGACCAAGCGGGAGAAACGACTTCCGACCGTTCCAGAAATCATCGACTTTCACCTACGAGGACGAGGCGGCGTATGCCTGTACAACGCCATCTATATGTATTACCTTCTCAAAGCCCTCGATTACGAAGTATACATTACTGTTGGCACGATAATTTCCAAAAACGACCACGCAATTTGCGTCGCAAACAACGTCCAAGAACAAGGGGATTCCTACCTAGTCGAAGTTGGATCCGGGTGGCCATGTTTTGCCCCGATTCCACTGCACCGTCTGACGGCGGATCTGTTAACTGCCGAAGTTTACCAGGATTCTTTCTTCGTGTATGCGCTTGTAAAGGAAGGCGATTTGGTTGTCAGATATCATAGAAAAGATTACATGGAGGCTCCAAATTCCATTCGAGCAGACGGTTGGTGGAAGGTTAGCACGACCGATCTACGACCGGTCGAAATAGAGTATCTATATTCGAAGGAGGCCACAATATGGAAAACGTGTGTGGATGTACCATGCAACCGTTTGATGCGTACGTGGCTCCTTGTTCTGTACAGGGAGAATAAATGTACGGTTATCACAGGCAAGAAATTAATGTGGGATGAAAATAAAGAGAAGCAAAGTAAACATTTGGAAGATAAACCTGGGGTTGTCGAGAACATCAAGCGACTATTTCCGATGATTGACGAAGTCTCTGTGAGTGAGGCAATTGATTTCATTGAGGAAGTCGTCAGCCTTTATGGTAAAAAGTAGTCTGAAACAAACAGGGTTGCAGCGGAGGGTATATGCAGTACATTATAGTACACCTCTGGCTTTACGCAGTACATTACAATATACCTCCGGCTTTACGCAGTACATTACAGTATACCTCCGGCTTTATGCAGTAGATTACAGTATACCTCCGGCTTTACGCAGTACATTACAGTATACCTCCGGCTTTATGCAGTAGATTACAGTATACCTCCAGCTTTACGCAATACATTACAGTATACCTCCGGCTTTACGCAGTAGATTACAGTATACCTCCAGCTTTACGCAATACATTACAGTATACCTCCGGCTTTACGCAGTAGATTACAGTATACCTCCGGCTTTACGCAGTAGATTACAGTATACCTCCAGCTTTACGCAATACATTACAGTATACCTCCAGCTTTACGTAGTACATTACAGTATACCTCCGGCTTTTTGCAGAATATTACAGCATACCTCCGGTTTTACGCAGTACATTACAGTATACCTCCGGCTTTACGCAGTACATTACAGTATACCTTCGGCTTGACGCAGTACATTACAGTATACCTCCGGCTTTGCGCAGTACATTACGATATACCTACAGCACAAGATAGAAAATAAGCTTCAACATGGCAGTCTAGTGCCAGAAATGGTGGCCAAGCAATAATCATGAGGTGATGGCCTAGCAATAAACATGGAGGCATACAGCAACGTGTACTAGTATATCTGCTCAAAGTTAATTAGACTAATTGATAGAAAGAGTGCTCTATTGTGATCAAGTCTTTGGGAGTCTTTTTTAATGCATGAGGAAGACAGCAGTAATATTTCCACAATGACAATTAGTGGAGTCTTTGAGTGAATACAATACCAATAACAATTGTTTACCAAACTGTATACATAAATAAATCAGTTTCAAGTTTAATCATTAAACTCAGTTTTATTTATACAGGTTTTACCACATAGCACTGCAATTGTGAGCAATTTTGGATTCAACTCGTTTCTCATCCTTGTGTAATTGACAACTGTTTCTACAGCAAACGCACCTTCCATTAGCATCCAACTGGATTTCATGGCTGTCTGAGGACTGGTTATCATGGGGTGGGACGCATACTCACGTGAAATAAGACAAGGACTCCAGATTGTTTGGTTGTTGGCCTTTAATCGTTGGAGTCTCCCGTCTACCCGCGTGTTGGCAGTGCTGCAAAAGCCCGCCACACCGGCAACCGATCTGTCACACACAGGGAGGGATCCACATGAATGACGTGGCCGGTTAAACATACTACGGTATTCTGACGTACTTATACCCATACGGAGGAGAGAAGAGTCAGCACAGGGCACGACTGCCCTTGCTGGCTTCAAGACCTCACTTCACACGTCTGTCTCGGTTGTGTGAATTTGACACCACTCAGCTCCCTCCTTCCCCGTACTGGGTCATTCCACTCCGCAAGTGCGGTGCAACTTTGAAATCTCGCAATTCTAATAAAGCGTTTTGTCTTGAAAACTGATCGAAATTTTAACTTATCTGAAGATTTTTGGTAAAGTAACAAGTTTATTATAACAAAGACTTAAAAAATAAGAAAACATGACCAAAAACCGGACTTCCGCACAGGCGTCGTCCGATCTCGCGCTTTAAAGCGCCTCCTTGATGTTGGCTTCTTGGCTCAACCCTGTGCACTAACGCCTGTCCCCTTGCTTCTAAAACTCGCTAGTTTGGCTAGTTTAGCTTTGAGCGCACACTAAGCAGGGGAATGGGCCTCTCTGCATTAACAAGCCCCAGTTGACTGGTCAACTGGTGTTACGGCCTATTTATTTGTACCACTACACCTGTACGATACGCCATTGCTGTTTTTCCATCGCAAATGTACGAATCGTCGCTATACGGTCAAGTACAAGTAGAGCAAATCGGGAGTTGCTATCCAACCGGTCCTCGTTGACGGACCGCAACACACCAGTGATACGGCTTGAGTTAGGACAACGTTATCTCGTCTCAAGAGTATAGACGGATACATCATCTTAACAGCAATTAGAAAAGAAAATTTCATAAGAATTTTTTTAATTTTATTTCATTTAACATATTTCCATTGATTTTTAAAATTGTTAAAATATTTTCTTTTACTGTGCCCAGTTCGTCTCAAGGTTTGGACACTTTTGGCCCTTGTTGGCAATAGCATACACCGTTGGCACATTTACCATCACTACTAGTTGAGGAACATAAATCTTGGCAAAAAGCATTGTCACTACACTTCTTAGAAGCCGTCACTGTTAATCAGAGTAAATAATTCAATGTTCAGTAATGAATTAATTCTTTTTATGCAAAATATAACTTACTGGTAACCATGCAGTACAGAATCACAAAGAACAAGACTAGATATTTCATTTTTGACAGTAGAAAAAAGTTTGTTGGCAGCTTGTGGAAGATCTTGTTTGCCGGATGTGACTGCCGTAGTTGCGATGCGAAATGTATACAGAAATGTGTAATTAATATTTAATGGCCAAGTGTGAAGTATTGAATGGAGCTTAATTAATTCCATTCAAATGATTTCATCAACACTATAAATTTTAATATTTTAATTAATTAAAATGAATTGATACCGGATCACCTGAATAAATAATACTCCGATAAGATTTTTCTAATAATTATTATTATAAATTAATTTATATATATATTTTTTAAAATATATTTTTTTTCTGTTTTTCCGCCTTTTTGGAATCCCCGGTTCCCAGTACCAAAATGGTCAGTACTCCCGGGAAATTGGTACTCCCGGGACTAAAAAAAATCAGCGAAAGGCGACGAAAAATGGCAAAAAATGGCCATTTTCCGTCAAAAATGGCCATCTTTAGCCAATTATAGCCATTTTCCGTGAAAAATGGCCGTTTTTCGTCAAGAATGGCCGTTTTTCCTCAAAAATGGCTATTTTTAGCCAATTTTAGTCAGAAATAGCCATTTTAGGCATTTTCCGTGGCTGTTTTTTGTCAAAAATGGCCATTTTCATCATTGAAACGTAACAAAATGTAACGTTTCGATGACGAAAATGACGTTCCAGCAAGGAATTTTTGACAGAACCGGTTTTTCTCAAATTTCCCGGTTTCCGGTACCGTGATTTCTCACCGGGTTTCCCGGTATTGAAACCCTAAGGCCTACACATTTAAATTAAATACATATTAATCATTAGTTGTGGGCAGTATTGTTTAATTAACGTTTCAGGTAAAGTTATTTCCGCTCTTTCTTGTGGTGTTTAGTTTTTCACGATCCGACATTTTGTTTATGGGGTGGCCCAGCGCCAATTTTCTAAATCACCGCTGACTCCCCAGCTGTTAAACAGGCCCCGGCGTCTATTAGACCCGGCGCCAATTTATGTTGTATGACTTTTTAAAATTTGGGAGGGATGTTTCAGTTTTGTTACGTAATTTCCTTGGATGGGCTTGGGAATTGCGACCATTTTACAGGGTGAAGTCTAAAAATAAAAAACATGCATTACGTAATTTATGGACTTCCCCTTAACGTATGAATTTTATGTCATAGCTTGGTAATGCTGACGCAAGGTGGCGCAGGCGTAGTGTTACATTTTAATAAATTTTCATTTCAAATCCTCCATGATCAGCCATTGGATGGTAGTGAATTAACATTTTAATATAAATCTCATTGCAACTCTGCAAATTTATACGGAAGACGAGTAAATTACTAAATCACCGGTACTCTTTTTTGTGGCACATTTTGACTGATATATTGTACCTCACTTGTATCTCATTTCTTTTTACTCTTTTGGAGTGCGATTAAATAAATAAATAAATAAATAAATAAATAAATAGATGTTCATTTTTCACTAGCAAACCCTCGGAAACTTTTAAAATTAATTTTAATTTTTTATTTTATTTTATTTTATGTAATAAATTGCATTATTTAACAAGTAAATATAAAAAACCAAGTTTTTGAAAAAGGCTTTTATATTAGTGTTCGAATCGCCCCAGAGTGCGCTACTACCGCAGATTGTTTCGTGATTGCTGTGATCGTGCCAAAAAACCTTCAACAAAGTACTTTTTCTAAACAATATTAAAAAACAAAATATATGGGCAGATAGGAATTTTCATTTCAACCAGATTTAGCCTGGTTTCAGAATTTTTAGAACGTTTTTTGGTATCGAAAACATCAAAATCCGTATCGGGCGAACATTTTGGCATCCATTAAAGGACACGGATTCCGCCAGGTGGCGCTGCGGTTTGAAAAATTACATTACAGGTCACGTTACACAAACCGGAAGTACCGGAAGTCGAACCCCACACACACACACACAAACATGCAATGCAAGTCAAGTTAAATAAAAGCCGTCACCATTCTTTCAAAACAAACATCTTTCAAATTCCTGGAAGAAATTCTAAAGATCACAAATGCAGAAGAAAGACACGTGGAATCATCTAAACTCGATTTCCTCACCACAATCGTCGGTAAATGGTACAACAATGTGCCCTTCCAATACATCGATCAGTTATGCCTGACCAAGCGGGACTTCCGACCGTTCCAGAAATCATCGACTTTCACCTGCACGGACGAGGCGGCGTATGCCTGTACAACGCCATCTTTATGTATTACCTTCTCGAAGACTTTGATTACGAAGTGTACATTACCGTTGGCACAGTATTTTCTAAAGACGACCACGCAATTTGCGTCGCAAACAACGTCCAACAACAAGGGGATTAATACCTAGTCGAAGTTGGATCCGGGTGGCCATGTTTCGCCCCGATTCCACTGCACCGTCTGACGGCGGATCTGTCAACTGCAGAAGTTTACCAGGAGTCTTTCTTCGTGTACGCGCTTGTAAAGGAAGGCGGTTTGGTTGTCAGATATCATAGAAAAGATTACTTGGAGTCTCCAAATGCGATTCGAGCTGACGGTTGGTGGAAGGTTAGCACGACCGATCTACGACCGGTCGAAATAGAGTATCTATATTCGAAGGAGGCCACAATATAGAAAACGTGTGTGGATGTATCATGCAACCGTTTGATGCATATGTGGCTCCTTGTTCTGTACAGGGAGAATAAATGTGTGGTTATCATAGGCAAGAATTTAATGTGGGATGAAAATAAAGAGAAGCAAAGTAAACATTTGGAAGATAAACCTGGGGTTGTCGAGAACATCAAGCGACTATTTCCGATGATTGACGAAGTCTCTGTGAGTGAGGCAATTGATTTCGTTGAGGAAGTCGTCAGCCTTTATGGTAAAAAGTAGTCTGAAACAAACAGGGTTAACCTTCCACTGCAACGTTGCAGTGGAGGGTATATGCAGTACATTATAGTACACCTCTGGCTTTACGCAGTACATTACAGTATACCTCTGGCTTTACGCAGTACATTACAGTATACCTCCGGCTTTACGCAGTACATTACAGTATACCTCCGGCTTTTCGCAGTACATTACAGTATACCTTCGGCTTTACGCAGGACATTACAGTATACCTCCGGCTTTACGCAGTACATTACAGTATACCTCCGGCTTTACGCAGTACATTACAGTATACCTCCGGCTTTGCGCAGTACATTACGGTATACCTTCAGCACAAGATAGAAAATAAGCTTCAACATGACAGTCTAGTGCTAGAAATGGTGGCCAAGCAATAATCATGATGGCCTAGCAATAAACATGGAGGCATACAGCAACGTATATATCTGCCCAAAATTAATTAGACTAATCGATAGAAAGAGTGCTCTGTTGTGACCAAGTCTTTGGGAGTCTTTTTTAATGCATGAGGAAGACAGCAGTAATATTTCCACAATGGCAATTAGTGGAGTTTTTGAGTGAATGCAATACCAATAACAATTGTTTACCAAAATATATACATGAATAAATCAGTTTCAAGTTTAATCATTAATCTCAGTTTCATTTATACAGGTTTCACCACATAGCACTGCAATTGTGAACAATTTTGGAATCAACTTGTTTCTCATCCTTGTGTAATTGACAACTGTTTCTACAACAAACGCATCTTCCATTAGCATCCAACTGGATTTTATGTAAATTTCCCAGTGCTTAGTGCAAATGCAAGGTTGGATTCTAAGGAAAGTCATCCCACAGATTGCAGTTTGGAAGGCGTAAAGCCCCACACTGGCATTCAGTATAAGTGGTCATAACTCATAACCATGCTAAATGTAAAAAATGTGACGGTTATGGTCTTATCCATGGCAGCCTGGAGACTGGTTATCTTGGAGTGGGTGTGGGACGCATACTCACGTGAAATAAGCCAAAGACTCCAGATTGTTGGGTTGTTGGCTTTCAATCGTTGTCTAGGGGTTGGAGTCTCCCGTCTATCCGCGTGTTGGCAGTGCCGCAAAAGCACGCCACACCGGCAACTGATCCGTCATACACAGGGAGGGATCCACAAGAATGTCATGGCCGGTTAAACATACTATTCTGTCATACTTCCCTGTATGGAATCGCTCATAGAAGCTGTGGTGTATCCAACATCTTACCACTGAGCATCACAGTAGTGAATAGGGAGGAGAGCAGAGTCAGCACAGGGCACGACTGCCCTTGCTGGCTTCCGGACTTCACTTCACACGTCTGTCTCGGTTGTGTGAATTTGACACCACTCAGCTCCCCCCTTCCCCGTACTGGGTCATCCCACTCTGCGAGTGCGGTAGCACCAGTTTGGGCACGGTACAGTACCGGTACTGTACCGCAGGCCTGTACCGCGGTACTTTTTTAAGGATGCAGCGGTACCGGTACCGGTACCACGGTACTTTCTGTGAAAACAGCAAGTACCGGGTACTTGTACCGCGGTACATTTGACGCCATGCAGTAGCGGTACAAGTAGAGCAACTTGGAAGTTGCTATCCAAACGGTCCTCGTTGACGGACCGCAACACACCAGTGATACGGCTTGAGTTAGGACAACGTTGTCTCGTCTCAAGAATATAGACGGATACATCGTCTTAACAGCAATTAGGAAAGAATATTTCATAAGAAATTTTTAAATTTTATTTCATTTAACATATTTCCATTGATTTTTAAAATTGTTACAATTTTTTCTTTTACTGTGCCCAGTTCGTCTCCAGGTTTGGACACTTTTGGCCCTTTACCCTTTACCCGTATTTGTTTTTTCGGTCGCACTTGCATTCACCGTTGGTACATTTACCACTACCAGTTGAGGAACAAAAATCTTCGCAAAAAGCATTGTCATTACAGCTCACAGCTGTCACTGCTAATCAGAGTAAATAATTCAATGTTCAGTAATGAATTAATTCTTTTTGTGCAAAATATAACTTACCGGTAACCATGCAGCACAGAATCACAAAGAACAAAACTAGATATTTCATTTTCGACAGTAGAAAGAAGTTTGTTGGCAGCTTGTGGAAGATCTTGTTTGCCGGATGTGACTGCCGTAGTTGCGATGCGAAATGTATACAGAAATGTGTAATTAATATTTAATGGCCAAGTGTGAAGTATTGAATGGAGCTTAATTAATTCCATTCAAATGATTTCATCAACACTATAAATTTTAATATTTTAATTAATTAAAATGAATTGATACCGGATCACCTGAATAAATAATACTCCGATAAGATTTTTCTAATAATTATTATTATAAATTAATTTATATATATATTTTTTAAAATATATTTTTTTTCTGTTTTTCCGCCTTTTTGGAATCCCCGGTTCCCAGTACCAAAATGGTCAGTACTCCCGGGAAATTGGTACTCCCGGGACTAAAAAAAATCAGCGAAAGGCGACGAAAAATGGCAAAAAATGGCCATTTTCCGTCAAAAATGGCCATCTTTAGCCAATTATAGCCATTTTCCGTGAAAAATGGCCGTTTTTCGTCAAGAATGGCCGTTTTTCCTCAAAAATGGCTATTTTAAGCCAATTTTAGTCAGAAATAGCCATTTTAGGCATTTTCCGTGGCTGTTTTTTGTCAAAAATGGCCATTTTCATCATTGAAACGTAACAAAATGTAACGTTTCGATGACGAAAATGACGTTCCAGCAAGGAATTTTTGACAGAACCGGTTTTTCTCAAATTTCCCGGTTTCCGGTACCGTGATTTCTCACCGGGTTTCCCGGTATTGAAACCCTAAGGCCTACACATTTAAATTAAATACATATTAATCATTAGTTGTGGGCAGTATTGTTTAATTAACGTTTCAGGTAAAGTTATTTCCGCTCTTTCTTGTGGTGTTTAGTTTTTCACGATCCGACATTTTGTTTATGGGGTGGCCCAGCGCCAATTTTCTAAATCACCGCTGACTCCCCAGCTGTTAAACAGGCCCCGGCGTCTATTAGACCCGGCGCCAATTTATGTTGTATGACTTTTTAAAATTTGGGAGGGATGTTTCAGTTTTGTTACGTAATTTCCTTGGATGGGCTTGGGAATTGCGACCATTTTACAGGGTGAAGTCTAAAAATAAAAAACATGCATTACGTAATTTATGGACTTCCCCTTAACGTATGAATTTTATGTCATAGCTTGGTAATGCTGACGCAAGGTGGCGCAGGCGTAGTGTTACATTTTAATAAATTTTCATTTCAAATCCTCCATGATCAGCCATTGGATGGTAGTGAATTAACATTTTAATATAAATCTCATTGCAACTCTGCAAATTTATACGGAAGACGAGTAAATTACTAAATCACCGGTACTCTTTTTTGTGGCACATTTTGACTGATATATTGTACCTCACTTGTATCTCATTTCTTTTTACTCTTTTGGAGTGCGATTAAATAAATAAATAAATAAATAAATAAATAAATAGATGTTCATTTTTCACTAGCAAACCCTCGGAAACTTTTAAAATTAATTTTAATTTTTTATTTTATTTTATTTTATGTAATAAATTGCATTATTTAACAAGTAAATATAAAAAACCAAGTTTTTGAAAAAGGCTTTTATATTAGTGTTCGAATCGCCCCAGAGTGCGCTACTACCGCAGATTGTTTCGTGATTGCTGTGATCATGCCAAAAAACCTTCAACAAAGTACTTTTTCTAAACAATAATAAAAAACAAAATATATGGGCAGATAGGAATTTTCATTTCAACCAGATTTAGCCTGGTTTCAGAATTTTTAGAACGTTTTTTGGTATCGAAAACATCAAAATCCGTATCGGGCAAACATTTTGGCATCCATTAAAGGACACGGATTCCGCCAGGTGGCGCTGCGGTTTGAAAAATTACATTACAGGTCACGTTACACAAACCGGAAGTACCGGAAGTCGAACCCCACACACACACACACAAACATGCAATGCAAGTCAAGTTAAATAAAAGCCGTCACCATTCTTTCAAAACAAAGGAAGGCGGTTTGGTTGTCAGATATCATAGAAAAGATTACTTGGAGTCTCCAAATGCGATTCGAGCTGACGGTTGGTGGAAGGTTAGCACGACCGATCTACGACCGGTCGAAATAGAGTATCTATATTCGAAGGAGGCCACAATATGGAAAACGTGTGTGGATGTATCATGCAACCGTTTGATGCGTACGTGGCTCCTTGTTCTGTACAAGGAGAATAAATGTACGGTTATCACAGGCAAGAAATTAATGTGGGATGAAAATAAAGAGAAGCAAAGTAAACATTTGGAAGATAAACCTGGGGTTGTCGAGAACATCAAGCGACTATTTCCGATGATTGACGAAGTCTCTGTGAGTGAGGCAATTGATTTCATTGAGGAAGTTGTCAGCCTTTATGGTAAAAAGTAGTCTGAAACAAACAGGGTTGCAGCGGAGTGTATATGCAGTACATTATAGTACACCTCTGGCTTTACGCAGTACATTACAATATACCTCCGGCTTTATACAGTGCATTACAGTATACGTACTTCCGGCTTTACGCAGTGCATTACAATATACCTCCGGCTTTATATTATAGTCTACATTCTGCTTTACGCAGTACATTACAGTATACCTCCGGCTTTATATTATAGTCTACTTCCCGCTTTATGCAGTACATTACAGTATTACCGTCAGGGCCGGTGCAAAGGGTGAGGCGGTGAGGCGGTCGCCTCAGGTGGCATATTTCCAGGGGCGGCGTCTTTGGGCGCACAATTCGATTTCTTTCCATCAAGAAAAAAAAATTTTTTACTGTTCAAAAGGGCGGCATATGCCTTGCTCTCCTCAGGTGGAAATATGTGCACCGGCCCTGATACAGTGTGTATGATTCTTGTAAAATCCAACTCAAATCCCAAAAACAACTCAAAGACTTTGTGTTTGATAAACCCATTTGTCATAAGTTATAACCGAACATTTGCTTAGACAAATTGTCTGACTTCTTTTAGAATAAAGCATTTATATTTTCAATATAAAACCCTGAGTCATTCCAAGCAAAACATAAGTTACATGGATTAATTAACATCTCCTTTATCCACGTAACAATATAAACATGAAAAAATACATACTGTTTTAAAGTCCACTCAGGTGAAAACGTGGCACTCGATCCACTCAAAAACACCGCATTGCAGCTATATTGATGTTTTGTGAAAGTTGACCAGTAATTACTATTTTAAAAAATTCATCAGATTTCTGAGAATTGTAATGACTGGTTTGTGACTTATCGTTGATATCACAAATGTGAAATTTTTTCTATGGAAATTTCACTTTTTTCCATTGAAATATCACTTTTTTCCATTGAAATATCACTTTTTTCCATTGAAATATCACTTTTTTCCGTAAAAATTTCACTTTTTTCCGTAAAAATTTCACTTTTTTCCGTAAAAATTTCACTTTTTTCCGTAAAAATTTCACTTTTTTCCATTGAAATTTCACTTTTTTCATAAAAATTTTATTTGTCTCAATGAACTTTTAATTTTTTCCATTGAAATATCACTTTTTTCCATTGAAATTTCACTTTTTTTAAAAATTTTTATTTTTCTCAATGAACTTTTTAATTTTTTTCATTAGAATTTCACTTTTTTTAAAAAAAATTTCTATCTAAATAATCAAGTAGCC
Source organism: Strigamia acuminata (assembly GCA_949358305.1). Classification (NCBI taxonomy): domain Eukaryota; kingdom Metazoa; phylum Arthropoda; class Chilopoda; order Geophilomorpha; family Linotaeniidae; genus Strigamia; species Strigamia acuminata. Next base: position 9,629,829 of record OX442314.1, read on the forward strand.
AAGTCTAGACAACAAAACATGTTCAACTGCAATCTTAATACAAAATAGACAGGTCCTTCAGAGCTTAGATAATCCTTATCATTAGTTTCCAAATCTACCACAAGAGGACATTTAACTTTTTGTGTCACTACCTGCAGTTATCTAAGTCAAGATAATTGACACCAATCTTTCCCAACCATTTGACTGCAAACATTTAAGACAATGTAAGTATTCAACTCGCTTAAACAACTAATTGAGAATGTCAATAGATTTAAAACTTCATAGTTAGTGGCCACAGGAAGTCAGACAGGCAACCACTAAAGTGAGATCCAGAAAGAAAACCAATCAACAAAACATAACCTACAGGTAAAAAAATCCCTTCCATATGTCCTCAAACGCTAGAGCATGTTTGACCGCATAAGCGACCGTGCGGAACACACTTGCACCGGTCAAATTGTGCTTAATATCGGGCTCGCTGATAAAATGTCGCTTTAGCCATATTAGCAAAGCTAAAAAGCTAAAAATTATGATGTAATGCAGTTTGGCTCCACCCACAATAAGAAAACTACAAATAAACAACGTTATAATGTTATTTTGCATGATCGTATCACTTGACCTCATTTTTCCAAAGATCTATTGATCTCTTTCTCCTGTGCCTCTTTCTAAACCCATAAATAATGAGATTATTCAAATATTTAAAACAAACTATTTTCTTTCAGTTCCAAAATGGCCGCCACTATTCTTTCAAAACAAACATCTTACAAATTCCTGGAAGAAATTCTAAAGATCACGAATGCAGAAGAAAGACACGTGGAATCATCTAAACTCGATTTCCTCACAACAATCGTCGATAAATGGTACAACAATGTGCCCTTCCAAAACATCGATCAGTTATGCCTGACCAAGCGGGAGAAACGACTCCCGACCGTTACAGAAATCATCGACTTTCACCTACAAGGACGAGGCGGCGTATGCCTGTACAACGCCATCTATATGTATTACCTTCTCAAAGCCCTCGATTACGAAGTATACATTACTGTTGGCACGATAATTTCCAAAAACGACCACGCAATTTGCGTCGCAAACAACGTCCAAGAACAAGGGGATTCCTACCTAGTCGAAGTTGGATCCGGGTGGCCATGTTTTGCCCCGATTCCACTGCACCGTCTGACGGCGGATCTGTTAACTGCCGAAGTTTACCAGGATTCTTTCTTCGTGTATGCGCTTGTAAAGGAAGGCGATTTGGTTGTCAGATATCATAGAAAAGATTACATGGAGGCTCCAAATTCCATTCGAGCAGACGGTTGGTGGAAGGTTAGCACGACCGATCTACGACCGGTCGAAATAGAGTATCTATATTCGAAGGAGGCCACAATATGGAAAACGTGTGTGGATGTACCATGCAACCGTTTGATGCGTACGTGGCTCCTTGTTCTGTACAGGGAGAATAAATGTACGGTTATCACAGGCAAGAAATTAATGTGGGATGAAAATAAAGAGAAGCAAAGTAAACATTTGGAAGATAAACCTGGGGTTGTCGAGAACATCAAGCGACTATTTCCGATGATTGACGAAGTCTCTGTGAGTGAGGCAATTGATTTCATTGAGGAAGTCGTCAGCCTTTATGGTAAAAAGTAGTCTGAAACAAACAGGGTTGCAGCGGAGGGTATATGCAGTACATTATAGTACACCTCTGGCTTTACGCAGTACATTACAATATACCTCCGGCTTTACGCAGTACATTACAGTATACCTCCGGCTTTATGCAGTAGATTACAGTATACCTCCGGCTTTACGCAGTACATTACAGTATACCTCCGGCTTTATGCAGTAGATTACAGTATACCTCCAGCTTTACGCAATACATTACAGTATACCTCCGGCTTTACGCAGTAGATTACAGTATACCTCCAGCTTTACGCAATACATTACAGTATACCTCCGGCTTTACGCAGTAGATTACAGTATACCTCCGGCTTTACGCAGTAGATTACAGTATACCTCCAGCTTTACGCAATACATTACAGTATACCTCCAGCTTTACGTAGTACATTACAGTATACCTCCGGCTTTTTGCAGAATATTACAGCATACCTCCGGTTTTACGCAGTACATTACAGTATACCTCCGGCTTTACGCAGTACATTACAGTATACCTTCGGCTTGACGCAGTACATTACAGTATACCTCCGGCTTTGCGCAGTACATTACGATATACCTACAGCACAAGATAGAAAATAAGCTTCAACATGGCAGTCTAGTGCCAGAAATGGTGGCCAAGCAATAATCATGAGGTGATGGCCTAGCAATAAACATGGAGGCATACAGCAACGTGTACTAGTATATCTGCTCAAAGTTAATTAGACTAATTGATAGAAAGAGTGCTCTATTGTGATCAAGTCTTTGGGAGTCTTTTTTAATGCATGAGGAAGACAGCAGTAATATTTCCACAATGACAATTAGTGGAGTCTTTGAGTGAATACAATACCAATAACAATTGTTTACCAAACTGTATACATAAATAAATCAGTTTCAAGTTTAATCATTAAACTCAGTTTTATTTATACAGGTTTTACCACATAGCACTGCAATTGTGAGCAATTTTGGATTCAACTCGTTTCTCATCCTTGTGTAATTGACAACTGTTTCTACAGCAAACGCACCTTCCATTAGCATCCAACTGGATTTCATGGCTGTCTGAGGACTGGTTATCATGGGGTGGGACGCATACTCACGTGAAATAAGACAAGGACTCCAGATTGTTTGGTTGTTGGCCTTTAATCGTTGGAGTCTCCCGTCTACCCGCGTGTTGGCAGTGCTGCAAAAGCCCGCCACACCGGCAACCGATCTGTCACACACAGGGAGGGATCCACATGAATGACGTGGCCGGTTAAACATACTACGGTATTCTGACGTACTTATACCCATACGGAGGAGAGAAGAGTCAGCACAGGGCACGACTGCCCTTGCTGGCTTCAAGACCTCACTTCACACGTCTGTCTCGGTTGTGTGAATTTGACACCACTCAGCTCCCTCCTTCCCCGTACTGGGTCATTCCACTCCGCAAGTGCGGTGCAACTTTGAAATCTCGCAATTCTAATAAAGCGTTTTGTCTTGAAAACTGATCGAAATTTTAACTTATCTGAAGATTTTTGGTAAAGTAACAAGTTTATTATAACAAAGACTTAAAAAATAAGAAAACATGACCAAAAACCGGACTTCCGCACAGGCGTCGTCCGATCTCGCGCTTTAAAGCGCCTCCTTGATGTTGGCTTCTTGGCTCAACCCTGTGCACTAACGCCTGTCCCCTTGCTTCTAAAACTCGCTAGTTTGGCTAGTTTAGCTTTGAGCGCACACTAAGCAGGGGAATGGGCCTCTCTGCATTAACAAGCCCCAGTTGACTGGTCAACTGGTGTTACGGCCTATTTATTTGTACCACTACACCTGTACGATACGCCATTGCTGTTTTTCCATCGCAAATGTACGAATCGTCGCTATACGGTCAAGTACAAGTAGAGCAAATCGGGAGTTGCTATCCAACCGGTCCTCGTTGACGGACCGCAACACACCAGTGATACGGCTTGAGTTAGGACAACGTTATCTCGTCTCAAGAGTATAGACGGATACATCATCTTAACAGCAATTAGAAAAGAAAATTTCATAAGAATTTTTTTAATTTTATTTCATTTAACATATTTCCATTGATTTTTAAAATTGTTAAAATATTTTCTTTTACTGTGCCCAGTTCGTCTCAAGGTTTGGACACTTTTGGCCCTTGTTGGCAATAGCATACACCGTTGGCACATTTACCATCACTACTAGTTGAGGAACATAAATCTTGGCAAAAAGCATTGTCACTACACTTCTTAGAAGCCGTCACTGTTAATCAGAGTAAATAATTCAATGTTCAGTAATGAATTAATTCTTTTTATGCAAAATATAACTTACTGGTAACCATGCAGTACAGAATCACAAAGAACAAGACTAGATATTTCATTTTTGACAGTAGAAAAAAGTTTGTTGGCAGCTTGTGGAAGATCTTGTTTGCCGGATGTGACTGCCGTAGTTGCGATGCGAAATGTATACAGAAATGTGTAATTAATATTTAATGGCCAAGTGTGAAGTATTGAATGGAGCTTAATTAATTCCATTCAAATGATTTCATCAACACTATAAATTTTAATATTTTAATTAATTAAAATGAATTGATACCGGATCACCTGAATAAATAATACTCCGATAAGATTTTTCTAATAATTATTATTATAAATTAATTTATATATATATTTTTTAAAATATATTTTTTTTCTGTTTTTCCGCCTTTTTGGAATCCCCGGTTCCCAGTACCAAAATGGTCAGTACTCCCGGGAAATTGGTACTCCCGGGACTAAAAAAAATCAGCGAAAGGCGACGAAAAATGGCAAAAAATGGCCATTTTCCGTCAAAAATGGCCATCTTTAGCCAATTATAGCCATTTTCCGTGAAAAATGGCCGTTTTTCGTCAAGAATGGCCGTTTTTCCTCAAAAATGGCTATTTTTAGCCAATTTTAGTCAGAAATAGCCATTTTAGGCATTTTCCGTGGCTGTTTTTTGTCAAAAATGGCCATTTTCATCATTGAAACGTAACAAAATGTAACGTTTCGATGACGAAAATGACGTTCCAGCAAGGAATTTTTGACAGAACCGGTTTTTCTCAAATTTCCCGGTTTCCGGTACCGTGATTTCTCACCGGGTTTCCCGGTATTGAAACCCTAAGGCCTACACATTTAAATTAAATACATATTAATCATTAGTTGTGGGCAGTATTGTTTAATTAACGTTTCAGGTAAAGTTATTTCCGCTCTTTCTTGTGGTGTTTAGTTTTTCACGATCCGACATTTTGTTTATGGGGTGGCCCAGCGCCAATTTTCTAAATCACCGCTGACTCCCCAGCTGTTAAACAGGCCCCGGCGTCTATTAGACCCGGCGCCAATTTATGTTGTATGACTTTTTAAAATTTGGGAGGGATGTTTCAGTTTTGTTACGTAATTTCCTTGGATGGGCTTGGGAATTGCGACCATTTTACAGGGTGAAGTCTAAAAATAAAAAACATGCATTACGTAATTTATGGACTTCCCCTTAACGTATGAATTTTATGTCATAGCTTGGTAATGCTGACGCAAGGTGGCGCAGGCGTAGTGTTACATTTTAATAAATTTTCATTTCAAATCCTCCATGATCAGCCATTGGATGGTAGTGAATTAACATTTTAATATAAATCTCATTGCAACTCTGCAAATTTATACGGAAGACGAGTAAATTACTAAATCACCGGTACTCTTTTTTGTGGCACATTTTGACTGATATATTGTACCTCACTTGTATCTCATTTCTTTTTACTCTTTTGGAGTGCGATTAAATAAATAAATAAATAAATAAATAAATAAATAGATGTTCATTTTTCACTAGCAAACCCTCGGAAACTTTTAAAATTAATTTTAATTTTTTATTTTATTTTATTTTATGTAATAAATTGCATTATTTAACAAGTAAATATAAAAAACCAAGTTTTTGAAAAAGGCTTTTATATTAGTGTTCGAATCGCCCCAGAGTGCGCTACTACCGCAGATTGTTTCGTGATTGCTGTGATCGTGCCAAAAAACCTTCAACAAAGTACTTTTTCTAAACAATATTAAAAAACAAAATATATGGGCAGATAGGAATTTTCATTTCAACCAGATTTAGCCTGGTTTCAGAATTTTTAGAACGTTTTTTGGTATCGAAAACATCAAAATCCGTATCGGGCGAACATTTTGGCATCCATTAAAGGACACGGATTCCGCCAGGTGGCGCTGCGGTTTGAAAAATTACATTACAGGTCACGTTACACAAACCGGAAGTACCGGAAGTCGAACCCCACACACACACACACAAACATGCAATGCAAGTCAAGTTAAATAAAAGCCGTCACCATTCTTTCAAAACAAACATCTTTCAAATTCCTGGAAGAAATTCTAAAGATCACAAATGCAGAAGAAAGACACGTGGAATCATCTAAACTCGATTTCCTCACCACAATCGTCGGTAAATGGTACAACAATGTGCCCTTCCAATACATCGATCAGTTATGCCTGACCAAGCGGGACTTCCGACCGTTCCAGAAATCATCGACTTTCACCTGCACGGACGAGGCGGCGTATGCCTGTACAACGCCATCTTTATGTATTACCTTCTCGAAGACTTTGATTACGAAGTGTACATTACCGTTGGCACAGTATTTTCTAAAGACGACCACGCAATTTGCGTCGCAAACAACGTCCAACAACAAGGGGATTAATACCTAGTCGAAGTTGGATCCGGGTGGCCATGTTTCGCCCCGATTCCACTGCACCGTCTGACGGCGGATCTGTCAACTGCAGAAGTTTACCAGGAGTCTTTCTTCGTGTACGCGCTTGTAAAGGAAGGCGGTTTGGTTGTCAGATATCATAGAAAAGATTACTTGGAGTCTCCAAATGCGATTCGAGCTGACGGTTGGTGGAAGGTTAGCACGACCGATCTACGACCGGTCGAAATAGAGTATCTATATTCGAAGGAGGCCACAATATAGAAAACGTGTGTGGATGTATCATGCAACCGTTTGATGCATATGTGGCTCCTTGTTCTGTACAGGGAGAATAAATGTGTGGTTATCATAGGCAAGAATTTAATGTGGGATGAAAATAAAGAGAAGCAAAGTAAACATTTGGAAGATAAACCTGGGGTTGTCGAGAACATCAAGCGACTATTTCCGATGATTGACGAAGTCTCTGTGAGTGAGGCAATTGATTTCGTTGAGGAAGTCGTCAGCCTTTATGGTAAAAAGTAGTCTGAAACAAACAGGGTTAACCTTCCACTGCAACGTTGCAGTGGAGGGTATATGCAGTACATTATAGTACACCTCTGGCTTTACGCAGTACATTACAGTATACCTCTGGCTTTACGCAGTACATTACAGTATACCTCCGGCTTTACGCAGTACATTACAGTATACCTCCGGCTTTTCGCAGTACATTACAGTATACCTTCGGCTTTACGCAGGACATTACAGTATACCTCCGGCTTTACGCAGTACATTACAGTATACCTCCGGCTTTACGCAGTACATTACAGTATACCTCCGGCTTTGCGCAGTACATTACGGTATACCTTCAGCACAAGATAGAAAATAAGCTTCAACATGACAGTCTAGTGCTAGAAATGGTGGCCAAGCAATAATCATGATGGCCTAGCAATAAACATGGAGGCATACAGCAACGTATATATCTGCCCAAAATTAATTAGACTAATCGATAGAAAGAGTGCTCTGTTGTGACCAAGTCTTTGGGAGTCTTTTTTAATGCATGAGGAAGACAGCAGTAATATTTCCACAATGGCAATTAGTGGAGTTTTTGAGTGAATGCAATACCAATAACAATTGTTTACCAAAATATATACATGAATAAATCAGTTTCAAGTTTAATCATTAATCTCAGTTTCATTTATACAGGTTTCACCACATAGCACTGCAATTGTGAACAATTTTGGAATCAACTTGTTTCTCATCCTTGTGTAATTGACAACTGTTTCTACAACAAACGCATCTTCCATTAGCATCCAACTGGATTTTATGTAAATTTCCCAGTGCTTAGTGCAAATGCAAGGTTGGATTCTAAGGAAAGTCATCCCACAGATTGCAGTTTGGAAGGCGTAAAGCCCCACACTGGCATTCAGTATAAGTGGTCATAACTCATAACCATGCTAAATGTAAAAAATGTGACGGTTATGGTCTTATCCATGGCAGCCTGGAGACTGGTTATCTTGGAGTGGGTGTGGGACGCATACTCACGTGAAATAAGCCAAAGACTCCAGATTGTTGGGTTGTTGGCTTTCAATCGTTGTCTAGGGGTTGGAGTCTCCCGTCTATCCGCGTGTTGGCAGTGCCGCAAAAGCACGCCACACCGGCAACTGATCCGTCATACACAGGGAGGGATCCACAAGAATGTCATGGCCGGTTAAACATACTATTCTGTCATACTTCCCTGTATGGAATCGCTCATAGAAGCTGTGGTGTATCCAACATCTTACCACTGAGCATCACAGTAGTGAATAGGGAGGAGAGCAGAGTCAGCACAGGGCACGACTGCCCTTGCTGGCTTCCGGACTTCACTTCACACGTCTGTCTCGGTTGTGTGAATTTGACACCACTCAGCTCCCCCCTTCCCCGTACTGGGTCATCCCACTCTGCGAGTGCGGTAGCACCAGTTTGGGCACGGTACAGTACCGGTACTGTACCGCAGGCCTGTACCGCGGTACTTTTTTAAGGATGCAGCGGTACCGGTACCGGTACCACGGTACTTTCTGTGAAAACAGCAAGTACCGGGTACTTGTACCGCGGTACATTTGACGCCATGCAGTAGCGGTACAAGTAGAGCAACTTGGAAGTTGCTATCCAAACGGTCCTCGTTGACGGACCGCAACACACCAGTGATACGGCTTGAGTTAGGACAACGTTGTCTCGTCTCAAGAATATAGACGGATACATCGTCTTAACAGCAATTAGGAAAGAATATTTCATAAGAAATTTTTAAATTTTATTTCATTTAACATATTTCCATTGATTTTTAAAATTGTTACAATTTTTTCTTTTACTGTGCCCAGTTCGTCTCCAGGTTTGGACACTTTTGGCCCTTTACCCTTTACCCGTATTTGTTTTTTCGGTCGCACTTGCATTCACCGTTGGTACATTTACCACTACCAGTTGAGGAACAAAAATCTTCGCAAAAAGCATTGTCATTACAGCTCACAGCTGTCACTGCTAATCAGAGTAAATAATTCAATGTTCAGTAATGAATTAATTCTTTTTGTGCAAAATATAACTTACCGGTAACCATGCAGCACAGAATCACAAAGAACAAAACTAGATATTTCATTTTCGACAGTAGAAAGAAGTTTGTTGGCAGCTTGTGGAAGATCTTGTTTGCCGGATGTGACTGCCGTAGTTGCGATGCGAAATGTATACAGAAATGTGTAATTAATATTTAATGGCCAAGTGTGAAGTATTGAATGGAGCTTAATTAATTCCATTCAAATGATTTCATCAACACTATAAATTTTAATATTTTAATTAATTAAAATGAATTGATACCGGATCACCTGAATAAATAATACTCCGATAAGATTTTTCTAATAATTATTATTATAAATTAATTTATATATATATTTTTTAAAATATATTTTTTTTCTGTTTTTCCGCCTTTTTGGAATCCCCGGTTCCCAGTACCAAAATGGTCAGTACTCCCGGGAAATTGGTACTCCCGGGACTAAAAAAAATCAGCGAAAGGCGACGAAAAATGGCAAAAAATGGCCATTTTCCGTCAAAAATGGCCATCTTTAGCCAATTATAGCCATTTTCCGTGAAAAATGGCCGTTTTTCGTCAAGAATGGCCGTTTTTCCTCAAAAATGGCTATTTTAAGCCAATTTTAGTCAGAAATAGCCATTTTAGGCATTTTCCGTGGCTGTTTTTTGTCAAAAATGGCCATTTTCATCATTGAAACGTAACAAAATGTAACGTTTCGATGACGAAAATGACGTTCCAGCAAGGAATTTTTGACAGAACCGGTTTTTCTCAAATTTCCCGGTTTCCGGTACCGTGATTTCTCACCGGGTTTCCCGGTATTGAAACCCTAAGGCCTACACATTTAAATTAAATACATATTAATCATTAGTTGTGGGCAGTATTGTTTAATTAACGTTTCAGGTAAAGTTATTTCCGCTCTTTCTTGTGGTGTTTAGTTTTTCACGATCCGACATTTTGTTTATGGGGTGGCCCAGCGCCAATTTTCTAAATCACCGCTGACTCCCCAGCTGTTAAACAGGCCCCGGCGTCTATTAGACCCGGCGCCAATTTATGTTGTATGACTTTTTAAAATTTGGGAGGGATGTTTCAGTTTTGTTACGTAATTTCCTTGGATGGGCTTGGGAATTGCGACCATTTTACAGGGTGAAGTCTAAAAATAAAAAACATGCATTACGTAATTTATGGACTTCCCCTTAACGTATGAATTTTATGTCATAGCTTGGTAATGCTGACGCAAGGTGGCGCAGGCGTAGTGTTACATTTTAATAAATTTTCATTTCAAATCCTCCATGATCAGCCATTGGATGGTAGTGAATTAACATTTTAATATAAATCTCATTGCAACTCTGCAAATTTATACGGAAGACGAGTAAATTACTAAATCACCGGTACTCTTTTTTGTGGCACATTTTGACTGATATATTGTACCTCACTTGTATCTCATTTCTTTTTACTCTTTTGGAGTGCGATTAAATAAATAAATAAATAAATAAATAAATAAATAGATGTTCATTTTTCACTAGCAAACCCTCGGAAACTTTTAAAATTAATTTTAATTTTTTATTTTATTTTATTTTATGTAATAAATTGCATTATTTAACAAGTAAATATAAAAAACCAAGTTTTTGAAAAAGGCTTTTATATTAGTGTTCGAATCGCCCCAGAGTGCGCTACTACCGCAGATTGTTTCGTGATTGCTGTGATCATGCCAAAAAACCTTCAACAAAGTACTTTTTCTAAACAATAATAAAAAACAAAATATATGGGCAGATAGGAATTTTCATTTCAACCAGATTTAGCCTGGTTTCAGAATTTTTAGAACGTTTTTTGGTATCGAAAACATCAAAATCCGTATCGGGCAAACATTTTGGCATCCATTAAAGGACACGGATTCCGCCAGGTGGCGCTGCGGTTTGAAAAATTACATTACAGGTCACGTTACACAAACCGGAAGTACCGGAAGTCGAACCCCACACACACACACACAAACATGCAATGCAAGTCAAGTTAAATAAAAGCCGTCACCATTCTTTCAAAACAAAGGAAGGCGGTTTGGTTGTCAGATATCATAGAAAAGATTACTTGGAGTCTCCAAATGCGATTCGAGCTGACGGTTGGTGGAAGGTTAGCACGACCGATCTACGACCGGTCGAAATAGAGTATCTATATTCGAAGGAGGCCACAATATGGAAAACGTGTGTGGATGTATCATGCAACCGTTTGATGCGTACGTGGCTCCTTGTTCTGTACAAGGAGAATAAATGTACGGTTATCACAGGCAAGAAATTAATGTGGGATGAAAATAAAGAGAAGCAAAGTAAACATTTGGAAGATAAACCTGGGGTTGTCGAGAACATCAAGCGACTATTTCCGATGATTGACGAAGTCTCTGTGAGTGAGGCAATTGATTTCATTGAGGAAGTTGTCAGCCTTTATGGTAAAAAGTAGTCTGAAACAAACAGGGTTGCAGCGGAGTGTATATGCAGTACATTATAGTACACCTCTGGCTTTACGCAGTACATTACAATATACCTCCGGCTTTATACAGTGCATTACAGTATACGTACTTCCGGCTTTACGCAGTGCATTACAATATACCTCCGGCTTTATATTATAGTCTACATTCTGCTTTACGCAGTACATTACAGTATACCTCCGGCTTTATATTATAGTCTACTTCCCGCTTTATGCAGTACATTACAGTATTACCGTCAGGGCCGGTGCAAAGGGTGAGGCGGTGAGGCGGTCGCCTCAGGTGGCATATTTCCAGGGGCGGCGTCTTTGGGCGCACAATTCGATTTCTTTCCATCAAGAAAAAAAAATTTTTTACTGTTCAAAAGGGCGGCATATGCCTTGCTCTCCTCAGGTGGAAATATGTGCACCGGCCCTGATACAGTGTGTATGATTCTTGTAAAATCCAACTCAAATCCCAAAAACAACTCAAAGACTTTGTGTTTGATAAACCCATTTGTCATAAGTTATAACCGAACATTTGCTTAGACAAATTGTCTGACTTCTTTTAGAATAAAGCATTTATATTTTCAATATAAAACCCTGAGTCATTCCAAGCAAAACATAAGTTACATGGATTAATTAACATCTCCTTTATCCACGTAACAATATAAACATGAAAAAATACATACTGTTTTAAAGTCCACTCAGGTGAAAACGTGGCACTCGATCCACTCAAAAACACCGCATTGCAGCTATATTGATGTTTTGTGAAAGTTGACCAGTAATTACTATTTTAAAAAATTCATCAGATTTCTGAGAATTGTAATGACTGGTTTGTGACTTATCGTTGATATCACAAATGTGAAATTTTTTCTATGGAAATTTCACTTTTTTCCATTGAAATATCACTTTTTTCCATTGAAATATCACTTTTTTCCATTGAAATATCACTTTTTTCCGTAAAAATTTCACTTTTTTCCGTAAAAATTTCACTTTTTTCCGTAAAAATTTCACTTTTTTCCGTAAAAATTTCACTTTTTTCCATTGAAATTTCACTTTTTTCATAAAAATTTTATTTGTCTCAATGAACTTTTAATTTTTTCCATTGAAATATCACTTTTTTCCATTGAAATTTCACTTTTTTTAAAAATTTTTATTTTTCTCAATGAACTTTTTAATTTTTTTCATTAGAATTTCACTTTTTTTAAAAAAAATTTCTATCTAAATAATCAAGTAGCCAAGTCTAGACAACAAAACATGTTCAACTGCAATCTTAATACAAAATAGACAGGTCCTTCAGAGCTTAGATAATCCTTATCATTAGTTTCCAAATCTACCACAAGAGGACATTTAACTTTTTGTGTCACTACCTGCAGTTATCTAAGTCAAGATAATTGACACCAATCTTTCCCAACCATTTGACTGCAAACATTTAAGACAATGTAAGTATTCAACTCGCTTAAACAACTAATTGAGAATGTCAATAGATTTAAAACTTCATAGTTAGTGGCCACAGGAAGTCAGACAGGCAACCACTAAAGTGAGATCCAGAAAGAAAACCAATCAACAAAACATAACCTACAGGTAAAAAAATCCCTTCCATATGTCCTCAAACGCTAGAGCATGTTTGACCGCATAAGCGACCGTGCGGAACACACTTGCACCGGTCAAATTGTGCTTAATATCGGGCTCGCTGATAAAATGTCGCTTTAGCCATATTAGCAAAGCTAAAAAGCTAAAAATTATGATGTAATGCAGTTTGGCTCCACCCACAATAAGAAAACTACAAATAAACAACGTTATAATGTTATTTTGCATGATCGTATCACTTGACCTCATTTTTCCAAAGATCTATTGATCTCTTTCTCCTGTGCCTCTTTCTAAACCCATAAATAATGAGATTATTCAAATATTTAAAACAAACTATTTTCTTTCAGTTCCAAAATGGCCGCCACTATTCTTTCAAAACAAACATCTTACAAATTCCTGGAAGAAATTCTAAAGATCACGAATGCAGAAGAAAGACACGTGGAATCATCTAAACTCGATTTCCTCACAACAATCGTCGATAAATGGTACAACAATGTGCCCTTCCAAAACATCGATCAGTTATGCCTGACCAAGCGGGAGAAACGACTCCCGACCGTTACAGAAATCATCGACTTTCACCTACAAGGACGAGGCGGCGTATGCCTGTACAACGCCATCTTTATGTATTACCTTCTCGAAGCCCTCGATTACGAAGTGTACATTACCGTTGGCACGGTATTTTCCAAAGACGACCACGCAATTTGCGTCGCAAACAACGTCCAAGAACAAGGGGATTCCTACCTAGTCGAAGTTGGATCCGGGTGGCCATGTTTTGCCCCGATTCCACTGCACCGTCTGACGGCGGATCTGTCAACTGCCGAAGTTTACCAGGATTCTTTCTTCGTGTATGCGCTTGTAAAGGAAGGCGATTTGGTTGTCAGATATCATAGAAAAGATTACATGGAGGCTCCAAATTCCATTCGAGCAGACGGTTGGTGGAAGGTTAGCACGACCGATCTACGACCGGTCGAAATAGAGTATCTATATTCGAAGGAGGCCACAATATGGAAAACGTGTGTGGATGTATCATACAACCGTTTGATGCATATGTGGCTCCTTGTTCTGTACCGGGAAAATAAATGTTTGGTTATCACAGGCAAGAATTTAATGTGGGATGAAAATAAAGAGAAGCAAAGTAAACATTTGGAAGATAAACCTGGGGTTGTCGAGAACATCAAGCGACTATTTCCGATGATTGACGAATTCTCTGTGAGTGAGGCAATTGATTTCGTTGAGGAAGTCGTCAGCCTTTATGGTAAAAAGTAGTCTGAAACAAACAGGGTTGCAGTGGAAGGTATATGCAGTACATTATAGGCAACCTCCGGCTTTACATAGTACATTATAGGCAACCTCCGGCTTTACGCAGTACGTTACAGTATACCTCTGGCTTTGCGCAATACATTACAGTATACCTCCGGCTTTACGCAGTACATTATAGTATACCTCCGGCTTTACGCAGTACATTACAGTAGACTTTGACTTATATCGATATTTTTCAGTATCGCCAATACCAATAATCGGCAACTGAAGATCGGCCGATACCGATACCTGCGCCAATATTAAAATTAGAATGCCCGACTCCCCCCCCACACCACAAAATAAAAAAAATTAAATTAAAATTGCGTTTATTTTATGTTTTAGAAACGTGGCAATATCGGTATCGGCCACGCAAAAAATATCGGATCAGATATCGGTGAATACCGAAATATCGGCCGATAGCCGATACCAATAACGGTATCGGTCAAAGTTTACATTACAGTATACCTCTGGCTTTACGCAGTACATTACAGTATACCTCTGGCTTTACGCAGTGCATTACAGTATACCTCCGGCTTTACGCAGTAGATTACAGTATACCTCCGGCTTTACGCAGTACATTACAGTATACCCAGTGCTGGACTGGCCCGGCGGGCTACCGGGAATTTCCCGGTGGCCTGTGGCCCAGTGGCCCGTGGTGGGCCCTCCGTGGCCCATCCCTGGCCCACCGTGGCCCATCCCTGGCCCACCGTGGCCCATCCCTGGCCCACCGTATCCTGTCCTTGTGGCCCGACCCATCCAGATTTCCCGGTACAAAATTTGTACCCAGTCCAGCCCTAAGTATACCTCCGGCTTTACGCAGTACATTACAGTATACCTTTGGCTTTGCACAGTACATTACGATATTCCTACAGCTCAAGATAGAAAATAAGCTTCAACATGGCAGTCTAGTGCTAGAAATGGTGGCCAAGCAATAATCATGATGGCCTAGCAATAAACATGGAGGCATACAGCAACGTATACAGTATATCTCCTCAAAGTTAATTAGACTAATTGCTAGAAAGAGTGCTCTATTGTGATCAAGTCTTTGGGAGTCTTTTTTAATGCATGAGGAAGACAGCAGTAATATTTCCACAATGACAATTAGTGGAGTCTTTGAGTGAATGCAATACCAATAACAATTGTTTACCAAAATATATACATGAATAAATCAGTTTCAAGTTTAATCATTAAACTCAGTTTTATTTATACAGGTTTCACCACATAGCACTGCAATTGTAAACAATTTTGGATTCAACTTGTTTCTCATCCTTGTGTAATTGAGAACTGTTTCTACAGCAAACGCATCTTCCATTAGCATCCAACTGGATTTCATGGCTGCCTGAGGACTGGTTATCATGGGGTGGGACGCACACTCACGTGAAATAAGACAAAGACTCCAGATTGTTGGGTTGTTGGCCTTTAATCGTTGTCTAGGGGTTGGAGTCTCCCGTCTACCCGCGTGTTGGCAGTGCCGCAAAGGCACGCCACACCGGCAACCAATCTGTTGCACACAGGGAGGGATCCACATGAATGACGTGGCCGGCTAAACATACTATTCTGACGTACTTACCCATACGGCCCATGGAACCGATCATGGAGGCTGTGGTGGATCCAACATCTCACCACTGAGCATCACAGTAGTGAATAGGGAGGAGAGAAGAGTCAGCACAGGGCACGACTGCCCTTGCTGGCTTCAGGACTTCACACGTCTGTCTCGGTTGTGTGAATTTGACACCACTCAGCTCCCTCCTTCCCCATACTGGGTCATCCCACTCCGCAAGTGCACTAGCACTTTGAAATCTCACAATTCTAATAAAGCGTTTTGTCTTGAAAACTGATCGAAATTTTAACTTATCTGAAGATTTACGCTGGTTCGAAATAAAACATGCCTTTTTGGTAAAGTAACAAGTTTATTATAACAAAGAGGAACAAAGACCTAAAAAACGAGAAAACATGACCAAAAACCGGGCTTCCGCACACGCGTCATCCGATCTCGCGCTTTAAAGCGCCTCCTTGATGTTGGCTTCTTGGCTCAACCCTGTGCACTAACACCTGTCCCCCTGCTTATAAAACTCGCTAGTTTGGCTTTGAGAGTCCTTTTGTTAAGGAACAGTGAGCGCATACTAACTTGTAAGCAAGGAAATGGGCCTCTCTGCATTAACAAGCCCCAGTTGACTGGTCAACTGGTGTTACGGCCTATTTATTTGTGCCACTACACCTGTGCGATACGCCATTGCTGTTTTTCCATCGCAAATGTACGAATCGTCGCTATATGGTCAAGTACAAGTAGAGCAACTTGGGAGTTGCTATCCAACCGGTCCTCGTTGACGGACCGCAACACACCAGTGATACGGCTTGAGTTAGGACAACGTTGTCTCGTCTCAAGAGTATAGACGGATACATCATCTTAACAGCAATTAGAAAAGAAAATTTCATAAGAATTTTTTTAATTTTATTTCATTTAACATATTTCCATTGAATTTTAAAATTTTTAAAATTTTTTTTTTTACTGTGCCCAGTTCGTCTCAAGGTTTGGACACTTTTGGCCCTTTCCTCAAAACCTGCCGTACTTGTTTCGATCGCACTCGCATACACTGTTGGTACATTTACCACTACCAGTTGAGGAACAAAAATCTTCGCAAAAAGCATTGTCATTACAGCTCACAGCTGTCACTGCTAATCAGAGTAAATAATTCAATGTTCAGTAATGAATTAATTCTTTTTGTGCAAAATATAACTTACCGGTAACCATGCAGCACAGAATCACAAAGAACAAAACTAGATATTTCATTTTCGACAGTAGAAAGAAGTTTGTTGGCAGCTTGTGGAAGATCTTGTTTGCCGGATGTGACTGCCGTAGTTGCGATGCGAAATATATACAGAAAGATGCAATTAATATTTAATGGCCAAGTGTGAAGTATTGAATAGAGCTTAATTAATTCATTTCAAATGATTTCATCAGACACTATAAATTTTAATGTTTTAATTAATTTAAAAATACATTGATACCGGATCATCCTGAATAAATAATCTAAGATTTTTCGAATAATTATTACTATAAATTAATTTACATATATTTTTTTAAAAAAATGTATAGGCCTACTAAAGTTTCTGTTTTCCCGTCTTTTTGGAATTCCCGGTTCCCAGTACCAAAATAGCCGGTACTCCCGAGAAACTAAAAGAAATCAGCGAATGGCAACAAACAATGGCAAAAAATGGCCATTTTCCGTCAAAAATGACCATCTTTAGCCATTTAAATCCATTTTTCATGGTAAAAATGGCCATTTTCCTAAAAAATGGCTGTTTTTCCTCAAAAATGGCTATCTTTGACCATTTTTATTTTTAGGCATTTTCCATGGTAAAACTGGCTGTTTTTCGTCAAAAATAGCTATTTTCATAATTGAAACATAACAAAATGTAACGTTTTGATGACGAAAATGATGTTTCAGCAAGGAATTTTTGACGGAACCGGTTTTTCTCAAATTTCCGGGTTCCCGCCGGTACCGTGATTTCTCACCGGGTTTCCCGGTACCGAAACCCTAAAGCCTACACATTTAAATTAAATACATACTAATCATTAGTTGTGGGTAGTATTGTTTAATTAACGTTTTTTCCGCTCTTTCTTGTGGTGTTTAGTTTTTTTACAATCCGACATTTCGTTCACGGGATGGCCCAGCGCTAATTTTCTAAATCACCGCTGACTCCCCAGCTGTTAAACAGGCCCCGGCGTCTATTAGACCCGGCGCCAATTTATGTTGTATGACTTTTTAAAATTTGGGAGAGATGTTTCAGTTTTCTTACGTAATTTCCTAGGGTGGGCTTGAGAATTGCGACCATTTTACAGAGTGGGAGGAAGTCTAAAAATAAAAAAAAATATGCATTACGTAATTTATGTACTGCCCCTTAACGTATGAATTTTATGTGCAAGCTTGGTAATGCTGACGCAAGGTGGCGCAGGCGTAGTGTTACATTTTAATAAATTTTCATTTCAAATCCTCCATGACCAGCCATTGGATGGTAGTGAATAAACATTTTAATATAAATCTCATTGCGACTCTGCAAATTTATACGCAAGACGAGTAAATTACTAAATCACCGGTATTCTTTTTTTGTAGCACATTTTGACCGATAAATGTTCATTTTTCACTAGCAAACCCTCGGAAACTTTTAAAATTAATTTTAATTTTTTATTTTATTTTATTTTATATAATAAATTGTATCAGTTAAAAAGAGACTGACTCTGGCCCTGATTAAAAACAGTTTAGTGTCGGCGAAAGTGAATTTTTATTTCTTTTTACCAAAAAGTAGGTAAGTTGGCCACTTGGGATCCTCCTGTGATTGTTATATCCTTTATTTTTTCATACTCCCGCGACCTCTAAAGGTCAAACGTGCAAACAGTGAAAAATATATGGAGAATAAAAACCATCAAAAGAAACAAAAATTGTTCCAGGGTCAGAGAGGTGAAGGGAAAAAAAAGAGAAAAATATGTCAAGTTTAATAAAAAAAAATAAAAAATGTTACAAATAAAAAAAAAATGGAAATGGAAATTTTAAAAAATGGAAATTAATGTTTACAACAAAATTTTCAAGATTAGACTCATGCATAACAATCATACTGTGGTAGCTTTTATTATCAGGTGATGATTTAACCAATTTTTATCAAAAATTATATATTTATATTTATCCTATTTCTTCGAATAAAAGTTTCCCTCGTTTAAAAGCCACAACTGAGACACCAGTATTTTCAAAAATGAAGTGATTGTTCCAATAATCACAATTACTGCATTATTGAGAGCCCACATCAGGTCCAAGTGATTATTCTGCATGTCACATGACTTTTATTTATTTGGGTGGTGAGAAATTCCCTGTTCGTTGGGTGGGAAATTGACATTCTCACTCTGTGTCTAAAGCAGGTGAGCCCTAGTTGACAGGTAAGTAAGATGTGTTTTTTGAAAGGTGGTGCAGCCCATTAGTCATCTCCATGATCACATGATTGACAAGCCACGCCAACTGTGATCAGAGGTGGGGAAAAACTAAAAAAGTGAAGTTGAGAGTAATTATATTCGCACAGATCTTTTGCGCATAAATTACATCGGCAAAAATAAGTAAAAGTAGATAAAATAAGAAATAAGAGAATTTTAGATGAAAAGATTGAAATAGTTCAAAAATAAAAATTCAGGCGTAAAACTATCATGAACTGGTTGTTTGGATATTTTAAACCGCGCTTGAAAGGCGCGCCAGTACGATTCTAGGAGAGCCTGGTCTCGAATAAGAGCCCGGGCAGCGACAAGCAGCCTGGCGGGTGGCGGCAAGCTTGTCCTCTTACTCGATCATTATACAAATTTAAGCCGGGTCTGTTGGAATTATAAAATGGAAGAGAATGATGCGCACGCGCGGACTTAACAACGCTAGCGTGGCCTATACTAAGTTTGGTTGGGGCCCCTAATGGCGGAGCGGCCAAACCGAGTAATCGCGCACTAACCGCGCACAAAAGACAAAATAACGACTCATGGCCAACTTGAATCCAATTTCTAATCCAGAGGCACGTCAGCGGCATAAAACGTCGTGTAGACACAAAAGAACATCGAGAGGAAAGGAAACAAAGATGACACGCGGAATTTAGACACGCGATATGACCATGAATATACTCAAACATGCACAATTACGTGGCATGGAGTTATACTGTGAGTTAACACAGGAGAGTCTGCCAAATGCACAACGGCCAGTTAAGGCACTTACGATAGCTCATGGTCTTACGCCTTCTGATCAGACTTGGCTGAAACAGCTCAGAAGTGAACTTGGGCCAAGTCTATCACAGAAAACGAGGGGAGAACCATGAGTCAAGCACGCGTAAGCCAATCAGGCGCGCTCGTGAATAATCATCGCGATGAGTCAGTCGCGAGTGACTAAACATTTAAATCAGGTAGGATAAACTAAACGAAATCAGGAGGGGTAACAGTGGGAAATACCTGACTTAGACCAGTCTGATGTGACCAAATTGAGTCACACCAGACCAGGTCAAGGGATAAACATGAATACAAAATGAAGGTAAGACAAAACTCAAATTATATTAGGTTTAGGATTTATTGGGAGTTTTAACAAAACAATGATAACAAATCATAGTTAGGAACACACGGAAAACGCGCACAAACACAACAATAGGTTAAAGTTACATTACGCGTTAATGCCGGGCCGTGACACGCCCCTCGGACGAGAGTGTTTTTATTCTCGAAACAAATCTGAAAAGTAAAGAAAATAAAAAGCGATACAAAATCAAAATCAAATGACACTTGGAATGATTAGAAGAAAACAACAATTGTGAGGCGCGGAACTTACGCGTGGACTCAACAACACAAGCGGGCGTTAAGCGCCAAAATCTAAACAAATCGAAACTACTAGCGTTAAGCGCCAGGCACTAGAAATACACTAGATAAAAAACAATAAAGCTTAAAGTCGCGAAAAGTAACAAAAATAATTATTGTGAGGGGCGAAAACGCGTGGACTAAACAACACGAGCGTTAAACACCAAACCTCACATTACACAAACATACGCGACTGAAAACACTAATAAAATAATCACAAATCAGGATAATGTCCAATAGCACTGGTATTGTTCAACAAAAAGTCCGCATCAACCACTAAATTTTGTGGAAGATTACGCGGAAAAAAGTCACGTTAATCACACAGAAAAGTCAATTTCAGGAAAAAGTCACTTTCACTTAACGAAACGCGCCTTAAAACTCATAGCCGGTGACGGCTGTCACAAGCTCCTTCATGAGTGTAAGAACGCGATAAGTAATAACATCGCCCAGCTGCTGCTCGGAACGCGGGCGGAATTCAGTCAAAGTGTCCGCGATTAATTGCTGCAACACGCGAATGTGGCCTTCCCCGAGCAAATGAACTACTGCCGCAACATTCTCCGGCAATCCAAGTTCTTTTTTCACCACCAAGTAGAAGAATTCTCTCCAACGCGAAGCATCGGCCTCCAAATAAGTGTCCGTGCGCCATCGCGATGGACCTTCCCATTCAAGGGCACCCATGGGGAAAAGCGAGTCGAAGGTCGCACGCGCCATAATCGTTTCGAAATACAGCTCGAGCTCACGAACCGTAATAAAATCTCGCTTCCGGTGCTGCAAATCAATCACCTTCTTGATTGCAGCCGTCAAGTCCTCGGGTTGAGTAGGAAACGGGAGGTCACGCTGGACTGGACGACCAGTGAAAACGGGCAGAAGCTGTCGTCGCGGGCACACATCATCGTCCTCCTCATCATCCGACGATTCTGGTAAACACTCGACACCTCGTCCGGCGTCAGTCAAACAAATACGCAAATTGGGCAACTCCCCAACATAGTCCAACGACTGCTCCAATTGGGAGGACGAAGAACGAGGAACCATTCCCCCCGGAAAAGCGGCTTCACGACGGCGCGTCGCCTCGTCGTGGCATCGGATCAGCCACTCCATATCAGTCTCGGCCCAATCTCGCTGCAGGTTCACACCAAAAGGGGTCGCGATTTCGTCCATGTCACAGGTAGGTTGCCCGACCGGCAGCAGCGCGGTTGATAAAGCCGCTTCATCAATCGGCGGTGGAATTACACAAACCTCCGGCAAATCATCCACTATCTCGCTCACCTGGGCCGGCGGAACCTCCAGCACGCGTTGCAACGTAGGCACTGGTCGACATTGGGGGACCATCACTCCAGAAGCGACGCTGAAAAACCGAGACGAACTCGGCGCCAATCGCTCTGACAACACAGCAACGGCAGCAGGCAAATCAGGCGCCGCTCTTGCGGCTACAAATCCATCTCGAACCTGGCGCTGGAGTCCCTGCAGCTGGACGATATCCTCCAGCAAATGGGCGTTCCGCTCGCCAATTCGTCGCAGACGTTCGCCCTCAGCAGCCAAACGCGCACGCCCAACCACAACAGGGGCTCGTGGGTTATCCCGCCGCTGATGCGCCTGAGAATGAAGACGCGATGTTATCGGCGGCACACGATTGGGCTGTCCTCGGACCGCAGGGGCCCACTGACGAAAATATGAAGGCAACTCCGGGGCCACCGTACCCGGTGCCATAACTAAACATCCCAACGGAGGATATTGCCAATTGTGCGGACGCACTCCCATGGTGGCGGCTCTCTGGATAGTATTACGCCAATGGGCCTCATGCTGGATAATAAAGCGATTGCAATCAGACGCGGCACCCAAAAGCGGCTGGAAAGTATCGGGCAGGACATAAAATGAAATGTCTCTCCCATCCGCCATCGCTTCTCCTAAACAAAGGGCCTGCATGCGTCGCATCCATATTTTAAATTGAGCCCGACGCAAATTTCCAAATCCCTCGCACGCGAAGCACTCGTCCGCGCCTTGATGAAGATGACCCCACCCCGAACACACAGGACAAAGCTCGCGATTCGGGAAGGCGCGACACATAGGATGGTCAGGATGATAGTTTGGCATCAAGATGGGCCCCGTTTCGAATAATCGCGGCACAGGGTAGGGACAGACATAACGCTCACGCGCCTGTCGCTGGCGACGCGTCTCAACAGGTGTTTTGTCCTTATGGCCCTTTCCACCACGCGACGGGGGCCTCGATCCGTTACCACGTCCGGTCATATTATAAATTCAATCACTAAATCGGAAGCAACAAAAACACGTTAAAAAATCATACAAACAACAAATGACGAAAATTACACCACTCGAGCAAGAGTAAACAAAAAATACAAACTAAACAGCTAATAACGCGGATTATAAAAAATTACGCGATACAATTCGAGTAACAGCTCGTAACTCAACCAAAAAAGGTACTCGCAATTAAAAATCACTGAAGTTATAAAAATTAGGAAACAAAGCGCGTGAAACGGGATTACGATCAAAATGAGCGAAATACCAATGCGCAATAACCCAAAACAAAAGTTGAAAATAACAGAAAAAACATTAATCAAAAAATCTAATAACAATACAAAATCTTCGCACAAATGTATAAAGTTCATCGTAACAATTACACTCAATTAATGAGCGACACGCGAACGAACAAAGTCTATCGCGTAGCAAAACAAAATGCACCAGTTCAAAAATTGGCTAAGTCCATCTATAGACATACGGGCACTTGACAAAGATGGCCGACATCACGTGACCCGAAAGAAAAATCTAAGGCGTATGGCGACGCCATCTTGCATTTTGCAAAACGAAACTAATACGTTCACGAAAAACACTAAAAAATTCTAAACACGCATACATTGTCGTTAATCAGACTCTAAAACTAAATAAAACCATAAAATCAACGAGAAACTAACATAAACTTCTCCTAACTTCGCGTAGAGGCACGTGGCGAGAAATAAACCAAGTCACGGCACTCAAAAACACTTGTTTGCTCGAGCGGCGAAAAATTATCAAAAATCACTCAAAACTTCAATAAAACTCACGGTTAGTATTATTACAACAGTCAACGCGCCTCGGTGTGTCCTCACGCTCAGTTTCTCAGCCCAACTCGCGTTCAAAATATCCCGAACGCGTGGAGACGATGTGCACCGTGTCAAGTCGCGAAAACAAGATGGCAGCCAGACACCGATTGACAAGTGACGTCACTGGTCAGATGACACTAGACACTCCGGCGCCATCTGTCGCAAACAAGACCACACACGCGCAACCGTCACCGAGCATGAAAAACAACACCAAGCGCTTACAAAGTCAAAGTTAATGAAAACAAAGTCGCGTAAACACTCCGACGGGAAAAGAATGGAGTTTTAACCCCGCATTCCCCCTCGAAACGTCAGCGAATATCAACAATTAGTAAAAAATGTTCTAAAACCAAATATTAGTACAAAATACATCAAAAAACACAACAACATACTCATCCCAATGTAAACAAAAATCAACACGAACACCAAAACTCTTATAAAATTGAAACAATGTTAAAAACGAATAAATATTAATAAACACTTTAAAAACATAAAAAGAAGGCTGTTATGGCGGATCCTCTTCCTGTTCACAATCATTATACCGAATATCGTTCTCGGCATAATATTTTATGCAAATATCACGTGATTCCGCACTGAA
The DNA here is from genome assembly GCA_949358305.1 of Strigamia acuminata. Lineage (NCBI taxonomy): Eukaryota > Metazoa > Arthropoda > Chilopoda > Geophilomorpha > Linotaeniidae > Strigamia > Strigamia acuminata. Next base: position 9,654,057 of record OX442314.1, read on the forward strand.
TTTGTCCACTCGGGCGTGTATATCGTCCAGATCCACCCGGGAAATGAAACTAGCGCCGCAACCATCTCCAACAGCACTCAGCGCTTCTAGTGGGTCCGGAACATCCTCCGAGTCCTTCGCGTCTTCATCCGGGTCGCGATACCAATGTCGGAGGTCCACGATGTGGTAAGGTTGTGTAACACTTCCGTCCTCCTTCATCAGCAGCACGGTATTCGGTCCGATGATCCGGTGGATGATGTAAATCCCTTCGGTACGCTGCTGGAAACCTGCTGAGACCTGCTTGTCCGCCGACGACAAGATCCTGCTCCTCAGCGTGACCCAGTCGCCAGGCTTGAAGTCGTGGGGCCGCCGTTTCCGATCGTACCATCGCTTATGCCGCAGGTTCGCTATCTCCAAGTTCTTCCGCGCCTCGGCTCCGACGCGTAGCATGTATCGATGCAAATACCTCGCCTCATCCGGCGGGAGCGGATCCCCGTCGTCGGTGTCGCTGTCGAGGTCGCCTGGATAACGCGCTTCCTGCCCAACGATCATCATATACGGTGAGAACTTCAGCGATGTTTGATAGCTGGCGTTAATGGCCAAAATGAAGTAGCCAATATGACGGTCCCAATTCACGTGTTCGTCGATGTACGCGAGAATGCAGGTCTTCAGCGACTGGTTTAGGCGCTCCGCCAAATTCCCTTGCGGATGATACACAGATATGTACTTGTTCACAATGCCCATTCCCGCACAGTGCGCTTGAAAACGCGCAGAACGAAAAGTAGGCGCATTGTCACTAATTAAAGTCTTTGGAAAGGCCCAACGTTGCACAAATTTCTCAATTTGCCTGATGGTAGTTGGCACATCTGCATTTTCAGTAAGCCGAACGTCAACCCATCTGCTAGCCGCATCCACCATCACGAACGCGTAGCAATTACCCTGGCTAGATTTCAACTTTTTCCCAAAGTAGTCGACGTAAATGGTTCTGAAGCGACGGCGTGGTTTTGCCGTCTCCATTTCTCCCATTGGCAAACGCCGTTCGACCTTTGCTCTCTGGCATGGCCCGCATACCTTGATCCACTCCGCCACATCTTTCTTCATCCCCGGCCAAAAAACACGCGTCTTTAAACGCATCATGGTCTTTTCAATTCCGAGGTGGCCAGAAGTTGGCGGGAAGTGAAGGCAGTGAAAATAAATTCGTCTCAAAGGCTCTGGCAAGTAAATACGACGCGATTGAGCGCGCTGGCCAATTGTCACTGGCGGATACCTGCACAGAAGCCCATGATACAAGGCCATGTCAACAGATTGCTTTTTAATTTTCTCAGCCTCGTCTTCGTCAGGCGGCAAATGCCCAGTATCCAGATACATTATAATACCCTTCGCCCAACCCTCAGCCAACTGAACTTCCCTCATTCTTTTCTGAGTTGGCAAAAGCTCGTAAGCCGGATGCTCAGCCGGTCGATCTTCATCCAAATCTTCGGATTCGTATGGCGAGACTTGGCCGTCCACCAAAGGTTGTTGAGTCTGCCTCGACCGCGTAGTTGGTCGCGTCAACAAAGGTGGCACCGTAGTCCGATATTCGTCGGAACTATGGTCACTCAAAAATCGCTCGCTACCAGATTTTCCTTTATTCGAAACTGGTGACGCTGGTGAAGACGAATGCTCACTTCTTGCAGGTGATACAATCTTTTTGGGTCTTCCAACTTTACGTTTTTGTTTTGGTGGCCGTCCTCTTTTCCTTTTAGGCACAGGATCAGAAGGAACCACTTTGACCTTACAGGGCCTTCCAACACGCCTTTTTGGCGGCAAGGCAGCTGGAGGCGTAATTACACCGGAGAGCTGGTGTGCACCGAACACGGCATTTTCCATGTCGGCCGGCACACTACCCCCCCTCGAGGGGCCGGGGGGTTTGGGGGGTTGGGTGTCAGAATCCCCAAACAACTCGAGCGGTTCCAACTCCTCAAATTCACGTCTCTTTTGAAGAATACGCAATTTCTTCCGAAGTTTGGCCGCGTTAACGATCTTTGAGCCAGATGGTTTAGGCACGAAATGCTCGTCAAGCTCCACCATCTCAATGGTCGGCCAACTCGCGAAATCGTCAAAGAACGCAAAATACGTCGCATCATCAACGAGCGGACAATCGTCATCGCCAATCTCAATGGCTGGATCTACCGGAGCTCTGCTCAATGCATCAGCGACACGATTGCTAGTGCCACTGCAATGCAGAAACGTAAATCGAAAGTCTGACATCGACAGAATCCATCGAGCCAATCTGCCCTTTGGTTCGCGCTGAGCAAAAAGCCATTTTAAACACTTGTGGTCGCTCTCAAGGTAAAAATCCATTAGTTCTAAGTAACTGCGGAAACGCTTAACTGCCCAAACAGCAGCTAGACACTCGATCTCCGTAACATTATAATTCTTTTCCGCACTATTTAAAGCGCGCGAAGCAAATGCAATTGGCACACGAATGCCATTGTTATCCAATTGCATCAACGCAGCACCCAAGCCTGAGTAGCTCGCGTCTGTCTGCAGAATATACGGCTTCGACCAGTCAGGAAACCTCCGCTGCAATGATGTTGCAACTTGGTCCCGCAGATACTCGAACGCTGCTTGACAGCCATCCGTCCAATTCCATGGCGCGTTCTTCTTCATCAAGGGCCTGAAAACTTCACAAGTCTTCGAGTACCCCGGAAAAAACGAAGAATAGTACCCAATCATGCCCTTAAAGCGCTGCAACTCTTTTACGTTAGTTGGCGCAGGAAATAATTGGATCGCGCTGGTCTTTTTCGGATTAGGACGAATCTTTCCTTCTTCAACAATATGACCCAACACTTCAAGGCTACGCTTACACAGCTCTGTCTTGCCGGCATTCATCGTGAATCCTGCCGCGTCAAGAAGTGTCAGCCAGTGTAAGATTCATAGCGCGTTGTAGTGTTGCGGGGCCATTTATTGGTCCAAAAGGCATGCGGACATACTCATAGAGTCCGCGATGCGTGATAAAAGCGAGAAAACGTTCATCTCCCGGCCTAACGCCGATCTGATGAAACGCTTCACGTCCATCTATTATGGAAAACCACTTAGCCCCGCCCAAATATGAGAAGATGTTATCAATATCTGGGAGGGGATACACGTCAGGCATCGTTTGCGCATTGATAGGGCGAAAGTCCATGGCGCACCTCCATCTGCCATCCTTCTTGGGGACGACGACTGGGGCCACGGCACAATCACTCTTCGAGCGACGAATAATTCCCTGCGCCAGCTTTTGATCGATGTACTGATCAATAATAGCTTTTTTAGCAGGGTTTACCGGCCTAACAGGCACGTGTATTGGCCTAAAGTCAGGTTTAAGGTCAACCTCAAAAAGAGTGTTATTACACAACCCCACTTCTTCTCTGAAGATGTTCGAAACGGGCTTTAACGCGTCAATCAAATGAGTGATGCGTTTTGGTGATAGTTGATTTGATAACTGCCCATAAATCCAGTCCAACTTAGTCGGATCGGGACAAGGCAGATATTCAACAAAATTGGTCGTAGGAGAAAACTGTCCACCAGTGGAATCAACTTTCCCCTTTACATCCGAAATAACTGAATCGGGAGGAACTGACGGAACGGACGACTCCGCAGACTGCGACAATCTCTTCCGAGCCCTGCGCACCCGTTTAGAACGTCTGAACTGGCTAAAACTCATGGGCCTCCGGTAGACACGTGTGCATCGCGGAATTCTGCGCGACTTTTCGCGTCGAGGAGGTGACCAAAGAAATGTCCAACTCCTATTTTCCGCGGTCTTACGCGAAACCACCACCTTAACTCTGAATGGCGCATCGTCATGCGGTAACTCAAAAGTTTCGGTGGGCAATGTGCGATGATTCAACAAAACACAATTTACATCACTAATCGGGGCAGGAACTGCCATCTTAGGGGCGGCGGGGATTAGTGGCAACAAAAGTACTGGGTCGGAGGCCAGCGCCTGTCTCATAGTCATGAAACTACGCCGCTCCTCCGAACCTCTTATGAACCAGCAATTAAGTCCATGGTCCGTACATAATCCAACCGCTCGACAGAAATCTCGTCCGAGCAGCAAGTCCGCTGATGAGTCCTCTATAACCAAGCACACAAAAGAGATCAGAGTTTGAGGTGCACGCACGGTTATTTCCACGCTACCCAAAACCTCAACTAATTGATTATTGGCAACGCGAATGGTCTCGTGCAACACAACCATTTCCACCCCCATCTTCTCATGCAGCTTTTCATACAGATCTTGCGCCATGATGCAGGTCTGAGCACCAGAGTCAAATTGCGCAATAAATTGGATGTCATTCCAGACGATCTTCACACATTGGGAATCTCGTCGTACTCTCTCTCCAATCCCGATCTCAATTTTTGGCTCCTCGGACACATCTTTCTCTTTAGGAGAAATCATCACGAATGAAGTCAATTTTGGAAGTATTGGGTCAGTATTAGGCGCGGTCAACACAGATTTTGGTGGCAACACGCGCTCCACTTCCGGTGGTTCCGACACAGCTTTAGGTGTTAAACCTACTTCTTCTTTGGGTCCACCACTTTGGCGTCGGACTTCAGTGGGGGCCCTCTCTCGTTTCCCGGAACGACCCAGGGTTTGTAACAGTGCGGGCATAGTGGAGCGTTCAATTTAATGTCACGCATATACCACCGATCGCGCCTGTTTTTGGCCCACTCCGCTCCGGGTGGCAACTTAATGTCCTTAGGTGGGCCGGAGCCCTGAGCGAAGGAGTTGTTTTGACTGCAGACATGAGGTTCTCCAGTCTCTACCAGTGGCTCTGTTCCAACAATAGGCGCAGTTTTCGTAGCCATGATACTACGGACTGTCTGCGCCATTACGCTTTGATTGTCATCATCAAACATGCCACCTTCCTCTAATTCACCCAAGACTTCCATCACGGCCGCAACCTTATTGCGCGTGAAAAAATGTCGAGTCGAGTTCTTAACCATCTCAACCGGTTTCTTCACGGCGGCTTCTTGCTTAGTCTGAGCTGCATGCTGGGGAACCGGCATTTGGCCTCGCTTAACCCCGTGCAGGTCGAAATCTTTTTTATGGAGAGATCGTAGTTGCAGCTCGCTATCTGCTTGCTGTCCCCTAACAATGGCTTGTGACAAGGTTAATACGCCCATTTGACGCATGACTTCCGCAACGTCAGGTTGCAGTCGTCGTTGGGCTATATCCCATTTTTGACTGTCCCCAACTATCCCTGTTTTCTGTAGGAATCGGTTAGTCTCGCGCAAAAATTTCGCAGTTGGCTCCCCCATCGCCTGTCGCTTTTCCGCCAAATTGACAGTAGCTTCAGCGACGGTGAGAGAGAACGCGTCTTTAAACAGATGCGCGAACTCATCCCAAAACTCAGGCTTCGGAAGCAAATCAATGTACCAGTTCAGAGCCTCGCCTTTTAAAGCTTGAGGCACATAGTACTCAAGATACACCGACTCCGCCATTCCCGAAGTAAAGAAATGGGCTCGCAGTTGAGTGAGAAACAAATCTACTGCGTTATAGGCGCCCTTGCTCACATCGAACTCCGGTAACTTCCCCATTCTCATGCCGGAAGTTCGAGCAAACTGCTGTGGTTGCTGCCGCCATTGTTGTTGCGGTAATTGCCCTGTTTGTTGAAATACAGGTATTTGTGAAACAGCACCAGTTTGAAGCGGAACATTAGGCCTTGGCCGCTGCCCACTTTGAGAATTTCTCTCCCTTTCCAGCTGGCTCAATGGTACGGATGACGGTGCACCCACTACCGATGCCTTACTGCGAATTATTGATCGCATTATTTCGCTGTTAATTTGGATAACGGCTGGATCCACTTCACGAGACTGCACATGGATTCTCCCCTGCACACTGGGTGCTGCACGGGCCCCACCCAATATTATCTCACTTGGCGTTAGAATTATAGACGCGTCTCCAGTGGAGCGAGGTATAATTTGGGGAACCGTCCGTCCCGACACGCCCAGGAGGATATGAGGTTCCTGTGGCGGCGGAATTAATGGAATTCCACCCACCAATGGCGGTCGTTGAGCAGCACAGTCCTCCACCACTTTCCTTACACGTTCGACCGTATCCTCGGCCCAACCATGCAATTGTGCATTTATGGCCCGATCCAGTCTTGCGGAAATTGCCACCTCCATATCATGGAGATAAGCCCCCAAACCAGGCACCTCTGGTGGCGCTTCTGATTCATTTCTTGTTGGAGCCGAAGCAATGTTTTGCAAACGCGCTTCTTCTTCCAAACCAGCTGTAATGCTGGCCGGGGTTACTGTATGCACGCTTATCGGCCCCTCCAAAGTGGGGTTTATATCTCTTTCCATAGAGCTAGGCTGGTCAGTGGAATCTGTTGGTATTTCCTCCAGCATCCCACGAAGAGCGCCCGGTCTCAGACCGCGCATTCGCTCTGCTTCCTCGCGTCGCTGTCTCTCCTCGCGTAAACGCACAGGATCCCAACGATCTATGAGGTCGGCAAACATCCCTCTTTTTTTCTCGGGAGTTTCTTCCTTATTCGCCATGTTTGCAAGATAATAAGGGTAATAGCAGCTCACTACAAATGATACGCGTTGTATTTAAACAACACGTAATTACTATGAATATTAGTAACTTCGAAACCTTCCTCTCGGCAGATAGTCTCTTATTAAACGCCACTGAATGCTCTTTAACTAGCAACAGTTTATATGCGTTAGACTGAAAAATTCCAACAGGTCCCGGGTTTCGGCACCACGTATCATGAACTGGTTGTTTGGATATTTTAAACCGCGCTTGAAAGGCGCGCCAGTACGATTCTAGGAGAGCCTGGTCTCGAATAAGAGCCCGGGCAGCGACAAGCAGCCTGGCGGGTGGCGGCAAGCTTGTCCTCTTACTCGATCATTATACAAATTTAAGCCGGGTCTGTTGGAATTATAAAATGGAAGAGAATGATGCGCACGCGCGGACTTAACAACGCTAGCGTGGCCTATACTAAGTTTGGTTGGGGCCCCTAATGGCGGAGCGGCCAAACCGAGTAATCGCGCACTAACCGCGCACAAAAGACAAAATAACGACTCATGGCCAACTTGAATCCAATTTCTAATCCAGAGGCACGTCAGCGGCATAAAACGTCGTGTAGACACAAAAGAACATCGAGAGGAAAGGAAACAAAGATGACACGCGGAATTTAGACACGCGATATGACCATGAATATACTCAAACATGCACAATTACGTGGCATGGAGTTATACTGTGAGTTAACACAGGAGAGTCTGCCAAATGCACAACGGCCAGTTAAGGCACTTACGATAGCTCATGGTCTTACGCCTTCTGATCAGACTTGGCTGAAACAGCTCAGAAGTGAACTTGGGCCAAGTCTATCACAGAAAACGAGGGGAGAACCATGAGTCAAGCACGCGTAAGCCAATCAGGCGTGCTCGTGAATAATCATCGCGATGAGTCAGTCGCGAGTGACTAAACATTTAAATCAGGTAGGATAAACTAAACGAAATCAGGAGGGGTAACAGTGGGAAATACCTGACTTAGACCAGTCTGATGTGACCAAATTGAGTCACACCAGACCAGGTCAAGGGATAAACATGAATACAAAATGAAGGTAAGACAAAACTCAAATTATATTAGGTTTAGGATTTATTGGGAGTTTTAACAAAACAATGATAACAAATCATAGTTAGGAACACACGGAAAACGCGCACAAACACAACAATAGGTTAAAGTTACATTACGCGTTAATGCCGGGCCGTGACAAAACCATGCTTGTGACAATTTATTTATTTATTATTTATTTATTTATTATTTATTATTTATTTATTTATTTATTTATTATTTATTTATTTATTTATTTATTATTTATTTATTTATTTATTTATTTATTTATTTATTTATTATTTTATTTATTTTGTAATGAATCGCGTTTCCAAGAAGGTGAATGGACGCGTTTGAAAGACACCGCGATACAGTATTCTCTGTACGCATGAAAACCCGGACCGTGACAATTTATTTATTATTATTTTATTTTTTATTTATTTATTTTTATTTATTTGTTTATTTATTTTCTTTTTCATTTTCATTAAAATTGTTTTTATAAAAAGTAAATAAAAAATACAGAGATAAAAACACAAACCTTGCCAAAACTTGTCACAATATGTTACATCAAAGCAGCAAATGAGGCCTCTTATATTACTCCACCTATGGGTAAAACAATTCATGAATTTCTTGCCCCACAAACGACCTTTATTAAAACAAAACAAATTCTCCAAATTTCTCACTTTTCCCTTATTAGGAAAGATATTTCCTAAACTATTTTCATCATGGGATTTATTTTACCCAATTTTTTATATTAGTTATCATTGATAATGAATATAAAAATTTGTTTTAACGATAACTTATCGTTAAATCTGAAATTACCATGTCACTTTCCAAAATGACCTTTAACCTTGGGATCAATATCAAATGTTGAAATTAAAAAGTTATAGAGCATTGTTGACTTGCTACAATCAAGTAGAAATTCTAAACTTGCTGCTATTGATGAAAATTATAAGTCTAGTCAAATGGAAGCACTGCAGGGAAGTGTGACAGTTTTAATGGACAGTACTTGACAAAATGGCTTCTATTTGTGACTATTTTTCAAAAGATGAATAGGAGTCACACAGATTAACAAATTGTCCAATTTGTTTTGATTGATTGATTTATTTATTTATTTATTTATTTATTTTTTAGAGCACGCTTAAAAAATGCATAATTCAAAATGACTGCTCAAGTGAGTGTGCATAATAAGACATTTTGAAAAGAAGAAATGCTGGTTTGTGATTTATGTTTTTGTTGGCTCCAGTCTGTGAAAATTAAGTGAAGATCTGTGCACGCTATTATCTATGCAGGTTTCAAGTTTTGGATCATTATACAACGGTCACTTGGATCATGGTTTTGAATTTTGACCATTTAAAAAATATTTGCTACTTTAATTTGCCAGTTCAGACCACTTGGAAAACAATTTAGAACATTTAGAACACCATTTAAAACATCATCTTGACCATTTACAACACTCTCTTGACCATTTACAACACAATTTTGACCATTTACACACAATATTCACCATTTGCAACACAACTTTGACCATTTACAACACAATTTTGACCATTTACAACCCTATCTTGACCATTTACAACCCTATCTTGACCATCTACACACAATTTTAACAGTTTACACACGATTTTGACCATTTGCTGTACAACCCTATATTGACCATCTACACACAATTTTAACAGTTTACACACGATTTTGACCATTTACTGTACAATCCTATTTTGACCATTTACACACAATTTTAACCATTTACACACAATTTTGACCATTTACAACACTATTTTGACCATTTACAACCCTATCTTAACCATTTACACACAATTTTGACCATTTGCAACACAACTTTGACCATTTACAACACTATCTTGACCATTTACAACACTATTTTGACCATTTACAACATTATCTTGACCATTTACAACACTATCTTGACCATTTACAACACAATATTCACCATTTACAACACTATCTTGACAATTTACAACACAATATTCACCATTTACCGTACAACACTATCTTGACCATTTACAACACAATATTCACCATTTACAACACAATATTCACCATTTACAACACAATATTCACCATTTACAACACAATATTCACCATTTACAACACAATATTCACCATTTACAACACAATATTCACCATTTACAACACAATATTCACCATTTACAACACAATATTCACCATTTACAACACAATATTCACCATTTACAACACAATATTCACCATTTACAACACAATATTCACCATTTACAACACAATATTCACCATTTACAACACAATATTCACCATTTACAACACAATATTCACCATTTACAACACAATATTCACCATTTACAACACAATATTCACCATTTACAACACAATATTCACCATTTACAACACAATATTCACCATTTACAACACAATATTCACCATTTACAATACAATCTTAACAATTCAGATTTAAGTACTTGGTTTTAAACTATTTGACAACTTGATTACGGTTTGGAACTAGATTTTGACCACTTAGAGATAAATTTTGACCATTTGGAGCTACATTTTGACCATTTAGAACAATTAAACCTTAATAATGACATGCAAATGTACTTTTAACTGTTTTAGCCCACAAAATTTCAATTCTTTGTACATGTTTTAAAAGGATAAAATATCCCAAAAAAAACTACCACACAACAAACGAAATTCCACTGGATTTGACCCAACAACGTTTTTTCTTCCAATTGAAAAAAAAAAAATACCAAATGGCCATGACCACTTTCTTTCCCACTTCCATTACTTTTCATGCAAATTCCACATATCCCCATCTCGTAGTTAGATAACCACATCATCCCTCTTCCAACAATCATCCAGACTGACAGTTCGGGGTTACCGCACAAAAACATTTGTTTACATCCATAATCTCCACTTTAGGATTAAAATTTAAAATTCAAAATTCAAAATCCCAAAAAAAAAATTTAAATTTAAAAAAAAAATTAAAAATTAAAAAAAAAAAAATTAAAAATTAAAAATTAAAAAGAAAATCTTGAAATCCAATCCCAACGTGAATATTTTTTCCCTTCACCTTTGTGGAAAAAACGCCACCTGATTGGTTAAAAGCCTCGATGCGATCATGATCGGTTAATGTTAAATCCTCATAGAAATTTCTTTAATTCTGCACGCCAAATTTCAACGAAGAACGCCTTGTGTTTGCGATGCACGTTTGCAAGGTCAAGGTTTGAGGGATATCAAACTCCTAACTACAATAATTTTTAACCCTTTTCCACCCGATCGTGCATCGTGAATACGTAATACGAGTTAATTTCGTTTGTTAAGTGGTTTGTTTCTCCTTTTATTATGTTTACGGTGCTGTTGCTCATTTTCGGGTCACGTTCACCTGCCATCTTGGAATTCTTAACATTCTTTTGTTTTTTAATTTTTTTTTAGATGTGTAGTTATTAAATTATATATAAATGTGCATTTGGATTGTTTTTGTTTGGTGGAACATTGCAGTGAAGCCTTTCGTGATGATTTCTGGTCTTTTTTGATGTTTTTATCGTTTCTAAAAGCGGAATGGACACAGAAAACAGCCATAAAGCTACACAAGCAGAACACCGAGGGTTAGTAATTTGTCATGCTGGAGATCTATTATGGAACAAAATTTAGGATTTTGAAATCCAGGAAATCTCATGAAATCCCAGAAATCAATAAAATTTTACAACTTGTCTTGGGAATTTGTTTTTAAAAAATCCTCTGAAATGCGCCTAAAATCCTGTTAAATCTGCCTGAAATCCTGAGAAATCTGTCTAAAATCCTGAGAAATCTGTCTGAAATCCTGAGAAATCTGTCTGAAATCCTGAGAAATCTGTCTGAAATCCTGAGAAATCTGTCTGAAATCCTGAGAAATCTGTCTGAAATCCTGAGAAATCTGTCTGAAATCCTGAGAAATCTGTCTGAAATCCTGAGAAATGTCTGAAATCCTGAGAAATCTGTCTGAAATCCTGAGAAATCTGTCTGAAATCCTGAGAAATCTGTCTGTAATCCTGAGAAATCCACTGGAAATCTTAAAATCCATAGCAAATCCCTGAAATCTGTAATAAATCATCAAAACCTTACAAATCTCTAAAATCCTAAAAATTCTGGAAATCCATAAAATCCCACAAACCTCCCTTAAATCCTAGAATCCATAAAATTTTCAAAATCCCCTGAAATTCTAAAAATCCATAAAATCCTAGAAATTGTATTTCAAAGTGCAGCAAAATCAAGCAAAATCTTTAATGAATGAAATCCAACTAAATCCGCCAGAAATCAGCCAGAAATCCTGAGAAAATCGCCTAAAACTGCGAAATCTTCAAAATTTAACGGGATTTCAAAATATCAGTATGGGAGTTTTGTGATTTGCCACCGCCTTGCAGAGAAAACAACTACAGTTGGTTACGAACATATTTAAAGTGGCTACCGGTACTGCCACACATACAACTTCCAATTGTCGATGCTTGCAGGTGAAGCATCCACTACTAAAAACTGAGCAATATGGTTGTAGCCCAGGGGTCGGCAAATAATTTTAAGTGGGGTCCGGATACTATTGAAAATTTTTATCGAGGTCCAGAAAAAAAACACTTAAAAACCGTAAAAACCCAAAAGTTTAAACGCGTCTAATTTTTTTTTTAAAAATAACTTTTAATTTTAATAACTTTAATCAAATCAGATCTCATCTAAAACTCAATTTTCAATAATCATCATAAATCGTTTTATCTCCTGATAAGATGGCTGATGACTTCTGGCCCCAGTCTACATAAATCAGAAAACAAAAACTTTTATTTTCTAGATCTGATTACCGGTTTATCATGTGTTTCGGTTGCTTATACAGTTAATTCGACAAACATCGTACATACGACTTTCAAACGACGTAAAAACCTCACACAAACGTGCTAAAAACGACCGAAACGTCAAACAACGTTACCGATATCAAACACTGAAAATTGGGAGCACTATCATTAAAACTGCTATTTTTACGGAAAATAAATGTTGTTTAAAATGTTTCCATACTTGCGGATAGAGCAAATGGAGCATTTTGACACCAAAATTTTTGCATTCTGAGGATTTTTTTGGTCCGCATTTACCGCAATCGGACCGTAGTACCGCAATTTTGCGGAAAATCCGCAATTGGCCAATAATAGGGGTGTCTCGCAAAAATAAAATTCATTTTTTGGACCAAAAATTCATTTTTTGGATCAAAAATTCATTTTTTGGATCAAAAATTCATATTTTGGACCAAAAATTCATTTTTTGGATCAAAAATTCATATTTTGGATCAAAAATTCATTTTTTGGATCAAAAATTCATTTTTTGGATCAAAAATTCATTTTTTGGATCAAAAATTCATTTTTTGGATCAAAAATTCATTTTTTGGACCAAAAATTCATTTCTTGGACTTGAAAAATATTTTAAAAATTCTCTATTCATTTAGGCCTAATTTCGATTTGGAGGTCGAGTAGCAGTACCCAGTTGCGTCCGACGTTGCAATTAGGCCTGCGGCGCTCCTTCTCGCCGCTTTCACTTCTGACATTTGCGCACCTGAGTCGCTCGTTTCCGCCTTCGAATGAAACGCAAAACTCAACGAGCGTTAATAGAGCTGCCTTTGATGAGCGGAACGCGAAGGACAACAAAAAAGAATCTAAAAAAAGAAAAATAAATAAAAATTAAAAAATAAAAAAATAAAATAAATTTATCATTTGCACTAGATTTAATTTTTTGTTGGCGAATTAAGATACGAAATGTCAGATGACGTCGAAATCGTGTAAACAAGCCGGAACTGTATTCGCCGTGCAAGGGGAAAGGAATTAAAATTTTGCCTTTTCGATTTCCTTGTAAACATTTTTCATTAAACTTGACATTGGACAGTGTTGTGCAAGGATTCGCTTTTCCCATGTTAATTTATGGGAATTGGGCTTGTAATTGTTAATGTTTACTTCCGGTTTAATGTGTATAACGTGTGGTTTGTTGGTTGGAAAAAATAAATAATTGCGGCCATTATTGTTATTATTTTAAATGCTTGTTGGTAAAAAAAAAAAAGTTGTTGGGAATCGGGCCCCTCCATCTGTTGACTCATTTTGTAACAATAGCGGGTGTTTTTGTGTGATCTTGGAAAATTGGGTCGGTTAGGAGGGGCCCAAAATTTGGGGCACGATTTTTGGGTTTTTAAGTTTTATTGGGCCCCAAATTTGGGAGTTTTAATTTGGCGCCACAAATTTGTGGTATTTCAATGTGGGCCCCAAATTTATGATGTTTTAATTTTGGGCTCCAAATTTGTGAAATTTATTTTTGGGCCCTAAATTTGGGATTTTCAATGTTGGGCCCCAAATTTATGGTGTTTTAATTTTGGGCCCCAAATTTGGGAAATTTATTTTTGGGCCCTAAATTTGGGAATTTCAATTTGGGGCCCCAAATTTGAAAAATTTAAATCTTGGGCCCCCTATTTGGAAAATTTCAATTTTGGGCCCCAAATTTATGGTATTTCAATTTTGGGCCCCAAATTGATAATATTTCAATTTTGGGCCCCAAATTGATAATATTTCAATTTTGGGCCCCAAATTGATAATATTTCAATTTTGGGCCCCCAATTTGGGAAGATTCAATTTTGCGCCCCAAATTTTATCTCTCAATTTCTAGGCTTCAAAGTTTGATTGGGGCCCAATCTCAATCCCTCGATTTCTGGGCCCAAAATTTGTTCCCTCAATTTTTGGGCCCCAAATTTGATCCCTCCATTTCTGGACCCCAAATTGGTCCTTAAATTTTTAGGCCCTTAAATTACATTGGGCCCCAAGATTAATAAAAACCCAAACATTAATGGGCCCCAATTTTTTTTCCTCCATTTCCAGCTCCCAAAATCTGTGGGGCCCCAAATTTTTCTCATCATTCATAGCCCCAACCTTCAATGGGCCCTAATTTCATCCCATAATTCATGGGCCCCAATTTTTCCCATCACTAGGGCCCAATTTCACCGACAACACACGGGGGCCCCAGCACTTCTGACAACTCTCTTGACCAAATTCAAACAAACAAACAAATGTGCAAATAAGCAAAGGTTAATTGAGTCGGATTTAAATCCGCTCGTCACGTGGCATCACGGAGACACTCGAGTTGCAGCCGTGACCTCAACTAGGCACCGGCAAGGTTGGCTTTTCTCGCGGCGCGGCCCGACGCGGCGGCCTCGCCTTGACGGACACTGCCGCCCAGTCAAGGCGAGATTCATCGTCATAGACGTTTCCCTCAAATCAGGCGTGAGCGTGTTATTTTTAGCAAGTTTAATCGATGGTATCTCGCGTTTGTGACGCAACAAACACACCCCGGTTGGAGTTTGCTGGTTGTGAGGATAAAAGTGGGCTAGGGCGGACACGTGTTGTTTTGTCGGTTTGTCGGTTTGTCATTCAGGATTACGATGTCTGTTGATAACGATGTTGAGGCTTGTTTTGTCAAATATGGTTGATATTGGTGGACGTGATGTTTTATGGTGGTCGTGATGGTTTTTTTTATCGGGATTGGAGGAGTTTTGATTAAATTTGTTGAATTATTTCGTCAGTTTGTCCGATTTTATATATTTTCTAAATCTGATTTTATATATTTTCTAAATCTAATTTTATATATTTTCTAAATCTAATTTTATATATTTTCTAAATCTAATTTTATATATTTTCTAAATCTGATTTTATATATTATCTAAATCTGATTTTATATATTTTCTAAATTTTCAGAAAATTTTCCTAACTTTTCTCAAATTTCCCTAATTTAAATTTTCAAAAAATTATCCTAAATTTTCAAAAAATTATCCTAAATTTTCAAAAAATTATCCTAAATTTTCAAAAAATTATCCTAAATTTTCTCAAATTTTCCTAAATTTTCTCATATTTTCCTAATTTTTCTCAAATTTTCATAAATTTTCCTAAATTTTCCTAAATTTTCCTAAATTTTCTTAAAATTCCTTAAATTTTCATAAAATTCCTTAAATTTTCATAAAATTCCTTAAATTTTCATAAAATTCCTTAAATTTTCATAAAATTCCTTAAATTTTTATAAAATTCCTTAAATTTTCATAAAATTCCTTAAATTTTCATTAAATTCCTTAAATATTCATAAAATTCCTTAAATTTTCATAAAATTCCTTAAATTTTCATAAAATTCCCTAAATTTTCATAAAACTCCTTAAATTTTCATACAATTCCTTAAATTTTCATAAAATTCCTTAAATTTTCTTAAAATTCCTTAAATTTTCATTAAAATCATTAAATTTTCATAAATTTTCTCAAGTTTCTTCAAATTTTCCCGAATTTTCACAAACTTTCTAAATCTTCACAAACCTTCTAAATCTTCACAAACCTTCTAAATCTTCACAAACTTTCTAAATCTTCACAAACTTTCTACAATTTTCTAATATTTCCCAAAATTCCATATACAAATTAACCAAAACTTTCTCAATATGATAAATTCTCAAAGAAGCCCAATGACCATGTGAATAAGTCGTTATACTACAAGGGCCGGACTTAATATAAGCAAAATAAACAGTTAGCAAAGGCCCCCACCCATCAGGCGCCCAAAAAAATTTTTGTTTAGGGGCCCCACAATACCTAAGTACCCCTCCCTCCTATACTACATTTTACATGCATGGAATATTTCGAGCGAGATAAAATATTCCGTGTGCACAACTGTCATGTAAACAGGGACGACAAGGATTATTCGAGAAGTGAATAATCCCTCGCAGAAGGTTGTTTAATTCGAGTGAACTCCAACTATTTTTATTGCGCATGTGCGCATCGCTTCCGACACTTCCCCATTGGTCCAAAACCTAAAGTGATCACGACTTATTTTCTGCATGTAAACACAACAATTTGATTTTTTCACCACTCGAATTATTCACCGCTCGAAATAGTCGTTGCATGTAAACGTAGTACTAGATGAGCCCACTAGGATTTTGACCGATATCCATATTTTAAAATATCGCCGATACCGTTTATCATCGAGCTAATATCGTCCACATACCTGCCGATATTAAATAACCGACAAACCCCCCAAAAAACACATAAAGATTCCATATTTTTCTAAATTCCATCCCTTTTTGAGCCCCCCTGGTGTCAGAAGCCGATGAATGCAAACCTACACTTTAAAAACAACATTTAAGCCTAAATTTCCCCTGCTGATCCCTACAATACTTCATTACAGCTTTTACTACATTTCCTAGCATTCCAAGACAAAAACATTCAACCTTGAAAGAAGCAGCAGCAGAATCCATCAAAATGAAAATCTAGGCCTAAAATTCCATTTTTTTTTAGGCCTAAAAATTAGAAATGCTAAATTTTGACATTTCGGCGAGTGCTGGCACGCAAAGGCTGTTCCATTTTCCCAGAAAATTAATCATTCTTACAGGTGTATGAAGGGCGTCGCCATGATGGATGACCAGCAGGCCGCCAGGGTCACGTGCAACGGTATTTTTGCATACCCCGGTGGCGGAAATCAAAACTAAACTCACGATTTCTTGACTGTGACGTCTCAACTTATAAATGAGCAAAAGTGTTGATAGATGGAATTTAAACCATAAATAAAAAAATCGCTGACGTCAATCCTAGTGACGAAATTGAAAATTATTAAGAAAAGAGGTGGAGGGGAAGAAAAAAATGGCGCATGAGTAATTCGACAACCCTTTATAGAAAAAAAAAATTATTTTTTTTTTTAAATTTTTTTTTTTTTTTAATATATCAAACAACACCAATTAAAGGTCGAAAGTCAAGATGGCTACTTCTATTAAACTCCTTGACATTTAATGCGGGATTTCAAGGATCTCGCCCGTTCGAGTGAAATATTAGCACAAAATATGCGGTAATTAATCGCGATTTATGAGATAAACAAGTGCGAAAGGTGCAATTCGACGACCCTGGTGGGAAAATTTGAATTTTACTGCAACGTGTAGAACTACGTCAAAATCAAAACAAAAAAATCCTGAAGGCGTAAAACGAGTGGAGACGAAGGCGGAGGAAATCGACACCAGATGTCGCGACTAAAGAATCACAAACTCAATCCGCCTCTCTGTTTTTTCCAAAAATAAATAAATAAATAAATAAATAAATAAATAAAATGACTAAACGTGATTAAACGTGATTAAATCCAGTTGTGAAATAAACTTATGTCACTAAATAGAATAGATAATTAACGCATAATCCAAAAAATTGGATTTCATCTATTATAAAACTCCGTGATTATCTGTCAGTGGACATTGGATAATTGTTATCACACCTAAATGCAATCCCCTTATCTCAACCAACTTTTATACTGAAAAATTTCATAACAAGTCGACACTTTCATTTTTCACCATTCGAAACACGGCCAGCGACTGCAATGGAACAACAATCGTGTTCTGGTTATTTCCCAACAATGCAACAACAACAACAATCGTGTTTTAACCAAAAAACAACGATGGAAACACAACAAACGTGTTTTAACCAAGAAACAACGATGGAAACACAACAAACGTGTTTCCACAACGACCCAACAATGGAACTGCAGCAACAATTCCAAGTTCCAACAACGCTAGAAGAATTATGGCAAGTGTTGTTGTTGTTTTCTTGTTTTCTTTCTCTCATTGAAATGAATAGAAATGAATCTCGGATAATTTACCGGTGTTTGCTTTGAGGCATGTCCTCTAGCGCGACATTTTACAACAGCGACGCAATGTACAGCGAAACAATGTACAGCGACGCAATGTACAGCGACGCAATGTACAGCGAGGCAATGTACAGCGACGCAATGTACAGCGAGGCAATGTACAGCGACGCAACGTACAGCGACGCAATCATTATTCTACTGAAAAAGACTAAAAATCATAGGGAACTACTTTTCCTCGTAGCAGAAGTTCAACTACAGTTCTGAGTAATCAGACTAGGCCAATGGGAGCCAAGATCCCAGGGCTCCTCTTGAGCGTGGAAAGAGTATAGTAATACTAATTTCTTTAACATTGGCCAAGTGCGGGCAATCGAGGCTAATATTTACCGATGTAACTTTATACAGACAGAGACTTGTCAATTGTTTTTAGCCCACATTAGTGGACCATGTCTTATTTGTATTCCACTGTTGTGCTAATTTAGTAAATAATAGATAATATCCTGGAAATTCCCATTAGTTTGAGTGCATATTTGTTTGAATGTGTCTCGTGTTGGGGATTAATCACTTTTGTTGGTGAATTGCAGGGAAACTCAAGGTGCAAGAGATAATTTTTTAAATGTCAAACTTGGTGAGTGGTGATTAATTATCTTTTTCATGATTTCCAATGGAAATGTTTTGTGTTGTTTGATTGCTTTAATTTGTACACTGTTGGAAATTGGAGGATGAGTTGTGGTGGTTCTGGCTACTGGAATTGGTATATTTTACATTTTTTGTATCACTACCAGCGCCACAGTGGTTAAAATAGCAACTATGATTTTTTTCAATGGGCTTTGCTTGTATTTCTAGAAAAAAAGTTTAATTTTTTTTCAGTTTTTGGTAAATAAACATTTCACTTTTAACTTTACTTTTAGAATAAGAATTTTACGTTTTTCAACTTTTAGAGCAAAAATTTCACTTTTTTAAACTTTTAGAGCAAAAATTTCACTTTTTTCAACTTTTAGAGCAAAAATTTAATTTTTTTCAACTTTTAGAGCAAAAATTTCACTTTTTTCAACTTTTAGAGCAAAAATTTCACTTTTTAGTTTTTTTAAACTTTTTCACCAGAAATTCCACTATTTTCAACATCTAGACTAAAATTTCACAAATAAAAATTTTTCTACTAATCTAATTAAAAAATACCACAAAAACCAAAAAATTTAAAAAACCAAATTATCAAAAAAAAAATAAAATAAATAAATAAATAAATAAATAAAAAAACAATCCTCATACTCATTTTTATGTGCACAAAAAGAATACCACACCACCCATCACCACATTCTCCACCACCTTCTTTCAATAACCCATAAAACATAATTTATTACCATAACCCTTTAAACTTTTTAATTATATCAAAGCAAATTTAATGACCTCACACAAAAACAATCATCATCATCCTCCTACGTTCAAATTGTCCAAAACCTCCTTCACTTTTTTAATAACCCTTTTCCATCCCAATCTCCACTTACCAACCCGACTCGCATTACCGAAAAATAAAACAACAAAAAAAAAATCACTCCCACTCGTGGACGAAGTCCGATATCAATCTTATCACTTTCAGCCATTGAAAAATGGCGAAAAAAGCGAAATAACAAAATATCAAAATACTTCCGCGATCTTCACAATCGCCGCGTGACGTCACGCGACGTCACGACCAACCACAGCGCCGCGAAATGACATCATGCGTAGGAATAGGAGGATATATATACAGCGCGCGGCGAGTCGAGCCAACCGAGTGCAGTGTGCTGGCCGAGGCTTTTCCTCAAGCTGGCTGCATTAGTGTCCGACTGCGCCGCCGTGAGGCGTTTATACCACGGCCAATTGTTAACACGAGCGCCCTGTTATTTCGACCGCGGCGAGCAACAGGTAAGATGTGATTAGATTTGTGGCTTATTTGGGTGGTTTTGTCGGTAATTTGATTTTTGTTTGCTTGGAATTTGGATACGGGAGGAATTAAATCGTGTTTAATGGCTGGTATTTCATTGTTTTAACCCATTTGCCTGGTTTGGAGGATTTTAATGGGGCTGTAAAGTGAGTTTGTTGATTTTGGATAAATAATGGAATAATTGTTTTTTTTTTTTTTTTTTTTTGTTTTGATTGTTTTTTTTTTTTTTGAGTGTTTGTTTTCGTGGAAAGTTGAAAGTGTTTTAGAATTAATTGGTGTAAGTTTTGGGTGGTTAAACGTGGAAGGGAATGTTGTTTTTGGTTGGAATTGAACGTAAAGTTGGAATTAAGAGTGAGAAAAGTGTTATTTTTGGGGAAAATTGGGTGAAAAGTTTGGATTAAAGTGATAAAAATGTCGTTTTTGGGTTGAAACAATGTGGAGATTTACTTTAAAAGTAAAAAAAATGTCGTTTTTGGGTTGAAACAATGTGGAAATTCACTTTAAAAGTGACAAAAATGCCGTTTATGATTAAAACAATGTGGAAATTCATTTTAAAAATGACAAAAATGCCGTTTTTGATTGAAACAATGTGGAATTCCATTTTAAAAATGACAAAAATGTCTATTTTGATTGAAACAATATGAAAATTTGCATTAAAAGTGTCAAAAACGTCGTTTGTGATTGAAACAGTATGAAAATTTACTTTAAAAGTGACAAAAATGCCGTTTTTGATTAAAACAATACGAAAATTTTCATCAAAAGTGCCAAAAACATCATTTGTGATCTGAAACAACATGAAAATCTCCAACTTTTCATCCAAAATGATCGTTTCAACACATTAACGTCTCCCACACCCATCAAAACAAGCCGAAACACAACTTTTTTCCGCACTAACCAATCAATCAATCATTTCATTACACCTCTCTTCACTCCTCAAAAACTCTCATCAATTTTCCCCTATCAACAACTAACTAAAAAAAATTCGAAAAAAAAATATAAAAATTTAAATTTAAAATTATTCTAATTTAAAAACCCAAAAAAAAAAACCAAAAAAATCAACTTTGAAAAAAAAAAATTTTTTTCTTCGCAGCACCTTCCTCACCCCTTTCCTTCCGTTTCGAATCCATCTCGCACTCAGGGACACTCCTAACCTCACTATTGGCCATCCAAAGGTCACCTGACGTCACTTTGACGTCTCCAAACACGCGCGCGACCAAAAACCAATCGAAATCTGACCACGAGGCCAATCAAACACAAAAAAAACCAAAAAAAAAAAAAAATCCGCCATTTTGAATTTTCAAAAACCCAATAAAAATCCAAAAAAAAAAACCACCATTTTGAATTTTCAAAAACACAAAAACAAACCGCCAGGGTGAGTAATTTCCACTTCAAAAAAAGAAATCGAAAGCTAAAACGATCCAACCAAGGTCCACCAAGAGGGAAGTGAAGTTGTAAGGTTTCTCCCATCAGCCCCACCTATTGCTCATTTCGTGACGTCAATATGACGTTTTTCCAAGGCCAAAATTTTTTTTATTTTTTTTTTATTGTTTAAACGATGCGGGGGGGTGTTAAAACTGACGTCCCCAAGACGGATATGCAAATTAGGGGCCGTTTTAGGGGTGGAAAAGGGGGATTTTGGAGGCGAAATGGGTTTTGTTTTGTTTGCGTATTTATTTATTTATTCAGAGCGAGTTCATTTCGGGTTTGATTTGGGGAGGGGGAAGGTGGACGAGGCGGTTTGTGAGCTCGAATGTCAAAGGTCAAGGCGGGTGCGGGCTACTCCAACGCAATTTGACGCCCACGCGTGCAATTCCCGCAATAGTAAAGTTCAATTAACACTTGTGGGTTCGTTGTATGGGGGAGAGATTATGTGCGTCCTGGCGGCGATCGTGGTAACTTTTTCAGACATTTTGATTTTTTAAGTTCTATTTTTTTTTTAATTTTATTTTTTTTTATTAATTTTTTTAAATTAATTTTTTTAATTAATTTTTTTGTAATTTTTTTTGTAATTTTTTTTTTGGGTTGTTTGTTTATTTTCTATTTATTCGATTAATCGACCAGATTAAGAATTGAAAAAAAAATTGGAGCAATTACTTGGCATGTGCAGAAATAACAACAAAAACGGTCTAAATTCGGTCTAAAATCGATCAAATAAAGCCGAAATTGAATTAAAAGTTTAAAAAAAATAACAATCGGTCTAAAGCCTCAACAAAATAAATTTTTGGTCTATAATCGACCAAATAAGGACGAAAATGCCTAAATTAGGTATCAATGACTAAAAAAAATTGAAATTTAGTCTAAAAAGCGATAAAATAAGGCCTTAATTGGGTTTTAAAGCCTAAAAAAGTAAAATTGACAAAATAGGGTTTTATAGTTGGGTTTTAAAGCCTAAAAAGTAAAAATTCGGTCTAAAAGCAATCAAATGAAGCCTAAAAAGTGAAAAATCGGTCTAAAAGCAACCAAATAAAGCCTAAAAAGTGAAATATCGTCTAAAAGCAACCAAATGAAGCCTAAAAAGTGAAAAATCGGTCTAAAAGCAACCAAATAAAGCCTAAATTTGGTTTTAATGCCTAAACATTCCACCAAATAAGGTCTAAAACAAATTTAAGCTACAACCCAATCAAAATTAGGCCTACATTATGCATCTCGCCTTAAAATCCATCCCAATTGACCTAAATTTGTCTTTAAAGCCTAAAAACCCCACCAAATAGGCCTACAAATTAATTAAAAACCATAAACTAATCAAAATTGGACCGAAACTACGCTTAAAAACCATCTCAACTAGGCCTAAATCAAACTTCAAATGCTTCCTTAGTGTTGTATGTAAATAGGCCTAACCCAACACGTGCTTCATAACGACGGCACCTTTAAACCTCAATCCAAATCCAAATCAGATAGCGGATGATGATTATGCCAATTTCCAACACGTTTGGTGTCAACAAAACTGTTACCCAACACGCGGCCATGCATATGTAACAGACACATGTAATAATTACATTTTAATGGACAAAAGTGACAGTTTTTCTATAAATAAACCTGTTGCAAACCTTTGACCTTGCAGTGAAGCCAATTAGTCAGCAGATTTGGATGAGATTTGATTTTCTGCTCGATTATGATTATCACCAATTGTGAAATGAAGAGTCGAGATAATCAAGTGTAATCAAAACATGGAGAGAGATTGTTGCTTTTGGCAGTCATTTTTTCACTTGGGTTAGGCTTAAATCATAAAGAAAACCTTAACCTTAAACCTCAATCAAGTTGGGAAGACATGTTTATGAGTGTGAGTTGCATAGGCCTATTTTAATAACAATATATTTGCAGTGGCAAAGAGGGAAATGAATCCAATTTGTGTGCTTGTTATTAAGTCGTTTTTCAAATAAATTATTAATTTCTTTCGAGTGCAAGATGCCATTTTGCATTTTTAATTTCTCGTTGTTTGGGCAAATTGGCAGTTCAAGGCCTATTTCCAAGGAAAATTTCTTGCATTACGAGTAGGCATGTGCGTTATTCACAAAATAACGTAACACGTTATTGCTGCATTAATAGAGAGTTTGCGGGATGCATTTTTCCCTTACAGTTAAAGACTATACGGTATAAAAATAGTGTAAGGAAATAATAATAAATTAAGTTTTTGCGGGCTGCACTTTTCCCTTATCACTAAACTATTTCAGCCAACTACTGAAGTTAGTAATTTTGGGCCTAAAAATTCAATTTGGGGGCGTAAATGTGCAAATTTCTGCATAAAATTCCATTATTATGCCTATAAAGTATGGTTTTGGGTCTAAAATTCAATTTTGGGCCTCAGTTATCATTCAATCGACGTACCTATGACTGTGATGTATTTGATCGGGACAACAAAATAATCGCCATTTGCAATGGGCGGAGCTAACAATATAGTGTTCTCAATTCTGATTGGCTGCGCTATATTTTAATTTAGTGTTGAAAACGATACACTAAAGATTTTTTCCTTACGATATGGCACTAAAATAGTGTATCGTGGAGCAAAATAAGGGAAAAATGCATCCCGCAAACTCTATTGCGTTGTTCGGCGTTGTCGCAAATAACGCAATGCGTTATTCCGGCAATAATGCGTTGCGTTATCGCCAAAAAAAATAACGTTGGGCCTTATTTTGGCAACGCGCACACACCTAATTATGAGCCCAATTTTTGGCCCAATTTATTGCATTCAGGTCCAGCCATTTTGTTTTCTTTTCCTTAATCAATTTCTGATTTGCAGCGCAGAAATAAATCCACTCTAATGTTACCAATTCCCACCATAAACTCACTTAAAACTCAATCATTATCAGCAACCATAAATCAAAAAACACACTTAAACACCATCAATTCAACACTTTATGACTAGTATGACACAGTTACAAATTGCACACCTTCACCTTTAACACTTCACGTAACCCTCTTTTTTAATAAAATAAATATAAATATCTCTAACGTGATTCCGAGATTGGCGGAGTCTCTTGTGAACGTGATCAACGGTCTAGGTTTATGTTGCACGCCCTCTTATTTTAACACTTTCCACAAACCGTTTGACCCAATTCCGCAAGATAGATGGCGGCCGGGCAAATAGTTTGCTTTTTACTTATTTATTTTATTCGTCGACTGATACGGGTAATGATTAATAGGGACAGACGCGGGCGTTCGTATTGCGGCTCTAGACGTGAAATTCTTAGACCGTTGTTAGACGAACTACTGCGAAAGCGTTTGCCGAGAATATT
Source organism: Strigamia acuminata (assembly GCA_949358305.1). Taxonomy (NCBI): domain Eukaryota; kingdom Metazoa; phylum Arthropoda; class Chilopoda; order Geophilomorpha; family Linotaeniidae; genus Strigamia; species Strigamia acuminata. The sequence goes on from OX442314.1 coordinate 9,678,904, forward strand.
TTCATTAATCGAGAACGAAAGTTAGAGGTTCGAAGATGAGCATTTACCGCCCTAGTTCTAATCATAAAAGACCGATATGGGAATGAACGTTTATTTCCTGACATTGAAAGTATTAGACGCTTTCGGTGTAACTATAAAAGGCAAAAGCAGAAGACGAAAACATGACTACGCTATGAAATGAACTGCTTAAATATCACTCCAGTTGTTTCTGCAAATGAATTAAAATTATGTATTTGTCTTTTGCATTGTCAGGCCAACTATCAACAACCTTGAAGAAAGTGAGATGATAACCATGTATCCCATGTACACCATGCCTGTCTACCACAGTGGCTACCCCTTCGATGGGAATGAATGTGCACCGTCGGAGTTAGGCTTAAATGACTTCACTTATAGTGAGATTGATACTGTAGGTTATCAGATACCCGCAATTGAAACGGACAATAATCAACCGGCAGCAGCTGCTCCACGTAAGTCTTTACATCATCTTTTTTCACTTTTAAGTGCCAAACGAAGCTCTAACCCAGTAGTTCCCAAACTATGTGCCGCGGCAGGCCTACCGGCATGCTGGACTAACTTGCAGGGGCACCGTGACCTCCTACAGGGGCGACGTGAACTAAAAAACCTTGGGAACCACTACTCTAAAGGTCTAAACTAGGCTAGCCTACATTAAGTTGAGATGATATTGCCTACAAAATGATTAGGATAATGAGTTCACACCCACATATCCAGGCCGGCATCATTTGCCAATAGACAATCAACTGACCCTACATAAGCAATTGATGTTGCGTCTGGCCAATCAGATGGTTTCAATGAAACCTGGAATTGGATCTAGTTCTAGAACTAGTTCCAGAATCCAAAAATGGCGGCCTGTTTGCATGTGGCAAAGTCTCACCAACCAGACGTGAATCGACGAGAGTTGGAGTCGATCGTGATTGGTTTAAGCAACATAACCATCCTCTGCTACCAATTGGCGTCAACGTCAAGAATTTTTGGACGCGTCAGTTTTCTTGCGTTGCGTCTAGTGTGAACGCAAGTGCGAACCTAGCTTTAGCTTAGCTCAATTACTTTTGCGCAAACAAGGTGTAGCAGTCAGAGCTTGCAAGCAATACTGTACTGTACTGTGCAGAGTCTTCATGAATCATCCTGCACGTGTAGTTTAACTTAACTTGCAAGTGAAGTCAAAATTGACATCCTGTGGGTTGAAGTGATAAAACTTATCTGGGTTCCAAAGGGTTAATCTGTTGCCAGATGACAATCAAGGTAAACCTAAGGAAGAATAAGACTATTTTTATCCGTTATGTTAATGTTCTCCTCCGAATACTTAACCCACACAAAAATTGGTTTGCCAACTTTCTATTTATACGGATTATACCCACTAGTTGCAATCTTACATCAGGAATATCATGGAATGCAAATAGGTGAGATCCGATTTAGACAAAACAACTACGGACTACAATAGGCCTAATGCTGCCAATTCGTGTTTCTACCTGGAGACACAGTGCGTACAATTTGTCTCAAGCTGATCAAAACAGAGTATCCTCTAACATTAAATTAACCCTTGGAGGCGTAAGGGTAAAATGTGCCGTTTTGGTATAAGCCATTACGGATTTATGGACAATTTTCAGGTCAATTAGTTGAAGCGCTGTTTAGGTTTTTTGTAGCTTTTTACTAAATTTATATGCAATGGTTTTTCTCAATCGGGGGCAACTATTGATGCAATCCGTACAAAATGTTTCTTTTTTTTGTTTTTACAGACAATTGCCATGATCTCGCAATGAACTTTCCAGATCCAGCACTTGCCTCTTCACCCCCAACTGACATCTGTACATATCATAGACCAATATCACCCTCTGCTTCCAACCAGGTGCAGCAGATAGAAAGTCAATTGATTAAAGAAACGCTCAAAAACACCATCCATCAGAAAAGAAAGCACAATTGCAGCACATTTGCTTACCTGATGCCATCAAAAGAAGAATTGCCATGGCCAAACAATTGCTGCATTAACTCCATCAGCTCATCATCCAATGATTCTCACTATGGTGCCAACCTGGTAAATAAACAATGTCTTTCAGTTTGAATTACAAACTCAATTCTGTTGTTTGGAAACTAAGTTCCAAGAAATGGAATCTGGGTTTTAACTGTTTGGTATTACATTTAGTGCTGGGACTTCCTGTTGGCATAGATATAAAGTGAAAGTGGTGCACAAATAGTTATGTTTTATGTGATTATCAAATCAATTTTCCTTTTTTGCCATTATGTTTAGTTAAACGTGTTTTCCCAAGACAGTTAAGCAATATCTTTATTTGCACTTTTATATCTAAAAAGTGCATTTCTGCTTCTAAAAGATGCATTTTTGTATCTAAAAAGTGCATTTCTGCATCTGAAAATGCATTATTGCATAAAAAAGTGCATTTCTGTATCTAAAAGTTGCATTTTTGAATATAAAAGTGCTTTTTTGCCTTTAAAAATTCATATTTTAGTCTAAAAAGATCATTTTTTATTCATAAAAGTGCATTTTTTATTCTTAAAAGTGCATTTTTCAGTTTAAAAAATGCGATTTTCAGTTTAAAAAGTGCATTTTTCAGTGTCAAAAGTGCATTTCTCAGTCTTAAAATTGCAATTTTGCATGAAAAAATGCCTTTTTCCAGTAGAATATGCACTTCTACTATTTAGAAAGTATATTTTTGCATATTTAAGTGCATTTTTTTCCTCAACAGCACAACTCCACATTTGTGCACACTTGATTTTTAAGTTTGCAGTATTGAAGGTTAAGTTTTAAATTCATTAAAATGTCAACAGTCATTACCTTGTCTGATACCAACTTGTTTACTTTGATTATTTATTATAGTTATTATGACCCTTCATGATATGTTACACATAAATAAACACATCATGATTCTTATAAAGTAAAAAAAAAATTATAAAAAATTATAAAAACTTTAAACCAAATTTTATGCAATTTAAAAATCACCAAAATCTAATTATGCAAAAATGTAGAAGACAAAAAGTGAAAATATAATTTCTAATTATAATTCCCATTATTATTACAAATGTGATTATTGGATTCATAACAGATTATTGTGGAATGTCTTTTTATACTTTTTCCATTATTTTGCAATTATTATCTAATTTTTTTCCCCAAAAATGATAAAATTGTTGATAATGGATTGAAGCAGACAATAAATTTGAAAAATTTGGATTATTTTTTCTATTATTTTTTTTATTTATTTATTTTTTTTCATTTAAAATAATTATTTGTTTCCACCTGGTTTTACCTGTAGTTTTTTTTTTAAACTCGATTTTTTTTAAACATCAGTTGAGCCACTTCGTGACTAGCATTATGTGCACGTAATTAACAGTAGTCGGGCATATATCAAACTCATGACATTAATGAAAAGATAATTCCAACCCGTTTAACATTGATACGGGGTTAAAATGGGGCAGAAGAAAAATGTGCTGCACCTCCCATAATTGCCGATCTTGAATATTGAACAAAAAGTTATCAAATTTTGTTTAAATTCTCAAAATTTGTCGGAAATTCTCAAAGTTTGTCGCAAATTCTCAAAATTTGTCGGAAATTCTCAAAATTTGTCGCAAATTCTCAAAATTTGTCGGAAATTCTCAAAATTTGTCGGAAATTCTCAAAATTTGTCGCAAATTATCAAAATTTGTCGCAAATTCTCAAAATTTGTCGCAAATTCTCAAAATTTGTCGCAAATTCTCAAAATTTGTCGCAAATTCTCAAAATTTGTCGCAAATTCTCAAAATTTGTCGCAAATTCTCAAAATTTGTCGCAAATTCTCAAAATTTGTCGCAAATTCTCAAAATTTGTCGCAAATTCTCAAAATTTGTCGCAAATTCTCAAAATTTGTCGCAAACTCTCAAAATTTGTCGCAAACTCTCAAAATTTGTCGCAAATTCTCAAAAATTATCAAAAAGTATCAAAAATTATCATAAATTCTCAAATTTTATTAAAAATTATCAAAAACTCAAAAATTTCAAGAGATTGAATGAAAAAATCCTAAAACTTCCCCGAAAAAAAAACACAATTTCTTCAAACCCTCAACCCAGACATTAAAAACACCTCTCCACCCCAAATCCTCTCCTAAACAAACCAAAAACCTTTTCTCACGAACTCATTCTCATGCTCCCATCCACAGTTAACGCCTGAAGACGAAGAAAAGCGAACGAAGCGCCGGGAACGAAACAAAATCGCAGCCACAAAATGCCGGATGAAGAAGAAAGAAAAAGCCCAAATCCTCGTTCAGGTAAAATGAACACATCTTCCCATTTTCCCACATTCTCCCACCTCCGCCATCAATTCATCATTATCTACCCAAGGCCGATTCCCAACACCCAAGTAGGTTAACTGGCCGCCATCTTGCACTATCAACAACTCTCCGTTGTTGGGCAAACAAACACAAAGGACGTGCAAATGTAAACACATTTTTTTAAAACAAATTTAAATTGACAGGAATGAATGATGGGGAATGTGTAAAAAGACCTAGTTTGGTAGGGTTAAAGTCGTGCGGTGAAGGAAACCTTTGAAAAGACCTCGGTGATCATTCATTTTTTATGTTTATGCCTGGTTGCCCTCTAGTGTGACAACAGATATTAATTTTAATTTTCGGATGTTGTTAATGAGATAGGACTTTTTTCCTCGTCGCTTACAAATTGCCTGCACGTCCGAAGAAGAATGAAATAAATTCTTCGGAGGTTTTTTAACTTACGGGAAGGGATATACCACAAGTGAGGAAGTGAAATTTGTTTCCTAATTCACTCACTAGGTTCTAGGTGCCCATCTGCATCATCTGCTGGTACATAGGGTTAGGATAAACGAATAAATGCATAGAAATTTTTTTTTTTCAATAAAAAGCCGAAATTGGCTATAAATGCATATTTTCGGAAAATCAGAAATAAAAGCATAAATCTCTATTTTTCTGGGAAAAACGGCGATTTGTGTCTTTTGTTAACGATAATTAACATGTACGTATCAATTTTTGCCTTTTTTTAAGACACGTATCGTGTACGTAAGATTACGTTTGGAAAACTGAGGACTTTTCCAAAAACTGGCACTAGGGAAAATCACTAAATTAGTGTCTGGAAAAAATTTTAAGAAATAAACAACCTAGGAGACTCACCTTGCAGGGGAAGCGTGTACTAAAAGAGGTCTGCCCACCACAAGAGAATTCCGGTTATATTTGAGTACCCCTTGTACAGTCGTGGACAAAAAAAACTTCCCTTCTGTTTAAATGTTTTAAGTTTATCTATCATTATTTGCCCGGTCTATCTTTTAATACTGTTGTTAAGGTAAGACGAGAGACCGAGTCACGATTGATGTCATTGAATCTCAATGGATTTTTATGCCACCTGGTAGATAAAATTATTTAATTTGTACAAGTTAAAAAGTGGGTGTTCACACTAGGGGGAATGTTTTGTAGAAATAACTGACTTTTTACTAGGTGTAAATAATGCATTCCGAAAAAAATTGTAGATTGGTTAGGTCTGGCAAAATGTTGTCCACGGAAAGGTAGGGGTTTGCACTAGGCATCACATCTTTACAAAACCTTTCCGGCAGTTCTTATTTGTTGGCCAATTCCGATCATTTTTTCATGATCCATTTTTTCATAATCCATTTCTGCGCTTAATTCATCAGTTTTTGGTCATTTTTGCACTTAATTCATCAAAAGTTTGAGACGTTTGGACATTTGGGACTCAATCCTATCTACAATCCGCACTCGGTTTGAATTGAATGAGGATAGGATTGGATGGATGACCATTTTTCTTCCGGATAGGATTGGATAATTAGTTTATCCGTCCGAAATTTTTTGGATTCGAACCGATTCAAACGCACCCTTAATTAAAACAGTCGAAAGACCTTTGCTAAAATCGCATATTTAATTTGTCATTTAATCCTTTAGAATAAATTTCCTTTAATTATTTTCTCACTTCTGACAACTAATTTATAAATTTCTTTATCGTTCAGGAAGCGGCAAATCAGGAAAGCATCAACAACAGTCTCAAAAAAGAAATAGAAGATCTAAAAGCCGAACGTAGGAAGCTATCGGCAACCCTCGACAACCACGCCGGCCAATGCCAATTCCTCAACGAACTATCACCACACCAACATCAAGACTACTACAATCCCTCCAACAATACTCTCACAGTCAATGTTAATTTTGAATATGCACAATTCAACCATGAATCTAGCTTCTGACCCATCCTGGGCATCAAATTACTTACATTCTCCGTCATCTTCAGCAAAATCTCATGTTGGACATTGGAAATTGATTGCAGAGGTTATGTCATTGAGATTCCTTTCTGTTGGAATTCTCTGATTTTGTCAAATGTGTTTGTTTGATGTTGGGCCAAATTAATGCCAGTCAGTGAATCACCTCTCTTCATTTAGACCTTAGTGGACTACCCATGAGTGTATAAATAGATCAGTTTTGAATGCTTAACAACCCTTCTGTCCTTGCATCAAAACACCGCATGACTAACACTAACTTTACACGCCAGGAAATTTCCCAGGATTCCCCATTCAAAGGACACTTAAACATAAACTAGAGTAGCTAACAATGTGCACGGTTAGTTTTTTCGGTAACCCCGCCATCTTTTCCATACACAACTAAACCTCAATGTTGACATGGAACCAGGGGCGGATCTAGCATAGGGCTAATGGAGCTTGAGTCCCGGGCCCCCAAATTGTAGGTGGCCCCGAAAGGTCGCTGTAAAAAAGAAAAAAGAAGAAAGATTGCTATTAAAAATTTTGATAAAGGGCCCCCGAAAAAACCTCAAGCCCCGGGCCCCCGAAAAGCTAGATCCGCCCCTGCATGGAACAAAAAATTAGATAAATATTTTTGTTATTAATTTTGATCACGTGGTTTCCAATGATATAAGAACTCTCAAAAGCTTGTCCGCTAATAAAAAAACAAACCTCGCTTCTGAAACTAGTCAATTTCCCATCCCTTAATTACTACACAGAAAAGGAACCGATCTATATTGTTGGGGCCTTGAAGCTTAAACTGTTATAGGGCCAGTGCTGGACTGGCCCGGCGAGATATCGGGAATTTCCCGGTGGCCCATGCCTTTGCGGCTCAGACAGGCCCAGCCTTTGTGGCCCGCCCGACTTATCCAGATTTCCCGGTATAAATTTGTTCCCCTGGCCCGACCTATCCAGATTTCCCGGTACTAAATTAGTTCTCGTGGCCCGACCTATCCAGATTTCCCGGTACTAAATTTGTTCCCAGTCCGGCCCTGGATAGGGGCCCCTTCGTCATTGACAGCAATAGTGTGTACATTTGAATACAGTTACGTTGTTAGCTGCTTTGACGTACATTAGAGCGTCGATTGTCCAACCTAAGTGGAAGAGGCAGGTGTTCATAAAACCGATTTGTCCAAACTTCTATTGGTTGAGTCATATCACTGGTGTAGTGGCACAAAAAAGTAGCCGATAATACCTGCTTCGGGTTCGTTAAAAATCGATCATCGCCGTTCGCTTAACCAATGTTCGGATAATCGACTCTCTTCTGTATAGCGCGGCGTCCGATAACCTGAGTTGTCCTTGGTTTAGTCCATCTCCGTTACAGCAAACACGCTTAAAGCACGAAAACCGGTGATTTCCCCCTGAAAAATAAATTACTGGTGTGTTAAACAGTGTTAGAAAAGTTATACATTTTTGGGGGGATGTCTGATGGCCTTTTGCAATACAAATTAAATTCCTGAGGCATTATTATCTCTTAAAAATAGTTAATTTAAATAATTTAATTTGAACAACAAAAAGATCCTGCTTGTTTGTGTCAATAGGTTACTGGCTGTCTGTTCAGATAACTGTCAAAACATTGTGGTTTCCTGATAACAGTTGTCTGACATGATACATGACAGGAAAATGTGTGGTATTTCCATCATGGCATGAATACTGTGTTTTAGGAATGAAATTCTATGTTTGGGGATTATTCATTTTAGATTATAGCAGATGCCAGTTTATGTAAAAAAAATTATTCAGTGTAAAGATCTGAATTTGTTGACTTCCAATCTCAGTTGTGATATGATTATTACAAGCAAATTATTATTATTGTTCCTTGTTTTAAAAAAAAAGCACACCAAAAACCTCTTGGATTGCTGTTTTATACAGTGCACTGAATTATTGTTAAGAAATATACTGAAAATATGTTTTATAGTGAAATGTAAATTGTTCTTTGATTTTTCAGATGATTTTTTTTGGTTTTTTTTATATATTTGTTTCAGTAAATGCAAATTTAATATTCATTTCATGACATTTTGTAATCCATTATGACGATGATCTATTTTGTAAATTATATTGTTTGTATAAAGTTTTTAAAATGAAATTTAAAATATGAAAAATACATTTTGATGAATGAATTGTAAATAAAAATGAAACAAATTTTTGTTATGATTAAAAACATTTAAACAGAGTTACCTTTTTGACGTGATTTGGGTGATTAAATAAACGATTTGGTCACCGAAGTTGTTGGATAATGGCGGAAAGATTTCGTTCGTCGCGCCCGTTAGAAATGTCTGTAAACTGTCCGACTTTCCTTTTTAAGATTCTAGAATTTTTTTAAACAAAATATTACATTTTTAATATAAAAAAAAAACATTTTTTATTTATTTAAAATAAACCAAACCAACTGGAATTACATCCAACATGCTCTAATTCACACTACTCTCACCAGACAGCGATACCAACCCGTCAAATTTACGTTTAATGACGATGCTTCTGCTCAAAATAATTATTTTGGTGCGCCGTTTGATTTGTAGGTGGCGCCAGGTGGCCGAGTGAAAAATGAAATAAAATGAGATGAAACAAGTAAAACAAAAAAACTACGTTTTTGAAAAAGGCTTTTATGCTGTATCCCTGCGAAATTGGAATCCAGAATAAAAATTTGACAATTAAAAGATCGTTTTTTAGCAAATAAAAAAAAACTAAAGTTCAGATCAAAAAATTGTTGGCACCCTTTGAAAGAGCGGCAAATTCTGCACAGGAAACATATTTTAAATATTCTAATCGGTTTATTTTTCATATTTTTGGTTTTTAATGGTCGAATTCAAATTTCCCACTACATTTGCCACGCGGTCGCTGGCTACAATCGTAAAAAAACGTACTTTTTTTTTACCGAATCAAAAGAAAAAATATACAGGCTTGTGCAGAATGCAATTTCCAATCGAATGAGCCTGGTTTCAGAATTTTTAAATCCTTTTTTAGTACCGAAAACATCAAAATTCGTACCGGGCGAACATTTTGGCATCCATTAAAAAACACGGGTTCCGCCAGGTGGCGCTCCGGTTTGCTTACAGTTTGCCATAAATCCGAGCATAAATCAGAGTTTTAATTCATACTTCCAGTCCACAGCGCTTAAAAATGAGTCTTTTTTTTATTTTTTTTTTATTATAATGTATGGAATGACCTGTTCTAGGGCTTGACAAAGCCCAAATTTTAATTTTTTGTTATGCTGAATTGATTTTTGGAAAAAACACCCAAAATTAGACAAACCGAAAGTTGAAACACACACACACACACAAACGTTCAAGGTAAGTTAAATAAAATTTCAAAAAAATTGAAGTGGAAATTTGGATCGTAAATATTTTTCTGAGTTTTTTTCGTTTTTACGTTTAAAAAATGTAGTTTTATATATTTTATTTTATAAAATTGACAAATAATTGAAATAAAAGATGTTTTTTGTTCTCAGTTTTTAATTTTTTTAATGATAATATGTAAATATCATTAAAAAAAAGATAAAATAAAATATGTTTTGTTCTCAATTTTTAATTTTTTTATTGATATTATTGATATTATTTTTAATTTTTTTAATGATATTATTGATATTATTTTTAATTTTTTTAATGATATTATTATATGATATATTTAATGATATCATTAAAAAAAATTAAAAATTGAGAATAAAACATCTTTTATTTCAATTATTTGTCAATTTTATAAAATAAAATATATAAAACTACATTTTTTAAACGTAAAAACGAAAAAAAACTCCGAAAAATATTTACGATCCAAATTTCCACTTTAATTTTTTTTTAATTTTATTAAATTTCATTAAATTTTATTCTATTTTTCACATGGCCACCTGGCGCCACCTACAAACCAAACGGCGCACCACCCAATTCCCTATTACGTCACAATTACTCACTTCCTTTTCCGCTCGCTATGTGCCAAGTATAAACAAGAAGCATCCAGGGCGTGAAGTGAAATGACCGGTAGAAGCTGAGCGACTTCGACGTATTCTAGCCATCGAACAGTGTCATGTCAACCTACATCGAATGGCTGCGCGACTCGAGTTTGGTCTGGTCTTTCCAGCGCTACTTCGGCGTGGTCAAACTAACCAAAGCCGACACTCACTCGAACGGGTACGAACTAAAGCCGAACTCGACCGACAACGAGAACGAGAAGAATGCGGAAACGCATGCGCGCAACCGGTCTAAGCCCGAGTTGACTTTGTCGAGCGACGAGACCGTGTCGGAGTCGGACAGCGGCGATGGGTTCAACGGCGAGCAGTCGTACATGATAACGAACAAGTTTTGGTACCATTTGTTCTGTTTCGGAACTGCTTTAGGAGACGAGAATTTTTACACCTCGTTTTTTCCATTTTGGTTCTGGAATATTGACGGAGCAGTCGGACGACGCGTAGTGATGATTTGGGTGCTCATCATGTACATAGGACAAGGCCTTAAAGATATTATATGTTGGCCCAGGCCGTTTTCGCCGCCCGCCGTCAAATTGGAGAAGAAGTGGGCGCTGGAGTTCGGCATGCCTTCTACGCATGCTATGGTCGGCCTTGGTGTGCCCTTTACTATTTTGTACTACACCATGTATCGATACGAGGTAGGGTATAGGGAAAAGGCGAAATGATGCGTGGAAGTCGATTTTTTTTAGTGGGGTTGCGCACGGGTACAAAATGGTTAGGAATTTGCAATTTTCAGTGGGAAATTTGATGGGATTTTGTTGGATAATCTTGTTACTGGTTAATTTAATTTAATTTTTAATTATTTAATTAATTTATTCGATTTAATAATTTGATTTAATTTAATGATTCATTGAAGGAAATCTGGTTTTTGATTTTTTTAAAGGAAATTTGAGTTTAAAAAAATCAAAATGGTAGAGAACACTGTATATGTTTGATGGCAGTGATTGATGCAATTTTTGTTCTGGAGGAAAATGTTTTTGAAAAGTGAATAGATAATATTGCTTTAAATTTTATTTTATTTCTTTTTTTAAATAAAAATTACAGGGACAAAATTATTGACAAGGATGAACATGAAAATAAAATAAAATAAATATTTCATTCTATTCTATAAACAGACTAAATCGGTGGCAAATTTTGAAATTAGATGGAGACAAGCAATTTTTAAATGCACTTTAGTCTAAATAATTACTTCCCCAAAGTGGGTTTTTTTGGTCCACAAATAAGTTTTGCACTTCGGCATCAGACCATAAATAAATAAAAATAGAAATAAAATACGAATGTTGTCGCCGATGTTTGATTTATTATAAACTTTAAAAAAAAAAATTTTAATCTTGTATAATTGGAACTACATAAAAATTTGGTTTGTTTTACGTAAATGTTACATATGCTCCAAACCGGTACAACATTGTCCTAATTCCTATTGGTTGAGCCGTCTCACTGGTGTAGTAGCACAAAAAAGTAGCCCATAACACCAGAATTGTAATCTAACTGAGTAACTAGGCAAAACAACACACTGTACGAACATTGTTTGATTGATTAAAAGGGGAAAAAGCTTATTTAGCAAATAAAATAAACATTTTACTACCAAATAAATAAAATCCATCATTCTAATCACTTTTTACACGGGAATTCATTGAAAATAAACAGAACTACTTTTCCGCGTAGTAGAGCACAGTCCACAGTTAGGCGTAATCCGGCTCAACCAATTGGGAAATAGGACAACGTTGTATTGGTTTGGAGTATAGGACCTAGTTCCATCAAAATTTGACCGCAACTGAATGTGATGTGGGTCCGACAAAAAATATTATTGTTACAAAAAATTCTTAAATTTCATTTTTAATTATTATTTTTATAATTCCCCGATTTATTTTCATGGGGAATCCCTGAATTAATGTTGTGGGATTTTATGTGTCCGCAAAATACGGTATTCAGTTTGATTTTAGGCTTATGGCATCATCTCCATGAAAAGATTAATTCTAATGGAAAACATGAATTTATTTGTGATTCAAGTTTGTTTTTATATCCGGCCTATTTATAACATGTTTATAACATGTTTCACCTGTGTGGGCAATTCAATACCGAATAAAAATAAAGGATATAAGAAAAATATAAATAAATAATAAAAAATGGGATAAATAATTGGTTGTTTTGTAGAAATAAAAATGTGTTTTTCTTTAAAATATAATGGGAATTATGGAGATTATTATCTGCAAGTGGATATGAAGCCTGACAGTTCCATTTGAAAAAGTTTAATGATAATCTTGAATTTCCTGAACCGAATTGGCTAGAGTCACAGTTTGTGCAGGATTCAATTCACACTGCATATATAGAAATTATTAGACAAAAAATATTAAAAGATAATTAATTAAAAGATAATAAATTAGAAATTCGTGTTAGACAATGGTGGGAATGAATTACAGACACAAATAAATTATTTATGAATGATCTTTTGGAAGTATTTTCAGGTTTTATTGTGATTAAATTATTGTATAATTTTGTTTTCATAATTCCAATGATGTTTTTGTTTTTCTTTTCAGTACCCAGTATTTCTCGGCTTTATTTTATGCCTCGCTTGGTGCGTCATAGTCTGCCTAAGCCGGATTTATTTAGGAATGCATACAGTTTTGGTAAATCATAAATCGAGATTTTTAAAATTATCATTTTTATGTGCAAAAATTAATTTGTAAAAGCAAAAATTAATTTTTTAAAAGCAAAAATTAATTTTTTAAAAGAAAAAATGCATTTTTAAGAGGAAAAATGCATTTCTAAGAGCAAAAATGCATTTCTAAGAGCAAATATGCATTTTTAAGAGCAAAAATGCATTTTTAAGAGCAAAAATGCAATTTATAAGAGCAAAAATGTATCTTTAAGAGCAAAAATGCAATTTTAAAAGCAAAAATGCAATTTTTAGAGCAAAAATGCAATTTTTAGAGCAAAAATGCAATTTTTAGAGCAAAAATGCAATTTTTAGAGCAAAAATGCAATTTTTAGACCAAAAATGCATTTCTAAGAGCAAAAATGCATTTCTAAGAGCAAAAATGCATTTCTAAGAGCAAAAATGCATTTTTAAGAGCAAAAATGCAATTTATAAGAGCAAAAATGTATCTTTAAGAGCAAAAATGTATCTTTAAGAGCAAAAATGCAATTTTAAAAGCAAAAATGCAATTTTTAGAGCAAAATTGCAATTTTTAGAGCAAAAATGCAATTTTAAGACCAAAAATGCATTTTTAAGACCAAATATGCATTTCTAAGAGCAAAAATGCATTTTTTTAAGAGCAAAAATGCATTCCTAAGACCAAAAATGCATTTATTGACAGTTATAAATAAAAACTATTGGAATTTCCTTTACACACACTGCGATAATTCTCCAAATCTTGACCAAACAAACAAACAAACAAAAATAATAAAAACCTCTTTTGGTGTTTTGTTTTCCCCAGGATATTATAGGCGGACTACTTCTGACCGTAGTTTTACTGGCTGTGTTTCTCCCTATCCTGGACCATCTCGACCATTTCCAACTGACCAACTTGTATTCGCCGATAATCATCGTAGGCACCATCCTATTCCTGGTCATCGCTTACCCAGCAGGACCAATATGGACGCCGGCGCGCGGTGACACGACCATCATCCTCGGCGTTGGAGCCGGCTGCTCGTTCGGCTCGTGGCTCAACTACAAACTAAAAATCATTCGCGGTCCTCCCATACCTCCGCCGTACAAGATTCTATGGCCGACCTACGAAATGATCGGACTGACCCTCCTGCGTTCCTGCATAGGCATTTTGATAGTCGTGGGCACGCGCGCCTTCTTCAAATCCATCAGTTACATTTTGGTCTGTTGGATCTTCCGGCTGGATCCAAAGGACAAGGAGAACAACCAAAAAATCGTGGTGGAGTTGTCGTGTAAATTTATTACTTACGCGGTCATCGGCTTTAACGTGAGTTATTTGTCGCCGGCCGTGTTCCGGTTCTTGAACATTGAACGGGCCACCATGTACACAGAAGTGTGATTTTTTGGATGAAATACTTTTTAGGGTTAAATAAGTCAAGTTGTTTTTTTTTTAGTTGTTGAAGTAGGTTTAATCAAGTTGGGAATTTTTTCCATTTTTTCTTTTCTCCTAAAAACTGCTCAATACTTATAGATTTTTTTTTTTTTTTTTTTTTTTTTTATGAAATGGAGATTATTATTATTTAATGTTAAGTCATGTGGAAAACATTCCTGGTGCTTTTTGATTTCTGTAGTTGATTATTATGAATAAAAGCTGGAAAAGTGGGTTGTATGTATCTTTTGGAATGGATGTTTTGGGAGAACTGGAAATGAATTAGAATTTCTTTTTGATTTACCGTACCGCAACGTTTAATATAGACTTTGACCGATACCGGTATCGGCTATCGGCCGATATTTCGGTATTCACCGATACCGGATCCGATATTTTTTTGCATGGTCGATACCGATATTGCCACCTTTCTAAAACGTATCGTTTTAGACTAAAACGATACGTTTTAGAAACGCTTTTGAAGCAGTACCATATTATATACTGCTTCAAAAACGTTTCTAAAACATAAAATAAATTAATAAACGCAATTTTAATTTTCTTTTTTTATTTTGGGGGGTTGGGGGAGAGGGTCGGACATTTTAATTTTAATATCGGCGCAGGTATCGGTGTCGGCCGGTATTCGGTTACCGATTATCGGTTGCTGATTATCGGTATTGGCGATACTGCAAAATATCGATATCGGTCAAAGTCTAGTTTAATAGCCTGGGTTCATTAAGGCGCCGGCCCCGTTTTAACGTCTGGCAGTTATCGAACCTAAATTCTGAACGCGCCTGGTCCGTATTAACGCCGGGTTTCAAATTGGCACAAGGTAAACATAACGTCCAGATAACGTGCCTCACACGTTCGGCAAAAGACATTAATTTTCCCGCTTCAATTATTATCTTTTTTTTTTATTATAGACACTTTTTCTGGACAAACGTCGTGTTTCAAATTAGCGCCGGGGGAGGGGGGCAGCCAAAAAAAATTATACGCCTGGGCTATTAAACGGGGCGGTACTGTATACAAGATAAAAAAAATTAAGAAAATAACTTGTTACAGAAAATTTTACAAGTTTTTATTTTGGAAAAGTTTGTCTAAATTTTCAAAATTTCAAAAATTTTACCAAATATTTTCATAAACGTGAAAACTTCTCTAAAGATTGACAAATTTAATAAAAAATTTTCAAAATTTAATTTAAAAAAACATCAAAACCTTCAAAACTTGACCAAAAGTTCCAAAAATTGCATCAAAATTTAACAAACAATATCCTCAAATTCAATGTTCCAATATTAGAAAATAATAATTGATCCCACCAATAAATTGTTAATGTTTTTTGTGATAATTCACGTTTAATTTTTTATAAATAATCGCACCAAGTCATCAACTGCACACTGCAACTGTCAGTTATGATTTATGAATTATAGAACTACAGTTTGACTTGGGGCACCAAGAAAAAAATCTTGAAATATTAAGTGCTCAGTGAACTGAAAAATGTTGGTAACCATTGCTCAAATTCATTGAAATTTATTCACAATCCACAAACTTAACAGTTAAAACACATGTTTTCACTCATTTCTCAAAACCATTGACATCTTGAACAAGCCTATTTGCTTTGTTATTGTGAATTTTACATTTTATATTTTATATTCTCAGGCCGAGCCAAAATAATAATAAAAAAACACCTTAAATTTAATAAAAACCAGAAGCAAATAAATCTTCTCTCTGTTAACACAATATAAACAGCTGGTTTCAATTTCTGTACAGTCAAAGTCGTTTCCGGTTTCAAGTGAACGGCGCCATATTGAATAATCTAACTAACCCTAAACCCGCTAACACTGAAAAAAATAAAAAATAAATAAATGAAAATCATATTTTAAAATATAAAATTTGTGTAATTTTTTTTTGCATTTACTTGTCGATGAAACTCCAACAATTATTTTCGAAGAAATATTCGGCGAACGTTTAAATTGCGTCATAACAAATCCAGCTGCGCCCATTAGACAAACGCCATTTACCAGCCTACATTCTAAACAATCCTTTACTTCTTCCTCACTAGTGCTACCTTTAGTCACAGACATCGTTTACAACCTAAAGAAAAATTATAAAATCACCCCGAGTCAGTTTAAAATGCACAAAAATACATACCAGCAGCTACAGGAAGAAAATCAAGCATAATTCCCGATTTTCCCACACGAGGGCGAAAAACTACGGAAGCTTTGAAGATCCATTTGTGTATTTCACAATATTTCTTTTATGGCCGTGGATATTCCCACAAACGTTTGTGGGAATAGACATGTGTCTATTTCCACAAACGTTTGTGGGAATAGATGGCCGTCACTGGGCCGGCTATTTCCACAAACAGCCATCATTCGGCCGGCTATGGTATGGTGCGCCAAAAACGCGCTATGTGAAGTTTCGGGTTGCCGAGGACGGGAGGACGGGAACGTAGCGAGAACATGAAAACGAGACGAACCAATGGCGTGGGGAGAAGCTCAAAGAATGTCGAAATTATGTAAAACTGATTTTTATTCACTAATATCAATTACATTAGCTTCTGTCATAAGAATGCAACGATCACAAATAAACTGTTTTGTTTGAATGGCCTTCACATTCGTATTCTGTTTAACCAAACATGCTCTATGGAAATCTTCTTTGCATGTACAGCATTTTATAACCATTCGAGTATTTCTTTTTTTCCTGCAATAACACATTACTCTGTCATGAACTGTTGTTTTAGGAGAGTCGTAAACTTCCCGACGTGTAAAGGGAAATAAGATGAATTTTTCATCTTGATGGGAAAATCTTTCAATCAAATGTGATCTTAGTCGAGCTTTATCAAATACGAAATTACTTGGATTTTCTTCATGACAAAGTAATAGTGAAATTGCTATAGCATGTAGGCCACAATCATGACCATTGTCCTGCTTCATAATATCATGAAAACGAAATGTCATTTGAAAAGAAGAATCTATAGTGCGGACCAAACTACTAGCAATGGATATATTATCAGGATTGATGTCAGAGTAGAGAGAATCATATACATCTACGAAAATCATACTATCATTAATGTGCCCAGCAATAACATTCCAATGATTGCCATTAACATGGCAAATTTGGATAAAATCACCATTGCAAGGAGTAAATGCAGGTGGATTATATGCTGCAAACGTGGTTCTTTGGAGGCCTTGGGTCATTGGAAAATCTCGCTTTGTCATGCATGTTGCTGCGTACATGATAGATGCATCAAGCCAATCATCGCAGAGCAAAATATCTAAATGACTTTGCTTCAGTTGGACCTCCGAGCATACTTCAACCCAATCAATATCTGGGTTGACAAGTTTTGTTTTGAATTTTTTTGCTGTACGCAGTGATGGTTTCGGCAGAGTCCTTTTTCTTCCTATTGCGGTTAGGATAGCACCTTTGGGACGACCTCTCACTTTTACTCTATCTGGAAAGCGTCCAACAACATCAAAAATAATTTCATTTTCCAAGCCATCTGCATCTGAACATATGCCATGCTCTGAACGATTCACATCTGAACCTGTACCATTTTCTGGATTATTCACGTCTGGCTTTGAACCGTCTTCTGGACCTACGCCATGTTCTGAACAATTCACATCTGAATCTGTAGCATTCTCCAGACCATTTACACTCGGATTAGAAGCACAATTTGTATCATGGGTGGATATAATTTCAACTGCAACTACTTTTCGATTTTCAGCCCACAATGAATTAATTTCTTTAAGAAACTGCATTCTGTTCTTGAATTCTTCGCTGCTACAAGATTTCATCTTCTCTGATAAAGCATCTAACTGGGTTTTTGCTTCACTAAACTTCTGGGACTCAGTTAATGTATCGCTAGAACTATTAGTTACTCTCACTAACCCATCTGGCTTAACGATAGATGCTTCCTGGAACGATTCGTTCGAGTAACTACGCGTCCATCTTTGGGATACTAGACTAGGATCAAAGATTTCTAAATCCAAGTGCTTCCTAACTGAAAAGATATGACAACAAGGCAACTTTTTCATTGAAAAAAGACTGCAAGTACAACTACTTTCGGATGTCTCTGAAATACGATGTGGAGGAATATTAACGGCAAACTTCCCATTAGACAAATTAGTGATAGTTTTACAGTTTTCACTTGTGACGTACTCTCCAACAATTATGTAACATGCAAATGGAGTTGCAGTGCTAGCAACAGAACTAACCACTGACATAGGTGCTGACGTTCTAAGCTGAGTAACTTTTAAACGCTGATTAAACGAAATCATATGAAGTTTATCCCACAAGTCACTCAAAAAAATCTTCAAATTTAAGTAAAATATGTCCAAGTATGAATAACGTTTGATTACCTTCTTTATCTTGTTGTTCATTGACTCAATTCTGTTATTTGTAGTGTTGCCCAAGTTGTATGTCTGAATCCGACTGTACATTGACCAGCTTTCGCGGATCGCATACCAGCGGTCCAGAAAAAGGGGAAAGATGTTGTGGTTCGAAAATTTCTCTTCAAATTCAGAAAAACTTGCTTCAAAAGAACTGAGCTCATAAGCGTAGGCCATTTGTTCTAGTAATCGTTTCGCATCATCTGCCTTATCACTTGGAAATTTTTGATCATCAACCAAAGCCTTGAAATTTTTGAGAACATGAAACAAGCAAAGTTCATGTTTTGCTTGTGGAAAGTACTTTTCTATTAGAGAAATTTCAGTGAAATCTTTGTCTGTCATAAAAGAGATGGTTGTCGATGTACATGGATTTCTTTCCACAAGAGTGGCAACAAAGAATTCAACATTTTCCTTCGTCTCGGCAGCAACAAGACCAAATGCCACTGGAATCGTGATATTATTACCATCAACAATGGATGCAATGTACAAGGGCATGCGGCAGTTAACAAGGCAATATGTTGCATCCATAGAAATATGCTCAGGGTATCGTTCAAAAAGTGTACGCTGCCAAGAAAATTGGAAAAAGCAAACACGAATTTCTGAATCCACTTCTAAAGTTGCAATGACCATTCCCTGGTCTTGCTTCTTGTCTAAACGTAAACTTGAAACAAATTTCTCTCCATCGTTTATGCCAGGCGGTCGGTTGGTAGACTCCAATTTAGCCCTTATATTGTGTACATCTTTCGATGTTGCAGAAACATTCCCCTTCTCTTTGACGAAATTTTTGACTGCAGAGACTGTTACTCCATGTTCGAGCAACAACATAGTATTGTCTTTAATGTGTTCTGTGTCCGAACGACTTTTTGAAAATGCCCAAGTACTTGTCCCATCTTCAAGCGTATTCTCAAGCAACCGTGGAATTTTATAACCCAATCCTCGCACTGCTCGATTAATCGAATATGATCTGTAAAGATCTGAACCCATTTCATGGGTGTGTGTGTTATCAAAGCTTCGAATAACAAACAAACTTTTTCGTTTATCCCAACCAACATGCAAGTGAGCAGAACAACCAGTCTTCAACGATTGTTGTTTTGGTCGCTTTCCTTTAGATGTTGAATTGTTACAACCAGCATGCGCACATTCGAATCTACAAAAGTAGTATCCAATGGAAAGTGGGAGTTTGCAAACACCAGGTCGCAGATTCTCTTTCTCAATACTGCGAGAACTTTGAATCACAAAAAGTGGACTGCTAGTAGAATCGCAGAACTTTTCGAATGCATCTGCAAATTCGTTCCAAGTATTAAAAACAGATAATGCTGTAAATTCTTTCTCAACGGTAGGGAAATATAATTCATCAATTTCGGTTTCCATAGTATTAAAATTCAAATGTATTCAATAGAAATACCGAAATTCAGAACTTCAAGTGAGATGTTACAAGTTTATTACTGTAAACTATCACAAACACACCATTCAGTTAAGATCCAACAAGTGAGATGTTACAAGTTTATTACTGTAAACTATCACAAACACACCATTTAGTTAGGATCCAACAAGTGAGATGTTACAAGTTTATTACTGTAAACTATCACAAACACACCGTTCGTTAGAATTCAACAAGTGAGATGTTACAAGTTTCAGGTATATTACTGTAAACTATCACAAACACACCGTTCAGTTAGAATCCAATCCAACAAGTGATCTTTGTTACAAATTCATCTCTTTATATATCTCAACTCCACCCCCACGTCATTGGTTCGTTTCGCTTTTCTCGTTTTCACGTTCTCGCTACGTTCCCGTCCTCCCGTCCTCGGCAACCCGAAACTTCACATAGCGCGTTTTTGGCGCACCATACCATAGCCGGCCGAATGATGGCTGTTTGTGGAAATAGCCGGCCCAGTGACGGCCATCTATTCCCACAAACGTTTGTGGAAATAGACACATGTCTATTCCCACAAACGTTTGTGGGAATAGACAATGCGTTCTTTTATTGCAGTTTTTGTTGATTATTTTTTTGGTCAAGTAAAAACAGAAACTTTAAACGCACTTATTTATTTTTTTAAAACTAAAGTGAAAATTTATTTTCAAATGATTTTTAACATATCATTAAACGTTCAAAACGTTGATCGAAACAGAATTTACATAAATAATGTCGAATAATGTCAAACAAGATGGCGTCTGTTAATATTTAGTAGGAACGAATTAATTTAAAAACTAAAAATAAAACTAAAAGGTGAGTAAAGAAAAAGAAATAGTGAAACCCAATTAAATACTAAATTAAATAATTATTATAATTAAATTTTTGGATTTTTTAGTTTGTTTGTTGTTGTTTTCATTCCACCAGCTTTCATTGCAAAATTTCGATTTATGTACACAACGTTTTTATAAAATATTAAAAAAAAGAATTTTTTTTTTCTTAATTTTTATTTTTTTCTTTTGTTTGTTTTTATTCTATTAGTTTTTTGGCTTTGAAAAATCTTCGGAGATAAAGGACTTGCCACGTGGCTAAACCGAGCAAACAGCACATTGAAAACACACTGAAGTAGAGAACTCGCGAATTTGTGGATTCTGAAAGGGAAAAAACGAAGAAAGATTTAAGAAATTAAATATGCAATAAGTTGAATTTTTAGGTTAAAAAATTTAGGATTTTAAATGTTGAAAGAAAAAAAAAATAGAACAATTTGAATTATTTCGTTGAGATTGAATGTTTACTCCTTGAAATTCGAACAAGTTAAAATAAAATTTAAAATTCTAAAATATTCAAAAATAAAATTTAAAATTCTAAAATATTCAAAAATAAAATTTAAAATTCTAAAATATTCAAAAATAAAATTTTAAATTCTAAAATATTCAAAAATAAAATTTAAAATTCGAAAAATATTCAAAATTAGAAATTAAAATCCGGAAAGATTCAAAATTCCAATTTAAAATCCGAAGAAATTCAAAATTTCAATTTAAAATCGAAAGAAAATTCAAAATTTTAATTTGAAATCCGAAATATTTCAAAATTTCAATCTAAAATCCAAAATAATTCAAAATTTCATTCTAAATAAAACCCAAAAAAATTCAAAATTTCAATTTAAAATCGAAAAATAATTCAAAATTTCTATTTAAAACCAAAAAAAATTTAAAATCTCAATCTAAAATCCAAAAAAATAAAAAATATAAATAAACAAAAACCAAATAACCATTAGTATCTCTCATTTCTTCCTCCCGCTGTCTCATATAAGTAAAATCATTCACAATCGTTTCCGACAAATCCTCCAATTTTCTCAACTCAACCTCCAAAGGCTTCAACTTCGACGCTTCAGCCAACTAAAAAAAAAAACCAAAAAAAACCAAAAAATTAAAAAAAACCCAAAAAACCTCAAAAAAACCTCACAGAATCATATTGCTTGGCCTCAATGCCCCTCTTCAACGACAAATAAACTTCGATTTCCTTCTCCTCCACCCTGGTACCAGCCGGCACCTTCGACACGATACAAATTTCATAAATATCGTAATCGTCGACCGAAAACGACAATTTTCCTTTCCCGTTAATATTTTCTCTGCTCGTCAAAACATGGCCCTTCGAGTCCGTCACCTGAAACAAATCACAAAAATAGATTAGAATGTGCGCCAAGTGTTGGTAAATATGGTAACCGACTATGAGGTCAATTTTCTGGCCGGGCGCCTCGGAAATCTCGTATTCGCCGGCCGTGAATCCTTCTTTGTGCACTTCGTCTTTGAAGCATTTCCGGGAGTTCGGATGCAGGTGGAATCTGAGTGCGTCTACATTGAGGGCTAAGATGGCGAATAGAAGTGGTAGGGTTTGTACAAGTTCCATATATGAGAGATTGGAGTCCTCTGCAAGCGCCGACTGGCTCTTTAGGGTTAATAACTTGATAGACGAACGTGGCAACTGCGCCGCCACTGTGATCGCGACACGATGACTTCCGGTTTTGGGTTGAGCGGTGTCTAGCGGCTGTTTTGTGAACATTTTTGTGAACGTGTTGTTGTGTTTTTTGGTGATTTGGGAGTGTGGAAATGAAAATTTTTGAAGAATAAAATAAATTTATTTGGGTTAAATTATATTTTTTGTTTAAAAATATCGTTTTCGTAAGAATTTTTTGTTTAAACATTGAATCAGTCTTTTTCTAGTTCTAGTTCAGTTTTGTTTGTACAAGTGAACTAGGAATCTGGAATACTGGATACATTTTTGTAATATGCTTATAAAAATTTACAATATTTTGGGATTTTTTGTTGAAATTAATTTCTCAACCATTTTGTTGAATTCATGTTTCTCTTTATTTTCTTTTAATTTTCGTTTTTTTGATGACGTATCGTCGGCCTATCGTGAAGTCGAGCGTGAAGTTCTGAATCGAGCCTCCATTTCCTAGCAGAGTTGTGTATCTATAACTGAACTGGGAAACTGCAAACCTGTCGTAAAATCGAGCAAAGTTTCCAAATTTTTGAATTTTAATTTCTCATTTCCTTAATTCAAAATTTTCGCACAAAATTTCTACTTAAAAATCGTTAATTTTTAAAAATATGTATTCCATTTTGCTTCTTGAATGACGTCAAATACACGTCCCGCACTTGGATCCAGGACCAGAACTAGATCTAACAAATCCAACGCCATTTTCATAATGGCCGCCGATAAAATTCGAAATAAATAAACAAACACGATTTATATTTCATAATTTAAGGCACAAATATTTTTATTAGCTTAAAGTGCTCTTCCTCAAAGTGACACATAAGACTAAATGTATAATTAGCAATTTTCTTTTGCATAGCACAAAACATTTGTAGTACAAAATATTTCTCTTTAGCAAAAATATGTGGCCCATTGACAAAACTTTGGCCTTATGGAATTAAAAAAAATGCACAACACTGGAGGTTTATTTATTTATTTATTCAGTAGCCATTTAATTTACGAATTTAATTTATTGAGGTAATTTTTGTAATTTGCTGCTTATATATATATTTATTTATATATATCTTAAAAAAACACTAGAAAATACTCAAAAACACTTATTGATACAATGACACAAGACAGATCTATCAAAACTCATTTCCAAGTGACAAAACACGACACTAACACTTATATTTTTATCTCTTAACTTCAGTTTCACATCGAAAAATTAAATCTCTCCTTATAAAGTTCATTTCATAATTTATTTTGGTAAGGAAGGCAGAAAGGCATTCGAATTTAATGGAAGATACTTCTTTTCAATTTTAATTTTGAGCATATTGCATCTTGCATAGCAAATTGAGACAAATTCTTGACCAAGGCAACATTGGTGGCAGAAAAATAAAAATTTAATATTAATTAGGCCTGAGATTTTATGTCAAAAATTGTCATATTGCAATAATTTACATTTCCGGGAAAATTTATTGCAATAACAGCAATATTTTGAATTTTCTATAAAATTTACTGCAAAAATGACAATAATTGGCTTTAATAATAAAATTATTTGACAATATTTGCTTTTATTGCAAAATTTACTGCAAATAATGCAAAAAATTGCATTTTACTGAGCAATTTACCGCAAATATTGGAATATTTTCCTATATTTTGCATGTAAACAAAACCACTCAGGCCTAATACCCAAAAATAACCAAAAACTAACAAATTTCAACAAAAATCCTAATTATGACTCGCAAAACCGACCAAAATCATCCAAAATCCCATCAAAAAAACCGCATTCAAATTCCTTCTTCAAAAAAAAAAACAAAACTACCAAATATAAATCCAAAATAAAATAATAAAATTTAAATTTAAAAAAAAAACAAAACAAATGCACAATAAGACTTTCTTTGTACACGACATTATACTACAACGAGACGAGTTTCGGCGGATTGAGACCCTCCGGACTGCCCATGTCGGCGTTGCAATTCCTCTGCTGACTCGAGCACGTCGGGATGATCGGAGTGAGCCCGGACGAGATGGGAGTCAGGCCCGTCCCGCCCTCCATGAGCGCGTCGAAATTGAACATGCCGTTCGACGGCGTGGTAATGGGCACGCCGGCCATGTCCGCCACACTCACCGACGTGTTGAGCCTCAGACTCGTGGAATTTGGCGCCAGGTGCAGCGACGTCGGACGGGTCGGATGTTTCAAACTGTTTGCCGCGAGATCCGGCGACGAGTCGGGCGAAGCTTGTCGCATGTGGTTCGTGTTGTTTAAGCCGTTGGGTTTGCTGTTGTTGCTGCTGTTGTTGTTGTTGTTGTTTTTGTAGATGCAGCGATGCGCTTGCAGCACGAATTCCAACTGCTCTTTTTGGCTTTTTAAGTCGCCGATTTCTTTTTGGAGGATCTGTCTGCGTTCTTCTAAGTCGTCGGTTTCCTGGAGGAAAATTTGGAATTAGTTTTTTGGTTTTTTTTTGGGTTTTTTTTTTGGTTTTTTACATTGATTAGGCAATTTGTGTGGTCCAGTCGTCGTTTGCGGCATCGAGCTGCGGCTAGTTTGTTGCGTTCGCGACGGACTCGTCTTCGTTCTTCTTCTTCGGGACTTAACTGTTTGGATGGAAAAATTGGGTTAGAAATTGTGGATAATTGTGTGAAAATTAAAAATGCGAGGTAAAAGTTGACTTTTTTCGCTAAATTTTAACTAAAAATTGATTTTTTTTGGCTATATTTTAACTAAAAATTGATTTTTTTGGCTAAATTTAAACTAAAAATTGATTTTTTGGTTAAATTTTAACCAAAAATTGATTTTTTTAGTTAAATTTGAACAAAAAATTGATTTTTTGGCTAAATTTGAACTAAAAATTGATTTTCTGGGTTCTTTTACATTGAAAGCATTAAAATATAGTATTTGTGATAAAAATTTTAACTAAAAATTGTTTTTTTTTTTGTTGAAAATTTTATCTAAAAATTTATTTTATTTTTCAATTGAAAAATTTCATGAAAAAAATATTTTTTTCAAAATTTGACAAAAAAATTGATGTAATTTGCTCCTTTATCATTGAAAACATTAAAAAGAATTATTAATCATGAAAACTTGTACAAAAAAATTCATTTTTATTTTATTTTCCCTTGAAAAATTTCATTAAAAAAATCCCAATGCCAAAAAAAAACCTCAACCAAGAAAATCGATTAATCATTATTTTTTTTCCATTGAATAATATCCCCATTTTAAATGTTTAATAATAAAAATCCAAAAAAAAAAAAAAAAAAAAAAAAAAAAAAAAAAAAAAAAAAAAAAAAACCCATTCAATATTTTCATTCAAACATTTCAAGCTTTCTGCATTTATTTCTACGTGATCCCCATCCCAATTCCAAATAAAAACAGTTAATTCCAACCAACCTCACTAGAATTCTAATCACCTATAACCTTAAAATCCGCTTAATAAAATAAAAAAAAAAAAAAAAAAAAAAAAACACTCAAGGTACGTCTCAATTCCTGAATCAAAAATCTCCCTTCAAAGCCAAATTTAACCAAATTAAATACAACAACAACTCCTTAATGTTTCCGGCATTATACATGCAAATAACCCTTCCAATACATAAATTTCAATCACAATTTTTTTACCAAACCAAATTCCAACCCTTAAAAACCTCCTTTCCCATCCAAAAAAGCTCAAATAACCAACAAACACATCAAACCCGTCCTTAAACGCACAATAAATTTGACATAAAACCGCACTTTACCCTTAAATCTTACGTCAAATCGATCGATCGCGTCAAAACATTCGATGTGACCATTAATTATTTGAACCCCGCAAAACCATCGATGTATCAAATCCAAAATGGACGTTCAAAATCCACTACGAACGATACATCGACCATGCAAAGCTCTTTCAATTCAATTGCAACCTATCTCGGTAGAACCTCCACTCGTGACAATTTTTCTTTTAATACCTTTTCGTCTCTGTTGGGTCTCCGTCCGCCCATGCGTCCGGACGCCTTTCTCGTGCCGATGGTCCTCGGCGGCGGCGAAGGCGACGAATACCACAAAGAATCTTCTTTGATGTTTTGGTAGTTGGATGAGTTGGTTGAAGTGTTTGATGTGTTGTTTATGCTGTTGACAACAGGTGGAACAAAACCTGCTTGGTGTTGGTGGTTGTTTGGAAGTGGCACGGATTGTAGTTCAATGAAAGTCTGTTCAATATTCCTCAGGGTTGTCGGCGTCAACGTCGGAGTCGTCCTGGTTGGGATTCCTGTGGAAAATCCATCCAGGGTTGCAAACTACAAGGAAAAAAAAACAATATTATTAATTATTAATTTATAGTTACAATTTGACATTTTCAAAACACAACAAGGAAAAAAAAAACCTTTTTTCCTCCTTAATTCAGGGAAAAAAGTTACCTTTTCTATGCAATAATTTGTTTTGAAATTTATTACATTAGTGTGCATTGTTGCCAGCAGGTGGAAACTGTAAAGCCTGATATTTACAAGTTTTTTGGGCTGGAAATTTTGTTTATGGGGTGTTTGATTTTGTGTTTTGAGTGGTGTAATAAATCACTCTTTTCATGTCACACACTCAAATTAAGCAGTATCAATTAATTGCGTACAGGAAATGAGAAACAAATTCATTTCTATTTCCCCCTGCACCTCCAACTCACCCCTCTGTTTCATTATTTCTTGTCCTGTTCAATCCCAGTTTGACTTAGAAACATGATAATTTATTTTAGTCAGCCCCACAAGTAAAAAATTGGACTGATAAAAACGCAGTTGGAATGACACAGCTGTTTCAATTCTCAATGGAGCAAGATAACATTAGGCTTATATTTTATTTCAAAGTGGGCCCAATATGTGTGTGGCTTTTTTAAATATTTAAGCTTCTTAGTCGAAATAGTCCAAAATTTAAGGTTCTTTTAGACAAAATGCATCAAAATTTAGTGAAAATAGTCCAAAATTTAAATGTATTTAGTGAAAGTAGTCCAAAATTTAAATGTATTTAGTGAATGTAGTCCAAAATTTAAATGTATTTAGTCAAAATAGTCCAAAATTTAAATGTATTTAGTCAAAATAACCTCAAATTAATGAAAATAGTCCAAAATTTATCAAAGCAGTCTAAGCAGCCAATTAGTACCGGTAAGCTGATTTAGTCAAAATAGTCCATTATTTAGGCTAATTTAATATAAATAGCCCATTATTTAGGCTAATTTAATATAAATAGCCCATCATTTAGGCTAATTTAATATAAATAGCCCATCATTTATGCTTATTTAGTCAAAACAGCCAGGTTTTAGTCTAATTTAGTCAAAACAGCCAAGTTTTAGTCTAATTTATTCAAAATAGCCAAGTTTTAGACTAATTTAGTCAAAATAGTCAAGTTTTAGTCTAATTTAGTCAAAATAGTCAAGTTTTAGACTAATTTAGTCAAAGTAGCCCAATATTTAGTCTAATTTAGTCCAAACTTCCATAAATAAAATCCAGCAAATTTGGAATAATCTTCACATAAAATAAAATAGTCCCAATTTGTCTATATTAGGCCTAGTGAATTAACAAATGTTTCAAATGACCCCCGATTGAAATTGCAGCTGTGTAGTAGTAAAAGTATCAATTTTCATTGTCTTCAACCTCAATTAATGTACACTTTCATCAGCGTGGGAAAAACTCATCCATTCTTTCACATTTCCATACAAATTTCCCTTTTTCTTCTCCATTTTTACCTTGACTACACAACACACCTTGAACTCCCCTCAACAACCTGAAAAACCTTCACGTTTTTTCATACCCAGAACACAACCTAAAAAAAAAAAAATTCTTTCTTCTTAACCCTAAAATAAGCCTAAACCAAAAATCAGTCACTGATTTCACACAAAAAAAAATCAACAAATCAAAACTGACCTTGAAATCAAACCATATCCTTAAAAAAGAGTTAGGCCTATTATTTAAACCTACACTAGTCATCCCCTCAAATTAAAAGTCAACTGTCCCATAACTAAAATTAGGCCTACTTTTTTTTATATCATCATCAAATTAAATGAACAAAAAATTCAAAATTCAAAATTCAAAATTCCACTTTCACCATAACATTGTTGACCAAAAAAACTAAAATAAATTTTTAAAAAAATAAATAAAATAACTAATAACAAAATTAAATAAAACCATAAAGGCAACAACCAGACCTTGAAAAAAGTCATAAAGAATAAACATTCAGTGCCATGCAACTGTCACGGAATACAAAAGGCCATTGGGAACACCATGTGTGCAATCCCAACCCACAAAAACAAAAACAAATTTTTACAAATTTCAACCCCAAAAAAAAACACAAATAAAGTCAATTTTAATCCAAAAACCACCACCAGGGTCAATTTCAACAAATTTCAAACCCAAAACCACCCACCTAAACCAACTTAACCCTAATTTCAACTCAAAAAAACACCACCAGGACCAATTTAACCCCAAAAATCACCACCAGGACCCAATTTATACCCAAAAACCACCACCAGGACCAAATTTAACCCTAATTTCAAACCAAAATTCAACATCAGGGTCAATTTAAACCCGAAAATCACCACCAGGTCCCAATTTATACTAAAAACCACCACCAGGATCACCTTAACCCTAATTTCCAACCAAAAATCCAAAAAAACCAAAAAATCCAAAAAACCATTTAACTTACTGAAACAAACAATTAAAACAAACCAAAAACCAAAAAACCAAAAACTAACTCTGGGGTGCCCGTTCAGAGCCATCAAAAAGGGGTGTGGATGTTTCGCCAAAATAGGCCTAACGCCCGCGACTCCGGCCTAACAATTTATGTAGCCGAGCGGACCGATCGCGACGGGACGAAAATGGCAAAACTCACCGTAGTTGGCGTAACGACTTCGCCGTTCGCCATCGATGACAAAATATCGGCCACAGTCAGTCTAGAATCCGAGTGTTCGCTGTCGGACGAGTTTGAGCACGAATTACTGCTGTTGCTGCTGCTGCCGCAACTCCTTGAATTCATCGCACCCACGTAGGCAGAGCGCGGCGCTTGTCAATGGGCGAATCGGTCTCGCGGTAGAAAAAGCGCCGATTTTGCGGGCAAGGAGTCGAACACGTTGTAAAACCTACTACAACCTTACGACGATGAGTCATCTGAGTCTTTACAAGTTGGAAAAGCCCTACAGCTTTTATACAAAAAGCATGACATCATCGCTAGAAATAGAACAACACCTCATTACGCTCCAGTCACGTGACGCACTACGTCATTCGGTTTGCTACGAAACCGACGTCACAGCGAGTTTAAAAAGCGAAGCCTTCCGAGAAACTTTATACGCATCGCGCCTTTTAGTGAAACCCGTTGCATTTCAACGGAACGAATTAAAAAAATGCCGACAAATTCATTTCACGAAACGAAATTTTTGTTTAGATTTTTATTTCTTTCTTGCGTATCGATTAAAATGAATTAAGTGTTCAATTATTCACGTTGTTGCGTCAGGGGGATTAGTGGTCGTTTTTTTTTAGCCCCAAATCGAAAATTATGTCGCCAGTAGGGCGCCATGCCATCCGCTTCTCCCGTCCCACACCTTCGCCTCGAAGTCGAGCGTGTGGCGCCCCAATTTGACGCTTGGTGTCGCGGCGCCAGCTTCCGAGCAGACGGCGAGGCATTCGACACAAATGACTGCACATATCGATTTATTTTCCCTTCCCCCATCACACACAAAGTGAAAACAACTTTCTATTGTGTGAATAAACTAAAAACCGATCGATTTTAACCCTAAAAGTCCCAACTACGACAGTTTTTTAATTTTTCCTGGCGACAAAATACGACAAGTCGGCCATCTTTTAAGATAAAGACTATTGAATAATTCCCTTTGTTTACCAAATAAGTAAATAAATAAATAAATAAATAAATAAATAAATATATAAATATATAAATTCAAGGTAATTTTGGTTTTCTTGGTAAATTTCCTGGTTAATTGCCATCTGGCAGCGATTCCACGAAATCCCGGGATTAATGAGATCAAACAAATGTTCGGTATTAGTTTTTTTTTATTTTATTTTATTTTTAATAGGGATCATTGATCTGAAATGAATGGTTCGTCAGATGTCATAAACTATCATCTGTACGGATGGATGAAGAGATTAGGAAGGAATCCTTCCTTGACCGTGCCATCTTGTGACGCATCATCAAATCAATGTCAACAAGTGTAAAATTGGTAGAAAAGTGGTGGCAGTCGAATCTAATCCTAGGTAATTTCCCTTTTTTTCCTTTTCTTTTTTAAAAATGAATTTTTTTCCTTTCCCTTTCGGTGAGGCAGTTACAATTATGAAATTCTTGCTGCTCTCTCTTGCATGTGGAATTCCAATGGCATTAAATCAAAAATCTCCCGTTCGACGAATGATTATACAAAATGTTTTACGTTACAATTTAAACCATGTATGAAGAAGAAATGAGGTGATGTTAAGAATGTGGGTCCAATGTGGATTTTTGCAAAGATATATACAATAGAGTATCGATTATCAGAATCAATTGAGAGACCTAGGTGTGTTCATAAAACCGATTTGTTCGCATAATCAAACCATTAGGTTTTTATACATACCGGTATGATGAAAATTAAAAATTGTTAAAAATCATTTAAAACCGATGAAAAATGGATGAAAATCGTTAAAAATCATTTAAAACCGATGAAAAAGGGATAAAAATCATTTAAAAGCATTTAAAACCGATAAAAAATGGATAAAAATCGTTAAAAATCATTTAAAACCGATGAAAAATGGATGAAAATCGTTAAAAATCATTTAAAACCGATGAAAAATGGATGAAAATCGTTAAAAATCGATCTAAACTGGATAAAAATCGATCAAAAGTGGATAAAATGGATAAAAATCATTTAAAACCGATCAAAAATGGATAAAAGTCGTTAAAAATCGATCTAAACTGGATAAAAATCGATCTAAACTGGCTAAAAATCGAACAGCTTAAAATAATCGATAAACAGCTTAAAATACTCGGTAAAAAGCATAAAAAAAATCGGTAAAAAACATAAAAAATCGACTAAAAATCGATAAACATCGATCACCGCTGAT